>JAVLUX010000029.1:33630000-34830000 GCA_032164185.1 Moxostoma hubbsi | reverse complement strand
AAAGCTTCAGTATTGGAGCCAATACCGATCCAGGTATCGGATTGGTGCATGGACAACTCGTATGGATTACTTCTATGATGCTTTTTTAAATTGATCACAGAACAATATCACTGTGAAATTGGAAACAATAGGTTGACTTTTCTTGATCTAAAATCAGTCTGCACTTACTGAAATTCGACACACTTCCCCATGTGACCAATGCGGTAAGTGTTGTTGGGCATATGGGTACACATGAGCTCCATTTTCTGAGTGTATTGTCCACAGAGGGACACCAAAAATGTGGTGTTTTCAACTGTACAGGCTGTAATACAGTGAAGAGGTATGCATATTTTATAAACTCGACCGCCTAACCCAAACCTAAGCATAACCATTAGTGGTGTTTTTTTCTTCTACTCTTTTCTTCCCAATTTGGAATGCAGAATTCCCAATGCACTTTACGTCCTCTTGGTGGTGTAGTGACTCGCCTCAATCCAGGTGGCGGAGGATGAAACTCAGTTGCCTCCACGTCTGAGACGTCAATCCACGCATCTTATCACGTGGCTTGTTGAGCACGTTATCGCGGAGACCTAGCGTATGTGGAGGCTTCACTCTATTCTCCACGGCATCCATGCACAACTCGGCACACGCCCCACTGAGAGCGAGAGCCACATTATAGCAACCATGAGGAGGTTATCCCATGTGACACAATACCCACCCTAGTAACCGGGCCAATTGGTTGCTTAGGAAGCCTGACTGGAGTCACTCAGCACGCCCTGGATACAAACTTGCAACTCCAACCATCAGTGGAGTTAAAATTTTAGAGGGAAAAATTATCCGAATGCAATTATACTGGAGCCAGTACAAAAATGGCAGATAGGATATGCCGCTTGGCATAATGTGGCCAATCTTAGGGTACTGGTACTTTCGGAAACAACATGCCGACTTCCTGTGCGATGATGTTACTTAACAACCCCTGGTCCCCATCCACTTTCATTGTATGGGAGAGAGCAGCTTGGAAAGTATACTTGCTAAACTTCTCCTTTGGTGTTCCTCGGAAGAAAGAAAGTCATACAGGTTGGGAGCAACATGATGGTGAGCAAACAATGGTAGAACTGTAATTTTTGTGTGAACTATCCTTTTAAATCCATTAAATGCAAGTTAAATTGAGAGCTAGACAGGCAGGCACAACTCCGAAACAATAACTGTGAAGGAAGCCGTGCAGATGCAGGGAAGTCTAATCAAATTGCTTTCATTAAGTCTGTTGAAATGACAGAAGCTTTTACTTCACTTCTATTGGATTACCAGGAATGCAGCTCTCTTATGACAATCTGCATTATCGAAACAATCTCTCTCCTCCTCTTTTACTCTTGTCTTATTCCTCATGCTCTCTCTCTCTCTCTCTCTCTCTCTCTCTCTCTCTCGCTCTCTCTCTGTCTCCCTCACTGACTTTCTTGCATTCCCCCTCTCTCTGTCTCTCACTCCCTTTGCAGATGGGATGAGCTCGGGAAGACGGCAGAGTGCTTTGACAGTCGTGTGTGAGAGTGAGCTGGAATTCCCACCATACGCAGATCATTTGGAAAGAAGCATTCCTCAAGTCCAGGAATATTTGAAATACATTGTCAAGCTTTGGTTTGAAGGTGCCTACCAATAAAGGTAAGCTAGTCAAGTGAAAATGATCTGTGTCTGGATACATGCATGCTAATGTGGATTCACAGGGCTCCAGACTAAATAAATGACTTAGGAGCCATTTGCTCCTAAACTTAAATATTAAGGAGCCAAATGGCTGTTTTTAGCAGCCAAATAACAGATTTTCTCGATACAGATTGCTGTTCAGAAACAAGATAGTAAGCCAAAGAAAAGGAAGTCAGCTGATAACCCATTCATCGAAGGTTGAATAACAGTATACAGTTGAGAAGATACTTTTGCATTCCCTTTTGTCTCATAAATGTTCACAACCCTTTCATAATTTATAGAAATATAAGAGATACATTTTATTATTCATTTAGTACTGCTCTTCAGTATCTACATTACCGATATTTACATAAAGTATAGTATGCATATAGTGTGTCTGTAAATACTATGCATATGTAATAATTGTGTACAAGTCCCTCAATTGTCCTGAGTATCAAAAGCTTGATAATATATATATCATTTTAATTTTTTAAAATATTAAGAGTGCAAGAGTGCAAACTGAATGAAATCCCAGATGCAGTTTATTGTGCAACTCCAATCCCAATCAATAATTACCAGAAGAAAAAAGTGGTACACAATATGGGACTTTTAATTATAAAAAAGCCCGAAATACACATGGGACTCTTATTTTGAAATGTCTTCGTTCCCAGTTGTGAACACACTGATGGATGATTTGTAGATAAAGTGAATCTGACAAAAACTGCTAACCTGATCTCCTGAGTTCAAACCCTCAGTTCTTTTTGGGTGATTCATGAGAAAGATCCGGTTCAAAAGAGTCATTTATTCATGACTCTCTCACGCTGGGTTTGTTGTCGAGTCATGTGTGGTGCAGCAAGCTCATCAGAAACAGAACGGGTGAAAAGCGGTGAGAGACACACTGGTTGTGTGTGTTTTAAAAATATATTCAATAACTCACAAGATGATATCTGACGAAACCTCATCTACCCGACTTAAGCAAGTGGCGAATAGATTTTAAATTATTGCCACAATCAATTATTTTTGGATGCATTTGCGACCATTTTAGTCGCAATCTGGATCCCTGATTCAGGGGTGTCACATTTACAGTCTCAAATTATTAGCTTTTGGTAGCATGTCAACTTTAAGCTCAACATGAATTAAAAAATGACCATATGCACGCTCTTGGACTTATTAAACATGGTTCTAAATTAAATTAACAAACTCTTTTATCAAAATGGAATCTCCTGCTCCATTTCTGAAACGACTTTATCCTATCACCTAAATACAAAGAGGTAATATAAAACCCAATTTTTCATTATGACTTTATTTGCATGGCAATTTAGCACATTTCTCCCCCTAAATTCACATTGCTGTAATACATCTAGGCATTTCACTTAGTTTATTTTGTAATTCCCTTTTTTATCAGTTCTTGTTCTCATTAGATTCTCATTATTGTAATCCAGTGATTTGACTGTATTACTGTAAAAGGGGAAACTGTGATGCAATGATTTTTATTTAAATCTGCAAATACCACCATAACATATAAATACTTCACCATTTAATAATATATCATTATTTTTCATGTTTAACATTTCTAGCAGTGCCTAATACGATTACACCCATCACATTTTTTATTTTTTAATATTCCAAAATAATACAAAAATGATCACACTATGTGAGGCTCACCCCAGAGGAGAATGTAATTGGTTTGTGTCAACATTACCATCTAAGCTCTCCTCTCAGCTGTGATTTGGCAGAGGCCTGCCATGCACTGGAGAGTTCGCTGAATTGTTTGTCGAAATCCACGGTGGTACACTTGCCCTCCAAGACCTCGACTGGTTTGTTTTTTTCATTCTTGGCGCTCTGAAACTCCCACATAATTACATTCTGACAGCCCGATGGACAGTGCGTCTGTAGAATCCACACCACCACAGCATGAACTAATCCACCACCATTCAGGACCATGGACAGCTCCTGGCGGACACCTACTTAAATGTATCCTGACATGACAAAAGCAATGTAATTGTCCTAACCAGATGCATTATAATAAGATTCCAGCAACAAGCAGTTTTTCTGACCACAATGAAGGTGAAGTTGCTGCGATACACGGCCCAATCACAAGCAATCGGAACATATTTGATATTTAATGTACTGTTTTCCAGGATTTCTCCAGGATTTTGGACCAACTCATTTTGGGGGAAATGTGCTTAATTATTTACATTTATGCATTTGGCAGACGCTTTTATCCAAAGTGACTTACAGTACACTTATTACAGGGACAATCCCCCCTGGAGCAATCTGGAGTTAAGTGTCTTGCTCAAGGACACAATGGTGGTGGCTGTGGGGGTCGAACCAGTGACCTTCTGATTAACAGTTATGTGCTTTAGCCTACTACACCACCACCACTCCACTCAATCTTAATGTTCCCCAAACTTGCTTTATTTGCCTTATGTAAAACATCATTTTTTTTCTTCCTTTTTTGGGGTGAATGTTTGGCTGGCAATATTTTGGTGAGATTCACACTTATTGACAGGCCCAGATGGAATCTGCAGACGTTTTCCACATTTTAGAGAACAATGTGCAGAATGGATAAAAACATAGCAAAATGCTAGTAGTTAGTAGTAGTAGCAGTTAGGACAATATCACTTTGTCTCAAACAGGTTGTTGTGTTTGAGAAAAGTAGCGCATGTTGATCTAGCAGACAGAAGGAGGGAGGGGGGTTGGGTGACAGGAATTCAGGCGACTGGGTATAGTTGTCCCGCTCTACACCAATCTGTCTCTCTTGGGCCTGTGTCCAGCAATGCCATGGCCTCTGAGCAAGAGTCACTGACCACCGTGATCAACGCTGAACTGTGGCCGAACATGGAAGGAGATATTGAATTGGGAATTAGGTTTCTTTGTGGCGCCTGTTGTATCAATAAAGGAGTAGGTTTGAAACTGAAAGGTTTAAGCTGTATTGACTGTACTGGTTGAGTTGCAAGGGTTTTCTCTGATGGGTTGCACAATTGAGGATTTTAATGGAATTGCGTGCGCTAGACTACCCAGTTCATTTAGATATATGCCAGTTATAAAGCTGTTATACATCATTTGGTCATTATTTGTTGAATTACTTCTGCCATGATCAATAGAATATGTAGACAATCATGACTTAAATTAAATTCAGCTTACCACCTGCTTCCACATGTGGTAATAGTGCAATGTTTATTGCAAATAGCATAGAGTTGCAATCGATGATGGCCCTAGTTGATATAGAAAGGAGTGTTTGGGTGAAAAAGAACAACAAAGACTTTATTTAAATACTCAAGATGCAACGCTATTTTAGCACTGATTGCGCCTGACTAAAATAGATTGCGTGTGGTTAGTTAATAAGATGCTGGTTTTTGCGCCGAAATACCATGCAAAAAAGTTGTACAACTGTTAATTCACCTCATTGTGTTTCTCAAAAGTACAGTATCAACCTGCCAGATGTACCATGCCTCCATTGTTTAAACTTCAGCTTCAAATGTCCAAGATTCACTTTTCTTTTTCCATTCTCAGCAATCCTGGGTGATTGAGATGTCTATGCAAATACCTGTGATTTTATTTCTAGCCAAGGAGCTATTGATTGAGAATTCAATGGTTGCATTGTAGAATGGAAGCTTATTGATTTTATTTACCCCTTGCTCTATGCCATGCATTTTGAGAGGTGTGAGAGTGAGTGATGGCAAAGTGAACCAAGACAGGCGTTATACATCACTGGTTATTGGTCTGACTTGCTCAGACTGGGAATCTGTAAAAGAGAGAATATTTGGTCACTCCAGAGACCGACAGACAGATCGGATTGTGAGAGGATGGACTAGTTCCCACTATAACTAATAGTTCCCACAGCATAACTAATGCATGGAAAGGAAATCATTGAAAGGACAGAACTACATTTTTAGGAGGGTTTTTTCGAACAGACACCAGACCGCAGAGAAGTCTAATCCGGTCCACGGGATATTTGAGGGAAAAAATTGTGGTGTCAGAGCTGGTGCCAAAGCTACAATCTGCAGTGATAAATTGCAGTTTTTTGACTACTTTGAATTTAAATTTCTGATGAAGTGAAGAAGTTGAAACCTAAAATTGAGTGAAAATGACAATAAATGGATGCACAAAAAGATGTTTCAAATAAAATAATGCAGATTTTTAAAGTGCACACTTTATTTGAAACAGTGTGGCTATACTTTTGAAGCAGTGTGTATTTTAACAAATAATGAGTGCCATTGTAAGTGCCCTTACAAGCTGACGTTGTTTCCAAACTAGCCCTCAACCTAAATTGAGCTTGATGCTCCTGTTTTAGAATAAAACAAATGGAACATTGCTACGTTGTAGCAGGTATGCATGATATTCTAAGTCTTTTATTCACAATAACAGAAAAGTAATAATTTGGCATGGACTGTCTTATCTGACAATGAGGAATGTCTTATACATTATGTTCAGGATCCTCCATATCATGTTGCACTGTGCAATAATTCTCTTCCTAAAGTTCTGGCAGTTCTTCACTTAAACCGCACTTCATGTCAGCTAGGCATTTTTATTAGTTTGTATCATAGGGACATAATACTTAATTAAGTGTAATGGTAACTCCATAAATTTTAGTTCTGAATGTGCCTCTACAAACATAATAAAAATTTGATGAATTGTCGGTTCATAAAAGCTTTGTGTTTAATGAATGGGACATTCCGGACCATGTGTTATATTTCATAGCAGTCATCTTACTCTCAGGGAATTAAAAAAGAAAGCTTGGCTACTTCCTGCATGGCAGGAATGTCACCACCGATAAATAGTACATTGTTTTCTTAATTAGTATTTGTATTTTGAAATAACCACATATTGGATATGTCTTATTGAATAATGATTTGAAGTATCAGACCATGTCAAAATGATAATGGTATGATGCCTGGGTGTTTTCGATGAGGACATATTGAGTATTCATCTTGTAATGTATCTCTGTAGCATTTATAAACATGTGGCTTTATCTATCTATCTATCTATCTATCTATCTATCTATCTATCTATCTATCTATCTATCTATCTATCTATCTATCTATCTATCTATCTATCTATCTATCTATCTATCTATCTATCTATCTATCTAGCTAGCTAGCTAGCTAGCTAGCTAGCTAGCTGGCTAGCTATGTAGCTGTCTGTTTGTGCTAAGACAACAACTTACAAATATGTGGTAGCACTTTCTTTTACAGTTTTACTTTCTTAGGTAAGTACACTGGAAGTTTACTGAAAGTACATGTACTGTAAAATAAAGTGCAACCAAATATGTATCTGAACCATACATGAAAATTGATCATTTATTTAGTTTATTCCTTTCTGTCTGGCAGTAACCAATGGTGTCATGGCAGCCAACACACACCAAGCGAGGTGTACTGCCATCCTAGCTGGGCCTTCACTCCTCCTCATTATGTTCCTCATGTGGATCCTGTGCATAGACTCAGTGGACACTCAAGGGCAAGGTAAGAGCAAGTGTTTTGAATGTATATGGCGTTTGTTCCAAAAAAATGTTTGTAGGGTTTAGGTTGTGCCAGGTGTGGCCTTTCGGGCTCTGGAATTTCCAATTCCATGCATCCCTGGGTGATGCCATGTTTATGCGATGTCATACACTTGCACCTGTGTAAAAAGGAGTTGTGTAATTGGAGTTTCCAAGTTGGAAGTCTGACCTCAAGTGGTGTTCTATTGCAGTTAGTTCTGTCCCAAAGTAGGAAGTTGGAAGTTCTAAACCATTCCACCAAGTTGAATGGAATACAACATTAAACCCTGGATATCCACTTTTGGAGTAAAGCAGGGCTTTACTCTTACTTTTTTAAGTGTAAGCACTGGTGCTAGAGAACTAAAAAAATAATTAGCACAAATTACAATTTATTAGCACACAGGAGAGTGCATCAAAATGTTTTTTCACCACTATTTTATTCATTACTGCTACATTTTACTACGGCTACTACATTTTTTACACAGTATTCAGTGTAACTGCATGACCTGCACACACCAAGAAATATTACCGCGACCCTGACAACGTCCACGAGAACCAGTGCAATTTTAAGTGCTTGAGATTTGGCAATAGCAATGCAGACATCAGACTCATTGTACACGTTATTTTTTGCAATTCTCCTTGTAGCTGGAAATTCATTATTGCACACTTACAAATGGGTACAAACTTCATGTATACTTCAGTATACTTCATAAACTGTATTCATTTCTTACATCATCACATCAGTGTCTCACAAATTCATGCAACAATTTAAGTAAGAATGGTTTGATGCTCTTAGGTCAGTACTTCTATATTATTTATCAGTGCTGTAGTTTCATTGTTAGTACAATAGCTCATACTAGATTAACTCAGTGTTTCCTTTATATGACTTCACGAAATTTCAGATGGTTCATTGATATTCTTTACACAGCGTATTGCTTGCTAGTCCCAGTCAGCTGCACGCTTTCTACATCGCACGCAGATTAATGGAGCTTTTAAGATACGTAAAGGACCCCACTACATACACACACAAATACACGCACGTACTGACACATCACCGTGTAGCAGTCCAACAAAGACTGTTCACGAGTGCTTGTGTGCAAAGGAGAAGCAGGATACCCGAAAAGGTAGACCTACCAACTTCTTGCAGAAAGTATTCTGTTTAGATAACTTCTTTGAAAAGGCAGTCGAAATATAAGTACCAAAACTGAGTTAAACAAAAAGAACGTTTCTGAATGTCCTTAGGGAAGTGATGTTACAAGCCAAGCTGAGTCAATCTGTATTGTTGTTTAATAATAAATAGTGTGTGGCACGGTGGAGGGCGGGGCCAGGTCGTGATTCAACACGCCCGGTCCCGTATTAGGCTAATCAAGCCTCCGAGAGGGTTAAAGGCCGACAGCGGAACACGGGCGTGAGAGAGAGATCGTTCACGGACATGTCCGTCGTCTTATGTCTTACGTCTTATTAGGCGACCTTGAGTGTCCAGAAAGGCGCCAAATAAATAAAATGTATTATTATATTATTATTATTATTATTATTTTGTGTTGGTCTTTTGAGTTTTCCATTAAAACTATAATTTATATGTCAAGCCAGTTTCTCGCCTCTTCCTTGTCCGTGAGCATGAACTTCTTTATATTGGTGCCGAAACCCGGGAAGGAGGAGGGATGCCCATCGCAGAGTCCTCAACACTGCCGTCCACCCCGGGGAGCGCTGCTGCCTTCTGCCGGGTGACGGAGTAGCCCGACTGCCCGGATGCGTGAAACGGCCGCCGTTATAAATATAAAGAAGTTCATGCTCACGGGCAAGGAAGAGGCGAGAAACCGGCTTGACATATAAATTATACTTTTAATGGAAAACTCAAAAGACCAACACATAAGACGACGGACATGTCCGTGAATGATCTCACTCTCACGCCCGTCTTCCCCAGCCTTTAACCCTCTCGGAGGCTTGATTAGCCTAATACGGGACTGGGCGTGTTGAATCACGACCCAGCCCCGCCCTCCACTGTGCCACATAGTGCAAGCATTTTTCTGTGTTGTGGCATTTAATTATTTGACAGTTATTAATACATCTATCTGGCCTTCCAGGGCCCTTCAAGTGTCAAAAACTTCCAGTAAATAAACACACATGAAAAACCGATCTATAATGATTCGAAGGTCCTTTTAAGATATTCCTCCACCGACGCGTGTAAATATGGATCATGTCTTGTGAATATCAATATTAATTGATCAACATGGCTACTGCTATCCCAGAGTTAACTTTCAACTTTGTGGTTTGACAGAACACTTGCTGTATCTGAGGAATTTTTGTAAATGAATCTCTTCAAATGACTTGGTGACACTTAAGAATACTGTTACTTCAAATCTGCTTCATGCCAAAACACATTTCTCATTCTCACAAGTAGTTGCCATGTGATAGCACACTTTGTGTTCGGGTCCAGTTTTAATTGGCATCTCCCATTGAGACAAGGCCATGTTGTCCTCTACTGTCAGTTCCTCTGCAGACTACCACCTCTCCAGCAGCCAAGCTTATTTATAGGAGAGCCGGTAACTGGCACACACACACACACACACACACACACACAAACCCATTCACTTATGCTGCTCAGACTAAAAACAATTTGAGAAGTTCTCCTTTTCCCTTCATTGCTAAGTACCTCTTCCATCTACAAGGTTAATGGTGGGCCTGCTATTATTTGTAGCTACATGGCTACATATCAGTATTTTGTCTTCGTTTAAAGGTAAAGATACTGTATATAAACATCTTTAAAGGAATGTTCTGAGTTGAATACAAGTTATGCTCAGTCGACATCATTTGTGGCATAATGTTAATTACCATACAAAAAATTATTTCAACTCATCCCGAGTTAATTTAAAAAAGACAAAAATTGCGGTAACAGTTTAAGGCACTTACAATAAAAAGTGAATGGGGCCAATACATATTAAACATAAAATACACAGTGTTTCAAAAGTATAGCCACAACACTTAAACATTATACATGTTAACATGGTTTTAGTGTGATAAATTCATTTATTTAACTTTTCTGTGTAAAGTTATATGGAATGTTACAATATCGTTGCCATAACGACATAACATGTTAACATCTATATTTTCTACATCTTGTGACTATACTTTTGACACAGTATGTTTTTTTTATTGTTTATGAACTGGCCCCATTCCCTTCCATTGTAAGTGCGGTACTGTAACCGTGATATTTGTGTTTTCAATCAACCATTCAATCAACATTATGCTACAAATGCTGTTAATTGTGCTTAACAGGGTGAGGGTTTAACATTCAGTCCTCATACGAGCTGAGAGTGATTAATGGACCTCAACTGTGGCATATGCCAAAGTAAAATATGCAGGACGGCGATAGAGACAAGCTTAAATGAATGAGTGAGTGAGACAGAAATATACGAACAAGTCCTACATAACACATAACAAATCCTCTGGGATTCAGTAAAGCTTCACTGGACAGAGTTATTTGACAAAGCTGACATCAGGTTACACTGGTAGTTTGTGATGTGTGCCTGAGGGTTTTATTTTTGGTGCAAGGCGAAGAACTCGTCTGCTGTGTAGCTCAATGAGCTCAAATATCTAGTCGGCATTGCTCTGCAATGTCAGTAATATTCCAAGTCTTCTGAAGCCATATGATAAGCATCAACAGATCAATATTTAACACGTTATTCACTGATAATTTTCCCATCTGCTGAAGCTCTGAAATATCTTTCTCGATTCTTTGAATCATTTCGGTATGATTCTCTTACCAAGCTCTCAGATGGCTTTAAAAGACTAATTATAGCGCGCAGGTTGCATGGACTACTTTAATGGTTCTTTTATGTAGTTTTTTGGAGCTTGACAGATTGATCACTATGAACAGTCATTGTTTGTAAAAGAGCTTCATGAAGAACCTTCACAAGTTCTCCTCTGTGTTGCATGAAACAAAATAACAACATACAAATGTGGAACGACACATGGGTGAGTAAATAATGACAGAGAGTTTGCCCTTCCCCAAAAAAACAAGATTATATCGGAAAGGGTCAAGAAAGAGTGAATCACATTTTTTGGCCTTTTTTCTAAACCTATTTATTGCTCCATTATCTCTGAAAACCATGTTTCCTCTTTTGTTGATAACTTCTGAGGACATCAGCAATCAATCTGATGCTTAATCTCACATGTCATGCCTGTTTTTGGATTCTCTGTTTTGCTCTGGAATGTTCAGCCATGACAGAATTGCTTTTTCCGCAGTACCCGCAGACTAACTGTATTACAGGTCATCCATCTTCGTTACCTGTGCTCTCTGGCTCCACTGTGGCTCTGTGTCAGGTTGCAGCACTTTGCTGGAGATGAGAATGGAACGCCCCTCACGTTTAATGTTGGGTCAGTGGAGATGTTTTCTGCTTGAGGTCATCAGCGTGGATAACGTGCCGGGGGTTTTGATTCTTGGTCTGCTGTAGGGAGACAGATTTTGATGTGATGGTAAGAGGGTATTCCTATAGTATTCTGTAGATGATGGCTGGATGTTTTGAATATGTAGCAATATTTGTATGTTTACACAAGCACGGTTAAGATCCCATTAAATTAAACTGGGAGTGTTGTGGTTTTAGTCTATGTATGTTAGCTTTGAGGCCATTTTTGTGCTTGTGTACCCATAAAGGTTCACAAAATAAACTTTTTACAGATACTGTATAGCACATTTAAAATGCAGTCTTACTCAACCAGGAGAAGGGACCAAAAATATTGATGACTTATACGCAGTATCCAAATTTGTCCAAACTTTTTTTAAGTAAAAAAAAAGAAAAAAACTTTAAATATTGCTACAAGCCCTTCAACATGCCCCCAATGTCCTGTTTCAAAATGTAGTCTAATATGACAACACAGGAAGAAAATTGTGTTTGTCAAGTGATTTTTTTTTTGTTTTTTTGTCTTGGAGTATTTAATACACATGCAAAGGTGAAATTAATTAATGTGGAACATATATCGTTTTTATCTATTTATTTATTTATGGGCATTTTGGTTTTATTCAACAAGAAAGTAGAGAGACAGACAGTAAATTGGAGGGAGAGAGGGGGAAAAGTGACTCAAACCTTATGAGCATGGATGTGACCAACTGTGCCATGGCTCTGACAAAAATTATATTTCAGTTAGGATGCTACCCTAGAAGGCAGCTGCCTATGTAGGCAGTAGGAACTGAGGTAACACAATGGTTTTGGAACATAATGCTAAATGAGTCCTCAAGAACAATATTAATTTCCAGCTCTTTTTGACAGATCTGGGATCAGTGTGACCTAAAGTTTGGCTGCGAGAAGCTGTGAAAAGTGGAAACCCTCAGAATTGACTGATTTATAGACGCATTATGAAGTACAGTTGAAGTCAGAAGTTTACTGTACATACACCTTAGCCAAATACATTTAAACTCAGTTTTTCACAATTCCTGACATTTAATCATAGAAAACGTTCCCTGTCTTAGGTCAGTTAGGATCACTACTTTATTTTAAGAATGTGAAATTTTCAAATAATAGTAGAGAGAATTATTTATTTCAGCTTATATTTCTTTCATCACATTCCCAGTTAGTAAGAAGTTTACATACATTTTGTAAGTATTTGGTAGCATTTCCTTTAAATAGTTTAATTTGGGTCAAACATTTTGGGTAGCCTTCCTCAAGCTTCTCATAATATGCTGCTATAATTTTGGCCCATTCCTCCAGACAGAACTGGTGTAACTGAGTCAGGTTTGACGGCCTCCTTGCTTGCACATGCTTTTTCAGTTCTGCCCAAACATTTTCTATCAGATTGAGGTCAGGGCTTTGTGATGGCCACTCCAATACCTTGACTTTGTTGTCCATTAGCCATTTTGCCATAACTTTGGAGGTATGCCTGGGGTCATTGTCCATTTGGAAGACCCATTTGCGACTGAGCCTTAACTTCCTGGCTGATGTCTTGAGATGTTGCTTCAATATATCCACATCATTTTCCTTCCTCATGATGCCATCTATTTAGTGAAGTGCACCAGTCCCTTCTGAGCAAAGTACCCCCACAACATGATACTGCCACCCCCATGCTTCACAGTTGGGATGGTGTTCTTCAGCTTGCAAGCTTCACTCTTTTTATTCCAAACATAACAATGGTCATTATGGCCAAACATTTATTTTTTATTTTTTTCATTAGACCAGAAGACTTTTCTCCAAAAAGTAAGATCTTTGTCCCCATGTGCACTTGCAAACTTTAGTCTGTCTTTTTTTTTAATGGCAGTTTTGCAGCAGTGGCTTCTTTCTTTCTAAGCAGCCTTAAAGGTTATGTCAATATGTGACTCATTTTACTCTGGATATAAATTCTTGTGTACCCGTTTCCTCCAGCATCTTCATAAGGTCCTTTGCTGTTGTTCTGGGATTGTTTTCTGAGGTCTTGGCTGATTTCTTTTGATTTTCCCATGATGTCAAGCAAAGACGCATTGAGTTTGAAGGTTGGACTTAAAATACATCCACAGGTACACCTCCAATTGACTCAAATTAGCCTATAAGAAGCTAATTGGCTACTTGCCTAAAGGCTTGACATAATTTTCTGGAATTTTTCAAGCTGCTTAAAGGCACAGTTAACTTAGTGTATGTAACTTCTGACCCACTGGAATTGTGATAGTCAATTAAAAGTGAAACAATCTGTCTGAAAACAATTGTTGGAAAAATGACTTGTCATGCACAAAGTAGATGTCCTAAACAACTTGCCATAACTATAGTTTTCTAATATGAAATCTGTGGAGTGGTTACAAAAATGAGTTTTAATGACTTCAACCTAAGTGTATGTAACCTTCTGATTTCAACTGTAAATATCATAATAAAAACTCTAATAAAATACATAAAAAAAATTATATAAGCGTTTGAAAAGGTTCAAATAAAATAATAAAATATGGATATAAATGGATTATAAAAGGTAAGTACCTTCTGTAAATGACACTTGCACAAAAAAAGTAAATGCACTGTAATTGAAGTACCAATCCATTGCTTTTCTCAGCCATGCAGCATATTGTTCTATATTGGCGTGAGGTATGTGTAAAAGATGGCCAATTCTGCTTCAAAGCAAAACCTCTAAGCAGACTTTTACTCATCATATAATGATTTTGAAGATTCATCACAGAAATGGCTCACGGTCGACCATTAGCCGGTGGCCTCTTTCCGAGACAAATGGAAGGCTGATGGATTTCTGAGCGAGGAACTGCTGAGCAATAGCAATTCAAAACAAAGCGGAGTGAAAAACTTGCGTTTATCGTACTGCGTGAGTCAATTTGTAAAGTGTAGTGCTCTCGAGATATTAATGCCAGACAGAGACATGCCTCCGTGTGTCTGGTGTACTGATGCTTTAAAATGTCAAAACATCTGAACTTAAAAATCCTTCACTCACAATAAAAGGAAAAAGACTAGGAAAAAAGTCTGTTTATCATCACAAATGGCTATTTGTATTTTTTTTTGTTTTTTTTCCTCTGCTCAGATCCCTTTCTTTCTCCTTGGGCCATGAGTCATATTAACTGAACACATTAAGAAATCTCTTGGAGGTTTTCAGATGATAACTAGCCATCTGTATTCAGAACATGGGCCATTGAATAGAGCTCAGGTTCCCAGTATAATCCTACCATTATGTTTTGTTTGGTTTTGAAGTAATAGATAACCCAAAAATGAAAATTCATTAAGTAATGAAAATATCAATGTGCCTCATGAAGCCGTATGATAGCTTTATGTGAGAAACAGACAAAATGTAAGTCGTGATTTACTGATAATCTTACCCACCACTGCAGTTATGAAAATCTCATTTGCGGTCGTGTTCATATTCTAAAACGGCGAGTCGCACCAGTTTGAGAGCAGCATGGGATGGAAAGACTTTTTTAAGCAGATATCAACCTAAATTATGGTCTGTATCATTACTTGGTACGGATTTGACAATATATTGAATTTAAAAATATCTAGAACCAAAACAAATGACAAACCACTTGGAGGCAAAACCCGATATTTCAAAATTTGCAACATTGTTTCATTGAATAATGTGTCTTTTAATATCCTTTCTGCTCTTTAAGGTCAGTTGTCAATTGACAGCATTTGTGGCATAATATCGATTACTTTTTGTATTGACTAGTCCTGCCTTTTCTTAAAAAAAAAAAAAAAAAAAAAATCTGGGTTCCAGTAAGGCACTTACAATGGCAGTGAATGGGGCCAATTTTTGAACATTAAAATTCTCACTGTATCAAATGTATTGTCATACGACAAAGGATGTGCGTGCAAATATGATTTTAGTTGTATAAAATCACACCTTTTTACATTTACAGTTTACAACTTTGTTACCATGACGATGTATTGGCAACAAACCCTAAAACGACTGTAAAAATGACAATTTAAACAACTTTACAGCTCAAATAATACACGAGTTTTAACAGAAGAATTAATGCATGTGCTTTTATCAAATTAAAATCTTCACATTTCTGTTTAAATCCTTCAATAATTCACTTTCATTTTCCTCATTCACTTCCATTGTTAGTGTTTCACTGAAACCAAAATATTAGCCTTTTTTATTAAAGAAAAGAAGGGACAAGTTGAAACAAATTTTTGTTGTAATCAACATTATGCCACAAATGCTGTTGATTGAGCTTAACTTGTATTGTAATGATATTACACAATAATGTAAATACATTATTTCAAACAGTGACAGATGATATTATTAAAACAAGACCAGATGGGACTTGTGATAGAAATCAAGTATTTTCTGCCTATATAAGGCACATTTTAATTACCACAGAAGCACGTCAAGTCTTAAATATCACCAAAATGCAGAATGAGACATTTTTTTTATCAGCAAGCACTCTTCATGTGGATTTCAAAGCGATGCTGTTGTTGACACCCTGGCACGAATCATGAACGTGGCTTTATTATTGCTGTAACAAAGCGGATAGCCACAGTCAACCGGCAGATTGTGGATGATTTGAGTTTAAGAGATTTAACGACTATTGCAATAAAAATGCAACCTATGTGGGGGCTAGTTCTTTCAATTAGTCAACCTCCCAGTTAGACTTTGGGAAACGTTTCATGTTACTTGAATTAGTGATGTTAATTCTATCGGGAAGACACGCAGGCTTGAGTGAGGTTTGAGATGCCATTTATTTGATGAATGTAGAACAGAAAATTAATGTCTCTCTTTGGCGTAGGGAGTTGAACTCGGAACCATCATATCCTGCCGGAGATAGGAGGCAGGGGCGAGGAGCCTACCCCCGTGCAGGACGGGGCTCAACTGGTGGTGGTGGGGTGGTGGAGGTTGCCGTGTTAGCACACTGAAACAGCAATGTGATAGATCGTGCGCAGACTTATAAAACCAATGGCTTACCTGCGATTGGCTAGGAGTTACCCAGCTAATAGTGTGATGATGTACAGCTGCTAGTCTTCCCGCTAGAACTACGCTGCGCTCACATGTACCGATATGACAGTGTTGTTAGATGCTGTACTGCCATCTATCGACGTTGATAAGAAGGATCGTCTCTGCTGCCCCCTCCATCTCTGGAATATCATTTGAAAGAGTTTGAGGTAATTTCTAAAGTTTTTTTTTACTACTAAAATATAATTGCTTTGTCTAAAACAAACGTCACAATTCAAGTGAAAATACTGTTTTTGAAGAACGCATTTTGTTGCCAAGCAACCAAAGTTGTGGTTTACACGAAATCCACAACAATCGCTATGGCAACTTTGCACTAAACGAATGAAGACGTAGTTTGTGATGTTTCACATGTTTTCAGGGAGATGCGGCCCTCTTACTAAAGCATGATAACAAAGAAATGAAAATTACACGTTGCGTTATGTTTGTAAACACAGCTGAAAATGTCCATTACTAACTTATGTTGACTACACATGCACTTTTAAAAAGTTCAAAGGAAACACGAGGGAGTGATCCAAACAATTCATGATTCCTAACCTGTCCAACAAAAAAGAAGCAACATCGCATTACTACTCAGGTTTTTCTCCGTCATCAAATCTACCACCTTGTGTATGCCGCACTGATGTTTACTCTAGTTTATTGCCTTTGCCAGTCTTCCTGTCTTCTTATGTCAGACCTTTTATGCTTCTTCTGCAGTACAGCTACTGAATTTCATGTTATCTCTGCTGCTAAAGCACAATAATAAGTATGTTCCATTGTGTTCTTTATGCTCTTCACATCACCAGACAACACTACGCTAAGCATAGACAAGCGTTTCTAGGTGCAACCAACTAACGCGAGGATTCTCTTCTTCAAAGTTTAGTGAAACACAGCGGGTCATGCCACTTCAACATGGCGAAACACATTGAAGGGGTGACCCGCACCATATATAATAAAAACACTTTTTATAGAAAACTATTTTGAGTTCAGTCCTCATCTCATGTGAGCGTACACCATTCAGATCACTCTTCACAATGTGTACAACTTTTACAAAATTACTGAATGTACCTTTAAATAACTTTATTTATCACACAGTCATTTAAGTGTTATTATGTCGAATTGAGATTATATTGAATCGTGAACCTCATATTGTACATTTAACTGAATCGTGAGGTAACCATATCGTATCATTCCTATTACTTGGTATTGGCTTGTTAGCAAGTCTCCGCACAGGCAAGCACAATGAAACTTTTCAAATCTAGTTCAAATATTAAGAATAAATTAATATTCAAAGTCAACCATTTCCAAGTCTGAGTGGACCATGTTCTCCACCTCCATTGTCGAAGCGGCTGCTCGGAGCTGTGGCCGTAAGGTCTCCGGTGCCTGTCGAGGTGGCAATCCCCGAACCCGGTGGTGGACACCGGAAGTAAGGGATGCCGTCAAGCTGAAGAAGGAGTCCTATCGGGCCTTGTTGGCTTGTGGGACTCCTGAGGCAGCTGACAGGTACCGGCAGGCCAAGCGGACTGCAGCCCGGGTGGTTGTGGAGGCAAAAACTCGGGCCTGGGAGGAGTTCGGTGAGGCCATGGAGAAGGACTATCGGCTGGCCTCGAAGAGTTTCTGGCAAACTGTCCGGCGCCTCAGGAGAGGGAAACAGTGCCCTACCAACGCTGTTTACAGTAGAGGTGGGCGGCTGTTGACCTCAACTGGGGATGTCGTCGGACGGTGGAAGGAATACTTCGAGGATCTCCTCAATCCCGCCGTCACGTCTTCTATTGAGGAAGCTGAGACTGGGGTCTCAGAGGTGGACTCGTCCATCACCCTAGCTGAGGTCACCGAGGTAGTCAAGAAACTCCTTGGTGGCAAGGCACCGGGGGTGGATGAGATCCGCCCTGAGTACCTCAAGTCTCTGGATGTTGTGGGGCTGTCTTGGCTGACACGCCTCTGCAGCATCGCGTGGCGGTCGGGGACAGTGCCTCTGGGATGGCAGACTGGGGTGGTGGTCCCTCTTTTTAAGAAGGGGGACCGGAGGGTGTGTCCCAACTACAGGGGGATCACACTTCTCAGCCTCCCTGGGAAAGTCTATGCCGGGGTACTGGAGAGGAGAATACGGCCGATAGTGGAACCTCGGATTCAGGAGGAACAGTGCGGTTTTCGTCCGGGCCGTGGAACACTGGACCAGCTCTATACCCTCTACAGGGTGCTGGAGGGTTCATGGGAGTTTGCCCAACCAGTTCACATGTGCTTTGTGGATTTGGAGAAGGCATTCGACCGTGTTCCCCGAAGCGGCCTGTGGAGGGTGCTCCGGGAGTATGGGGTCCCGGGTCCTTTGCTAAGGGCTGTCCGGTCCCTGTATGACCGAAGCAGGAGCTTGGTTCGCATTGCCGGTAGTAAGTCAGACTTCTTCCCAGTGCATGTTGGACTCCGGCAGGGCTGCCCTTTGTCGCCGGTTCTGTTCATAATTTTTATGGACAGAATTTCTAGGCGCAGCCAGGGGCCGGAGGGTGTCAGGTTTGGGGACAACACGATTTCTTCTCTGCTCTTTGCGGATGATGTTGTCGTGTTGGCCCCTTCACACCAGGACCTTCAGCATGCGCTGGGACGGTTTGCAGCCGAGTGTGAAGCGGCCGGGATGAGGATCAGCGCCTCCAAATCCGAGGCCATGGTCCTCAGTCGGAAAAGGGTGGCTTGCTCCCTTCAGGTTGGTGGGGAGATCCTTCCTCAAGTGGAGGAGTTTAAGTATCTTGGGGTTTTGTTCACGAGTGAGGGAAGGATGGAACGGGAGATTGACAGACGGATCGGTGCAGCTTCTGCAGTAATGCGGTCGATGTACCGGTCTGTTGTGGTGAAGAAGGAGCTGAGCCGCAAGGCAAAGCTCTCTATTTACCGGTCAATCTACGTTCCTACTCTCACCTATGGTCATGAGCTTTGGGTCATGACCGAAAGGACAAGATCCCGGATACAGGCGGCCGAAATGAGCTTTCTCCGCAGGGTGGCTGGGCGATCCCTTAGAGATAGGGTGAGAAGCTCGGTCACTCGGGAGGAGCTCAGAGTAGAGCCGCTGCTCCTCCACATCGAGAGGGGTCAGTTGAGGTGGCTCGGGCATTTGTTTCGAATGCCTCCTGGACGCCTTCCCCGGGAGGTGTTCCGGGCACGTCCCACTGGGAGGAGGCCCCGGGGAAGACCTAGGACACGTTGGAGAGACTATGTCTCCCGGCTGGCCTGGGAACGCTTCGGTGTCCCCCCAGAAGAGCTGGAGGAAGTGTCTAGGGAGAGGGAAGTCTGGGCATCTCTGCTTAGACTGCTGCCCCCGCGACCCGGCCCCGGATAAGCGGAAGAAGATGGATGGATGGATTTCCAAGCTCGAGTAGTACACTTTTACTCTGTGAAACTTCTGAGCTCTCGGTTGCAGTCAGCTCTTGCGGTCCAGCTGTGATATGTCCCCGCCGCCACCACAATAATAGTGTATGTGTTTGGTAATTACTGAGAATAAATGGATGGAAAGGCCTGGAGAACAAGTGCATCTTGGCAAAGGGCAGGCGATGTTTTTAAGCTCCTGCATCACAGAGTACAAGTTTTTGTCCAGATTGATTTTATTAGCTGGTGTGTTTTTTCATACTCTCAGTGGGCAGGTGTCAAGACATGACTGGAAAAAACAATGAAGAAGAATCACTCCTTTGGCACTGGACTGTCGTTCAGTATTCACCACGTTGTCTTTGCCTTTCAGACGGCTCTATTCACTTCACTCTACAAAATCATTAAAAGCATTTAAAGCTCTTAAGTGGATAGTTCACCCAAAAATGAAAATTCGGTCATCATTTACTCACCCTTATGGTTGCTCCAAACCTGTATGACTTTCTTTCTTCAGTGGAACACAAAAGGAGATGTTAAGCAGTAGCCACAGTGACCACTGAATTTCATTGCATCTTTTCTCCTTGAAATGAAAGTGAATGGTTGCTGAAAGGTGAATGAATCTTAATAATGAATAGTTAGAAATAGATCGATATATTTGAGACCAGGGCTTGTTGTCACACTTTTTACTCTGGTGAATATTTCTCAGGGTAGGTTTATTTATGAATGCCAATTTTTGTATTGGCACATACATTAAAGTCTTGATTGCACAAAGAAATGGAAAAGTTTTATCAATATTGCCCAGGAAAAAAGATACAGTTTATTGAACACACACTGACCTTTTATGATTGAGATGGTGTCACACTACATGGGGTTAGTAAGAACCTGCCATCATAGCCTATAAAAAAAAAAAAAAGATAAAGATTCAACTTTATTGTCATTGTGCAGAGTACAGGTACAGAGCCAATGAAATGCAGTTTTTTTGCATATCCCAACTAAGCTGGGGTCAGAGCGCAGGGTCAGCCATGAAACGACACCCCTGGAGCAGATAGGGTCAAGGGCCTTGCTCAAGGGCCCAACAGTGGTATCTTGATGGTGCTGGGGCTCGAACCCCCAACCTTTTGGTCAGTAACCCAGAGCCTTAACCGCTGAACTACCACTTTTCGGCTAAATTTAAGAAGCCGAGCAAATATACAACATCAAACTATTCCTGAAACAGCAAAAATCTCAAAGATAATGTTCAAAAATGTTTTTGGCCCAAAGCAATTGTATGTTATACATTACATAATATAAAGCCTGATACACTTAAACATGGCCAATATAATTTTGACAACTTGTTACTTCCTGACATTTTAGAAAAATACCCTTGTTTACTGAAAAATATGATGAAATCGGAACTAGACCTGGTCTTCTCATATAGGTGCAATTTTACAAATTCCAAAATATTTTTTTTTATTTACATAAAAAAAATATACAGATATAAACAATCTTTATTGCATTTTAATATGTAAATATTCTGAGTCATTTTCAGGAATGTAATATTTACAAAGCTTATTTCTAGCAACTGGAATAATATAAAGTTTAAGCAACTGAGGCCCTCTTGTGGCAATCTATTAAATAACAAATGCTTTAAAATGATATTTATGAATCTCCACCTTTAAAGTGACATTACCTCAGTTCCCACGATAAATGGTGGGAACATTAGAAAAAAGAGAAAATATTATTATCTTTGCATAAAATGCTGGTGCTCATTTAATATATGATCTAATGACTATTAAAAATGTTTTTGTTGCGATAAAGATGTGACAATTTCATCAGGCAAGCTGTGACAGCTTAAACTAATTCGTCATCTCTGCTCCTACAGTATTTAAACCATAACAAAAAACATTATTTTATTTTATTTTTTGTGGGAAATACTCCATTTGTATTTACTGATTTTTTTTGTAGAATATGTAGTAGTCCCTAATGGTAACATCTAGTCATAATATGCCACCAAAAGAAGCCAAGAAGAGACCCAACCATTATAACCATTAAAACCATCAGAATTTCTGTGAGGGTTTCCATTGATATATCAGCAGGGACTCCTTTCAAAAAGTTACCATGACTTCCCAGACTTGTACTGAAATAGAGACCAGAGCCATATAACAGTATTATAGAGACTTAAATATGTGCTCTTTTGACTTGGGCCAGTAAACAACCATGCAGAACACCCTGGCAACCACCAAGAGCACATAACCATTTTGGAGCTATATGTTGTTGTATTTTAAAGAAAGACATTTTTTAAGATTCACAAGTTTTTGTGTATTTGTGTTCCACAGAAAAAATAAAATAAGTCAATACTTGCTGCAGGCCTCATTCATGCGTGTGACTCCAATTTATAACACTAAGTGGCACTATTGCCCTGTTTTACTGAAGAAAACCTCACAAACAGACAAAACATAGCCAGTAAAACAAACGTACAGTGAAATACTGAATGAAAAAAATACAAATAAAACCCACCCAAATCCCTCACGAAAACATCCCTCACCTTTTCATACCCATAAAAAAACTACCATTTATGATGAATACACATATAAACATTCTTTGTGCCAGTGTAGCTAAGGTGTGTGTGTGTTTTCTTTTTTTTAAATGGGGTCTCAAAGTTATATATTTCACCTCTCATTTCAAACTAACCCTACTGAATTTAGCTCCTTCTGAAATTGCCTCTGTGCTCAAGCTACCGTTTCCTGTATGACATATTGACCGGAGTGGAACAGGGCTTTTCTGTCATTACCAGACTTCATAAGGTAGACATACTGCGAGAAACATAACCCAGTCTGGCCGCAAATGACTTCACGGCCACATTTACGAGCTAGCATTTGAATCGGTCGTTGAAGATGTCTTCCTCATTTCACCGTTGGGATGACCTTGTTGTCATTGAACCGAATAGACGGTATATGATACCGACAGCAAATCTTGATTGTTGCACTGCCTTGTCACTTGCAGAGCTCATGAAACATTACAGAAGCTTGCGAACACACAGGAGGACCCAGCGGACCTTGGCATCCCGTTGCAAGCCCCATTGACTACCATCTCTTACGCCTGGCTATTTCAGGTTTTCTTTTTTTTTAATAGGAATGTTGATGATCGTCATTTCCAAATAAATGAAGAGGATGGAGTGTATGCTCACTTAAAGTGAAAGGAAAGCTGTTGGCGCAATACTTGTTTTTGATGATCTTGTAAAACAAGATGGCCTATATTCAATGTGCACCTTTCACATCAACGGAGACAATTCCATATTGCACTGAAGGAGAATATTATTTTTGTAACTGCGCTCTCAAAGCTCTTACTTTAGACACCTCTGGCCATGCAATTTTCCCACTTTTTTTGTAATTTTATGGCTCATTTGTTGGAGATGCAATTGCTTTTTGAAATGGAATTCAAAAATTCAAATGGAATTTGACTTATGAGAAAAGTGGCCAGGAACGTACTGGTTAAATCTAATATGAGAGCTTTGATTGGCGCTCACGTCCTTTCCTGAGAATACAAAACAAAGAAGTATGAAGGAGCAGGCCGTTACCGATGCGACTCGCCCTCCGGGAGATGTTACAATTACACAAGGAAAGCTTCCGTGCAACCTTTGGCCTTTGGAGTGTGAGCCTGAATGTTGCTATGTCCTTCCCCTGAGATTCCTTATCTCCGCTGGGACCTTGTGTGACATGTCCCCTGACCCTCGTGTTCAGCCTTCTGGAGCACCCTATAAGCCAACGACTCCCTTTCTCTAGATTAGAGGTGATGTATCCGTTATGATCGTGAAAAATCTGACCTTTCACTTTGATTCATGATCATAAATGAGCTTTTTGTCAGGTCAGGCGGCAAGACGGATGAAAGCCGTGACAATCAAGCAAACTGAATTTGTGTTCCACACTGTAATGTACCGTAAAAAATTGCATGGATCCACTCAATGCACACGAGTATAAAATGTCAATGTTAATGTAGATACAGATGATCATATTATACCTGTATTGCATTTTTGGCTCTTTCTGTTTCCCCACAGAATTTACCAGTGGTTCTCAACTGGTTTTGCTATTGGATCCAAAATATATATATATATAAATTGGACATCAATTGTGATCCAACACAGTACCAAAATGGATGATTTTTGGTATTCAGATGTTTTTTTTTCATAGTTTGACTGTTTAGTTTCTAAATGTCTCTTGAAGTTTAATGGTTTAATGCTTTTTTGCAGCCGATAACTCATAAAACTCATTGTGTTCAGCACAAACCATTTTTATGGTTTCTTCTACCAAGTGTCAGATGAATTTGTGCTGTTTGATTGGACTCACGTCTTTCACATCAGCAACAAAAGATATGGAAAGCAGTTTCTCTTCCCTGTTAAATTGGTTAGCCATATTTTACAGCCAGATTTCATGAAAATTACATGACCGTGGCATCATTTTTGTATAATTATATTACGTGGTTCATTACTCGTATCGTGACAGTTCTGAAATGAAATGCCCACTGTGAGGCGTTAAAAGTGAGTTACCCTACACCTTAAGCATAAAAGAAAATGTGATATTGCAATTGCTGAAGCATCCACATCATTTTGTGGTGCTTCTATGACACTTTCTATTTTGACTTGCATGCTCTTCAAGACACGACCCCAGTGTGGCAGCGGGGGCGTGGTCAAGTGTCCGTCCAGAGAGAGAGAGAGAGAGAGAGAGAGAGAGAGAGAGCGGTAAGGGTGCTTGCATCTGAGACTCCGCCGCCTTGTGCTGCCTCGTGCCACGCTGTAAAAGTGAAAAGCAGGCACAATAATGGCACTACAATGGTTGAATGGATCACATGACTGCATCACATCAACATTGTGACACAACAACAAATACGTCATCGTTTTCAGATATCTCAGTTTTCCCTGTCCACACTACAATGCAAAGACATCTCAGTTTAGACGTAGAGAAAAGATGTGTTTTCAAATAAAAACGTATTACTGTGGACTAAGTGTTTATGATCAATGATAATCTGCCATTGTACTTGTCGTATGTGTGACAGTAAATAAAAGTCATTGCTGTTTTAGTGCCTCTAGTGTACATTTTACCAGGAAACTGCCTCGACGTTTACAACGAGCCTCGTAAAAATCATTTTGCAAAAATATAAGTGTAGTAACTTTATTCTATGACCCAGTTTCCACCTGGTATTAAGATACATTTCGGTTGATCCTATCACAAGTGGTCATCCCTAAAGTCTAAGTGAGGTCTAAAATGTTTTGTGATCGGATCACAAAAACCACATAAGAATGTGGCCGAAAATGCATGTGGCCACACTGCATTTGAAGGGTAAACGCTATCCTTCCTGGATGCATTCTAGAAAGCAGGGAAGTGCCACCCCTCACTAGTCAATCAACCACTACACTAAAACAAGAGTTAAAACTTGCCGGTTACGAGCAGCTTTAAAAGGAAATAATTTCCGATCTGAATTTTTTTTAAAGATCGGATATATACTCAATCATGAGAACTTCACGGATCTTCTTCACTGTGTCTGATATCAACACAGATGAGAAGCACGTACACCTGAAGCTCATGTTAAACAGAAAATCCACTGAAATAATGGATAATTTTGCTCTAAATTTTGAATTCATATTTAGATTAAATTTGAGATGCATATGGGAGAAATAGCGCATCATTTTTTACATTTTTTACATACGGAGTCTATGAGATTCTATGAGAGGTTGGTATTTTATTATTTGTCTTTACCATTGTTGACCCTATTAGAACAGACCTGGGACCTATTTTTGGGTCATGACCCACCCATTGAGAACCCCTGTTAGAATTTTTTTTCCTAATTTCCCTCTCAGTCTGAACCACCCAACTCTCTGGCTCTTGTTCTGATTCAATCAAAATGTGTCGAATGGCACTGATCCGGGAGCCTGTTCCGTTGCTCCTTTCAGGAAACCATGATTTGTTCAGGGTGACATTGGAGAGGAACTGTTTTCCCCATGCATCACTCTCTCATCAAGAATGGCGCTGGCTGTAGATTAATGATTTTAGGAGCTGATTATGCTGGGCTGTACATCATGTCTGTCTGCCTGCTGCTCTGCCTGTCGATACTCCACCCTCCCATGTCTGTCTTTAGCCTTGTGCTAGACCAAAATCACTGGACCTCAACTGCTGGTGTGCCTCACACACTGGCGTTTGTGGACTGACAAAGTCCTGGACCATTGTAGATGCAGCTGAACACCAGGAGGACACTTAAAGGGATAGTTCATCTAAAAATAATCATTCTGTCATCATTTATTCACCCTCATGTTGTTCCAAACACATAAGACTCTCTTTCGTCAATGGAACACAAAAAGGAGATGTTATGCAGAATGTTCCTTAAACATATTATTTAATGTAATACCAATTCTCTTTTTGAAGGTTTCTGCTGAATTAATTCAGTCTTGAAAGAATGACCTTTACTTTAACTCTGGCATTTTAAAACATTTAAGAGGGAGTTCTGATTCTATTTCTATAAAGCTTACATACAAGTCCTACAATCATACTTCCCTACTAAATAGTATGCCAATGAAGTAGTGTGTCAGAATCGTCAGTGTTCATAAAACAGTAAGCAAGAAACACCCAGATGGCCTACTATTTTTGGTGAGATTCTGAAGTATGGATCGACTGGACACTTTACTATCCCATAATTCCTCTGCAGCTGAGGAGATGTCACATTAAACAAAGCTGGATTTAATAGAATAGCAAATTGGACGACACTTTTCAACTGTAAGTGGTATATATACCAAGAAAGTTGTTCCATGTGCCTAAATGGTGCTTGTTGAACAAAACCAGAGTACATTATTTGATGGTTGTTGTTATTACATCATACTGTATTTTCGGGTCATAGGTAAAAACCCACGTTCCCAAATGAAGTATGACCGGAATCTATTCATAAAATGGTCATGCATATCTGAAGAACATACCGTTGTACCATCCGAGACGTGCGTCCTCCATAAAAAATAATATGTGCTCTGAAAGTATGCAATTACAGAAACGGGGTGCCTCTAAAAATTCATAGTCAGGTGCTTTACTTTTTTTATTATTCTCTTCAGGGATGGAATAACCTTTAGTTCATGTGCAATTTTGTTGCGAAGTAAATGCTCTTTTAGAAGGCCAAGTCTCATGCACTATTATGACATCCTAGGAAAATGTTGATCTCTGAAAGAAGTACTGTACTCTTAGCCTATAGTGTGAATACCAATGTGAAGACCTTCTTCCAGAATAATCTCTCTTTGTGTGTAATTCACTGACAGTACTTGCACTTGATCTTCATCACAAACTTTTTCTTGTTTCTTTTGTTGCAAAAAAACGCTTTCACCACACGTCTGGCACCCAGGGATTACAAATGTAGTGATAAACAGATGAACAAGGAAAGGGAAACTAAGAGCCACGAGCCACTTCCTACTGAGCTTCCACACACCTGGGCTTTGACTTCAAAAACACCCAAGGAAAAAGGCTTTTTTCAGAAATGCTCGTGTTGTCGTCACACTTCAGTGTTTTGCTATGGTGCTACCCTGCAGCTTGCATTTTTATCTCATCTATCAGTACGTACACATGTCTCATAAATCTACTGGCTTGTTTGCCATTATGCCCAGCTATAAGCCCGAGGGTGATCTGAGCCTCTCGTAGCCGTCAACGAGAACAACCGATCAGTGTCTGCCTGTAGCTTTTGGAGGCCCAGGGTATGCACAGCCACATTTTTTACATTATTTATTAGTTATTAATATGGTCTGTTAAGACCAGACTCTGGGTTGTTCTCAAAAAGGCGGAGCACGTCATCAGCTGAAATGTCCACCGTTTCTGTCCACCTTCAGAAAATGTCATTCTAATAAGGTTTGGTCAAACAGGACATGTTCTTGTTTTTTAATTGTTTGGCATAAAATGCTACGGAAACAATCAGTTACGGAAATATCGGAAACAACATACCGACCTCCCATGTGATCATGTTGAATATGCTCAACCTCATGCCATTCCAGATGTAGTATAAGAATTGGTTTTTGGAATTTGTTTAATCTGCAGAGCACTAATTAATATTTTTAGAAGAGTATCTCAGCTATTTAGGCCTAAGTGAATGGGGACCAACATCGGAAGTTAAAACAACGTAAAAGTAATCTGTATGTCTCCAGTGGTTTACTCCATGCTCTCCGAAGTGATCCTATCGGTTTTGGGTGAGAATAAACCAAAATGCAACTCATATTTCACTGTACATTTAGCCTCTGCAGTCTCTTGGCACAATTATGATTTCAAGCTTGATTACACTTTATAGTGCTTGACGACTGTGCAGAATGGTAGATGGTGTAAGGAAGAGCATTCAAGTTTGAAAACATTATTGCCACAAAATAGTTTTTGTGAAAAAGAAGTTATTATTGTCTAAGCGGCAGCGGAAGTGGTATCCCTTGCGTTAAGCCCTCCTTGTGTGAAGACCTACTTGGGTAAAGACCAGCGAGTCTACCTGTGCGAGTTCACCGAGCAAGGACACTGACAAGGCTCCACTCACCAAAGCACTTAAGTATTTTTTATTTTAGCTCTTTTATTATTTTTACTTATACATACATACATGTCTAGTTCACTAATAACACATGCCTTCAAGCACATCCCTGTTTTCTGTTGTAGACCGTTCACAAGATACAGATGCAAGATCAAACGCAACCCACACAACCTACGGCCGCTTTGCACTTCAACACCTACTCCACTCTCGTTCTCAGTGAGACTCTGGAACTGCCAGTCTGCTGTGAACAAAGCTGCCTTCATTCCAGCTTTCGCCACACAGTCCACCCTCAGCATCCTGGCACTGATGGAGACATGGATACGTCCTGAGGATACAGCAACACCTACTGCTCTCTCCAACAACTTCTCCTTCTCTCACACCCCTAGACATACCAGTAGGGGTGGGGGAACAGGTTTGCTCATTCATAATAACTGGACTTTTTCACCACAGGCTTCACTATGTAACAATACATCCTTTGAATTCCATGCCATTACTACAATGCAACCCACAAAAATACATGTTGTTGTCATCTATCGCCCTCCAGGTCAGCTGACAAGCTTTCTTGAGATTTTGGATGTCCTGCTGTCCTCCTTGCCAGAGGATGGCAGGCCACTTGTGGTTCTTGGCGATTTCAACATACACCAAGACAAGCCTCAGGCCACTGAACTGAATACTCTTCTGGCCTCATTTGACCTGGAAAGACTACACACCACAGCAACTCACAGATCGGGAAACCAGCTGGACCTAATTTTTACATGTAACTGTACCACTTCAAATATTCTTGGTATACTTTACATGTCTCTGATCACTACTTTGTTCAATTCAACATGATTCTCCCATCCATAGTAAAACCGACTCCACCTTTGGTTTCCTTTCGCCGTAACCTCTGTTCCCTCTCACCTTTCCACTGATGTCTCTGCCTCTCTTCCCACAATAAATGTATTTTCCACACTCGATGTGAACACTGCCACAGACACACTTAGCTCTACTTTAACAACCTGTCTAGACAACTTCTGTCCTCTCTCCTCTAGACCAGCACGTACTACACCACCCAGCCCCTGGCTGTCTGATGTCCTTCGTGAACATCGGACTGATCTCAGGGCAGCTGAGAGGAGATGGCAGAAATCTAAAGATCCAGCCGATCTAGGTAAATATCAGCTTCTACTTGCAACTTTTTCAGATAACGTTAAAGCTGCAAAAACTTAATATTACCAGACCAAGATCAACAGCACCACAGACACTCGTAGCTTGTTTAGAACATTCAACACACTTCTCTGCCCTCCCCTTCCACCACCTGACACATCACTGACAACAGATATTTTCGCCACATTTTTTACTAATAAGGTTACAGCCATCAGCAATACATTCACAGCACCACACCCTGTCAAACACCCACCTCCTGTATGCAACTCTTCTTTCTCTATGTTCTCTCCTTTAACTGACACTGAGGTCTCTAAACTCCTACTCTCCAACCACCCCACCACCTGTTCCCTTGACCCCATTCCATCACACCTTCTCCAGGCCATCTCTCCGTCCATCCTACCTGCACTTACACACATAATTAACACATCTCTTCTTGCAGGCACTTTTCCCACTACATTTAAGCAGGCTTGAGTAACCTCGCTGCTGAAAAAACCTGCACTTAACCCCACACAGATAGAACACTACAGACCAGTCTCTCTCATCACATTCATGCCGAAAACACTTGAAAGTGCAGTTTTCAATCAGATCTCTGCCTATCTCTCACAGAACAACAACTGCTGGATGACAATCAGTCAGGCTTCAAAAGTGGACACTCCACTGAGACTGCCCTGCTGTCTGTCACAGAGTCACTGAGACAGGCGAAAGCTGAATCCAGATCATCCGTTCTGATTCTGCTGGACCTTTCTGCAGCCTTTTACACAGTCAACCATCAGATCCTACTCTCCACCCTCTCTAAACTGGGCATCACCGGAACTGTGCTTGGCTGGTTCAACTCCTATCTCTCAGATAGGTCTTTCGAGGTAGCCTGGAGAGGGAAGGTATCCAAGCTACATCAGTTTCTTACTGGGGTACCTCAGGGATCAGTGCTTGGGCCATTCTCATGGTTTCTCTTACCACTGCTACGCTGATGACACGCAACTCTACTTGTCTTTCCAGCCCAACGACACCACAGTGACTGCTCGAATTACTGCCTGTCTGGCAGACATCTCAGCCTGGATGAAGGAACACCACCTGCAACTCAACCCAGCTAAGACCGAACTCCTTGTCTTTCCAGCAAACCCTGCTGTTGAACACAACATCACTGTGCAGCTGGGTCCAACTACAGTGTCGCCTTCCAAAATGGTCAGAAATCTAGGGGTAACCATTGATGGCGAGCTAAATTTCACAGACCACATCTCAAAGACTGCAAGATCATGTAGATTTACATTCTACAATATTAGGAAGATAAGACCTTTCCTCTCTGAACATGCCACACAACTGCTTGTTCAGTCACTTGTCATAACTAAACTGGACTACTGTAACGCTCTCATTGCAGGCCTTCCTGCATGTGCTATTAGACCTCTGCAAATGATCCAGAATGCAGCAGCACGTCTGGTCTTTAATGAACCAAAGAGAGCACATGTTACACCTCTCTTTGTCTCTCTACACTGGCTGCCAGTTCATGCATGTATTAAATTCAAGGCCCTGATGCTGGCATACAAAACAGTCACTGGGTCTGCTCCAGCATACCTAAAAACATTTATGATGAGCTACGTTCCCACCAGAAGCCTGTGGTCGGCTAAGGAACGCCGCCTTCTCATACCAAAACAAAGAGGCACCAAAACACTTCCCCAGACTTTCAGTTTCATCATACCACGTTGGTGGAATGACCTTCCCAACTCAATCCGTGAAGCTGACTCACTCTCTATCTTCAAAAAATGGCTAAAAACACATCTTTTCCAAGAGCACTTAACCAGTCACTAAAAAGAATTAAATTAAATTCTTGTTGCACTTAAATCTGTTTTGTATACTATTCTGATGATAGTAAAACTTTGTAGTATGGCACTTTTTGTAACACTGTCTCCTTAAGATGATTCGCTTATGTTTTCCTCTTTTGTAAGTCGCTTTGGATAAAAGTGTCTGCCAAATGAATAAATGTAAATGTAATCTCACAGAAAACCGATTGGACAATTTTAGAAGACTGGGTGCTTTCCATTCTGAAGGGCTCATCCCTAGAGTGAGAGCTTCGAAGGGTTGAAGGGTGTAGTGCTCAAAAATATCAGTAATTCGGAACGCACTTTAACGTTATCTATCCAAGCCAAGGAGCCTCTACCGTCACACAAAGGCTGACGCTAAATGAACATTACCTGCACCAAATCAGAAATATTTACACATGATTTTGCAACACTAACTGCTTTCAGAATAGAAACCAAAAATTAATTATTTAAATCTTTATGACTTTATGAAAAATTTAAGCAGTGCAAAAAAACAAATATGCAGTGCATTTATTAAATAAATAAAATATCACTTTGTAGAATTGTTTTATTTAAAATCCTTTAGAAAAACTGATCCAGCAAATTTACATTAAAATAACACAAGACCTAACCAGTTTCAAACCAAAAAATGAGTTAACAATAATTCATTATAATATTTAAAAGCTATTATAGGCAATGGAGATGAAGGGATGTCACATGTTTCAAACCAAATGAGGCTAAACAATATGTGATTTAACATGGATGAATACTAGTGTATTAAATTCAAAGAGTTGATTTTAAGGTTTTAACTTACGTGTTTAAAGCTCTTCACGGAATGGCCCCTATTTATATATCAGAACTTTTAAGTTGCTATTCTCCTCAGAGATCACTTAGATCTTCATCTCTGTTATTATTAAATATTCCGAATTCTCGTTTGAAAACAAAAGGAGATAGGTCCTTCTCAGTCTATGCTCCAAAACTTTGGAATACACTACCATTGTCGATCAGAGCTTCTCCCACTTTAAATGTTTTTAAAGCATCAATTAAAACCTACCTCTTTTCTCAAGCTTATTAAAATGCACAATTCGCTAATGCTTTTTGCTTTTATGAAATACTACGGGGTTGCGGCTCTGTGTTTTTGTATGTGCACTACTGTATGTGTACTTATGATATATTTGTGAAGCACTTTGGTTCAACATTCGTGTTGTTGAAAGGTGCTATAGAAATAAACTTGACTTTGACTTTGACTTTAAATGTGTAGTTGACAGTACATTTAAAATGATGTATAAATTATCTATTTACTAAAAAGTTATGACATGATGCAGCATTAACAAGTCATCAGTTGATGATAGTTCATGAATAGTTAACAATGAGATAATTATGATGTGCAAGTAAAGTCATGACATAATGATGCATTAACAAGTCATGTGTTCATGGGTATGTAATAATGAGTTAATAATGAAGTGCAACTCTAAGTAAAGTCATGACATTATGCTGCATTACCAAATAATTTAATACACATGCACTGAGGTGATGCTTTTGCACCAGTGAAATAAATATATCTTTTAAGATCTGCTTCTTTGAAAATACAAATCCACCAGCATATATGACATTTAAAAAACACCTTTAATGCAAAAAGAAAAAAACAAAACAATACTGAAAAACTTCCAAATCAATCTTCCACCAAGATGCTTTAAATGAATTAAATATCTTTTGAAACATATACAGACTCAAAAGAAAAAACAAACATACCTGTTAGTACATACACCGCGGCACGGTGGTGCAGTGGTTAGCACTGTTGCCTCACAGCAAGAAGGTTGTGGGTTCAAACCCCGGTTGCCCCGGCCTTTCTGTGTGGAGTTTGCATGTTCTCCCTGTGTCTGTGTGGGTTCTCTCCGGGTGCTCTGGCTTCCTCCCACCATCCATAGACGTGCAGGCTAGGTTAATTGATGTCTCCAAAAAATTGCCGTGGATGTGAGTGTGAGTGTGTGTCTGTCTATGTGTGGCCCTGCGATGGACTGGCGACCTGTCCAGGGTTTACCCCGCCTTTCGCCCAATGTTAGCTGGGATAGGCTCCAGCCCCCCCTGCGACCCTGTACACAGGATAAGCGGTTGACGATGGATGGATGGATGGATGGATGGTGTATTTTGTCTCTCTCTTTCTCTCCTGATGTCAAATTGGAAAAGCTAAAAATGCTAACGTTAGCACTTAATACGTTCAAATAACAAAATGAATTCAAATACTGCACAGATCATCTTCAAAATATATATTATAAACACTCTGACTTCAATACTTAATTCAGTCCATCAAAACAATCAATAATTTTAGATTAAAAAAATGTCAGCATTACCATAGGAAATAATGGCAAGAACCTAGAGTGTGCCACTTATAGACCATTTCAAGAATGTAAACAAAAACATAGGAATTAGAATGGTCAAAACGTATTTCCAGATACTTTCAACAAATTCTCTTTTAAAAAGTAAGTCAGTCCACTCGGTGGCCATCTTTGGAACGCTCTTGGGCAGTTTGGGCAGCCATTTTTCAACATAAACATGCGTCATGAAAGTGCAGCTCCTATCTGCTTGAATAGGGAAAGACCGAAATCTCCAAAATGGTTGGTCAAGATTACGATAAAAGAACATATTTCAAAGAAGAAGTAAAATCTGACAACACTGTGTGGTGGGGTGAGCAAGAGACGGACACAGTGGGTGTTGGGTCAGGCCTTGGAGAGACATTAATTTAAAATTAGCAGCCCTGCTTTCCTGGGCCTCTGCACTTGAGGGGAATAGCTACACGGCATCCTGGCCTGTTGCCTGCGACGTATGCTCCAATCCATGGCATCACATCTATCTTGTGGAGAAACAGTGAAAAGTCACCGTGGGCGATGATGATCCATGGCCGGGGTGTGCCACTCCATCACAACTGATATAAACAATTGTGCATCTTTAACTCAGATTATGCACAGATCCATTGACCGTTGGCTGCCATTGTGCATTCCAATTTCTCAAATTCATTTTAATAGAAGTGGCCCGTCTCTAGTCATGTCTAGTCATGTGGATTTTATTGTCATTTCCTTCTGCGTACAGGGGATGGAACGAAACTAAGTGTCTCCTGAGACCCCAGTGCATTTAGTCCAACAGTGTGCACATTTACGTAAATTTTGATATATACTTGTATTTTCTTCATAAATAATTATTTATGTCCATTTTCCACTAAATTATGCGATATGATCTGCTGACATCCTGAAATTCTTTCATATGGTAATTTCCAAACCTCCATGAAGCTAGAAGGCGCACAAGTTAATTTCTCATTTCAAATATGGTCAAGATAAAGAGGAATTTATGACATCATGAATAATTCAGTGCCCACATGGCAGGGACTTCCCCATCCCATACCATAGTAGGATAAATTACATATCAAGCATAAAACAAATCAGTTGACTGCTGAGATTTATTATAAATAAATAGACGATTACAAAAATAAATGGTATGTCTATTATTTCCATGCAGCCTCTGGTATTTATATACGATTATTGACAGTTCTGTAGCTGCAAATGCAGAAGAGTTGTACATCTGCTATCAGCTTCATCTGCCAATAATCTGCTTTCTGCCTCATTATATGATTGGAATCCACACAAGATTATTAAAACACACTGCTATAACAACTTGATTATGATTGGAAGTAAAATACATGCACAAGATAATGTTTATTTTATATTGTTTACTATTTTGTATTTAGGCACTAATGCTAACGGCTAATGCTATTTGCGGCCAGATTCACAAGACATGGTCTTGGAAAATGATTAAATATAACTAAGATTTTTAAATTTATCATCATGAAATTTGAAATAGAACATTATCATACTTCTGGCTTAGCTCCATTATGTTTCTATGCATCAACAAGTTCAGTGTCATATATTATTTCATATAAATATTTAAGGGGGAAAAAATAGCTGATCACTTTACAGTAAATTTGAGCTTTTCTAACAATCTTTTTTCATGACTTTTATACATTTTTACATTTTAATAACAAACTTCCAAGTGTCTCCTTTCAAAAGAGACCACAATGGCTGTAATATAATGTGCGATGAACTACAGCCATTGTATTTTGAGTATGTCCTTTTAGGCTTGTGCTCAAAACAAGGGAGAGCTCGGAAACAGGTTAATATGTAACATGTCTTACAAGACTATCACAGGTAGACACATGAATTAGTGAATAGTAATTCTACTAAATAGTCTCTGTTTTGTCAAGCAGGAAAAGTTCTTGGAACAATGACGTCACTTGACATCACCAACAAACAGACCTTGAAATGGTCCATAAGTGCCCCATCAGAAACAAACTCTCCACATACTATTGATCCAGGCAGAAATGTAGCGAACTATCTGCACTTGAAATTGATGAAGTTTCACAATAAATTATTGAATGTTTACATGCACAAATGTCCACAGAAAATGAAAAAAACAAAAACAAATGACTATTATTAACAACTATGTTGATGATGATGATCCAATGATTATCATCATTTAGATTTTGAGTACTGATGAATGTAGGATATTTGTTACTGATGAATTTAGATGGGAACTGTTAATGTGCCCTTCTTCTAACACCATTAAATGTAAGGGTATTTGGTATGCTAAATTTAGAAGGGAATTTAGGGTCTTGAAATATGTGAGCTATGAACTAAATTAAACTGTCCTTATTGTACATTATTAGGTAATGAAATATATAATGGAATTAGTCACGTTCGACAACCATTATAAAATTATATATAAAACTTTATGGAGTCTGTTGTCAATGCCTTAAGAACCATTTAACCTTATTTGAGTCTACATCGATTTGCTATCGGATTACCCAAAGTATTTAACAAATACACCAGCACTTTGAGCACAATATTGGACATGTACATGAGATGTACTTGTAGTGGTGTTTTCTTGCGTTCTTTGTGTTGCTTGGTTCTTGGCTTTTGGCCGAAAGTTTGTTCCGTCGATGTGTTGGACCACTGTAAGAGTTATTGTCTGTATAAATGATGAGGTTGGCTTTGAAGCGAGGCCTTCTCATGGACCATAGAGAGTGAGAGGCTTCCTCGGGACTTTGGGTCCCAAGCTTCCTTGGACCTCACATGGCATGGATCTGGTTCTGACAAGATCCAGAGAAGACCATGAGGGAAGAGTCAGAGCAGCAGAGACCAGCAGAGAGGGAAGACGACAAGTGAAGTACTAAAGAGGAAGAGAGCGAGTTCTTCCTGTTTGGAAACATTTAAACTGAAATTGGCCGCATACCCAAAGGTGTCCTGCGCCAATCAGAAGCGACTTTTCAGAGTCACATGGTCAACTGGGCTGTCTTTTCCGACAGTTGATTTATGGTGCTTTGTTTCAGATTCTTACAAATCTCCCACTCAAAAATAGTGTATATTTAAAATGGAGTGGTGGTGGCGTAGTGGGCTAATGCACACAACTGTTAATCAGAAGGTCGTTGGTTCAATCCCTACAGCCACCACCATTGTGTCCTTGAGCAACGCACTTAACTCCAGGTTGCTCCGGGGGGGTTGTCCCTGTAATAAGGGCACTGTAAGTCGCTTTGGATAAAAGCGTCTGCCAAATGCGTAAATGTAAACATGAACTTTTATATCTTGAGAATGGTACAAGAGACATGATATTTGTTGTCTTCAGCTTCCTCCATGTAACTAAGTGAACGTTTGCATACCAAAATTGACATTCTCTATATAAGCAACATAAAGACAAACTTTCCCATTTCTATGGTCTGGAAGATGAGTGAACTGAGTGGTAGGGTGTGTATGAAATGAAAAGGACAGAGAAAAACGTAAAATGGGTTGAGATCAAATTATGATCATTACTATTTGTGTGTAGGGATGTAACGGTGTCACGGTTTTACGGTATACAACAGTTTTAAAAAGAGATGGTTATCAAACCATTGACATTTATAATTAAAGGTAATGCTTTCATTCTGCATAATATCTCTTTTTGTGTTCCACAGAATAATACAAAAAAATGGGATTGAGATTGGAACAACATGGTGATGAGTAAATTATGAAACAATTATTATATTTGGGTGAACTATCCTTTAATATCTCTCCCTGCTGTTAATGATACAAACTGTATGTGCATATATGCATTTAATCCCTGTTTATGGAAACGTTGTATGTAATCATCTTAAATGGGCAGCATCAATATAAAAACTCTGAACTGTTACTTATCACGGTGGCAATAAATGGTTTGAACGTGCAATTACAAGTTTAGAGAGCAAACAACACAAACATAAAGAGAAAAATAGTGTAAGTAAGGGAAGGATTCACTTCTTCCACAAACCTGCAATTATCTCAAGATGTTTACCAATATGAGCAGAAGAATGAGTTCACCCGATATTCTATCGACTATGATGGCAGAGAAGAATTACCAAATTTTTTAAACTGTGCTGCAGGCCTGGCTGCTGCTTTTGTGTGCAAACGCGGGTGAGGCATAAAAAGCAGCCATTGATTTTGCTGCTTTTTGTTGTCAAACAGGCAAAATATTCATGTTGTGGGAGGTGTGGGGGGCTTGTTAAACGTATCAGATAGAGCTGGCCGTCTAATTCAGTTCAGTGGACTATTTAGTAGGGCCATTTTTCCTACACTGTGGTGCTAAAGACCTGCAGAGCAAACCAGTGTTTGGCCACTATGACATTGGTAGTGTCAAGGCTGTAACACTTGGGACATTTGCCCTAGCGGCAACTAGTGGTCGCTAAGAGGACTAAGACTCAGAATGCTATTCTGAGATGTAGGTTGGTGCTGTTTTGGTGGCATGAGGGGGACCTACACAATATTAGGCAGGTGGTTTTAATGTTGTGGCTGATCGGTTTATGTATACATGGCTTTATCTCACTATATTTAGCTATATACTTCAAAGGTGCTCTAGTGAAAATATGATGTTGAGGAAGCAGAAATGAGGAAAATGTAAAACATGACATTACAGTTGTGTGTCACCAAAACCTTCACCACCCTTCTCTCTAACTTGCTTTTGCCTACATGTTGTATACATCTACATCTTTTACGACTCCAGGCACTTTGAGCATAAACATGAAGCTTTGTTAGATATTCATAAGGCTGCAGTGAGCAGGTGCAGGGACATTGTGGCACTCACAATTTATCGCCGGCTACTCCGCTGCAGAACACATTCAATAATATGCTGGAATGATTAATCCATCAAAACATACACACACAAACTCGCAAAGTAACAACAGCAAACTGCAAAGCGTTCTACACATGAGGCAAGCACAAGACAGCAGTTCAGGCGGTAAAAAGACCCATTTTAGTAGTTTAAATTCATTTAATGAGTGCTTTAGCTTTTTGAAAGGAAAGCTCACCATTGTACATAACTGGCAGGGTTGTTCAAGGTCTGTGAAAATCAATGTGTTTTGTTGTGTAGAGGGCCACAGCTGGCCACTAAACTAGGAGAGCGGTAAATTGAAGTTAACTTAATCTTTAACTTTCGAGACACATTGCTCCCATGAGGATAGCTGGACTGGGTGCTGAAGCAGATGCACCAAATACAATTGCATTTTAATCTGATCAACTGCACAATACAACTGCCCCCATTCCAAAGTAGCCAATAGAATGCTTCGGTTGGAGGCTATTAGTTTTTATTTGCTCAGGTTATTTAGCAGGACTGCATTGCTAAACAGTGCACTGGCCTGTAATTGGGTTACCATGTAATAAGCAATAGATTTACATATATATGGTCTCATGTAGGTATGAGTTATATATATGAGCAGGGTCCAAAATCGGCTCTTTTCCACACCTGCCAGTGGTGAATTCTAGTGGACATTGGGAAATATTTTTGTGTTCCCTCACAATAATTTTGAGTTTTGTGTTCCCTCGCAATTGCTTAATGACCCTTACAAAAATTAACCATGGTTTTACTACAGTTTTTGAACTCTTTGGTCTTTATAGTAAAGCCACTCTAACCAGAAAACTTACAATGGTTTTACTACAGAAACTATATCTTAAAGGAATATTCCTGGTGCAATATTAGTTATGCTCAATCAACAGCATTTGTGGCATAATGTTGATTGCAAAAAAAAAATATTTCAACTCATCCCTCCTTTTCTTTACAAAAAGGAAAAATTGAGGTTACAGTTAGGCACTTACAATGGAATTTGAAGTCAGTATTGCAAACATTAATATTCAACACAGTTCTATGTCTGACAAACAGAGGGAGCTTTTCCATTTGAAATATGCAATAATAAAAACAAGCAAGTACACCCCCCTCCAATGGAAACATGTACATTCTTCACACTGTAACCCCTCCAATGTTCAAGACAAATCTACGCCCTTGGTCACACACTTCTTGCACTTATCCTTTTGTTTTGTTTTCTCATCTGTCATTCGTCATCTGTCAATTTCCTCCCTTCACCATCTTCGTTATTACTTTTTATTTGAATTTAACACTTATTCTCACAGCATGCCGAAGTGAATGAGATTGGAAAAGGCTCTGTATCATTCTAATGACCACAACAAGATAATCCGGCAGCGTTATTAAAAAAAGAAAAAACCAAATCATTGTTTGAATGCTGAATTTGCCAAGCAAGTCGTTCAACGCGTTGTCACTGACATCATCATCATCGGAACATCTGTGCTTTTCAGTGTCCTTTTATCCTCTCCTTCACACACTGTCTCTTTCACTCTCACTTCAGTTTGTCATTATCCCACTATCATTAATCCAGACTCTTGACTTTTTCTCTTTCCTCTTCAACTCCTTACAGTTCATTCCATCTTTCTCACTCTCTGGCTCTGTTTCCAAACCTAAGCAGTCTTGCTGTCTACTGCCTACAAAGAGAGCTGACTTTTAAGTCAACACCCTAACTGTTTTTATATCACATAAGTAACAGATTTGGAACAATCTAGATACTGTAGACAACAGCTTTCTGCGTAACACAAATAGCGCTTTTCACACTAAGTGCACAGGAGACTAAACACAATTGATTTTCATTTGATATTCAACTATCAAAGAAATACTCTAATAAGCATAAACATTCATAGGAAACACAAATATTGCAAAAAGTTTTATTTGTTTTTAAAGAGTACTTTTCACTTTGCTGGTTTACAGATGTGGCAGGGCGGAGGGCGGGGTCAGGTCATGATGCTACACACCCGGCCTCTAATCAGGCTAATCAAGCCTCCGAGAGGGATAAAGGCCGACCGGAGACGGCAGTGCGACAGAGAGAGAGAATTACGGGCAGCTGCCAGACACCTGTGTGTGTTTGTGTCTTTTTGGTTCAGTTTGTTATTAAACTATTATTTATATTGTCAAGACGGTTCTTGCCTCCTCCTTTCCATTAACCCCTTTACTACAGATTTTTACATCAAAACCAGCTTTGTGGTGTTTCTGTTCGAGTTTAAATCAGCTTTAGTGTTTCACCATATTTGGGGTGGGGTGATATAAACTCAAATGTATATAACAATATTCTTGACATTGAATAGCCGACAACGATGTATGTCATGATATCCCCATTTTTATGGAAAGTGAAAAACTTTGGAAATTTCTTTTTTTTCCTTTCATTTAATACAATGTCCAAAGTAAAGGTAGACATTATATGCCCATTGAAATAAATAATAATAAAAAAAAAATCAATAAATATCTAATTAATAAATAAACACAAATGTAATAATAACAAATAAATATATACATTTAAAAATAATGCATAAAAACATCAGAGAGAGCACTCTCATCCAAGACTTGTGAGATAAATGCTTTTTCAATGCAAAATAATGCAGAAGTAACTAATGATGGATACAAATTATATAAATATTGTAATATAATGATAATTTGCATAGCAACCACAATTTGAATACAAATGGATTTCAGTCAATAATAAAATAACTCAACCAACTTAAAATCTGTCCAACTCTTAAAATGCTTCCTATGTAGGCAGCTCACTAGGATTTGGAACAAAGCCCCAGTCACTCCCTCTCTCTCTCTCTCTCTCTCTCTCTCTCCCTGAGGTGAGGAGCTGACTCCTATAATTACCCAAGTGTCTGTGAAATGAATCATTGGGTGGGTGATTGAGCTGCATGATGGGAAACATCCATCCTGAGCCGAGCGAGCGAGTGAGCTGTTCTTTCACCACACCTCCTCTCCCTTCCTCCCTCTGCTTCTCTCTATCTTACCCCCTCTCATTCCTCAGCAGTTTTGCTGCATGTGTCTGCCACTGTCACATATCAGGGTGTGGCAAAACAGCAGACATTTTTCTGGGGCTTGGTTTATTTTTCCATCAGACCAACCATCCAAATTTGTTGTTGGATGCTTGGAGAGATTGCATGTAAAACATACATCTGTCAAATGTGCTGGCTGACAAATGTTTTTGGATACTGTGCGCTCAGCTAAGCATGTGAGTTAAGCATTTCCTGTTAAGGGGCAGGAAAGCGTCGCTTGACAATGGCTGATCTTTGGTCTCTGCTTTTCTAGGATGGGGATTTCATCCATAGCATGATTTTATGTGGTATTCAAGACTAACAGATCAATTGACACGAATGTAAATTCTTAGTGACTGAGTGATGGTCATGTTTGCATACTGTTGGACTCATCGGTGGTGTTTTAAACGCACTGGAACATTTATATCCAAATAGTATCTCAATATTCTTTAGCTGGACTGCATTCCAATGCTTCTCCAATGTGATTAGCACAAAATGGAAACCGTCACTGACGTATTATTCAAGAGGGTGTCAAGGGTGAATTTCCTGAATTGTATAAACATTGACAGATAATTCATTTTGCCTTCTGGTCTATTGAGCACAACAGTACCTGCCCACTTTTTCAGCCGTCTTGTTTCCAGAAGTGTTTTTCCATTTAATTATTTCAATATTCAAGAGTTCTAAGCCATGAACCAAACCAAACAGCTCCGAAATTAATCACAACATTACAAACTTTGATTTGAAGCAAAAACGTTTTGTCAAAAAGACATGTATTTAACATCATTATTAAGGGAATGAACTACAATCACATAAAGCATTGTGAATGATGTAATCAAGTAATACAAAAATATACAACTTTTGATTCAAAACTGAAGTTGACCAAAAAGAAATATTTTAAGTATTTAGAAAATACTTTAATATTTGTAATACAGTATGACAATATAAGTTTTTAAAGGCTTAAAAGGAAATCATATATATATATATATATATGTGTATCGTGAAATCGTGAAAGCCCTAAAACAGACAAATAATCATCATAATTGCAATTATTTGTTTGACAATTGTTTGTCAGCCAAGTTTCATAATCATGAGAGCCCTAGCTAACTCATTAGTACCAACCAATATATCAGTATTGGCCTGTAGTTTTTTGTTAAAATTGGTATTGGCCAAAAATGTTCATATTGCTGCATCCTTACTCATCAATTTTGCTTTTGCACTTTTGGTTCTATGGATGTTTTAAAGTTACAGTATGACATTATTTAACCGATGGGGCCCATTTTCATGATTTCGCCTAGGGCCCCACAAACCCACGGGCCGGCCCTGATTCAGGATGCTTTCACACTTTGTTTGATTACTTGGATCGAACCTGAGTTTGTTTCCTCCCCCTGCCCCCGCTGGTCTCTGTTCACATAATTTTTTTTAGGTCTGAACTGCAGTCCTATTACATCATGAACTTGAGTACAAGCCACAGCTGTTTACCACTGTATCTAGGTAACAACTCGGAAGACATCACTCTGTTAAATGAAGTATTCAAATTTGTCTCTTTGGATTTACCACGAAAAACTTGCCATGCAGAACAACACTTGTGTTTGTCTCCCACAGATGCATTGAATGTGCAATGATGTGATGAATATTAGCATTTGTCTGCCGCGAGCCCACGGCTGCATTGCAAGATATATGAAGAATGTGAGCTGCTCTCTGAAGGCGGTGTATTTGGACACAAGCAGGAAGGAGAAATGCAGTATACCACAATAATTGCGATCGGGAGCCTGCAAAGATACAAATTAAACGTCATCACAAGTGGTTCACTTCCGTGATTTGGTACAATTGTGTTCATATCAGCAGCGAACCATACTGGAGTTCACATGAACCAAACCCCAGACCACCTTTTCAAGTGGACCAGGGTGCGTATCCGAGTTCGGAAAACAGTGTTCACGTTATACAAACGAACCGAACTTTGACGTCATTCGACCCCGTGTGCACACCAAAAGTGCTAGTGTGAAAGCACCCTCAGAGTCATTGTTATACATAACTGCCTACACAACATCCATTTAAAGTTTATGGTTGGCACATTTGTCATCCACTTTTAACACATCTTTGTCTTTGAGGCAGCATTTCATAATTCACAGCCCCCATCAGAGCAGATAGCGCTCTGTGTCTGGGAAAACCAAATGGTAAATTACTGTGAAGTCTCTCTCAGTCGTGTGCTCTCAAGGCTTCCTGCTTTGATGTCTGCTGCCTTTTCTCCTTTCTGTGGAAATGGGCAGAGGCAAGTAGCAGGGGCTTATGGGTAAAGCCTTTCTCTGAATCCGGTGTCTGGAGAGTTGCTTTGTGGTTGTGAATAAGATGACTGGTGTGACAAAATCAACGGGACAGCAGACGCAGGGCTCCAAAGGGACGACTTTCCAATGATTGTTTAATTAGCCTTTCTTTAGCATCACGCTTTATGATTGAACTTTCATGCAAGCACACACCACTACTGTCCACCAGTGAAAATGCTTCTATTTTGCATTTTTCTTCTAATTAAATACAAAAACTTTAATTACAAATTTGATGATTAGCATAATTTGTGTGATAACTTTAATTGAAAACTGTACATACGTTTCAGAATTTCTTGGTAGATGGTACGTCCCATTTTGCTTTAATTATACGATGGACTTGAGCACCACAAGTTTGTGAAGAACCTGAAGATTCAGGTTATGTCAGGTGATTTGAGAATGTTTTTAAGAGCATCTTGTATGCCTTAGTAGACACAAGGAAACATTACCCACACAATGGAGTTAACATGGTCAACAACACAAATGTGCTAACAATTGATTAGTGACCTAGAAATAGTGCAGAAGTTTTATCATTAATTCTTGCTGTTTATATCATCTGTTTTATAATCTCTGTCTTGACTTGAACATTATGCTTGAAGTCATTCTATATTAATTTAATGGGTGGTTATCTGCATTTCTGTGGATTAAAAGACTTGTTCAAAAGAGCAGCTTGGACCAGATGAAAATTCCATGCTGGTTTGGTGCTAGTCTAATTGGCTGACCAGCATTGTTCACCAGCAATAAAATGCTGGTCAACTAGCATGGTCTTTCTAATGAAGCTGGGTTGACCAAGGTAGGCTTGTTGGTTGAACTAGTTAAGAAACCTGGTAGGAACACCAGTATACCAGCATCCAAAACACAACATATACTGGTGGGTCATTCCATTGCAAGTCCATTAGTACATTTTTTGTAGAGGGCAGTCAAAACGTCTAGGTTACGGATGTAACCTCCGTTCCCTGATAGAGGGAACGAGACGTTGTGTTGAAAAAGCGACACTAGGGGTCTCGCTTGAGAGACTTTTGCATCTCTGATCTATGAGAAAAGGCCAATGAGAAATTGGCAGACAGAATTTGCATGTCCCGCCCCCGGACATACGGGTATAAAGGGTGGGAAATGTGTCTGTTTCATTCAGGATTTTTCTGAGGAGCCGACAATGAGGTCCAGCGACATGTGCCTTCTGGTTGCGCAACAGTGGCTCGGTTCAGCGACATGGCCGGGAGGACACATCAGGGAATGGAGGTTACATCCGTAACCTAGACGTTCCCCGTCTGTCGCTCACTTCGACGTTATGTCGAAGAAATGACACTAGGGGTCCAATTTAAATCACGCCATGCGCTGAGCCGTGTACTGCTGACAGAGGAGTGGGCAGGTATTTTCAGTCAGACTGCACGTACCCTTCCCTAATGCCCCATAAAATCATCAAAGCCTTCTGGTTCTTTACCCCCGACAGGGGGGAACAACGCGACGTGCCAAGCATGGGAGCAGGCCGTGCCAGCCATGCCGGCTGGGAACATCTTAACGCTATCATTACGCATCGGGGAAGGCAATCTTTCCCAGTTCCTATTCTTTCAGGGGGAAAAGACCCTGCGGAGACCACACCTGCCCAGACTGGGGGAGGTAAAGAGTGGTGAAATACATCATATTGGCTTTTAGGTCACATGTGGAAAGTGGCACGATGGTAGATCCTGCCTCATTGGTAAGGAGGAGTTGCTACAGACACGGCGACCAGGGGGCAGTGGGAACTGCCCAAGGGAGACGCGGGTCTGCTCGCAAGGTGACCGTACCACGGAAAATACACACAGAGGGATAAGTCCATGTAGGAGCCCATCCTGTGGAGCACCTATTCCAGTTCAGGATATATTGAGTACCCACATTGGTTTTGGTCGGCGAATTCCTCAGCTGAATTCGCGGACCAGAGGGCTCGGGAGGAGTCATCCAGGGAGCTGAGTTAGTGGGATCTCCTGGGATAAGAGCGCACGGTATTACCTCAGCGGAGGGAAAAGGCGCTAGGTGCAAGCGGTCCACCCGGTCAGTTGTCAGCGTGTTACCGAGTTCTACCGGCTCGGACCTGAGAAAACACGGGACGAAACCGACTCAACCCTGAGATTGTAAAATCTCGTAAAGGTATTGGATGTTGCCCAACCCGCTGCTCTGCATATGTCTCCCAGGAAGGTGCCTCTGGCCAGTGCCCATGAAGACGCAACACTTCTTGGTAACAGCAGGTCTCTGTGAGTGCATAGTAACTCTCGGGAGTGGGCCAGAATGAGCCAGTCATCGACGTAATTGAGTATGCGATGCCGGCTTCTCGGAGCGGGGCAAAGGCTGCCTCTCGGCTGGAGGGACAGTCTCTATCGCATCTTTGAGTAAGAGAGTCGCAATTTCCACATGCAGGGATTTTCCGTCTTCGCCGTGCACTGCGGTAAAGCGGACGCCCGCGAAGGGGGGCGGAGGCCTGGCAAACTGAATTGCGTAACCAAGTCGGATGGTCCTGGCCAGCCTGCGTTCCCGGGAAACAAATTAATTGCACAGTTTTCTCTTATTAATCATGCTTAATCATAGAATATGGAACATTGAAACAAACAGTAAAATATAATCATAAATGTGTTCATTTTATATTTTCTCTCAAAGATCTTGCAAGACATTGGTTAGTCATTGTGTAGTACAATTATATAAATATGTAAATATGTATTTAAATATGTTAAAATGTTCAGTTTTTTGCAGATTACGTTGACCTAATTAAACACATTTTTTCATCAAAAACTAGTGAAGTTTAAGGAAGTGAAAAAAAGAGATACTGCATTTATAACGCATTAAACAGTCAACTATTAATCGCAGAAATTAAAATTCCCAGCCCTGCATTTAATATATATATATATATATATATATATATATATATATATATATATATTGTTTCATAATATGAATTGTATTAAATCTACAAACACCGCTGATTCTTTCCTAAAGTCAGCTGGACTGAGTTCATTACAGTTCAGACACTGCTGGAAACACTATCGTGGGATATTGCTTTTATTACCCTACACCTCACCAGCTTGATGTGTGAAAGGAACTGGACTTTTCTCTACTGACTCTGCTGAGTTTAATTCACCTCTTGTGGCTGATTTATAGCAGATTGGAGGACCGTTCTCACCTGTCGACTGTGTGGAGAAAATTGAGAATGGAGGTGTATTGTGACATCTGTGTTGTGCAACCGCAGGAACTGCGTGAGTGTGTGAGTGGGAGCCAAGCCTTTATGTGCTGCCTCTGTGACCCTTTTAAAAGGTCTGGGTGAAATAGCCTTTAGCTTGATATACTCTGTCTCTTGGGGCATTGCACATAAACTCTCATTTGCACACTCACACACAAACATAATAAGGCTCTACGCTGCTGCAAAGAGTGTGCCTATGTACTCGAACAGCCTTTCATGTACTAGAAATAATAATAACATAAAGAATTAACTAATCTTTTTACTACACAGTCTGGATCATAGTCACCTTTTGTTCCAATGCAAGAAAGGAAAGAAAACACTTATGGAACAACATGAGGGTGAGTAAATTTTTGGGGTGAACTATCACTTTAACCATTGAAAATACTATGAAACAGTGTAAACATTGGCCAATATTGCTTTTGCACCAAATCTTTAAGAACCAACAAAAAATAAAAAGCAATTTCAGCAGGAAATGAGCTGGTCCATTTATTTTTCATAAGTGCATTGTTTATGCAACCAAACCATTATTGCAGATATTGTCAGCTGTCCATTTATTATTCATTCAAGTTGTATATTAAGCCATTCTTTTCATGAGCTTTATGCAGGCCAGACCCAGCGGAAAACAAACACGTTATTCCAGACCTCGGTTTGTGTCATCTGTTCATGTGGTCCCATTGCCCTCCTCCCAGGAATATGCTTTATTACCCAAGTGTTGACTTTAGCCTTGGGCAACTTGAGAGAGTGTGGAGGTATTGTGGAAAGCTTGTTGAGGATTTATAAAATTTGGAACAGGAAGGAAAAAATTCTCACCTCATAAATGGGCACCACAGTTCACAGGTTATTTTTCGAGGTGGTAGCGCTCAGTCATGGCAGACACTGCTAGAGAATGGGGTCTGTGGATTGGGGATGCATAGATTTGCTCTGTGACTTTGACTGCAGGCAATAATAATGCGACAGTGCAGCACGCTGTCACACTATAGGCCAGGAAAGTGGTTAGGATTGGTCTGCAGATCTGCATATCTACCTGTCAAGTAGACTTATACTATGGATTCTAAAGTTGCACATTTACTGCACCATACTGCATCATACATACTGCATTTATGTTGATATGGTAAAAAAAGATGTGTTTATTGGCCATATATGCTACTGCAACAAGCATTTTATTGCTGGTGAACAATGCTGGTCAACCAATTAGACTAGCACCAAACCAGCATGGAATTTCCATCTGGTCCAAGCTGCTCTTTTGAACAAGTCTTTTAATCCACAGAAATGCAGATAACCACCCAATAAATTAATATATAACGACTTCAAGCATAATGTTCAAGTCAAGACAGAGATTATAAAACAGATGATATAAACAGCAAGAATTAATGATAAAACTTCTGCACTATTTCTAGGTCACTAATCAATTGTTAGCACATTTGTGTTGTTGACCATGTTAACTCTATTGTGTGGGTGCTCAAGTCCATCGTATAATTAAAGCAAAAGGGGACGTTCCATCTACCAAGAAATTCTGAAATGTATGTACAGTTTTCAATTTTAAGTTATCACTCAAAAAATTGTCTTCATCCTGTTTTCCTTAAAACAAAACACATTTACAGTACTTGAAAAGCAAAAAAGCTAAATATTTGAAAGGGGTAGTTCACTCCAAAATGAAAATGCGTTGCACCAGGTTTGTCGGCAAACGTCATTGGTTCTTCTGTGTGGGTCCATGAATTGGCGCTCGCTATTTTGTTCGGATATATTCAGTTATTCCAAAATACTTTAAAAAAAAGCAATTCACACAAAACAATTTCTTCAATACATGCATTTCAATTTCAGAGTTCAAATAATTTGATATATTTTTTTTTTCTGGGTTTGAAACCATCTGGAGACGTTAACCTAGATTTTTAAAAGATTTCCCATTTTATCATCTCAGTCAATCTTATTTGTTAATGGCCTGTATATCATCACCAAATATGACAGGCTAGTTCAATTATGCCAGATTTTGGAGCAGCAGTTGGCCCTTCACTAAGCTCTGCACCCCTTGGTTACAGTCGCTCGTTCTGACAAGCTCTGCAGAACTACCCATTGGAACGAATGGGAGAAACGTTTTTGGCAAAATATTATCATAAACAGAATGGAAAACATTAGTACATGGGCTGGAACGAAGAGGTACATTGTAACGCATATTTATCTAATGTTTTCTGTAAAATAAATGGTTACATTATAGAGTAATTTGATTTAAAACTGTGCAGACTGTGAATCAGAACTGAGGCAAACGATTATCACTGTCACTTGAAAAGAGAAAACGTCATTTGATGGTGATTACACACCTGATAACATTAATGTAAGTAAACAGAACTGCTTATAACATCTCAACATACTCAATTTGATGCTATAAACTCTGTTAAATGTACTATCACCTTTGCTAAGACCTAAATCAATACATAAATTAATTAACGTTCAGTTATTAGCTTTGATTTACCTCGGAGCAAATGTAGGTGTCCTCGCTGATGTTATACATGTTCATATTTGTATGATGAATCACACACTTTAATCCAAAGCATGCTCTTCTCAATATTTATTTTAAAAAAAACATTTTAAAAAGAAAGAAAAAACACTGTGTGTATCCTCTCTAGGTAACTTGTGTCTAGGGTTGCTCTGATACCAAAATTTTGGCTTTGGTACGATACCAGCCCTGGTACCTCGTTATCGATACTAACTCAAAATTTAGGCAACAAAAAGAAATCAGATTTTTGTTGAAATTACACAGACAAAAATAACTGCATGAAGTCTTAATTATGCCTTTTGTGTTTTATTTTTTTCTGGATTCTATGTTAAATGTTTTAATTAAATGTTATGATCCGATTGTGTTTAATCAAATACTTACTGTACAGCTTTAATCAAATAAAAATATCATACTTTTCAACAAAAGGCTGCCATGGCTGAATCACAACATGCTGATATTCAGTACACTTGCTTTTGTGATATTGATAAAATTCTTTTTTTTTTTTTTTTCATTTTCTCCCCTTTCCTCACCAATTTGGAATGCCCAGTTCCCAATGCGCTCAAAGACCTTGTGGTGGCGTAGTGACTCGCCTCAATCCATGTGGCAGAGGACGAATCTTAGTGCCTCCATTTCTGATACCGTCAATCCGCGCATCTTATCACATGGCTTGTTGAGCGCGTTACTGTGGAGATATAGCGTGTGTGGAGGCCCACGCTATTCTCCGTGGCATCCACGCACAACTCACCACATGCCCAATCGAGAGCGAGAACCACACATTATAGTGACCATGAATAGGTTACCCCATGTGACTCTACCCTTTTGCTTAGGAGACCTGGCTGGAGTCACTCAGCACAGTCTGTATTCGAACTCGCGACTCTTAGGGTGGTAATCAGCGTCAATACTCACTGAGCTACCCAGGCCCCCCTAATATTGCTTACATTTAATAATACTAATAATATAACCATTTAATATTATATTATTGTTACTATGAATATTATTGCGACTGCTTTGAATGTAAAATTTTTATACAGTAGTAATATTTTTTCGGTCATAATGTGTTCAATTTCACACAATCAGTTGAATAGTGCTCTCATTCAGCAGGACTTTATTTTGAAAGATATTTTAATATATATATGAGATATTCCTTTAAGTTAAGGGTTTGTTCATTATATCAAGCTTCACGCAACCTGCAAGCTGAAATCTCCGAGCTGCAATGGAGAAAGAGTTCATTTGAGAGTTCACAGCCATTTATACCCTAAACACAGATCTGTGGCTCTGCAGATGGATACTATTGGACACACTGCATGAAAATGAAGCATTAGTAGTATGTGTTGCATTTGTGTGTGTGTTCGTGTGCATGCCTGTGTGTGTGTGTGTGTGTGTGTGTGTATGTGTGTGTGTTTGAAAGAGATGACAGGGCAGAGAGGCCCCTCTTGTGCTGTGGCGTGCTTCACATGTGACTGTACTGTATATTTCATTAAATTACATCCTTCTGCTGTTTAATGATCACACTTGGCCATATAGAGGCTTTTTTATTATTATTTTTATACTGTATGGTCTTTGATTTCAACTCAAAACTCTTACATTACATTACTTGGCTAATGGCGGCGTATTTTAATATGGCACCGAAATGAACAAAATGATGAAATCGTACTGTTTTAATTGTTTTGATATCGCGATATTTCGTTAGTACCGGTATACTGCACAACCCTACTAGTGTAACTATTACAAGTGACCCAGCAACAATATTTTTTTAATTTTTTTATCATATCGATAAAATCCCACATAAGACTACTCAAAAACACATTCCCTTAGACACTCGTCATAAAAAGGGAAACGCTTGTCAGAGAAATGCCAGCATAGGATTGTTCAGAAATGCTTTTAAGGCAGGGCTTAGTAAAGGGTGAATTGAGGGGAAGATTTTCCTGTGAGCTTTTCATTAAATGGAAAAGAGCTGCATGAAGATTCTTTAAAAATGTAAAATTAATTAAAAAATTATGTTCCACGGAAAGTAACATCGTTTGGGATTGGAACAACATAATGGTGAGTAAATAATGACATAATTTTTATTTTAGGCTATTAACTATTTCAAATTCGGTTTTGGTGGTAGTTCTGAAAATCTTTACATTCTCAGCTATGAGTGTGTAACAAAAAAAAAATTCCTAGCCTCACCTTCACTGACCTAAACAATATCTCGTTTGATAGCACTCAGAACCAATTATACAAAGCTCTCCCTGGTGCCGCTTCTGTCGACTCCCATTCAGCACCACACGTATAAATGCCAAAAATTTAGATTTGAAATGCCAAATCCTGCTCTTCATTAAAACAATGTCTCCACTAGTAAAAAGGGTGGGCAGAGGGGATGAAAGTGTAAGGAAGAAAAGCCTTCATGTTAAATAATGACTTTAATCTAATTCCTGGGATCATATGCCCCCTTTGAAAGTCATTACTAAGCCATGAGTGGCATGCACCTCTTTGTTGGGAGGTGGCAAATAAGCAGGGGCTCTATATTTTTTTAAATGCAATATGAAGGCATTAATTTCCCGGGCCCGGCCTGACAGAACAGGGCACTGGGGAGGCGTGTTAATACAAAATGATCACATTTTCACTCTTAGTCAATAACGGCAGATGACAATGGGCCCCGATTTTTCATCTGTTGGCATACTACAGCTAAAATGAAATGTGGCCTCCCCTGTCTCGCAGATGGAAATAACATTTTTAGCGAGCTATTGATTGGGGCAGGTCATGCAGAAAGAAAGACAGAGAGAGAGTAGACTGACTTTAATATGTTATGGAAACAGCAGACAGCTTCGGCAACAAAGCAAAAGCAAGAGCCAACACTATAAGGTTTACTAAATTTGACTGCTTGTCAAGCTCTCCCAGCTAAAGTAAGATCAAGCTTAAGTGAGCTTTGACTTCCAATGCACAGTCAACTTCATTTCAGGTAGTGTGGAGCGTGCAAACTATTGTGGAATACTAGATATGGTTTCATGCCTGGATACATTTCAAAACCTTTGACAAAACCTTTGTCACCATAGTTCAGCAATTCTCAAAGTCTGTGGGAGGACTACTCTTCCCCCACACTGACAATACATGGAAGAGCCAATGAAGATCCTTCACAATTTTTTCTCCTTATATGGTGTCAGGTGCGCTCACTACAATTACGTACATAAACAAAGACGTTAACCAAGTTTCCATCCACTTTTTTGTGCTGTTCTGTTATTGAAAATGTGGAAAGCAAAATTTGCTGTCTCCTACTCATTTCCATTCAAATGGCCTTTTACCTATAAAACTAATCATCACCGATAAAATCATCTCTTTAGCCTTTTCCATACAGAATTTTGAATATATCGCAAATTGTGTACGTTCCGCATCTCAGACTGCCTGATCACACAGTAAAATCGGAAAGAGTAGGTTGACATTTCTTTAGCAAAAAGCAGTATATGCTTACCGAAATTTAAAACACTGCTCCTAGTGGCCAAAGCAGTAAGTGCTGTTGGACTTACTTTAAGCACGTGTGAGCTCCATTTATGTCCAGGAGAGGTTGCCAAAAGCTAGTTGTGAAGCGAGTTCCTTTCAGCTGTAGAGGGTGTAATATAGTATAGAGGAATGCATTTTTTATAGACTCTATCCCCCAACCCATTCCCAAATCTGAACCCAACCATTTGTGGAGTAAAAATTAAATGTTGGTGGAAAAAGTGCAACCTCCGAATTACGCTTGTTACTGATTAAGCAAACGTGATTTCAACGTGGATACGAACTCGGGTCTTTTACACTGCTGACTCAACACGCTGCCAGTCGAGCCACGTGGGAAGGTAAACATGCTAAAACTGATGCAAAAATGTCTGGTGGGAAATGCCGCATGTCAGTGAGATGGTATACTGCCACCAATCCTAGGGTTCCGGAACTTTCGGAAACATCATGACAACTTCCTGTGTGATCATGTTGCCCCACATGTATAAAATGGGGAGAGTATTAAAGTCAATTATTAAAATTGGCCAGCTTAATGTCATTTTAATTTCACATAATTGCAATCGTAAGAAACAATAGAACAGGTTGCATTATTATTAGGGCTGTCAATCGATTACAATTTGTAATTTAATTAATTACATGGTATCGCGATTAATCGCAATATTTGATGAGAAAGCCCATCATATAACAGTAATTCAATATATAATGATTATACATATTTATATCAATATATAACTATACATAGTTATCTTTAAATATTTAAAAATTATATCTATATATATAAAATAACAAATATTCAGATAATTACAACGCATTACATTCCTGTAGCAGAAGAGTTAATCATTGATAAGGTCATACAAAAAGTGGCTTTAGATTACAATATATTGTTTACTACCATATTATTGAACATAAGTCACAGCAATCCATTTCATAAGTCAATTTGTCAATCAGTTCGAGGTTTATTATGAGGGCTTGTGTAAGGAGAGAAAGTCAACAATAGTGTGATTATATTATGACAGAATTTTCATTTCTGGCAAAAACAAATGCTTTAGGTAATGAATGTGAAGAAGCATTGTGAGGAAATGCATGCAGATTTGCATGTATGCAGATGTAGCTGTCACAAAAACACTGAGTTGACAAAAAGAGGTTGCTCCTGGCATCATCAAACAAACAGACGATACGTGCATAAAGTACATGCAAGTCTGCTTAAAATGTGACAAAAATGACATGGACCAAACACATGCTAGCACACACACACTATCACTCTCCCTCTGCTGTTTTTTGAACCCAGAGTATGGGGAACAAGAGGTTAACCAATATGGGTCATGAGAAAGCAAAAGTGTCAACTCTTCACACAACTGTCTCTCCTAACTGTTTGCCTTATGACACGGATTGATCCTCGCTCATGTTTCGCACAAAAGAAAAGAAGAGGAGCAAGGGAGGGATCTCAGCTGTCTTTCAAAGATGAGGGGAGAGAGAGAGTGTTGAAGAAAGAGCAGGAGAGGGCAATGGAAAGAAGCAGATGATTCAGAATAACAGAGCTGTCTAGTTTAGGGCAACAGGCCACAAAGAGTTATTCCATTCACAGACTGTACATTTTATCTACAAGCTTCACTCTCTGACAGATGATTTGTCCTAGCTAGCTAACGCCGACATATGCTATCGTATAAATACAGTCAATGTATCATGCAAAGAAAAGTGATTCGTTCAAACTACAATCTCGCATAGCCAGACCTATATCCACACTTTGTTTTAGCCTTGTTCCAGCACTGTAGGGTCAAATATAATATACAGTCTCAAAGTTTGTATTAAAACAATCATAACTGTGTAATTTTAATTATGCTACCTCATCTGTCAGCATGATGTCGGTGAATCACGTTCAGTCTCTTTGTACGTTACATCATTGATTTGATCGATGCTCGCTCGCGTCCCTGAGTGTGTGCACGAGCGCAAGCATGAGCAACAGGTAGCTGGCTGCAGTTCACTTAATGGCCACAGGTGTCATTAATAACAGGTTTCTGAATCTTACATACCTCACCTTTAACGTACATGCAGTTTTGTTGCGTTGCAATGCTTGTTTACAGTGTATATTGGATCATTAACACTAAGGAAAGGTGTGCGATTACTGTTCTAAGTGATCTGACTTATTTTTGCATGGTTGACAATAAAACTGGTTAAAATGCAAAAAAATATAAAAATGCACAGACATAAGAAATAACCACTTACCACACACACGGACAAACACTCTTAACACCTTACTAACTACATAGCAACACTCTAGCATTGTGGTGGTTAGTTTTGTACTATCAAGCATCACTCATAAATCAGAAATTTAACAAATATAGTTTTTACATGTTGGATAGATTAATTCCCTCTGCTTGCTATAGTCCGTAAAAATAACACAGATTAAATTCCCAACCACACTTGCACATTAAAAAAAATATGAACAGAATGTGTATGACAAAAGTGGAGGTGTTGCCCAACAACTGAAAAATCCAACTGTTGTAGAGCCATGTACTGACTGAATGATAAGATGGCAGGTGTAGAGCGGATGAATGCATGGTGGGCTAATTATTACCATTTTTTTGATCATTTGTGCTACATTTGAGGTTGTGATTATGCTAAAATCCTTGCAAAACTATTTATTTTATTTTAATAAATACAATTAATACTTTGTTGCTTACAAATAGGGATGGGCAGATCAATTCTTAAAACATCAATACAGTCGGTACTGATGTTGTATCGTATTTCTATTTATACTAATGATTTTATTTTTTATTTAGCATGAAAATAATCACCTGCAGTTATTTCACACTTAATAATGATGAAATGTGACTTTTTATAAAGGAAAATAGGTTTTAGAAGTTGGTAAATTATTAATTATGTTCTATGCTGTTAAAAAGGAGTCTGATCATTTGCTGTGTAGGCCTATTTAATGTTAATAATAATCTCTTTATCGTTTAAACTGAAATATGTAACTTTTTCATTGTTAAAAAACTTTCTTCAGTCCCATCTTAACATTCAGAGACAACTACAAGTAAGCCATGCATAGGTTATCATAGGCATAGGTAAACACTGTCTCTGTTTGGCACTATACACTTCCTGTGTTGGTTTTGAGCGACCCGCTTAGAACCTGGAGAGCCGTTACTCAACGTTACTCAACCAATGGCATGAATCTGGGTGCCGGCACCATCTGACTGTTCAAACAGCAGAGGAGGGTCGTATTCGGAAAGTAGTTTTTAAAATATTGTTCATTTTTGTAATTCCATTCGGTGGCGCTAGTGTCCCAGAAATTACATACTTCAGCTTTTAACCATTAAAATGACCCATTTTGTCATTTAAGTTTGGGAACAGAGAATCATTCCAAAAATACCGAACCATTTTCATGACATTCAATTCGGTCAAGTTTTTTTGAACATGCATTCTTCTGTCGGTGCGGATGCAACACTGTGCTAAAATACTCTTGACAGTATTTCCTGGTGCTACTGCAACACCGCTATTGAAATAGCAGCGTAAACATACAACGTAACCATTGTATCTGATTTCCAAATGATTGACACTTATGAGCCGGTTCTTCTGAATCTACAACGTGAAACACACAGCAACCAGTGTAGCCCAATTCCCCAAAAATTACTCTGTGATTTGGTTCTTTTGAATCTATACTGCTAAACATTGCTTCCTTCCAAACGAATGACTTATCACCCGGTCCTTTTTAGTGAATCAAAAACTTGCTGAACTGCAGTTGTTCATTTGATCTTGTCTGACTTAAATGAATCAAGAGTTTTGAGTAATTACTGGATGATGTTGATATGTGTAATTGAAGATAAACATTATGAGTTTTGTTAATTAATGGCCATTTACTGTATAAAAATGAATGAAGGAATAAAATATCTTATTTAAAAAGTATGTGTAAGCACACCATTGGCAAGAATCTGTTGTGTTAAAATATAAAATGATCTCATCATTTGGTAACAGACTGTTAAGACCAGAAAATCCAATACGAATTGCATTTTATTAATATATGTTTTAAAGGTGGAAATCCACCAAAAATCTATTTTCACTCTTACCCCCTAGATGTGGCATAACACTTCCTCAAATGTTCTAAAAAAATTGTCAAAGTGACTGTTAAAGAACTGAAATAAGAAATAACAAGAACTTTATATTTAATAGAGGTATCGGTATTAGTGTTGATATTCGCAATATTGGCCTTAATATAGCTTTGTATTGAACAGACTGGTTGCAAAATTGCCTGATTCATTTTAAAGAGATTCTAATGTACAAACAAAACTATTTGTTATTTTGTGTCTCTCATAAAGGTACAAGCACTATGAGATGCCACCACTTTATCTTGCATACTGTCATTGCACTCAAAGTCCAAAGTTTAATGTTGGCTTAATTTTGTTTACCTTGACGTTCTGCTAGACAGCTTAGAAGACACCTTTGAGAGGAGGGACATGGAGGACAGGAGAGATAGATGGAGAAAGTGAAGCTGCTCTAATTGATGGCGCATCTGTCGAGAGCTGTGCTTCCATGCTGACTGCAAAAAATATTATGCCACCTACATCACCCTCATAGGTCGTTAGAGCCAGAGTCGAATCCCCCATGGTGCACAGCTTGCCTGTGCCAACCCAAGCCTATAAACTACCAATGTGCCCCTCATCAGTGCCCGGTAATGAGTGCGTGGCCTCATCTTATATATATATATATATATTTTTTTTGCAGAAGCCAGAAAACAGACAAATTATCCTATTAGTGTACATTGTGCTTTTGATAAAGTGTGATTATTTTCGTTTTGGGAAGACGGTGGTGAAGGAGCATCTGGAAGTACTAAAAACCTTCTCACTCTCTGCCAGTCTCACCTTCGCTGTTGGAATCGAACATTAGTTATGAAAATTGTCTTTTAACCTTGTAATCTCACACAAATGGAAATGTTCATGTAATCTGCATTATTTAAAGATACAGTACATAAATTCCAAACTATTATCACCCTACCAAATACACTGACTGAGCACTTTATTGAGAACACTATGGTCCTAATAAAGTTCTCAACGTAATTGTGGTCCGTACCTGCATGATTTTACTCATTGCACTGCTGCCACATGATTGGCTAATTAAATAAATCACATGAATAAGTAGGTTTACAGGTGTACCTAATAAAGTGCTCAGTGAGTGTATTTTAATGATATCTTGTATATTTTCACACATGCCATTTAATGTTTTCAAAGTTTGTGTTTCGTTATTGACCTCATAGCAAATTAAAGCAATAGTTCACCAAAAAAGGTATATTCTGTCATCATCAAATAACAGTTCAAATTAAGTTAGACAGACATTGCCATGCAATGGTCTAAACTGGTTTTCAGTTGATCAAGTTGGTCCCCAGCCTGGAAAAGTTAGTGTTTAGTTGGGCAACAGGCTTGTCTCCAAGACTGACCCCTGATTAGTGCATAAAACCCTTATAAAATCCAGTAAATTGACTAGAAAACCATTTAAGTCTGGTATAAGCTGTTTTTTCTGCAGGGGACTTATAGCTGAGACCTTTTATATTCCAGCCAAAAGACCACATCTTCTTAATTTACTGTATTCTACAGTCCCAGCAATACATCATTTAAGAACAGCCGGAGACTTGACTATTCCTTCAAAATAGTTATTTCCATATCTCATTGAATTTGCGGCCAATCAATTTGTTCCACAAGAGTAGAATCAGTGTCTCTGCATAAGTCAGTCAGTCAACAGCCACTTACAAATATCAGGGCACTCAACAGAAGTGTCATATCAGTTGATACAGCAAGTGAAAGAGACAGTGAGGGTGCAGGAATTAATCAGTTAACAGTAGGCTACAGGCTAGCAGCCCAGCTCTGCCAGATGGAGGGTTTTACTGGCTTCACCAGGGTAAACACATTTGCTGAGTATGAACGTAAGCAAAGCCCCCTAGAGACTTGACTGTCATGAAACAAAACACAGTTTTTTTGATCCATGTGCTTGTGTTTTGTTGGATGGTTTTGCTGTTGCCTTTTTCACATTATGAAACATTTCTAGGACATATTTCACTGTTACTATTACTCAGACCATTTGTGCTATGGACATAAATGATAGAGGCTCAAATCATGTGGCTTGTTGAGGAGAGTTACGTCCTGACTTTTCTTAGCAATGAAAAAACAACCATATCTATCTATCTATCTATCTATCTATCTATCTATCTATCTATCTATCTATCTATCTATCTATCTATCTATCTATCTATCTATCTATCTATCTATCTGTCTGTCTGTCTGTCTGTCTGTCTGTCTGTCTGTCTGTCCGTCCGCCTCTCTGTTCATCTTATCTCTCCATCCATCCAAGTCCAAGTTTTATTTATAATTTGCACAGCTGACACAGGGTACACTGGGCATTGAAATGCATGGAACACGGTTCAGGTCACAGAAACAAAGACAGTACAAGATACAGAGTGATACAGCTAACAATACAAAAGGACTAGCAGCAGGAGACTAGCAGACTAGCAGCAGGAGCTGTACAGTAAGTTAGCAGAGTGAAGAAGAGTATGCAGTAATATATACACAATAATAAATACATTGTGCATTATGAATATACAATATACAATATGCAGAATAAATACACTGCAAAGTGCTGAAGATTGCAGGTAGCTAGTGGCTGCTCAATAGTCTGATAGCATGTAGGTAGAAACTTTTTTCTTTAATACCAAATACAAATTTAAATAAACAACACAAGAATACATGGAATCAACTTTTAACAATGATGTGCCCACCACCCAACATACATCGCAGTGATGATAAATAACAACAGACACACAGATAAACAAACAGTCCAATCCTCGATGACATAACAAAAACATATACAATTAACAAACATAAAATAAAAAGGGTTCCACATATAATATTTAATAGAATTTGCCTCTCTCTACTGCTCCTCCCTGGCCAATTTCTATGTAGGCCAGATAATTGCCACACTTCTTCCCAAATGCAGCCAAACTGCCCAGCCATCTAAGTGCCACCTCTTCGAATACTGCCACTCTGCCCAGCTCGGTGCACCACTCATGAAATGAGGGCACATCAGCTAACTTCCATGCCCTTAGCATTACCTGCCTGCTGATCATCACGCTGGTAGGACCCAGCTCTTTCCATGTTTATTCATTATATTGATACCTGCCCAAAATACAAAAAACCCATTCTCCATCTTCCAGTACTAAATTCAAGCCTCTCTCACATAACTTCTTAAGAGATTTTAAAAAAACATCCCCTAAACTCTGAATTACCCATGAATAGTACACTGAAGCCTTGTGACCCTTTCCAAAAGCAGCAAGCACCATCTCAAGAGTGTCTGCTGCTTTAGGGGGCTGCGTACTACACCCAAATATGGTGCAAAGTAGATGGTGCAGCTTTAAGTACCTGAAGAATTGATATCTGGGAACCCCAAACTGCTGTATAATATTTTCAAAAGATCTCAATACTCCATTTTAATACAGTTCACCAAGCATAGCAACTCACTTTTTGCAATCCATTCTGTCCAGCAGAAAGGGGACTTGTTAATGCACGATTTAGGGTTTAACCAAATACTTGCGGCAACGTTCAGGTAAATGTCTGATTTGAACACGTGGGAAACTTTGATCCACACTAAATGCATGTGAGAGATAATGGGATGTGTCTTTAGTTCTCCGGGCAGCTTGGTAGAAACACTTGCAATGGCAAGATAGGGGCAAGGACCTCCTGTTCAATAAAGAGCCAGGGAGGGACTCTCTCAGGCTGAAGTGACCATTTTGCCAAATGTCTGAGACCAAAAGCATAATAGTAAAACAAAATTTTGGGGAGACCTAACCCACATTTGTCAATTGGCCTGTGTAACTTATTAAAATGCATCCGAGGACATTTACCTTTCCAGAAAAAAGATTTAGCAATACTATCAAATTGTTTAAAATAAAAGAGGGTAACTTCAATGAGGAGAGACTGTAGTAGGTAGTTGAGTTTTGGAATACAATAATAATTAACCTATCCAGTCAAATATACATTTAGAGAAGCCCACCTGTCCACATCGCTCGAAAACTTTTTTTATTAAAGGGTCAAAATTATTTCTGACTTAATCACATAAATTTGCTGGGAATAAAATACCCAAATACATAATGCCCTGTTTGGGCCACTGAAAGGGGCCTGGCTGAAAAGCTGTTACCGGGCAATGCGCTGCCAGAGTGAAAGCTTTGGATTTAGACAAATTGTCTCTGTATCCTGAGACCTTAGAAAAGGAATGAATAATTATATGGAGGCAAGGCACTGATCTAGTAGGGACAGAAACAAATAATAAAACATCATCTGCATAAAGTAAAAGCTTATGTCCCATACCTCCCACCACCACCCCTGGAAAATCATCTTCCCTTCTTATCATGGCTGCTAATGGTTTAAGGGCAAGACAGTACAATAATGGGGAAAAAGGGCAACCCTGACGTGAGCCCCTGTCCAGAGAATTTAATCCATCCAATAAAAGTATTCCCGAACTCTTAAAAAGATAATCCAATTCTACCATATCGAACGCATTTTCGGCATCAAGTGAGATGGCAGCGACCAGAGTCTGATCATTCGCCACTGACCACATGATATTGATGAAATGCCAAATGTTATCAGAAGAGCTGTGGCCCCGAATAAACCCCACCCGATCTATATGCATAAGAGATGTCATAACTTAATCGGTTAGACCAAAATTTTTTAACAAATTTTAACATCTAGCTAGATCAGGGAAATTGGACGGTAACACTTAAACTTGCGTGGATCTTTGTCCTTTTTAAGAATCAGACTGAAGATGTGGAAATCTAGAGATCAAGATAGAATATCTTTAAAAGCATTATTAATATCAATGGCCGAGGTAAATATTTCACCACCAGTAGATTTCACTGAGGAATAGTAGAAAAAGACTCTCTCTGTTTTATATATCTAGCCAAAAGCTTCCCTTTTGTCTTGCCATAAATAACCAACATTCCACCTTCCACGACAAAATAGTATTATATCTGTATGAGTCCATCAGTCGACATTCGGCACTTCAGTTCTGTCTCTGTACTTTTAATATTCTCTTCCAACTCCACGAGTTCTCATGCTTTGGATTTTTTGATGAATGAGGCATACTGAATTGATTCGACCCCTAAGAACCACCTTAAGTGCCTCCCAAGCCACGCCCACAGAGGATACTGAGGACCAGTTGGTCTCCATATAAACACTTATTTCAGCCATTAGCATTTGTTGGAAATCAGGATTTTGCCAAAGGGATACATTAAAGTGCCAACTATATGATTTATTTTTCTCCATATGTGGCAACACCTCTAAACTCACCAGGCCGTGATCTGAGACTAAAATGTTTCCAATTGAACAATCAATGACAGAAGACTTAGATATAAAATAAAATCTATTCTAGAATAAATCTCATGGACTGATGAAAAAAATGTATAGTCTCTACCAGATGGGTTTAAAAGTCTCCAAATATCTTTAAGACCAAGATTTTTACACATCCTGTGAAGTGTCAATGTTGTAGGGGGGTTACACACTTTAGATTCACTATGATCAAGGACTGAGTCCATCAAAATATTAAAGTCTCCTCCCAATTTTACATCATGAGGGGTGGCAGCAGCTTGCAACATCCCTTTAAGATCTATAAAAAAGCCCTGTTCATCAGTGTTGGGTGCGTAAATATTAGCAAAAATAAAACAATAATGACTCTTCCTAATTGATCTTTTATCTGTTTGAGACATTTGAATTGTAGATGTTTACTTATCAATGTAATAACTCCCCTGCTCTTACTTGAGCCAGCACTAAAGGAAACATGCCCACCCCATATCTTCCCAATTTTTTTAGCTTGCTGCTGGGAAAGATGCATTTATGAAGAAACACAATATCATATTTCTTATGTTTAAGAAAAGAAATAACCTTAAACACAAAGAATAAACACAAAGAGTCTCGAAGGTTTGTTCCTCCTCAAAACTAATTTGGAACAAATAACGAAAAAAGCACAATAAATAAATAAAGACGTTCAGTTTCCTCAGACAGTCAAATAAATGTTCAGTGAGCCGGCTGTTTCATGGGCGCAGGAGATGACCTAATCATTCCAATGTCCTGCAAACTCCATCCAACAGGAGGCATAAGCACAAAGACAAGCAGATTCATCCACAAATGTCCCGAAGGAGAGTTATTCCACAAAACAAACTCCAGCTGCTAGGCAGAACAAGAACAAAAAGAAACAAAAAAGGCACCCAGCTTCCTCTGACAGTCAAGAGTATATTCGGCGAGACAGCTCACTTCGAGGCACGGGAGACACCATGACTTGCTCAGTCCATTGATTTTATAAAAGACATCGCTTGTTGTGGGCATGTAAATATTTTGCAGCCATCCTTATTACCTATTCTCAATTTGGCCAGGAACTTCAGTGTAAAAGCAACCCTTCGTCGATGCAGAAGTTTCCTGATGGAGTGTTATTCCACATATCAAACTCCACTGACCATAAGAAAGCCACCAAATGGCTTTCTCACCCCCATTGACTCTATGAAAGACAATGCTTTTGTGGGCATGTAAATATTTTGTAGCCATCCATAGTATCTATTATCAATTTGTCCGGAAACGTCAGAAATAAAGTGATCTTCCATTGATGCAAGTGTTTCTTGCATTCCTTGAATTTATCACGTTTCTTTCTTGTCGAATTTGCAAAATCTGGGACCAAGAAAATTATGTAATTCTTCCAAGAAAGCTTTCCTTTGCTCCCCGCTTCATGACACAACACAAGATCGTTATTGGATGATCTCAGAAATTTGGCCAGAATTGGTCAGGGCTCAGTGATCTGCAAGCCGGGACTCTGTCAGCTTTCTCGATTTCCAGCTTGTGGCCTGTTATGTTGAGAAGACTCAGGAAGACCTTGTCTAGGAATTTCACCATATCTCTGCCTTTTTCATGCTCAGGAATTCTAACAATTCGGATGTTATTTCACTGGCTACAAGTCTTGATGACACCAGATAATCTAAATGTCACTCTACATTCCTGATTCTTGTAACCAACTCAGAGAATTTCATTTCCATCACTGTATTCGGTCGATGTATTACAGAAAGATCCTCTAACAGACAACATCACAGAAATGCTCTCTAGTTGCCGCTGGATTTCTCCTGCCACACGGGCCTATCTGAGGTATCAGCTTGAGCATGTAAGTGTCTTTTAATATCTCCAGAGCCTGAGGATTTTGAATTCTTTGCCATGTTGACTTCAAAGAACAGATATGTAGCAGGGTGTATCGAATCTCACCGGTTTATGACATAAAATAATTAAAAACTAGCAAAGTGTGCATAGCTCGTTGTTTACACGTTTGACCCTCGCATTGCATCACGTGACTCTCGGTAGAAACTGTTTTAATCTAGTTATTTGTGACTGAATACTACTGAAGTGTCTGCCAGATGGCAGTGACATTAACAAATTGTGAGTCAGGTGGATGCAGACCGTGATTCAGCCAGTCAGGATACTCTCTATGGTGCAGTGGTAGAATTTTGTGTATTTTGAGTGTATGTGGCACCATGCTGATAGTGATCAGACCTCTTCCCTGTAAGTCGTTTCGTCTCCATTGGACAAAAGGCCTAAGATGGTCGTGTCATCAGAAAACTTGTAGATGATATAAGGGCTGTGCCTTGAAACACAGTTGCGTGGGAACAGGGAGTACAGAAGGGGACTGAGCATGCATCCCTGTGGGGCACCAGTGCTGAGTATGAGCATAAAGGATGTGCAGCTGCCGATCCTCACCAGCTGGGGTCTACACATGAGAAAGTCTAGAATCCAGTTACACAGGTGGCTGCTAAGTCCAGATTTATTAGCTTGGCTACCAGTTTTGTGGGGATGATGGTGTTAAATGCAGAGCTATATTCGATAAACAGTATCTGCATATAGGTGTCTCTTTTCTCCAGGTGTGAAAGGGCTGAGTGCGTGGCTATTGCTATGATGACGTCTGTGAATCTATTAGTCCGATATACAAACAGAAAGGGGTCCAAGGTGTTTGGGAGGGAAGAGAAGATGTGGGTTTTGACGAGCCCCTCGAAGCACTTCATTATACCTGAGGTCAGTGCTACAAGGTGGTAGTCATTCAGGCAGGAGACATCAGTTTTCTTCGGAACAGGGATGATGGTGGTTTTGAAGCATGTGGGGATCATTGTCAAACTTAGGGAGATGCTAAAGATGTTGGTAAAACACCTGCTATCTGGTCAGCACAAACCATCAGGACCTGGTGCCTTACGAGCACTGACCCTCTGACTTCCGGTACTGTTAGGGAAAGAGGGCAGCTGTTACTGTCAGTGGGAATTTTCACAGCAGGAAATTTGTTGTCTGCCTCAAAATGAGCATAGCAGTGTTGAGCTTGTCTGGTAATGAGGCAGATGTATCCACATCGCTGCTTTTCTTGCCTTTGTTGTCTGTTATTGTGTGCAGACCACACTTGACATCAGAGCTGTGATTGTCTGACTCCCCTCTGTCCCTGTAGTCTCTCTTAGCAACCCTAATAGCCTTTTAAAGGTCACACCTGGACTTTTTGTTGGCTATCATATCACTGGTGTTAAAGGCTGTTCTTCGTCCTCTCAGCCTGGCATGCACATTTCCATTCACCCAAGGTATCTGGTTGGGATATGTCTGTACATTGACAGTTTTGACAACATTCTCCATAAATTTGTTGACGTAAAAGATCATAGAGTCTGTATATTCATTAATGTTATCGACTGCTGTGTCCCGGAACATATCCCAGTCTGTAGATTTAAAGCAGTCCTGGAGTTTGTAAATGGCATCTTCACTCCATTTGTGGATTGGTCTGACAATCGATTGGTCTGTAGGCAGGTAACAGGAGTATGCTATTGTGGCACTTTTACTGAAGGCAGGGCGGGGGAGGGGTTTGAAACTGTCCTTCAGTGATGAATAGGACGGATCCAAGATCTGATCACCTTACATGGGAAAGTTATTTGCTGATGGAATTTAGGAAGAACTTTCCTCATGTTAGCTCTATTAAAATCCAACAATAAAAGTGGCCTCAGGGTGTGGATTTTCTAGACCATTTTATAATATCGTATAGATGGTCCAGTTCCATGTTTTTTTCCACTTGTAGTGGAATGTAGATCACTGTTAGAATGTTTCAACTGAATTCCAGAGGGAGGTAGAAAGTGCACACTTTTATTGTTAACAGTTCAAGGTCTGGAGAGCAGGACTTTGCTAAAACTGTGACATCTGGCCCAACAATTGACGAGTAGGGCGTGGCCGAGTGAGGATGGTGTGGAGCAAAGCCGGGAGCGAGGCCGGGAGAGAGAGAGACGCACACAGCTGAGTTGACATGTGCAATCTGTGTTGGGCTGATAAGCAAACAGTGAAAGAGACACATGGAGCTGTATGTGTGTGGGTCGAGGATTGTTTGCTGAAAAGCAATTTTATTTTGTGTCACACTGAAAAGTGTTTTTAATAAAAGCCTTACGCTGTGGATTGTTTACCCGGCTCCTGTTTCCTCCTTCCCACACAACCAAGAAACTTGTCACAATACCCCTCCACCTCTGCTCTTACCGGAATTTAGGGTTCTGTCCTGGTGAAAGACAGAGAATCCTGTCAGTGTGAGTCGGGCACCGCTGTGTGTAGCCATGTCTCACAAATAGCAAGCACACAGCAGTTCTATATGTCTCACTGGTAAGTAATCTGAGCATTAAGTTTGTCATGTTTGTTGTCAAGTGACTGAATGTTTGCCAGCAAAATTCTGGGTAGTGGAGGGTTGAAGCATTTTTTCCGTGTTCTGCAGAGAACTCCTGCCCATTTTCCTTTTTTATTTTTCCGATTGCATCTTTTTATGCAAGCCAATAAATTTGGGAGCGTGAATGTGCCAGCATCGCACACGTTCAGAGGCAATGTTGTTTTAAAGTCCAAGTTTAGAGACGATTGAATGTCAAGTAAATGCCAAGTCGATCGTATTAGATCAGTTATAGTGTTCTGAGAACAAAAACATGTACAAAAATAAACAATAATAATACAATAAAACACAAAGTCACAAGGTATAGAAGGAGGTCTTGTCAGCGATGGCATCATAGCGGCATGCCGGAAGTTGATATATTGCACGCCAGAAGTTGATACGATATCAGTCCATCCATCCATTCATATAATAATAATAATAATAATAATAATAATAATAATAATAATACATGTTTATTTTATATAGTGCCTTTCAGGGTACTCAAGGTTTCTTTAAAATTCAGAGAGACACATTGACAGAGATAACAATGTTATACATATTTCACACAACAATATCACTCGGAGAAAAACTTAAGAAGAGAAATGCTTTGAGTTGGGTTTTGAATTCTTGTAGGGTCACGAGGTTGCGAAATGAAAGAGGAATTGAGTTACATAGTGAGGGTGCAGAGATACAGAAAGCCCTGCCACTGAAGGAAGAAAGCTTAAACCATGGTACCTGTAGTTGGCTGGAGTCTGTGGACCTAAGTGAGCCAGCTGGCGTGTCTGGATGAATGAGATTAGAAATGTATGGAGAAGCAAGACCATGTAACACTTTAAATATGATGAGGAGTATCTTCTATTGAATGCTGTAGTGAACTGACAGCCAATGTAGGCTTTGAAGAATAGACGTGACATGAGAACATTTCGTTAAGTGAGTGAGGACCTGAGCTGCAGAGTTTTGGATGTATTGGAGCTTATTTATTGTCTTTTTAACAGGCCATAATAAAGTAAATTGCAGTAATCGACTTGGGAATTGATGAAGGCGTGAACTAGGGTCTCTGCATCCCAGGTGTCTAGACCTGGCCTTTTTAGGACTGGGGTGACAGCCGCAGTCTTTAGCTCCAGTGGAACCACATTGAAGTGCAGCGATTGGCAGATAAGGATTGCGATGGGCCTATAAATAGTAGACACACAGTTTTTTAGTACTAAAGTAAGAGCTGGATCTAAGTGACAGGATGACGAGTTCGATTTCTTAATGAACTCCGAACTATAACTAGCAGCAAGGGTGGTCAGAGCAAAGTCAGTGATGGAGCCAATGCTGAAGCCAGTGAGACATTCGTGAGATTGAACAGGAGTGGGGGTAGAAGGAAAGCAATTCTAAGTAGCTTTGATTTTATTACAAAAAAGTAGAGAAATGACTCACAGAGCTCAGGTGAATCAGAAGGAGATGTGACAGGATGGTTAGTGAGTTTTCTAACAGTAGAAAATAGTGATTTGGGTCTAGAAGATGCATTATATATGAGAGCAGAGAAGAAGGTTGAGCGGGCAGTGTTTAGCTCTGATTTGTATGACTTCATATTGTCAATGTAGGTTGTTGGTGTACAGATAAACCTGTTTTATTATAGTGGCACTCTAAGCAGCGGCCAGTAGCATTCAGTGCATGAAGTGCAGGTTTAATCAGAGATAAGTCTGGACTTAAGGGGGCATGTAGATCAAGGGCTGTAGAAATAGACTGATCATAGCTGAGGAGGATATCAGAGGGACTGGTATGTTCAGTAGCATCAGTGAGATGAGACGTTTGGAACGATACCAAAAAGAGACTAGGATTAATGGATTTGATATTATGGTATGTTATAGTGGATTTCAACCTAGGTCTAGGGAGAGGTAATTCACAGTTGAATTCAATGAAAAAAATGGTTAGAGAGCACCATCTGAGACCCACATTCAGCGACATTGCTTAGTCAAGTTGTACAGACTAAATCAAGTGTGTAGCCTTTAGAGTGTGTGGGAACATCAACATGCTGTGCAAAGTTGAAACAATCCAACACAAACATGATCTCATGAGCAGCAGCATAATCAATATCAACATGTATGTAATCACCATGTAGTAATACATAGGTAGACATGGCACATACAAGAGTTAACAGTTCATTTCATTCACTAAAGAAATTGGACAGGGGTTTAGGTGTATGGTATAAGAGAGCAACAAGCAGCGGAGAGGGACCAAAGATTTTGAAAACTGGATATTCAAAGGTAACAGACTCATGAAAGTCAATAATCTTGGATCGCAAGCAGCATCGAAGGACAGTGGACAGGCCACCACCCCTTGATGTCAGGCAGGGTTTTGCCAAATAGCTGTAGCCATCCATCTATCCATCCCTCAAACTGCGTTATCCCGCCTACAGCTGGATTAAAATGCGGCAGCTAGGCTTTTAACAGGGTCAAGAAAGAGGGATCACATTTCCCCTGTTTTAGCATCTCTACACTGGCTTCCTGTGAAATTCAGGGTCGATTTTAAAATTCTACTTTATGTCTACAAGGCACTATCTGGTCTCGTGCCCCAATATATAATCTATTTTATGTGTATTTTTCTGTCAGTAATGAGAGTTGTATGCTTTATGTGAATGGAGATCCACACCAGAAGATCTGCCGAGTATGCCCTTGATGTAACTGTGACTACTGGGTGTTCTGGTGTTGTAGTTATGACAGCAGATTGTTCTGTCCCTCTTCTCTGAGAAATGCTGTGTGGAGTCCAGACATGTTCTGTGCCTTTTTTAAATTGGCCTGTATTGCAGCTTGGACATCACATAGGACTGTACACAACAGAGTGAGTGTGTGAGTATGTATATATCTGTTGAAAACAGCTTGTTCCTCTTTGGAGAATCTTTCTGTTGAGGGGATTGGCCTGCTTTCCACTGTCTTTCTGTAACAGTCTGATACAAGCGATCTGGCTGCCTGTATAACAACTGAATTTCACACATGGACACATCGACACATGACAGTACACTCTTTTTGTTGCTCATGTTCACACATCAACACAAACACTTTGGGGAGACCATCAGAATAATGAGCCTCCATATGCTTTGATGCTGTTTGAGTGTGAGAAGCTGCAGTGTGGCGATAAAGGCTTGTAAGAGGTTTGGGATGTGCTAAAACTACAACAATCACACAACGCTTCATTACTTTCCCTCACCACATAGGCTTTCTGAGGCCAATATTCCACACAATCTAGTTAAATTACCCAGAGACACTCTAGAAAGTTACTTCAGTTAAGTTTTTTCCTCAAGTGTCTTGACATTCCAGGTTATCATGCCCCAACTCTCCAATGGCAGTGAGATTAAAACAAGTGAAAAGTGTGGAATTTTCATTGTTCATTAGCTAGCTAATTATGACTCCAAATGTCCTTCTCCTCAGGGAGATGCTGTATTGACCAAGAGGTCATGTCTCCAGCTGCTGTTTGATAGCATATATCCATCTTTCTCCAAAATCTCATTAAAGAGGGTATATTTGTGTAACCATAGTTCATTTTCATGGTACATAAAATTTTCTCTCAGTGGTGGATAAAACTTGAGGTTAACTTGACATAAGGTAATCACCTAGAACACCCTAGCAACCACACCGAACACCCTAAAATCATGGTGGCAAGTTTTGTGTGGGAAAGCAATGATCCCCTCACACTGTCCTAACCAGAGGTGACATGAAGTTTCCAGTATCAAATAATTTAGCTTTTCACTGAATGTGGAAATGTTGCCACACAGCAACAAAACCTATAGCAGAACTTCAATGGGTGCCATGGATGCACCCTTTGCCATAAGCCTTTGCCATTTTTTTGTAATCATTTGGATAAATGGTTAAACGTAGGGCAGACCAGTGTAAATGTAGTTATCACAGTTTTTACTCTAGTGTATATTTCTCAGGGTAGGTTTGATTTTGAAAATTAATTTCTGCATAGCCACATATCTTGAGTCTTGACTACAAAGAAGCTATAAGCATTTTCACCATTATTGTCCAGGAAAAAAAAAGTTAATTGAACACATGGTGACATTTTGTGACAACTCTGGGTGAACTTGATTTAAGTATTGACTGTGGTTCAACATGTTTGAAATTAGTTTTCTTAACTTAAAATTATGATGTAATCGCAACTCAAACACGTGAAGAGGGAACCTAATTAAACTGGATAAACTCAAAGAAATGAGACATGTCAAAGTAACTCAAATTAATCTTATATTTCTTTATATACTATCTAAAAATGGTAAATGTTCGCATGCTAAATACATGGTGGTGGAATGCACTACAGAGTGCAGCTTGGGAACTATGCTATGGTTAGCACAGCGATTACTCAATACAACGACAAACAATAAATTACATGACTTCCATCTTAATTGGAGTTTTTTTCCTCACCATCCTTCCTTCAAATGTCCGTTTATGCATTTTTCATGTACTCAACTATGCACGTAGGGTGACCAAATTCTGCTTCCCACGGATCTCGACCTGGACGAAAGCCTGGAAATTTTTTGTGCAAATCTTCTGTAAATTTGCACTTTCGTTTGGGCATTGTTTCCTCTCAGCTGTCATTTGAAGCTACTGTCAAGCAACTGTTTGATGCCAAGCACAACAGCACATCGCGCGTTCGTGGAGAGAGTGACAGGCAGGATTTGTCCAAGAGTTGCTGAAAGCCTCTTATAATTGACCAATTGGTGTGTGAGAAGGCGGGACTTACAAAGAGGGCCTACAGCAATGCAAATATGCACACACACACACACACAATGAAGCATTAGACACGATGCACATCAAAATGCAACTAAATCCCGGCCGGATGCTTTTTTAAGGTCTGAAAAACAGGACAGGTTTGGGAAAAAAGAGGACTATGGTCACCCTAACACATGTAAACATACTGAGTGTCATTTTTGACAGTTCAAAATAGGGATAGACAATGTACAGAAGGATAGAGATGATGTACCTCTTACTGGGTAGACAAACAGGCAAACACAGATAATACAGTCAACTGAACAGTGGAAAGGTAAAACTGTTAACAAAACCTGTAAGAGCAGTACTGCTTCAATGCTAGCATTAGCATCTTAATCAACCTTTCATTAACAGAGAGCGGCAAACCTGCTTAAGCCACCATACTTAACAGCAAGATTGTAATTGTCATTATTAGATCAATAACCACTTGGCCAATATCCTTCTGAAAGCAAACTCGGCTTTGAAACAGAATCAATCTTTACCTCAGACAAAGAAGACACCCAACAGTTTCTCACACAGTAAATCTTGGCTAAGCATCCTTACAAGGGCTGGATTAGCCTGAAGTATCACAATGTCAAATTCGTTCTCAAATTCATTTATTCATCAATTATTCATGTTGTTCCAAACCTGTATGCTATTATTTTTGTCTATGGAAAACATACAGAGGTTTTAAGATTCTTCAAACAGCTCTTTAATAAAAGCCGTACAGCTTGTGTCTAAAGACGTTAGCTTTAGGTCAATATTTCAGTTCAGTCTTTCCATTTTCCAAAAGCTCTGAATTCCTTTTTGTATCCATGTCCATATTTGTCCAAGCAGATGAGATTTTTCAAAAATTCTTATTTAGTGTTCCATTGAAAAATGACAGCATATGGGTTTGGAATGACTGAGGGAGAGTAAACAGTGACAGAATTTTCATTTTTGGGTAACGTGTTTATTTGAATGTTATAAAGAATGATGGATACATTTATCAGCTAATTTACATCACTGTGCTCACAGATTTAAGCTATCTGCCCCAAAATCTGTGCTCTGTCTTTTCTGTTGTGTGTGGAGTAGCAATGTCCTGTCCTTTTATGAGTAATGCTTACTGGAAAGAGATAGATAGTTAGAAAGAAACTATAAAGTAACAACAGACCAGTCATGGTTACATGATAACTGGGACAGTTTCAGTGGACTAGTCCAGGTGAGCTATTCAGCACACATTTTTTTGCCCCCTGGCACGAGTAAAGCTTTAATTTATTCTCTCTCATCTCTGGCATGGCCTCCTGGTGGTGAGGGAGAGGGAGATAGAAGAGGATAAGAGAAGCAAAGTAATCCTTCTATTTCAGCTCATGTCTACTATTGCATCAAAATCCACTGAGATCAGAAGGATTGTATTTCACATCCCTTTTTGTTTAGTTACATGACACCTTCTTAAGGTTTTAGCATCAGTTACGTTCTTTCACAATATTGATGTCAATGAAATGAGGTTGGGATTTAGCTAGATACAAGAAAAATGGTCACTTCCAATCGTAATACAATCATAATCGTGTTCAAATCTTGTGAAACACCCAGGAGTTTTGCGGGTAACTGCTCAATATTTGTCTGCTTAAAGTGAACATGAAATCAAAATTGACTATATTTACTGTCATAATACACATAACTGGCAGGGGTGGAAAGAGTACTGAAAAATCATACTCAAGCAGAAGTACTGTAGAGAAAAAGTAGAGTAGAGAAAATGTAGCTGTCCTAAAAACTACTCAAGTAAGAGTAAAAGAGTAGCTCATTTTAAAGTAATTATGAGTAGTGTGTATTGAGTACCGAGTTGCAAAGCCTATGCCCCATTATAATGAACACTGTATGCCAACTTTTAAAATACATCACTTTTCTATGATAAACACTATATGAATCTGATTTTCAATACACTGATCACCATGTTAAATAGTAAAGTATGAAACAACTACATTAAAATCAGTTTTTGTGTAGGGTCTACATTTCCATTAATGCCGACAGAGCGTTATTGTTGTGCATAAAACATGTTCAAACAATGCAAGGAATGACAAAAAATGCTAAATAAGCAGGATCACATGGCACGTCATGTCCTGCACAATAGAGGAGGTAGAGCAGGCATGGGAAAAGTTGTTTGGTAAAGGGGTTACATCAAGCTTAAAAATGAATAATTCACCCAAAAATGAAAATGCTCACATTGTTTACTCACCCTCATGCCATCCTGGTTGTGTATGACTTTCTTCTGCAGAACACAAATTAAGATTTTAGAAGAATATCTCTATATATATCCATGTCTAAGTCTAATCCATGTGCCTCCAGTGGTTTAATCCATGTCTTCAGAAGCAATATGATAGATGTGGTGAGAAACAGATCAATATTTAATTCCTTTTATACTCTTAATTGTCCTCCCTGCTCAGTCAATCTCCACATTAACTTTCACTTTCTTCTTGTGTTTTCGATGATTCACATTCTTCATGCATATTGCCACCTACTGGGCAGAGAGACGAATTTCTACACCCACACCTATCATATCAATTCTGAAGTCATGGATTAAACCACTGGAGTTGTATGAATTACTTTTATGCTGCTTTTATGTGCTTTTTGGAGTGTCAAAATTTTGGCACCCCTTCACTGACATTGAATGGACCTACAGAGCTGAAATATTCTTCTAAAAATCTTAATTTGTGTTCTGAAGAAAGAAAGTCATAGACAGATGGTATGAGATTGAGTAAATGATAAGAGAATTTTAATTTTTGTGTGAATTATTTCTTGAAGTAGCACATGGGGGGCCACATTGTCCTACTTTTGAGATACAGTGTTCCACATTGATTTAGTTCTTGTATCTTTTCAGCCAAGAAATAGTTGTGTTCTCATTCTAATGCATGATGCACAGTTTTCTGATGTTTGCGACTTTAGCAGAATGTTCTGCTGAAGTATTGCTCTGTAAATGTTGAACCTTGCTCCGCCTCTTTTTTGATTGACATCACAAATCCCTATTTTCAGCTCCCCCCTTCCAAGCATCTGGATCCATTTTACAATGAAACACCCTGCTTTGACAATCTAATCAATTCCCAATGGATAAATCCTCACAAATTAAAAAAAGGTGAATATTCTGTTTAACATTGAAATGCGTCAAATTACAAGTAGGTATAGCTGCTTGCCAGAGACATTCAAATGGGTGCAGGATCTCTAAAAGAGGGTGGGATTACTCCAAAAGGGGGTTGCATCAACTCCAAAAGGGTTAAAGTTATGGAAATGGTTATCTTAGGGGCTCCCTGTATCTTTAATGGCAATTTAGAGCTCACTCCCCTTTTTTTTAGCTATGCCTACAGCCTTCTCTCAAATTAGAGCAGTAAAATGGGTTGCAAACTGTTTTATGTTAACTTTTAAGAAGTTGACATTCATATTTATATTTAAATATAAATCATAAAAAACAAAAACAACAATCTTGAGCAGCTTTATCCTCACGAAGTGCATTTGCACACCAGTACACTGAAATCGGCTTTTAAAATAAATCTGACAATGCAAGAAAACCGCGTTTACATGAGATTTGAAATCATTGCGTTATTCTCCGCCTTTGACTTCAAAACTTAATTAATCCAGCACACAAGGCACAACAATTGCGCACATTGAATAACAAATAAATATTTGCCCATTCACCTTTTTGCATTAAAATTTGTTCGAGTTTGCTCACACAAGAGGATTTCAAACAATATCTGGAGTCTACATTTCACAAAGTGTCCTGGCCTTCTATAATCATGTTCTGTTTGCTTTTCACTGCAAGTTCACCAAATGCCCCGCAGATCCACCTTAAACAAACTTACCAGGCTTAGCAACAAATCAATATCTCCCATGGTCGATAGAAAAAGAGGCAAACGGCTTTTTTGTGCCAGCTGACTTCTTCGGGGACAAAGAAAATCCATCTTCTCTCCTCTAATTTATAAGCACTTAATTATATTTCGTGAAATACGACTGACCTACTCCCCCCACCCACCGATGCCCCATTGTCACACTTGCTGTGTTATCTTGCAGGTTATTGATAATACAGAAATATTTGTTTTTGTTTGTATGTTGTGGAAGATGTTGGCATGCTTGTATAATTGCAGCAGCCGCTAGAGGGCATCGGGAGAACCTTGGGGGCACAAATGACAGCCCTTTAAATTAATGAATGATTTCTATCAAAATGAAGATGTGTAATTACCATACAGTAGTTGAATGAAATTGCATGCAAGTCAATAAACTGACATACTTTTAAGAAATGTCCATATTTTAGTAGGAAATCAGGATAATGGTGGATGAATTTCTATCAGCGCTGGTGAATTGTTTTATTTCGACCAAATCCATACACACCTTCATGACAGATTGAGTAGCACAGCAGAGAGGCTGGTATATACACCTTTCAATAATGTAAAAGAAAAGGAATTGGAATGGCCCAAATGCATTTCTGGATACTTTCAACAAAGTCTCCTTTTCAAGGTAAGCCAGTCCACTCGGCGGCTGTCTTTGGAACACTCTTGGACAGTTTGGGCAGCTATTTTACTATGTAAACAAGCGGCATGAAAGTGCAGCCTCTATCTACTTGAATGGGGAAAGACAGAAAACTCCAAAATGGTTGGTCAAGATTATGGTAAAAGAACATATTTCAAATAACAAGTCAAATCTGACAACACTGTGTGGCAGGGTAAGCAAGAGATTGACACAGTGGGCATTAGGCCTCATAGAGGCATTTATTTAAAATGTCCAAAACAAAGGGGAATCTGGGGCCTTTGCGATGGAAAGGGCTATGTGAAGGAAGAGTAGTGAAGACAGAGAAAGGTCCAGGTGATGGTGGGTGAATCCCAACGGCCTCCTTGATCCGAGGCACATGGGACGGTGGCTTCACTCGAACTCTTCACTTCTTCCCTGGGCCTCGACACTTGAGGGGAACATAGGGCCGGCATCCTGGCCCTTCAGCCGCCACATGTGCTCCAATCACCGGCATCGCATCTAAGTCGCGCTGGGGTTCTGGGGAGCGGATTCGGCATTGCTTCTAATTTTCACAGGACCTGGGTTCTGGTGAGCCTTGTCACATGCCGCCAAATGGGAAAAAGTCACCGTGGGCAATGATGAGGGCGTGTCATTCCGTCACAACTGGTATAATACATTTTTGCATCTTAAACTCAGATAAAGCTAAAAAAGTCTGTTTTACCGTCTTGTATAGCTAATGCGCATACAAGTTTTCACGTTGATTGACAGGCGATATTTGTATATAAAAGGTGATTGGATATATTACCTTTAAGACAGGATTTCCTTTCTACATCCTTTGGGTGTTCCAATTTCTCCCATTCATTTTAATTGAAGTGGCCTCTCTCTGATAAATAGTCTCTGTATTGACAAGCAGGAAATGTTCATGGAACAATGACATTACTTGACGTCACCAACGAACAGTCCTTGAAATGGTCTATAACAGTGTATCCATCAAATCAGTGACACATATGGTCAGGTTTCCCATAATTTTTCCAATTAATTTCCATGACCTTTTCAGTCATTTTGATTACTGGATAAGGATTTTCAAAAATCATTTTGATTCAAACCGGTTCGCTAATGAATCATATTTAGATTAATTTATAAATGGTTCTACCAATTCGCCAATAAAAGAAATGACTTAAAAGAACGATTCACTTACAAATTTCCATGACTTTTCCATGCCTGGAAAACACAATTTTTAAAGTGCCTGATATTTCCAAGATTTCCATCACTGTTGGAACCCAGAATCATTCATTACGTCTCATCCAACATTAGAAGCATTTTACTTTCACGATAGAGAGAGAGCAAGCATACTGTACATTAGATGAGTGAAACAAACTAAGTATTTAAAGGCTGTATGAGCCTGCACATATGTATCTCTCCCCCTCTCCATCAGACTCTCCGACATGTGGTCTGACTTGGCTCGTGCCAGATGAGCTCATCCTCTGACAGCTGTATCCAGGCCGATCAATTCTCCCGGGTCCACCTGTCAGTCCGTGTTTCCTAACACCGTCTAAAGCGGCGCTGGCAGCCCTTCTCTGCCCTTCTCCACTGTCATTCTCTTTCCTCCTCACTATCTCCTCCTTTTCATAATTCACAGTTAATTTGGAGAGGGTTCTGTACTCATGCTGTAATGTACCGTCTCTCTGCAGTTCATGCAGGGTTAATGTTGTGTGTGTCAAGTACCATTAGCACTCAGTATTAGAGGACCCCCGGTGATGCGATATGTATCTCTCAATACAGACTTGTGCTACACAATAAACTCCGGAAAACTTAAACCAAGTGTGTGGTTTGAAATTTGAAGCTCGCCGGAGATGCTCTATGATCTTTCACTGATCAGTGTGCTATCAGTATCTGGACTCATCAAAGGTCACTCAGTTAAAATTGGTGGAATTTTGATATGAAATTGAAATGTGAAAACTTAAAATAATTTTTGAATGCACATTCCAAAAAAATATTTTAATAGTTACGCATTTCAATTTCAGAATATTCCATCAAATGTATCTGAGTAATCTTTCAAAAATAGTACATTTTATTTAGTTACACAATGAATAAAATAAATGACACAATTTTGCCTAAATCTTAAAAATTGGCATTATTATTTATTTATTTATTTTTGAGTGCCATTGCTAGATAATAATAATAATAATAAAAAAAGACCTTTATTTATATAGCCCTGTAACACAGTTCACACTCATGGGCAAGGAAGAGGCGAGAAACCGGCTTGACATACAACTAAAGGTTTAATGGAAAACTCAAAAGACAAACACATAAGACAACGGACATGTCCGTGAACGATCTCTCTCTCCTGCATCGCCATCCGCGAGTGGCATTTATCTCTCTTGACGGCTTAATTAGCCTAATACGGGACCGGGCGTGCGTAATCATGCCCCGGTCCTGCCCTCCACCGCGCCACACTCCTCCCCCGTTCTTTCAGGCTGGGGACCCCCAGCCTGACGTACATCCCCTGGGGGGGGGGCACCTCCCGCGCGGTCTGCCGGCGGGTCATCCCCATCAACCTGGATGAGGGAGGGGGCAAGGGGAGGGAAACAACAACAATTAAAAATGGGGGGGAGGTCCTTCCTGCACTGGGCAGTACCTCCCCTCCCACAAACACCATAATTTAAAAAAGAGGGAAAAGGCCAACGCAGAGCGGCAGAGAGAGAGAGAGGAGAGAGAGATTAAAAAAAAAAAACTTACTCGCCGGTTCTCTGATACGCCGTAGCTCGTTCCTCAGCCACTTCTCCACCCTCTACAGGACAACAGCCGCGCCTCTCCAGGCAGATCGGAGGCAGTCCTCAGCCCCTGGCGGACAGAACGCCCCGCCGCGTTCCTGGGGAGTCGAAGGGGCCTCCCCCTGCCCCTGGCAGCAGTTCTTCCGCTCCAGGCGGTCGGCGGCGAGCCCTCCCCCCCCCGCACGCGGTCGGTGGTCTCCAACCCTGCTGCGTTCCAGCGGCTAGTAGGGGACTTCCCCGCCCCTGGCAGCGGCCCTAACCGCTCCAGGCCTGCTCCAATCACCGGCATCGCATCTAAGTCGCGCTGGGGTTCTGGGGAGCGGATTCGGCATTGCTTCTTCTCCCCTCGCGGTCGGAGGCCGTTCCTCCGCTTCCAGGCGTCTGGGCTCCTCCGTCCCCCGGCAGATGGCCGCGGCTGCTCCGCTGGGCAGTGGCGAGAACTCCGCTACGGCGCATCCCTCTTCCTTCCCAGGTTTCGGCACCAATGTAACAGTTCACACTCATGGGCAAGGAAGAGGCAAGAAACCGGCTTGACATACAACTAAAGGTTTAATGGAAACTCAAAAGACAAACACATAAGACAACGGACATGTCCGTGAACGATCTCTCTCTCCTGCATCGCCGTCCGCGAGTGGCCTTTATCTCTCTTGACGGCTTAATTAGCCTAATACGGGACCGGGCGTGTGTAATCACGCCCCGGTCCCGCCCTCCACCGTTCCACAAGCCCCTTTACACAGCTCAATACGGAGCCAATCCCGCTCTGTCCTCTAAGGGGCTCCGTAGACACATTACGATTCAAAATTAAAGCAAAAATCAAACATAAAGCCCAAAGTATACTCCGATCAGATGCTGGACACATGACGCAAATTTCGTCATCAGCAGAGTGCTCGAGCACTGAACGCGTGAAACCAAATTTGTTTTCTGTGACTGTGTCTCGTTTGGAAGGCTGCGTCCTCCGGAGGTCGCATTTGTCGGCCGCATACGTCATCGAGGCTGTCTCGTTTCAGAAAACCATGTAGGACACTTCGAATACAACCTTCTTTCAAGGGAATTCAGAGGATGCATGAGGTGTATCCTTCGTGGGCACTCATAACCCACAATTCTTTGCATCAACAGAAATGTAAAAAGAAAATTATGTCAATTTGCCCATAAATTTGATATTCAAATGTAAGTTATTGTACCGTCTTGTATAGCTAATGTGCATTGACAGGCAATTTTTGTATCTAAAAATTGATTGGCTATTTTACCCAAGCTGAAGTACCTCAGTAGACGGGTGCAGAGTATATAATATGTATTATTATATTATTAAAATAAAGTATTTGACTAAAAGTACACCTGTAAAATCTATTTTCTTTTCTCTTTACATCTTTATAACTCTACAAAAATTTACCTCATTCATTCCCTTCTAAGGAGACTTTGTTCCCCACAAAGAGTGGCGTGCTGTCATAGCAACCATGTCACGTTACATTTCCGTTTGTCCTATAAAAGCCTTCTCGTTTAAATGAGACTTGTTTAAAGGAGGACGCTCGGTATACTGCAGCCTTCAAAGGACACGCCCTACCTAGCATGCAGCCTTCAAAATGAGACACAGCCTGTGTGTTTTTGAGCATGCAGAAGGCGCATGCGCCTGGAAATATTTGCACTATTTAGTGGATCCACAAGGTGGCAACACTCACATTTGAGCTGTTGCGGCCACCAAAGCACTAGAAGAAGATGTAAATGGCAGTAAACAACAATGGATGTACACTGAACCTATGTGTGCGGAGGTCAGGAGATACCTGCATTTGTATAACTCCAGTCTGGATGACTATAAAGAGCTCTTTATGTGTCTAAACACCTGAGGAGAAATAGTCCTGTCTGTGTATGCGCACAAAGTAAAATGAAGTATACTTTGACAAGCTCATGTTCAACTGTACGCAGGTTCTAAGCATTCACGTCAAAACCGAAGTATGCTTTGGGCTTAAGGGTACAAAAAAGACAGAACTGTGTGTACAAAAGAAATTGTGAAATGAAAAAGAAAACGGCAATCGAATATCTTGTTTCTCTCAGAAATACATCAGATTACGGTGGGAAAATGGACTATGAACTCAAGCAATGTTGATTTTAAGCTATAAGCAGCTGTAAACATTAAGTATAACGTTTTAGAGAGGCATTTTTAAATGAATATATCATACTAAAACTATTATAAAGGTATTACCAAGACTCACTTTCATTGTTGACATATTGAGGACAATCCAAGGTTTTCTCGGTATGTGGTTATACACTATAAAATTAGCACTGGTAAATGAACACCCACAAAATCAAATTTACTTCTCTGGGAGAACATTTAAAAGTGTGGCTGCTGACAGAACATTTATTGTGATTTGGTTTCATTATGAAAGTATTTTCTCTCACACAGTCATGCTTAAGATGTTTTACAGGCATAGCCACAAAAGAAAAATCTGTCATTATTTACTTACTCTCGTGTTGTTCTAAACCTGTGTGCTGCTATATTGCCCAGTGGAACACAAAAAGAGAATTTGGAATCCTGTATTCCATATCCCATTATGAAATCACATATGGTCACATTTAGAATGTATTGCTCCAGTCATTCAAAGCTAAACTTTTTGTTTTACCTTTTCGTTTTTATAAAGATTTAACATTCATCACATTTGCTTCAAGGTCTCAAAACTGACTGAATGTCATATAAAATGAAAATCCTGTAGTTTCCTTTCACAAAAGTTTGCTTCACTCCACTCAGAGCACCGACCTGCCCTCCGTCTGTAAGTACACTAAACTGCTTAGTCTTCAGCATTTCCAAAGTTTGAGTACACATTAAATATTTAGCTCAACTCTGTTTACCGACACCTCATTTGAAAGTCACACAAACGTAGTTTATTGGAAAAGCTGTCTTTTTAAAATTTAATATACAAACTTAAAAGCTGACGTGTTCTCAGCTTCTTGGAAACTTTATGAACTCTAGTTAAAATAAAAAATAATGCTTTAGGGTTTAAAGCGACTCCAAAAAGGTATGTATTTCATTATATTAGAAAACGTAATATTAAAGACAGTTTTATTTATTTTAAAAATAGCTCAAGCCTAATTTTCATTCTGATGAAAATCTCCTTTTGTGTTTCACGGAGGAAAGAAAGCCATAGTGATGACATTTACATTTATGCATTTGGCAGACGATTTTATCTAAAGTGACATACAGTGCACTTATTACAGGGACAATGCCCCCAGAGCAACCTGGAGTTAAGTGCCTTGCTCAAGGACACAATGGTGGTGGCTGTGGGGATCGAACCAGCAACCTTCTGATTACCAGTTATGTGTTTTAGCCCACTACGCCACCACCACTCATGAAAATGAAATAATGTCAAGTAAGAAAGTCATAGGTTTGGGATGACATGAGGGTGAATAAATGATGACAGAATTTCCATATGTGTGAACTATACTTTTAAAGTGTCTAATCACATTTTGAGGCCAATTTAATTTTGTTCGGCACGTTATTCCATGCTGTTTGCGTTTTTGTTTATACATATTTTTGTATACCTTTGCTGCTGTATGTTTTCATTTTCTTCACTGACCCCATGTCATAGTAATTTATCACAGCTGCCTGTATGTGAACTTGCATTGATTAATTGTTGTGTTTTGGGTGATATGTAAACACCAAATAGATGGCCTTGTCATTTATCATAAAAATTCACCACAGGGACATAAAGTTCATACGGCACTGGAAATATTAATGATCCATGCAAAAACATAATTAATCAGTCACACTGCTTAAGCAGTAAACGCTAAGAGTCATTCTGAGCTAATGAAACGACTTTCTCTCTGACGCTCTTTCACTCACCGTTTACCTTACGGATTACGGATTACTTTTCGTCATACTTTAGATACAGTTACACTGTAAAAAAAGCAAACACAGACATGTTTAGGAGACATGCAACAGTATCACGGTTCTCGTATACTTCACTTGCGACAATCTTGAGTCACACTGCTGTAATCCTTTTTGTCCATGTGTGTACAATTTGTTCCCCTCCACTTTCCCTGGCAGTGGCATGAAATAAAGCCTTAGGTACAACAAGAGTAATAATCATTTGGCACATCGCAGTCCATAAACAGTCCGGCCACGTCTTCGGCACTGGACAGTGATCTATGGGGCATGATGGGGAATTGATTAGCCTCTGTATACTCTCAGCAGCACATAGTAGTAAAGGTAGGTACAGGCAAGCACAGAACCTGTCGTCGCACATTTATGCTTCCAAAAGAATGAGTTTTCTCCCTCCCTCACCTTTGAATTTGAAGCATGCCTTTTCTAAACATGCTGAGAAATCCACATTTTCATATGCACTTGTAATACTGGGCCAGTGAGAGCCGAAAGAATTTTACCCAAAGATTAACAGCATAAGACCTGAGAGAGTACATTAAAATATTTATTAGCTTTCACGCAAAGCTTGTTGCCAAAGTGTTCTTCAGATAAGTTTTTAAGCATTAACAGAAAAAGAAGAAATATCCATCCATCACCACATTTAAAGATGAGAAAAGACTGAAAAGGTTATTTTAACATATCTAATTTTCAATAAGTCAAGGTAAAAATAGCGTGATCTTCATTTAGAAAATTACAATATCGATTCTTAAAATCCCAAGATCGATCTTCTACTTTTACGTTAAAGTTTACTTTTGGTTGTGTTGATTATTAAATCTGTTAAATACCTGTATATTGGACTTAAACTGCATAATTTGGGCCCTGTTGTTAAATGGTAAATGGTCTGCACTTATATAGTGCTTTTTTAACCTTGGCGGATTTCAAAGCGCTTTTCACAGTGACTCATACACACACACACACACACACACACACACACACACACACACACACACACCAATGACGGCAGAGCTGCCATTCAAGGTTCTAGGCTGCCATTGGGAGCAACTTGGGGTTCAGTGTCTTGCCCAAGGACACTTCGGCATGTGGAGTCATGTGGGCCACCAATTAAACAGCCAACCCTGCAGTTAGTGGCCGATCCACTCTACCACCTGAGCCACAGCCGCACCATGTTAATATTTAAAGGTGCACTAAGTACATTTTTTCCTCATTAAAAAAGCTGTACTCCTTAAGAAATGAATAAAAAATTTGAAACATATGTAGGAAATCATGATCACTCACATTAAAATTAAGACTCCAGCATATCAGTAACCTTATAAAAGCTTTTTTTTATTCTACATGGAGAGGGTCCACACATGGGGGCTGCCATGTTCAGATCACATGACCAGCCTATTCGCTAAAGCTCAGTTAACCATCCTGTTATTTGACACTTTCATTCATTTATTCAGGAAATCATGGCTGGCTGTGAATTGTGAATTTCACATTGGCATCAGTAACTGAAAACTATTGCGTTTGAATGATGCTGCATCAAAGCCACTAGGTGTGGACAAGAACTTAAGTGTATCTTTAAAACTAAAGGTACACTCAGTAATTTTTACAACTCCTTAAGACATATTATGTAGGAAAATGACTTTCACTTATTGATTAAAGTAATCATGGCTGACTGTGAATACTAAATGGCATTTGAAACTGAAAACTATTGATTTTAAATTATGCTGCATCCAAGCTGCTAGTTGTCAGTTGTAAGTCCAAGATGACACAACAACAAAAGTTACTGAATGTACCTTTAATCCTCCAAATAATGTCAGACCGCCTCAGAGAAGCACACTGTGAACTAGGGGTGTGCATCAAAGCCATTATCTGTATTTGTATCTGTATCTGTTCATATGACAAAATTATCTGGATCTGTCTCTGTATTCGGATAGAACCGGGTGTAGGCGGGGCTTTTACCAGAAATGCGTCAAAACTAAATGAAACGCCCATTTTTAAGTGTTACTCTTACATTTATAGTTTCTATTAATAAAAGATGCCTTGTATATGTCTTTTCGTAATAATAGCCTAATAATAATAATTATTATTATTATTATAATTATAAAAAAATATTTTATTTTATTCTTTTTTTTTCCTTACCAGATGAAGCTGAATTTTTTGGCTACATTAACTGTGGAAAATGTTGAGGTTTCTCCTGGTATTTCAGATATTAATATCTGCATGAATCATGCGTTTGTCTGTGCATGTATAACAACATTATTTTGGAGGCAAGAGATGTCAAGCAAAATGTGAAATGTCAAACACACATTTTGCAGTGAATAATAAATATAAATTCAAACATTAAAATAAATTTAAATAAAATCAATAAAGCCAAAAAAACAGGTGTAAGTCCTGTAAGTCTATAAGGAATTTTTAAGATAGGACAACATTATTTAGTTAAATAATAATAATAATAATAATAATAATAATGTTAATGTTATATAGCGCCTTACCAGAGTTCAAGAACACTTAACATTCTCAAGTTTAGCACAGTCTAAAGAAGAAGAAGGAAAAAAAGATTGAGCTAGTTTCAGTTTATTTGTACATTATATTCCTAATCGATACTCTGTGGAGCATTTAAACCTATATGGAGCATTTTAACTTTTTTTTCGGAATAAAGTCTTAACCAGTTAATAACCTTAATCGCTGATGTGAATATAAATGTGGTCAACTTTAAGAGACGGATAGGCGGGCTCCGACATGATATCATCACTTCAGGTCGGGAATTTCACATCGGGCTCATGTTTAGGCTATACTGTAAATAAATACACGGGAATCATTACGTGTGAATCGTGGGATACATTAACAGACAAGTGTATGTGATGTCGTATCTTAGTTAATGTTACACTTGACAAGCTCCAGATGCACACAATTTACAGAGACCGAGAACGCACACATCTGAAATCACACGTGCACATTTTCATTCATAAGGTTTAAACTTTAGAAATATTGGCTGCACAGATTCATAAAGCCGTTGTAATTTTGGATATGTTTATTTAAAATGTTGCTTTATCCTTGTGCTTTTTGGATAATCAGTGATACAAATATTTTGTATATTATTCAGATGAATCCATTATTCGTTTTGAAGTCATTATCCGTGCCTTTCCGAATAATGTATTCGGCTTCGGGCACATCCCTACTGTGAACATAAAGAGAAATGCACACAGGGAAGCTCTTGAGGAACGTGTTAAAGTTGAAGCTTGTCATTTCAGGGCCACTAGTGTTACCACAAAGAACTGCAAAAAGTCTTCAAGGTCTCCTGAACACAATCCTGCCCCAAACTGATGACACAAGTTCACTGTGCCTACACTTTTCGGGAAAATTAACCTTTGAATAGCTATCTTCAAATGGAACCGATCTTTGCACATTTATTCTGCCCAAAAAATGCTTTTGAAATCGAAGCATGCCATTTTCAAACACCCTTAGAAATCCACATTTTTATATTCCCTTCCAGTACTGGACCAGTGGGAGCCGAAAGTACTTGACAAAAAAATAAAGACAATCCTTCAGCACGCCTGCCAACAGGGGGAGAAAAAGAATACAACAAACAAACATTAATCACGTTCTTGAATTTATTAATTTCAGCCATGATTCTGGCTGGATGAAACCGTTCTTGTTGGCGTATAGTGGAGCAATGGCGTTTTCGTGGACCGGTAATCTCAGAGAAGCAGCTGTATGTGGAGGATTAGGTTCTGATGGAGAGAGCTAGCCGTGCTGATTGGACGATGAAGCTGCTTGCACATCAATGCCAAAGTCCAACAAGAGAACGTTTAGAGCCCGAGTCCACAGTAACATTAGCTTGGCCAGTAGCCTCAGTCAGCCTTCACTCTGCATCCACATCAAATCACTGATGAGCTCTTAAATGAAGACACTAAATTAAGCTCGGCCATTTGCACCCCGCAGTGAATTGCACTCTTGTTGTCCTTCACCTCATTGTGGAAAACTGAACTGGGAAATTGTAACATCCAAATGAGAAATCTTCTGTGTAGCAAATTTGGGATGGTAGACGTTTTTGTTAAATGGATAGTTAACCCAAAAATAAAATAAAAATCATGACATTATTTACTCGCCCTCATGTCGTTCTAACCATGTATGACTTTATTTCTTCTGTGGAACACAAAATGAGATGAAAAACTTTAGTCACCATTCACTTGTTTAGTCTTGTTATGGAAGAAATATGCAATGAAAGTGAATGGTGACTATGACTAAAATACTGCGTAACATCTGCTTTTATTTCCCACGAGGGTGAGTTAATAATGACAGTTTTTTAGGGGGGGATAAACTACCCTTTTATCCCTTAGTATTAAAATACAGCGTGAAACTACAAACATGAATGACACCCTAAAACCATGCGGCTTGTTCAGAAGAGGTGTGCTATTATATTTCTAAACTATCATATTTACTATTTTTGCTTGGTGAATAATACAAAAATTACAAAGATTGGGTGGCCTATAAGCAACTACCTTGCAACCATTTAGAACACCCCAACAACTTCTTAGCGACACGTTAAAAACACTCAGAACACCCCAGTAACTCAATAGCAACACATTAAAAACATTTAGAACACTCTAGCCACTGCTTAGGAACACACTAAAAAATTGTGATGCACTGTCTGCCGATAGTTATCGGCCAAGTATTGATCAAATTAAAACCATTGACATATTGGTTATAAGCATGAAAACAGCTATAGACCAGTCCAATTGTTTACAAAAAATGCAGCACATGTGATGTAACTGGTGGCAGAAAGCTGGCAAACTGTTGTGTTAGATTTGACAGATTAGATGATTAAATGAAAGTAGAACACAAAACCATTATAAATACACAAATATTCTTAGCTATACAATTATCATAAGGATATGGGTTAATAAGATACCTGTAATAATGATCAAAATGAATGTTTGCTGCAAAGCTGTGAGTTGAAATGATCTCCTCAGCTGAGCAAATATTTTAGATAAAATGTTTTAAAAATGATTAGATATGTCAGGAGTACACGTACACGGCTCAGTGCATGGCATGAATTAAATTGGACATCTAGTGTCGCTTCTTCGACACAACGTCGAAGTAAGCAACAGACGGGGAACTTCTAGGTTACGCATGTTACGCATGTCCTCCCGGCCACATCGCTGAGCCGAGCCACTGTGGTGGCCGGACCATTTACGGCTCCTCATAAAAATCCTGACTGAACTCGATGTATTTCCCCGCCTTTATACTCGTATGTCTGGGGGCGGGTATGCAAATACTGTCTGCCATCTTCTCACTGACCTTTTTTCATAGATCAGAGGCATATTCGGCGCTCAAGAGAGACCCCTAGTGACACTTCTTCGACACAACGTCTCGTTCCCTCCATCAGGGAACGGAGGCTACATACGTAACCTAGACGTTTTGGAATAAAAATATTTAAAATACTTTTTCATTGTAAAGTGATAAGCAGTAACAATCTATTCCATGTAAATCTGTTTTTGTCCTTATCAGCTGCAGAGAATGACCGCTTGGTTTTATTTCTGATATAATCAGATATCTTGTGATTGGCTGTTATTGTGTCACATAACACAGCAGTTTTGTGTTTTGTGTGGACAGACAAATGGCTTAGGTTAGGACACAGTGTTGGACTTTTCTATACGACAATAAACGATTCCAATCTCCAGTTTTGCATTCCAGTCTTTTTAAAAGGAACGTTCCGGGTTCAACACAAGTTAAGCTCAGTCGACAGCATTTGTGGCATAATGTTGATTACCACAAAAATGTATTTTGACTCGTTCCTCATTTTCTTTCAAAAAAGCAAAAATCTAGATTATAGTGAGGCACTTACAATGGAATTGAATAGGTGCCAATTTTTTTGTTAAAAAACTCACTTTTTAAAAAAAATATAACGGATATGAGTGTAAACATGATTTTACTGTGATAATATCAATTACAAACCTTTTCTCTGTAAAGTTATTGACAATTTTACAACTTTGTTTCCATGACGACATAATGTCAACAAACCCTAAAACCCTAAAACGACTGTAAAAATAACGATTTAAACAACTTTGCAGCTCAAATAAAACACAAGTTTTAACAGAAGAATTAATGCAAGTGCTTTTATAAAATTATAATCTTCACCTTTCTGTTTAAACCATCCAATAATTGGCCACGTTCACTTTCATTGTAAGTGCTTAACTGTAACCCCGATTTTTGCTTTTTTTAAAGAAAAGAATTAATGAGTCTATATTCAATTTTGTGGTAATGAACATTATGCCACAAATGCTGTCGATTTAGCTTAACTTTTATTGAACCTGGAACGTTCATTTAAGGATTCCGCACAGGCAATCGCTCTTAGCCATGGATACATTGCTGGGTAATCAATTCTTCAGATCTGAACTGAAATGTTAAAGGTCCTCGTATGGGTCTGGCTAGACGAATCACTATGGTTGAAGAGGATAAACCTGCTTGCCTTTCATGCCATAGTGAGTAACACCTGTGTACATTGTGCTATAGTGACCTTTAAGGTTTGATTGGCGTGTCAAAGCATTTTGTGGGAATGACATGTTGCTGATGGGTTCAACATGCCAAAGTCAAGTGTGTGTTTGTGTGGGTGAAACAGGATGGGAAGGTGTTTGTGCATATATAGTATGATTGATGTTGATATATGCAATTATGCATGCATGTGGGTTTGCAGGCATGGGCGTATGTGTGTGCATACATATGCACCCATTTGATTTTTAAATGCAGCTAAGCAAACCAAGACATAATATTAAACCACTAAAAAGGCTGAAATTATACCTACTCTACAAATATTAATCTAGAAAACGCTTATGACTTCAAGGGAGCTTAAGCAAGCCAAGTCATACTTTAAATCATGATGCACCACACCAATCACATAAAACGAGATTGGTCCTATTTCAGCTCCTTTTTAAGTCAGAGACGCTTCATATTCTTTAAACGCTGCCTGCAAACTTGCTGCATCAAGTGGAAAATCCCTGAAACTTCTGAGCCACCTCGGCAGAACTGTGTTCAACTTTTCAACTCGCTCGCTGGAGAAGCTCCAAATTATTAATGGAAGTACATTTTTCTGCTCACGGTTGTCTGATCGTTAGTCCTGACACTTTCTCTGATTAACAACGTGTTCGTTTGTGATTAACGCTGATCTGATTTGGCTGTCAGTCTTTCAAATAGACACCTTACCAGCACTCAACCTACGGCTGTACCTCTTCAAATGGGTCAGTATGGATGTCTTTAGCAGTTCCTCATTGTTACGATCCAAACGGCCCTCACTAAATTCTCATCTGTCTGTATTGATATGGGCCCCCACGGGACATGGGTCCACCACAGTTTTAAAGCTTATGACTGCCTCATTCTGCTAGTTAGCAGCCAGATTTGCAAGAGAGGATAAAGTGGGGTTAGGCTGGAGGTCGCAATCTGTAATGTTCACAATATTTTATGTTAGGCATCAATTGAAAGAACTGTCCTGTCAGCAAAAAACGAAAAGTCCTGCTAGATATTCCCTCAGGCATTTTATTAAATAGCGTTCTGTTTCCCTTGGCTCCGCCTGCTGATATATGACAACAGTAATAATCACATTCTAAAAACGATTATTGTGGTATTATTTCAGATGATGTATCTGACTTCAGTGGAGTTGTAGGATGGCTCAGGGTCGTGGACAGCAACTAAAAATATAATCGTGCATAATTAGCATGAAATAAGCCTAATCGACTTTTATGATTGGAGGTGAAAAGCTTCCATTATCTATTATTGTCATGTTAAAATCTTATCGCTCAATCAAACTCAGTATTTTGGAACAAATTTGTCTGCTACTTGGAAGAAGCTAACCAAATTCGCCAGATGCCAAAATGGACAGGTTGCACTAAAACACTCCAATGTAAAATCTGGGTCCTGAAGTCCTATAAGTCTTATATCATGCATAGAATGCCATAAATCTATTGATTTTAATCCAGTATGCAAGTGTCTATATGAGTTAAAATGTCATTCAACACATATATTACACATCCATTTTCATATCTTTCTCTTCCCTTGACGTTCACATGTATTGATTGATTGCTGTCTCTGTCACCGCGCATGTTTGTGCATGCAGTGTCTAAGCATCATTAAAAGCAGCTTTATCAAAAAGAACCTTTAACCCCGATGAAGCCTGAACCGTGTCCACCCTTTCGCAGTCATTATCCAAACATTTCTGACCCCATGACATCTGGAACAAGTATAACGATGTTTACTATCAACTCATCTCCCTCGCTTCGCTTCCACTCTCCCTCAGTTTTTATATTTACATTTAAACTTTTTGCTACTATCTGGGCAAAGCAGATCTCATCACTGTGCTTTAGCTGATAAGATACATTTCCTTGTTACTTACTGCTATAGTTCCTATCCTTGGGATAGACTCTAGTCCTATAGTTGCACTCCCTGTTAATAAATGGATCTCAGTATCATGACTGCTCGCTACCACTCAAGAACATAAATTTTTAATGCAAAATTGATCCATGTCAGATTCCCTTCGGAGAATCAATCATGCCCGATCGATATAAAGCAATATGCCACTGGTCCTCTGGTTTAGATGTGTATTTTATCAAACACATTAACTTTCCTTTCCTCTTAAGCTTGTGCTCCCTGTGCAGGACTGAATGCATGGCAAAAGCACGTTGGAATATGGCCAGATGCAAGTTGATTATTGACAGTGGTAGATGATGTTAACAGGAGTGAGCAATGCAGCAGGACTCATCTGTAAATTAATGAATATACATCATACACAGGCACACATGGGCGTACACTTGCCTCGCCCTGGCTGCTTGTGGCATACAACCTGCCATTTGTTATCTCCAATGGATTCATTTTCACCATGAACCATATGCAAGAGGCCCGGTGACAAATACTGTCCATGGTATGTTTTACCATGGTTCTTCGCCTTACCCGTAAATACAGCCTTTCCCCTGATGCCTTTTAGACCAACCCCCAAACCCCCAAGTCATCAACTCTCCTTAGTTGGAGGTGAAATAAATGGTGCTCTGCCATGAATTTATTTTATGTTTTGCCATATTTATTAACTGCAGAGATTCCCTATTTTCAGGGGCAGTTTATTAAATCAGAAAAAAAACTCCACAACCCCTAAATCAGGCAAATGCCAAAAGCAGTTCCTCAACCATCTCCCCAGACTTTCAACTGCCCTAATGATTGAAGCCTTGTTAGCCTGCATCAATAGCTGCACAAAACTTGATATCTAGCTGAAATTTCAAAAGGTGTTCTTGGGTCTTGTACCATTGACTCTCTTCTTGTGGTAAGTGTTCCCAACCATTGATACTGTTGCCTCTTTGTGTGTATATATACACTCACCTAAAGGATTATTAGGAACACCTGTTCAATTTCTCATTAATGCAATTATCTAATCAACCAATCACATGGCAGTTGTTTCAATGCATTTAGGGGTGTGGTCCTGGTCAAGACAATCTCCTGAACTCCAAACTGAATGTCAGAATGGGAAAGAAAGGTGATTTAAGCAATTTTGAGCGTGGCATGGTTGTTGGTGCCAGACGGGCCGGTCTGAGTATTTCACAATCTGCTCAGTTACTGGGATTTTCACGCACAACCATTTCTAGGGTTTACAAAGAATGGTGTGAAAAGGGAAAAACATCCAGTATGCGGCAGTCCTGTGGGCGAAAATGCCTTGTTGATGCTAGAGGTCAGAGGAGAATGGGCCGACTGATTCAAGCTGATAGAAGAGCAACTTTGACTGAAATAACCACTCGTTACAACCGAGGTATGCAGCAAAGCATTTGTGAAGCCACAACACGCACAACCTTGAGGCGGATGGGCTACAACAGCAGAAGACCCCACCGGGTACCACTCATCTCCACTACAAATAGGAAAAAGAGGCTACAATTTGCAAGAGCTCACCAAAATTGGACAGTTGAAGACTGGAAAAATGTTGCCTGGTCTGATGAGTCTCGATTTCTGTTGAGACATTCAGATGGTAGAGTCAGAATTTGGCGTAAACAGAATGAGAACATGGATCCATCATGCCTTGTTACCACTGTGCAGGGTGGTGGTGGTGGTGTAATGGTGTGGGGGATGTTTTCTTGGCACACTTTAGGCCCCTTAGTGCCAATTGGGCATCGTTTAAATGCCACGGCCTACCTGAGCATTGTTTCTGACCATGTCCATCCCTTTATGGCCACCATGTACCCATCCTCTGATGGCTACTTCCAGCAGGATAATGCACCATGTCACAAAGCTCGAATCATTTCAAATTGGTTTCTTGAACATGACAATGAGTTCACTGTACTAAAATGGCCCCCACAGTCACCAGATCTCAACCCAATAGAGCATCTTTGGGATGTGGTGGAACGGGAGCTTCGTGCCCTGGATGTGCATCCCACAAATCTCCATCAACTGCAAGATGCTATCCTATCAATATGGGCCAACATTTCTAAAGAATGCTTTCAGCACCTTGTTGAATCAATGCCATGTAGAATTAAGGCAGTTCTGAAGGCGAAAGGGGGTCAAACACAGTATTAGTATGGTGTTCCTAATAATCCTTTAGGTGAGTGTATATATATTCTGGGGTGTGTTTACGATTTTTGGGGCCTCAAGAAACCAACCATCCTCATTTTGAAAATATTTCCTTTAAAATATACATACATTTATTTTAAATAATAATGTTAAATTCATCCTATCTGCCGTTGTAGCCAAGTACATTCAAAATGTTTAATGAGATAAAAATCTAGTTAAAGAGAATTAATGCATGTTTTCCAGTTACAATATTTACCTACATATATATTTTTACTAAACCTCTTTTTTATTGAACAGGGTGTGCAAAACCTCTTACTTCACCTAGTAACTTTTAGGAATTACATTTTGAATTATTAATATTATAACCCAACAATTATTTATTGTTGTACAGTTTCTCATTATAATATGATACTGTATTATTATTATTATTATTATTATTATTACTTTGAGGAGTTGTTGTATACAATTGTAATATAGTCCTGTCTTGCTACTTTACTTTCATCTGGAGCTTATATTCTGATGCTGCTGTGTATTGTTCATCATGTAGCAAAAGGCTGTATTTTTTGGAAGGATCATAGGCAACATTCGTAACAGGATTGTAACAGTAATCATACAAGGCACAGTGGCCCCTCAGCACACTAGAGCAGAAGGAAATAAAAAACATTACCATTTATCAAGCGCAGGGCTCGACAATAAGTACTTTCCGATGGCACCAGCTAGTGTGAGAGAGATTCGGGCCAATTGCTAGAACTATTACTTGCCCGATTGGGCCAGTGCAGCATTTATAACGTTAGTGTAAGCAGACAGCAAGCGAGAGAACACAAAAATTACACAGAGTGAAAAATGTCTTCTAACTGAGACTCAGAGACAAGCAAGCATGATTATATTTAGCTCGCAAAAATGCATAAGCGCATAATATATTGGATGCGGCAAGGGACGTTCGCATGAGCACACTAGACTACGCAGACACCAAGCACACTCTGCTGGTGACTGTCCTCGCTCTTTTCCAAGTGTCTTAGCAGCATAAATTATCAATGTGTAGAAAATAGCAGGAAAACTCCCACTTCATGAATTTCAGAGAGGGAATTCATGACATGTGCAAAATTGTAAGTATTCCCGCAGTATGTGAAATTCTTACATTTTTTTCGCTTTAACATGTTGGTGAAAATGAGCAATCAACACATTGGAACACAAGAGAAAAAAAAAAATTTGTTCTACCCACAAGCCAAAAACAGAGAAAAAACATAAATAAGCATGAGTATACAGTGTATATTGTGTGCTCAAAAAAATTTAAGCAAAATAAAAACTTTTCTATGTATTTATACAGGTCAAAGCTGGTCTCTCCATACTCCTTCAGAATGTAAAAGCGGAGGTATAAAAAATTTGACTTATTGAGTCACACTGGCATAAGCATCCAGAGGCATTTTACTGCCTAACATGAAAAGCGATCCTATTTTCTGAAAGCGAGGGAGAGAGAAAGAGTAGAAATATTTCATTAAGAAGCATCTGACTCCATGCTGAGTGCTGCCTCTCTCCAGCTTATCCCTGAGAAGCCATATTTCCAGCCTGTTATGGGACCATAAATTACCTATTGACTACCTTATTATGCTTATTGGATTTGCTGTGATCAGGAGGGTTATTGAGGTGTCAGGTGTGAGTGCCAGGGCTGATAGAGCTTGCCTGGATGCCAGACGCTGCCAGCAAGAACTTAGAAGCCCAGGTGGTGCCCGATGAGTATGTAGCCTGATGTAATCGAGGAAGTTGATAGTTCTAATGGAAGGAGTGGGAGTTTCATTTGGTGCCAAACTGGCACTCATCTACAGATGCTCTCTTATGGAGATTTATCTGAGCCAGCAGAACTTAGAGATGATCTTCCTGTCTGTACTGGGCATAGTGGCTGTGGTTAGCATTAGTGGGTTTGTAAAGTCAATTTGTCAAATTGGACTGGTTAGAATGACTCCAAATGCTTGATGACAATGCCTGTGCTTAAAATATATCATATTTGAAAATAAAAAATTGGGCTTGTGTAGCTAACTAGAAGCATTTGCGTTTACGTACTTGCATAGAGAATGTTTCAGGGCTATTGCTTACGGTTCAGTCTGAAGTTACCATGTTGCTAAGTTTATAATTTGATACTCTAAATAGCAGAAAAAAATAGATCTACATAGCATTTAGAAAAATTGGACGAAGTAATTTATTTTTTATTAAATAGAACAATTTGTTGAAAGTGCAAAACTGTTTGTTATTAATTTCTCTTGAATCCGTCCACCATTTTGGATCAGAATTATCACTAAGCTCATAATAGTGGACAAGTTCAAGATTTCTTAAAAAAAAAAGTGTATGAATTAAATTAAGTCACTCAAATATCTGCATTGTTTCACTGTTTAAGGTTGGGCAAGGAGGAGACGGGAAACATCTGAACAGTCAACATAAAGTTTTAATTATATTAATGAACTTAAAACAACAAAATGTAAACGAACATAGACACACATGCAGCGCGGTACATGTGTGTCTCTCTCTCTCTCTTGAACTGGCGCCTCCGGCTCCCCTTTATCTCGCTCTCCCACTGATCAGCTGATTCAGTGCCGGCCACACTCTCCTCCTCATCACAATCCTCCCCTGCCCGATTCAGGCCAGGGCACCACCAGTCTGACTAACTCCCCCTATCTCTGGAGGGGAGATGCTGCCCTTCCCCCCATTCTGTCATCCGGTGGTACACCCCACCACCTGTGAACCAGGGGGAGAGACAAGAGGAGGCGTGGGGAGAGGGACAGGGCAAGCGGAGACACTTGAGAGAGAAAGATTGAGAGAGAGAGAAGAACTTGCTTGCTGGCTCCCGGACACATTATTGCCCGGCCCTCAATCGCTCATCTACCCTCTGACGGATGCCAGCTCACTACTCCCCCGGTGGACGGCAGAGAGTCCTCCAGCCCCTGGCGGATAGAACCACTCTACCCCTCCTCCGCCTCTCTGTTGTTGGCAGTGACCCCTCTGTCCCCAGGCAGATGGCCACAGCTGCTCCCCTGCCAGATGGCAGCAGTGAGGATTCCGTGACAGTGCATCCCTCCTCCCTCTCGGGATTCGGCACCACTGTAACAGTTCAAGGTCAGGCAAGGAGGAGGCAGGAACCAGCTGAACAGTTAACAAAGGTTTAATGATAGAAATGAACTTAAAATAACATAAAACATAAACGTGCACAGACACACATGAGGAGCTGCCTGTCTCTTGAACTGGTGCCTCCAGCTCCCCTTTATCTCGCTCTCCTGCTGAACAGCTGATTCGGAGCCGGCTGTGCATGGCCCGTCCACGCCCTCCTCCTCGTCACAACTATATAACAATCTCTGCAGTTACCTAAACGTACAGATACATCCTTGGATGTGATGTGTCCCTGGGTCATATGGTGTTTTGTGTCTTGCAACGTCAGACAACCTCACCCAGGTGACCCAGTCAGGGTTGATCAGACCCCAGCTTGTGTCACAGCAGAATTGGTCCATGAGTCCCCCCTCTTTATCCAGAGCCATCTGGAGGCTCTTTCAGCAACCTCAGTGGTTCTTATGACTTTCCTCTTCATTGCTCCCTTAATGCCTAGCAGAGAGTAGACTTTGCAGAGTGAGTGGCCAGCGAAGCCTCTGCATCCCACTTCTATGGGGGCACAGCTAGAACTTCATCCCTGTCTCAGACACTGCTCCACCTGCTTCCGGTACTTAGCATGCTTTCTCTCATTCACCTCTTCAAGCGGTCTTCCCAGTGCACCGTCACCTTGATAAGGAACACGTGCTTTAATGTCTATGAAAGTAAGACCACGTCAGGTCGCAATAATGTTCAGGCGATATCTGCAGGGAATTTGAGTGTAGTATAATATAACAAAATTATTTAATGAACATTGAGATGTAAACACGAAATCCAAAGCACTAGCATGCTCTATTAAGGATTAATTAAAGCAAAAATTTCCCTTTTACTCATATACTCTTTACATTCGACCATAAACAACCAGAGTGCTCAACTGTATTTACCTAAAACAAGGATACCACCCTAGTGACAGCTTTGTTCCTTAAACTCTACCTTTTTAAAGACCAAACAAAAAAACTATTGACAATGAGTGTTTACTTGCACATCAATAAGCTGATAACTACCGAAAATCAGCTTATTCAAAAAAAAAAATCGACAACATAAGAAACCCTGTTTACCACTTGCGCACATTAAGCCGGTAAGAACGCCACTGAAAGTGCTTACATGTAATGCAAAATTGGGGTAATGTGCTAAAATGTACATGCAGTGCTGATCGGTTCATGCTTAAACCATTAATGAGCTTACACCGAGAAAAGGAAAACTGTTTAAGGCGTTTACATGACCTCACATGGTGTCGGCTCATTAAGAATAATCTAATTTAATTCCTAAGGTCCAACCTTGAAAATGGCACATATTCAATATTAAATTGACTCAAAAGATTTATCTAGGTCCTTTAATGTTCTCTCTGTTTTAAAGTCTTTTAATAATTGTATGAATTAATTAATTATTCACACAGATTCTCAAAAACAAAATAATTTACAAAACCAGAACTTTTACTGTTTTAGCATTTAGCTGTTTGATCAAAACATAAAGAGACTTAATGGTAAAACAACATGTTCAATTAATTTTCTCTCTTCATTTTTTATTTAATGTTGCATCAAACTCACTTACTGTGTCTTAAATTCAGGTTTCATCACCCTGGAACTGAGTGGTTCCTTTCACAGCTACCAGTGGCTGCAAAACTTCATTAACAGTATGCTCTACAAATATGCTTTCTGCACGCTCATTTAGAAACAAGAGAGATTGTTCATTTAGCAGGCCGCCGTGTGTTGTAATGGAGTTCTCACTCTAGTTGCCGAGAGAGAAGGACAGGTGGAAATTAGAAAAAGAGCGAGGAAATGTATGAGAGTTACAGACGGGAGTGGTGAGGAGGGACCTCGGGAACTCGTTAGACAGGCCTGTTAATTGAGTCTGTGAGATGGAGCATGGAGTGTGTTTGTCTGAGGAGCAGATGACCTTCAACACAGACGTTGGCATTAATTAGCGTTCTGTGCACAGGTGAACTCCAAGCCAAATGAGGAGGACTGGACTGCCTTTTCAGGTTTAATGCAGTCTCTCCTAAAGTGGTCTTTGCAATATCTTTCAGTTATGGATAAAGTTGCTGATGACTGAATGCATTAACTTTTCTTATCTTGTATTATGTTAACATTAAAATGCTGTTCACAATTAATTTTTCTTCCATTATCTGATGAGTTGTTCTAATATAGGCTACATTGAAAATTCCAGTTCATCTCAGTGGCAGTTGTTCGGCAGACGCATGCAGCCCCAGAAATCCATGACTTGGATGCTGCCATATTTGCTTAATGGGTATTCAGTTTCAGATTAGTTTTTTTAACAAATCATCTGAATCGTAAATGCCATGTGACTGATCACTCTAGAAGAGGGGTGTCCAAACTTTTTCTAATGGGGGCCAGGGGCAAAAACAAAAGTTGTTGCGGGTCGCACCATTGTAATAATAATAATAATAATAATAATAATAATAATAATAATAATAATAAAAAAGGCTAGATGCTACTATTGCATCATCTTTATATGGTATGCTTAATATTATGCAAGTTTTAATCTCATGTTGTGTTGATAAAGGATATTTCTCTCACTAAGAACACTTGTAATAGAACAGTGATGCAGGATAAGAAATTAAGTGGTGCAAAAATGCCCCCAAAAGTGACAAAAAATGCCCTAAAATTCAATTGTGGGGGCAAACAAAAGCCATGGTTTATGTTTTTTAATTTACACCATCCGATAAAGTTATTAAAATTATATTTTAAGAGTAGCATTACACACTATCGCATCAAATATGTTTTGAATAAAAGAATGACACAGTATATATGTTTCCGTTTACATTTATGCATTTTGCAGACGCTTTTATCCAAAGTGACTTACAGAGCACTTATTACAGGGACAATCTCCCCGGAGCAACCTGGAGTTAAGTGCCTTGCTCAAGGACAAACCAGCAACCTTCTGATCCTGTGGGGATCAAACCAGCAACCTTCTGATTAACAGTTATGTGCTTTAGCCCACTACGCCACCACCACTCCTTAATGTTTAGAAACAATCTCCTTCTAATGTACTCAAAAGTTTTTGGCTCCTTTATGGAAAAGTTAATTCTGACAATGTAGTAATGTAACAAGTATTGTACTGGGTAAGAGCTTGTTACTTGCAATACCCTTGGATTTTGCGTTTTTATTTTTTGACGTCCATTCAGTATTACTGCAAAGCACAAGCAGTTTTGGGTGTGATGCACAACACTAATCAGAATATGTTTATATTCAGTCACCATACACATTCATTATGTCTTTTTTTATATACAGTAAAAATACATAGTGACTGAGGCTAACATTTTGTGTTTCACAGAGGAAAGAATCAAGAGCGAATTGGATCAGAGTAAAGCCTGTCTGTTTTCATCTTCCAGATTTTTAAAGATATTCCCTGTAAATTATCATTTTTTTTTTTTTTTAGGGATGCTGCTGCCAGAGTTTTGCTCATATGCAGTAATAGCACAACACAAATAGAGCGAGAGCTTAGATCTGTGTTTGCATTTTTTATCATCTCCTGTCTGATTCTCTTTGTGTGCGAATGACAAATCCGTGGTTCTTTATTCAGCTAAAACTGCATGTTTGTTTATTTATATATCAAGAAACGTTGTGAACAGATTTAAAAAGGAAAAAAAAAAAAAAAAAAAAAAACTCAAAGCAACAAAGCCACTGCACTGACAGACAAAATAATGAGAATACTGAAGTGACAAACAGAACTTTTGTTAAATTCTATAAAGAATATGATAATAAGCTGTTGATGACACTATAGGAGAATGAAAGCTATTTGATGATGCTTTAGGAGTAAAATCTACAGGGATTTTATAGACACATTTACTCTGTCGACCAATTCAGATTTTCTCGCTTGTATCTAGCACAGATCGGATCTTGCTGAATATGTGCAAACAGCAAACATACTTATGTGATTGAATATTTTGTTCAATTTGGGACACTTTTGTGATTTATACATATACAAATAATAATATAAAACTGATATCTGGTCATTTGATCTACATGTAAACATGTCTATCTATTCATTCTAACACAACACAAAAAGTTACCAAACCTATTAACTTGTGTGATCCACTGGTGCAGATCAGTTTTCGCTAAAGTGAAAAGAATCAAACATTGGATGTGTCAAAATATCCATTAACTTGCGCATTCCACTTATATCTCAGCGTAGATCAGTTTAGACTAACTTGAATATAAACAAACAGGACAAAACATCGGATGGATGGAAATATCGTCAGTTACGATACGAGTTACGAGCACCGCCTGCTCAGACCAGTGTCCCATATTTAACCATTTTCATGTTATATTCACCTTTTTTTGCCATAGTGTGAACGGCTTGTAAGGAGTGTACTTACAAAATGAGCCATTCCCGGACTACCTAGGTTGCCTATTAAAGCCTGTAGACTGATTTTCATGCGTAGGGAGCGGGTTGGTCGGCTCTAGGTTGGCTCCCGAGAGCCTTCTACTGAATCCCGTCTGGCTGAGCGGGAACGTGATCGTGGTTGAGCGAAAACAAGAGAGAACATCGGCAGGGCGTTTCTTTCAAATAAGTTCTACGATCTTCTCTTTATACTAAAAGTCAGGTAAATGGGATAAATTTAAGCAAATACGCTGGTTTCTTGATCATAGTACAATATATGACATACAAAACATACAATAGTGCAATATAACTGCAGTGCAACAGTAAACTGTCTGGTAAAGTTTGGTAGTATGTAGCTGTATGTGTGTATGTGTATGCTATGTTAGCTAATAAATAGCTTTAATTTAGTCTCAAAATTTGTAGTAATAATTTTAAGTATGTTACCTCATCTGTCAGCATGATGCAGGTGGATCACATTCAGTCTCTTTGTACGTTACATCAATGTTTTGGTCGATGCTCGCTCGTGTCCCTATGGATTGTGTGCTACGAGCATGAGCACGAGCAACAGGTAGCTGGCTGCAGTTCACTTGACATCCACAGGTGTCATTAATAACAAGGGTTTCTGTATCTGACATACTGCACCTTTAAATGACCAGATAAACAACCTCACCAAATAAAAGTGGATTTATGCAGAAAATCGTAACTTGCCATTTTTGCGTGCAATGCGAACGTATTCTATTAGAGTCAATTCACAGTTAAACATTTATTGTTTTTAGTCATGGTGATATATGCAAAGAAAAAAAAAAGAAACATTTGGTCAAAAGAAGGTTCTGACCTTTAAAAACAATGAGTGACTACTGGGTTCAGTAAACACTTGACCCTTTAAAAAGAGAGGTCAGAGGGGCATAGGGTTAAACAAATGGCAAAGGTTTGATTTGTTGAATGTGCAACGTTTGGATGAGTTGCAATTTAACGGAAAAACAGAAACAAAACAAAAATACACAGCTAAATGTCATTTATGTGAACACAGCATGTTGTTTGGCAATATTTTTCACAGGGAGCCTTGCGGATAAAGTTCAGTATGCAGGGAGGTTGTTCCGGTCAAGTGTGTTAAATTTAAGGTGTTTGTGATTGCTGTCAGATTGTGGGACAGGAGAGAAGATCGCTGCAGGGTGGACATTAAATTGTCCATATAACCGAAATCAATAAGAGGTCGACTCATTAATTAAAGTCAAATGGTGTTGCTCACCCTCATGTCATGTGTTTATTAGAGATTCAAATACACAATAAAAGTAGATTAACAGTGATTATTGACTTGCATTCAGTCTGTTTGTCACACAACTCTAGCGCATAGCTTCGGAAGACTTATAAGCGTACAAGTCGGAAGACTTACAAGACTTGCATTGCGCAATTTGGAAAAAAAAAGTAATTTGGACTTCTTTTATGGTGCTTTAATTTAGTTTTTGTCCTTTTTGGAGCTTGACTGATTTGGACACTTTTGTTGATGAGTTAAGTTATTCAAAAGTCCCTTCTGCACCATGGATTAGACCCCTTTATGTGTTTGTATACATCAGGGGTTTTACACTTTTTGATATCAAGGACCCCCCCCCATTATAAGGACATGTTGTTTGCAAAATTAAATAACTGGCCTTTATTAGTGCCACTGTAACAAAGCTAAATTAATTACTATTACAATTTTATATGTAAAATATTTACTTTTTATTCAGTTGACCATGTGTCTATTATAGTGTTGTAAGATGTTTATATCCAAAGAGAATCATTTTTAAATTCAATTATTTTTTTTTGGTGTAGTTCTTTTCACAGTAGATTTTGTTTTTAAGGCTGCTTTAAAGAGAATAGTGAAGTCCATTTTTTACAAATAAGAAATGTCTTTTAATTATATATGAAATTCTATGCTGGTTTGTTTTTATTTCTTACTGCTGTATTGCTGTTAGTAGAATAAAATAATTGCTATTAATCTCATGCTTTCAGAATGAACAGTAATAATGTCAACATTGTTTTTTTTCTCTGAAATTTTCCATGGACACTCTAACACCCCCTTGTGGACCCTTGGGGGTCCTCGGACCCCAGTTTGAAAACTCCTGGTACACATGATAATACCCTTAATCTCAATGAACATTGAGTGATTAACAGTCAAAGTAATGCAGTGTATGACCTAATTTTCCACAGAGATGATCACATTCACATCACTCTCCAAGTATTGAAATCTGAGAATCCCTGACTCCCACACCCTCACTTCTCTCGCTCTTACTCACCATCTTTATTTCTTAAAGACCCCAGAAAACTCAACATTAGAGTTCACATATGTTAGCTTTGATTTAGTGTCAATATGCTAGTTTATTCATTAGAGTAGACAAAATTGACCTTTAGCAGATCAAATAGCACCTTGTTCTCAGAGGCGACCATTTAATTGTGCATAGTAAAGATAGCACAAGTAAATAGGCTTATAAACTTTTCAAAAGGAATAGAAAAAACACTTCCCATCCCTTTAGTTGTTGATGTTAAAGGATGTGTTTCCAATCAAACTCTGCAGTATTCTGTCACAAATTCATCTGTCACTGGGTGGAAACTAGCCAAATTAGGCAGATGCCAACATGGGCAGGTTACGTGGCATGCCCTCATCCTTAAAATCCATGAACAACACTTTAAAAACAAGACTGCATAAAATACTTTCAATGAGGACAAACATGTTTTGCGCTGTGAATTATAGGCTGTGGAGAGAATTGATATTCACGAGACATGTTTTAATGTTTAACAAAACATTTAAGGGCATTTTTGTATTTTGTGGACAATTTGGTGCTGTGTTGGGCTGCCACACGACAACCAGTTGAGAGACACTGCTCGAAAAGTTTCAATGTTTGCCAAGAGTTTACCCACCTCATTTGGCCACACAAGCTTCACCTTGGCTCTCGCTCAGGATCTGAGCTCTTAAATCAATAGCATAACTCAGAGAGATGGAGCCGACTCAGAGGCTGAGAGGCTGAAATACACAGTTTATAACTCTAAGCATATTTTCTGCCATTATTTAAAGGTGCGATCAAGGTGTTAATAACTCTTCACCATGGGTGGTGACATCCTGACATGAAGAGTGTTTGAAGAGTGTGAATGTGAACACACACACTCACAGGGTTGTGGCGGTACAACTGCAACTAGAAAGGAGTCAACTGGTAGAGATTTCTGTGTGGATATTAGTAGGCAGAATTGCTCAAATTATTTCCATGAGAGAGCGCTAAAGATACATGGGAGTAATGTGAAAAGACAAAGCAAGCGTGTCCCAAATAAGTAAAGACAAGGACAAACTTATTATTAAAGCCGACGAGTGTCATTTTTACTGTGTTAAAATACTTTTACCTATGCCAACTTTAAGTGCATCGAAAAGGATAAGCCATTTGCAAGTTATTCTATAATGTGAGTCCTATTCATTTGGTTGAAATAATCTTATCTCTTGTTTTGCACCCATCAAGTTTCAAATGAAAAGAGAAAACAGTTCTTCAGTATTTTGAAAAATGTATCTTGCATTTGTAGTCTTTTATTACATGGATTATAAAAAATAGGCATTACCTTGTTTATTTAAATGGACTTTTCTCCCAAAATTGAAAATGTATAATATAATGAATGAAGTCATAATTTATTCACCCTCATATTGGTCCAAATACATAATATTACTTTCTTCAATTAAGTAATTTTCTTTTTTCTGTGAAACTCAGTCACCATACAGTTGTATTGCATTATATATCCATACAGTGAAAGTGAATGGTGAATGAGACTACACTTATGCCCAATATATTATTTTGTGTTCTACAGAAGAAAGAATAGATTTGTACCAACAAAAGGGTGAGTATATAATGACAGATTTTTGAAAATTACACATGCCTGCTTGCGTCAGTATATATGAGTGTTATGCTGAAGTCGAGTTAGCGTGTGTGTGGTGGAAAGCCCGATTTAAGCTGCCGCTGGAAGGCTTTTTTTAGTTTGAGAGTGTAAATAAACACGATACGTGGACTTATCACCCAGCTCCTGCTTTCTCCTTTTATGAACATTGTTATATATACAGTATATATATATATACCTTTATATCATTCTCTTGCTGATAATCTGATTCAGCACCGCCGTAACCCTCATGGCCCGGCCACACCCTTCTCCTTGTCACAATACATATATTAATTAATCGCAATGCCCCCAGAACATAATAAGGAAGATTCCTGTGAAATGCAAGCTTGTAGTATCACCTGTTTACTCCAGAGGGCAGTAAGTGAAATTTCAGCTGTTTGAGCAACGCACAGTTTATAGAGCGAAGAAAACACTTCGTTACATTACGTTGCGTTCAAAACACTTGAAGGAGTGAAAATCTGTACTAAGGGATCTCAAGATGTGTTTAAAGATTGAGTATTAAACTATATTTAACTTGACACAGTGACCTAAACATTTTATGTTTATGACGCAACTCACCCGAGACACTACACAAGCATGTCTGACGCAGGTGTAAATTGACGGGTCCTTAAACAAGCCCTCATAATAAATCTCACCTTCACTTGTGAAATGGTTTGCTGTGAACTGTATGCCAAAGACTGACTTATGGTCAATAATATGGTAGTAAACAATACATTGTATTCTAAAACTCTTCTGCTACAAGAATGTAATGCATTTTAATTATCTGAATATTTTGTATTAAATATATATATATATATATATCACAACACGTTGAACCATGAGGTGGATGAGCTAAAACAGCAGAAGACCATGTCAGGCACTTTAAAAGGACACTATTGTTCCTAATAAAGTGCTCAGTGAGCATGTAATTACAATAGATGGGATGGTGATACAAGATAACCACATGTAGGCATTTACTTACACAAGTACATATGCACCACTTCTGCCAAAGAAAATGGCTGACTAGCACCGCCCACTTCTGCTAATCTTCCACTCCCCCAATTTGCAGTTAGACATAACAATCATCTGTAGATGTATACTAATGTAGTGTGGAGGGTATTGGTGTGCCCTTGGCAAAAAGAGGACTTGGCGTCGTGGACCAAGTGTGTCCATAAATTGCACTAGCGGCAGTTTTACTGCCAGTTGTAAATAGACGATCCTGCCATTTTTTACGACAGCTATCACTAACTCATTCTGATTCTTATTGCCTCTCGAACACCGCCGATGGCCTGCCTTACTCTCCCAGTGCCGGCTCTTCTGTGCTGACCAAACTTCTAATGGCAGAGCGATTTATGGCATTGGTGTAACTGCGCTTTAAACAAGCACTGCAGAATTTAATTTAATCACTTGTTTTCTTGTTCATAATCACACTTAGGTACGCAGGCAGAGAAAGATACGTTTTTAACTAAATCTAAGTGGCTTTGGTGATTTTTTTTGAAAGCAAGACGTTTGGAACCTGAACAAGGATCATGAGGTTTTATGTACAGTATGTAGAATCAACAATGTTTTAGGACCTTTAAAATGTTCAGTTTTAAGTCAATCATCTCCCAGTAAAATTTTAGCAACTGTTTTGCACCAATCTTTAAATGACTGAGGCAGTCATTTGCATTTTTGCAGTCATTTGCATTGATGCAACTTAAGCCACACGTCTTCTCTCCAAAAGCCTTCACTTCAAAGACATGTTAACGCACCTGAACAAGCCAAATGATTCACAGGCAGAGAAATGTAAGTGCAGCGTAGTTCAAGTGGGTAGACTAGCAGCTGTACATCATCGTACCATTAGCTAGGTAACTCCTAGCCAATCACATGTAAGCCATTGCTTTATAAGTCTGCTCACAATCTATCACATTGCTGTTTAGGTGTGCTAACACGGCAACCTCCACCACCCCACCACCACCAGTTGAGTCCCGTCCTGCACGGGGGTAGGCTCCTCGCCCCTGCCTCCTATCTCCGGCAGGATATGACGGTTCCGAGTACAACTTCTTCGGACCGCCAGACGGTGCTTACGCCAAAGAGAGACATTACATTTCTGTTTTATATTCATCAAATAAATGTCATCTTAAATTTCACTCAAGTCTGCCAGACTTCCTGATAGAAATGTAAGCACAGCGTAGTTCTAGCGGGAAGACTAGCAGCTGTACATCATTGTACCATTAGCTAGGTAACTCCTAGCAATTGCATGTAAGCCATTGCTTTAGAAGTCTGCTCACAATATTGCTCACATTGCTGTTTCTGTGTGCTAACATGGAAACCTCCACCACCCCACCACCACCAGATGAGTCCTGTCCCGCCCCGGTAAGATATGACGGTTCCGAGTACAACTTCTTCGGACTTCCAGATGGGGCTTACACCAAAGAGAGGCATTACATTTCTGTTTATATTCATCAAAGAAATGTCATCTTAAATTTCACACAAGTCTGTGAATCTTCATGATAGAATGTTTCTTACTGGCTAGTTTTCCCGATTTTCTAAAAGCATCAGGACTTATTTTGCTGTCAACAAGGCCTGTTATAGAGACAACTCATAACTGATATGCATCAAGTAACTGGGACATTTAACATATTTTTACAAGGAGCATACTGTAATCAGCATTTAAAAAGTTGTTAAACAAATGGCCAATGCTTATCATTCCCAGATGAAAAAACATAGTACTTCTCACGTGAAACAAAATATGCAAATGCAATACAAATTTTATTATACTATTGGGCAGCTTTCTTAAGTAGATGCTGATATTTTGAGATTGTGTTCATTACTTTAATCACACTTGTAACACCTTGGCCTTATGGAAATAGAAGAGCTTCAGGTTAGATAGAGAAGTCATGTGATTAGTCAGGTGATGTAAGTGGGGAAAAAAGCAGAAAGTTTGAATGTTAACAACTGTGATTGGCATCATAATGTAAAGGCCAAACCAAGTGATTGAGGTGGAATATTTCCCTATATGTTTATTCTTTGTTTTGGAGCTTTGTTCAGAACCTCCAGTCCACTTGAATGAAAACGAAGACCAAAAATAGGACTTTTTTTTTTCTACTCGACAAAGAGGAATCTCAGAATCAAGGATCATCAACAGTGAGATCTGTTTTTTTTTTCAGCTAGATCAAGCTATGGCATGCATATATTGTTGTGTTATTAATTATTATATACTATTATTTAGCTTAATAATAATAATAAAAAACTTAATGCAAAATGGCAAACCAAAATATGTCAAACAATTATATAGATTTTGATATCCCATAGTATATCCAACTATTATTTGATGTACAGTTTTTTTTATGTACAGCACTGTATTTTATTTTTGTGTTATATATTTTGGCTCTGTTCCAAAACATGTCTATTGCCTGCATAGACAGCTGCCTTCTAAGGGAACGTCCTAACTGAATTGTAACCTCATTAGTGACTGATTTGCAACTATTTACATTGATTTTCAACTCGGTACAGGTACTGCAGAAACACTGGAATTTTGACCTTGATCTTTTAGAATTCTTTTTTAAAACTGACTTGGTATAGAAGTACTGGTAGTTGTAATATCCTTACATTTCACTATTTTATCTATTCTTTTTGAGATGGAATAAAATATAAGTATATTTATAATCAGCATCTCTCTCGCTTTGTTCGCCATTTTGGGTTTTTCACAAGAGGATATCTTAGAAGGCAGTGCTTTACTGTCTACCTTTTATAATAGCCTATGTGCCGCAACATGCCCTTGATAATGTCAAAAACACTGTCTATATAAGCAGCTCACTAGGTTTTGGAATAAAGCCATGTGTACAGTATAGGTATTTGCACTTCAGATTATATTGAGTGAATGTGCAGATTTCTCTTCCTGATATCTCATATATACAGCTGTGAGAGCAGTAGTCTATATTTTATTGTAGATTTGATGTCTTATTCATGTGGACTGGCTGGTGAAGCCATGCAGTGGTAGTCCTCTTCTACATATTATTCAATGGCTTTTTCGGGTATAGGACGACTTACACTGAGGATATTGTTTTTGCAATGACACCAGGTGTCACAGCAAGCTCTGTTGACAGGTGGTAGGATATATCTCTCTCTCAAACACACACATGCTCGCGCGCACGCACGCGCACACACAAACACACACACACACACACACACACACACACACACTTCAGCCAGTGTCACCTGTCGGTCAGTTCACGTTTGGAATAGTGTACACATACCATATTTTTACATCATTGTGGGGACTCTCCATAGACTTCCATGCATTTTATGGATTTTATACTGATCAAACAATAATTTCTATCCCTTAACCATAACCCTACCCCAAAATCTAACCCTCACAGAAACCTTTTTGCATTTTTACATTTAAATAAAGCATAGTTTAGTATGTTTAATAAGCCATTTCCCTCATGGGGACCACTGGCTGGCTGGAACATAACAGTTCGATCTAATGTTAAAATATGCATTTTCTATTCGCTATACATATTCTACTGGTCACAGTATATTTACTATAGAAATAGTAACCATGTTTATACTACAATGTGGGGACCAAATGTCCCCACAAGGATAGTAAAACCCAAGAAAACCTTGGGTTTTCTACCTTGTGGGGACATAATAAATTTTTTTTCATGTAATTAAAAATGCAATCGAGCATATGTAACAATGACAACAATGTACAATACTATGGTATGAAATGTTTATTATTGCATAATGCATATGGCTTCATTTATAATAAATATACAATAGTAAGCAGTTCATGGAGAATGCATTATTATTATGTAGTAAGCTTATTTTCCATTCCTGGTCAAGCTGGTCTGATTTGCTGGTTTAAAAGGGTTTTGAGCAATTGTCAGCTTTGGGAGACCAGCTGGCCAACCAGCTAAACCAGATGAACTCCAGCTTGACCAGGCTGGAAGACCAGCTTAAGTCCAGCAATCCATTTTAGACTGGTTTAAGCTGTTTTGTCAGCAAATATCTGATATTCCAAAGGATTCAATCATATAAATTGACCTACCTCGTTACAAAAAGCAATGTGGACCAAAGCTCACTCATTATGACAGTATATCAAAGCTACTGTAAATACTGATTCTCAAAACCTATTTAGACTGAATGACTCAGAGAGGAACGAGCAGTATTGTTCCCTCCAGGGAACTTGGGTAAACAAGTCAAAGTTTGAATTTTAGTGTAGCCACTCGCATTGTTCAGTTCAACTTCTTCAATGTGTGCTGAAATAAATGTTTTTTTCATGTTTCAATGGACCCTGTGCTGCTTTGGAAATACAGGCAATTTGTTTCCAAAGTTGAGTTTGTTAGTTTTATAGCAATGTATAAGAACAAGTCCATTTGTCGGATTAAAATTCATAAACCGGAGTACTTGAGGCTAATAATAGCTGCTGTCACAGCCGTTGTTGTTTCCTGCGTTGGAAGTTGCTCTGATTGTGGAGAATACTAATTGGAATGTTAATCGGAAGCCAGATGGTATAATGCTGGAGAATTATTATTATTTCAGTACTGCATAACAGTCATTTGTACAAAGACAAACAACCAAATTGGGTCCGGTACGGATTTGCAAACCATGCTTCTCTCATATGAGAAGAGAAAGCAGTGACGGATGTTTGGATTTAGAGACAGAGAGAGAATAGATTTGCCAGTATCTTGTAGAGCAGTTGCCCGAGCTGAGAAACTAGTTACAAAAGAGGCAGATTAGAAGCACATTTCATGGTGAGCCATCAAGAGCCAGGCTTTGCTTTGGGAAAAAGGACTTTGGCTTTCCCCTTTAGTCTTTTTTCTACTTCTTGTTTAATTTCATGCACTTTTAGTCCTGTGAACTTCTAGAAAGTAAAGTGTTGCAAAAACATGTATTTATTAATTTATTATATTTGTTCACTGGCAATGTCCAACAGTAAATGTACATGAATCGAATGTCATTTTTTTCTGAATAAATTTTGAAAATAAGTTTATTCGGGGGCAAAACTGTGGGACAGTTGTATTTTATGAAAAAAGAAAAAAATATAGAGAAAATGTTTAGAAGCTTTTTAGAGTTTAATATTGAAAGTTAAAATATATACGTACAGAAAAGGCATTTAAAAAATAAATAATGAAGGTCAGGAAAATGCTCCCAAAACTTTTTAATTATTATAATTTTTTTTTATATGACTTCTAAATATCAAAAAGGAAAGTTATTTTAATACAAATCATCGTGACACATAAAAGTGCCCTTAGTTGAAGAAACCCCCATACACACAGTTGCACCTTTGATAACATTGGCCGCTCCTGGTAAATGGCTGTGTACATTTTTTAAGAGGTTTAGCCATACTGCACTGAAAAGGCATTCCTGGCAATACTAGCGCTGTTGGCACTCTCTTCCCAAGGCTAGTTCTCTCCATTTCGCTCTATATCTTTCCCTCTCTCTCCTTTCTTTCGTATTTTGCCTTACCAAACTTCCTCTGCTTATCTCTGCTCTGCACCCCGCTCCCGTTCGTACTGTGTTTATCCGGGGGGTTCTTGTCTGGGGGTGATAAGCCGTCAGGCTCTGCCCAACATGGATCTAAGGGGCCGTCTCTCTCTGTTTCTCCACTGTTCAAACACAGAGGCAAGGGCCAACCTCCCTGTGACTGTGCCTCCCACTTCTCCCATCTATCTATCATTCTCCACGGCTTACCTCCTTCTCTTCTTTTGTTCTTCAATGGCAAAATAAAGAGGTAAAATGTTTTTGAGTAACAGACCAACATGATCACTTGGGAACTCGTCATATTGCTAACAAATGCTTTGATACCCTGATATCGACCACATTCTGAGTCACTGACAAGCAGCATCTCCAATCAAACATTTTTGCATCAATTCGAATGTGTATACCTTTTCCTGTGGAACGACTATTACACAGCAGTTTTTTAGGAAGTAGTTTTTTTCACAGTAGTTTTAGGGTTGGGGTTTGGGTAAGGGTTAGGGCATATTTAATAAAGCATGCATTCCTGTTGACTGGATTACATTATTTACATCTAGAGCTGCACGATTAATCGTTAAAAGATTGTGAACTCGATTCAGACACCCACGCGATCTAATTTCTAAGTGACAACGATTCAGCGATGTATATTAACGTTCCAGTGCATGCATTTGTAAGGTGGTCACATTTCAATTCAAAATTCACTTCGAGATGTGTTTTTAAATGTTGATAAACACAGCGATCATGTACGGGACGCTGAATAAACCAAAACGCAACTACCAAAGATGGTTGTCCAGCACTGTGCTTTACAAACTTCAGGGTGCAGCCACAATTATCTAGGAGTGTGACATATTTTCTGTTCAGTTCAATATTTTAATAGCCACCAATGCTACAAAAATAACGGCATTAACAAGATCTGACTAAATTTGCTACCCGTGTGCTGTTTAATTACAGCCGACTGCTCTCGCAACATGATCCAACCTGAAGTCGACGTGATGTGTAGGATAGTTTCGGTATGCTGACGTGCAGCTTTCTTATAAAACATGTTTGCAGTGGTTTCAATGTGTTTACCTTTCCACTTGGCGCGATTCGCAGCACATTGCATCAGCTGCGTGGGAGACTAGGGTTCAAATCCAGGCAGTAAACACGTTTGAATCATCAATAACGAGCATGATTTGGAGGCTTCATTTTTCCCTCTAACATTACCTTTTTACTGATGGTTATGGTAAGGTTTGGGTCGGGGAATATAATCTATAACTATATTCCTTTCTCTTCATTGTATAATGTCCTGTGAAGCTGAAAACAACTTGCTTCACTACTAGTTTTTGGCAACCTCTCCTGAACATAAATGGAGCTCACATGTCCCCATTAATCCTACAACACTTACTGCTTTGGCCACTGGGGTTAGTGTTTAGAAATTTCGGTCAACGTATACCGATTTTCACAAAAGAAAAGTCGGTCTACTCTTTCCGATTTCACTGTGAGATCAGGCTGGCTCTCAAATGCTCACATGCATGTGTCTGCATGCATTTGTGTCTTGTGATGAATGCAGAGCTCCTGCACAAAACTCTGCAATGTTTTTAATCAAAATACACCTTTTTAGGTGATATTAATGTAAACACATCTGTTAATGATTTACCAGTGTAAACAAAATGAAATCTGTGCTGTCTTGATGAGATATTAAAGCAAACACAGCTGGTAATGTACAAGCAGATGGGACAAATTCTTCAAAATGTTAGATCTGTGAGATCATTAAATGTATATAAGCTGCATGCTGTCTGTTATAGACATTCAGGCATTTTTACTGCATCAAATCAGTATTTTTGTGTATCTATCACACAGTAAAGAGTGTCAATGATTTAAGTATTTTATTTTTGCATGAAATGACCTTTTTTTTTTAATGTTTTATATTACTATTTTGTTATGTTTAATTGATACTGTTGCTGAAAAACTTAAGCACTCTTTACTCTGATCTCTATTTAATTACTGGCTGTTGAATAATTCAGTTACAAGCTTGAAGCCATGTTTGCAAGAGAAACACTAAAGGCCTCATTGTTTTAATTTAAACTGTTAATATTTAATAATAAAAAAAAATTATTTGTAAAATAGATCTGGTAAAATTTTGTTTTATTGCATATTTGTTTACAAGTGCAATACCAAGTTAACATAGAACTGTTAATGAAGCTTTTTTTTTTCCGCTCACTTTGCTTTTTACTTAGCATGTGAGAAACAGGTAATTTTTTTTTATTATTATGCATTTTTTTTAACAGGATTTATTATTATTATTTGTATTATTATTAAATTTTTTTTACAATAATCACAAGGTGCTGTTTGGTTTATAATGTATTCGTTGCACCCTCTTGTGGACTAAGGTCATTTTAAATTTATATATTTGATTTACAACTTGCAGAGAACATATTTGTCATAACCTCTAGTAAATCACGTTACTTTGTTTAGTACCCTTATGTCCAATTTTTGTAAATCACTGAAACAAGAATTTCTCTTGTGAGAGAATTGTGATCTTTATATTCAGAAGTATGCAGCTCTATTTACAACTAAAAACGACTCTCTTTTCAAATCACTTTTGGTGAGATCAGTCTGAAAGAACCCATGTACACACCAATAATTTTGATAAATTCAAGTGAATTGACTATTATGAATTCGCTCACCAAAAATATTCTTTCAGATGTTTTTAAATCTTTCTGTCAGTTAAAGAAGGAGGCAACCAGTGAGTTTCTTTTTCAGTATTATGTGTGAATAATTGAAGCATTCACTCAATAGATTTGTTCAAAAGCACAAAATACAAGTCTTAGTAGATCTGGGTATTGATAAAGATTTACCAATTTGATTCGATTCCATTTCACAAGCTCTCGATTCCGATGTTGATTTGATATGGATTCATAAGAGTACATTTCTGTTACTATGTCTCTTTTGCTTAGATATAAAATACATTTTGTCTTAGCTAATGCTCTTAATAATAAAGGAACCTTCTAGTTACAATCCGAAAATATTATTTTTAAAAATAACTTTTTATCATTAGTTTTTCATCAAATGGGTCACATTTTAGCTTTTGAAAAATGTTCAAATTCAGTCTATTCCATCAGTTAATGTCTTGGCCAGCATATGTTATGTTGCATATATTTTTGTAACATTTTTATTGTTTACTTGCATCATTTGTACAACTACAAGTATTTACATTGAGAACACCACTGAGGCTAGCGGCATCAGCCAGTTGTGTGGGGTTTCTTTATCGCATCCATGTGAGATTAGAATTGTCTTTAATCAAAAACTAACTGTAAATTTTTACATTAATTTTGAATTAAAATTAGGTTATTAAAAGAGACATTCTTCAATTCAAATCTGTGGATCTCGTCTTTGGACACACAGAATGAGTTAAACCAAACTTTTACTCTCAGCACACAGTGAAAGGACCTCAGTGCTAATAACTTCTCCACAATACTGCCCAATCAATGGTGAGTAAAATCTGAACATTTATTATCCAGTGGCTATCGTATACATTTTTAGTCGCATAGCGTAAGTTTTTGTTGCACATGCGCATGATTTACTTGCATTGTAGATGGTTGCACATAGAGTGAAAGAATGATCTTTGGATTTAAGAATCAATATTGAGATCGTTCAAATGAAGAAAATCTATATTATAAGTCTAGTATCCAAAATTATAATGTACATGTATGCAAATCTACAAATAGACTCTAGAAAGAGTGTGCGAGCGTCATAAGCACTTTCAAAACACATCAAAACATAATTTCGGTCTGTTTGTCACACAAAGCTATTGAATTCTATAGCTCATGAGTTTTATGGACTACTTTTATGGTGCTTTCATTGATTGCAATTGCAAGGACAAGTACATTTTGTAAAAATGATCCTCTTGTCTTCCATGAAAAAAAGAAAGTCTGGTTTAGAACAATTTGAAGATGTGTAAATGATGACAGTATTTTCATTTTTTGGGTTCGTTCACGACCGAAAATCCACTGCTACTCACAGTTTAGGCTAATAGCCTCTTGGGAAAGCTTAATATACACAACAAAAGCACTAACTGCCATCCTTCCTCACAAGATTTACACAGTTCTTTGTGTTAATGTTACCCATTATATCTGCATCATAGGAGCTCTTAAGTGTGATAGTGCCAAGCAAATGAGTTTTTATTGATAATGTTTCTAGTTTTCTCATCCTGAGATCTTCATATTCCATCTTGGGCTTTACTGAGGCAATAATTAGCAGCTTATGCAAATGAGGATTCATTTATCAGACAATCGCTGTTCTTTAAATTACACAGCGTGATGAGAGAATCTATGCCTCTTTCATTGGCTGTGCCATTGACTTTGTCCTCGCATCACAAGGCCTTGACTTTTGATAGCATTTGCTTTTGTCACTTATGATGTGTGTGTGAAGACAGTAATTTGACATTTTATTGTGAAAATGACATTATTGTTCACAGAACTCTTAGGCAGTGCTGAGGTGAAAATGGGTTGGATTTTTTCATAATTGCGTGCAAAATGTACTCATGCAAAATGTCAGACAGATTCACAACAGTTTAAAACATTCAAAGATCTGTTACTTGATTCAACTGTATAGCCATTCGTCACTATCTGCAGGCATATCCTCAGGTTTCGTTCACACAGGAAGCATTCTTGTGTTTCATCTGTGCTATATTTTAATTGTATGTCTATGTACAGATGTGCCAAATGTTTGGCCATTACATTGTGTGTTGCTCTTTTTTTTAGTGACTCACCCCATGCGTTACATTGTGTGTTTCATCTGAACTTTGAGTAAATGCACATGAGCCACTCTCAAAACCAGTCAAAACACAATACACTCCTTTTCATATAGGCCTAAATTGTTTTTTAACCTTTTTCACTTCAAAATGCCAAAATGGCAATATTTGAAGGTCCCCTGCTTTACTTCTGCTGTAATGATGACAAAGCTTCTTTTTTTCTTAATGTCTTCAATTTCACCAAATCAGATGAACGGAGCTCTCATTTCAGTGGGACTTTTATTTTGAAAGATCTTTGAAGTTCTTCCTGTTTGTGAAGAGGAAGTGGTTTGCGAGCTGAAATCTCAGAGCTTCAACTGTGAAAGAGTTCATTTGAGAGTTCACAGCCATTTATGAGTGGTGGTGGCGTAGTGGCTAGAGCACAGGGCTGCTAATCAGAAGGTCGCTGGTTCAAACCCCACGGCCACCACCATTGTGCCCTTGAGCAAGGCACTTAACTCCAGGTTGCTACAGGGGGATTGTCCCTGTAAGGGCTCTGTAAGTCGCTTTGGATAAAAGTGTCTGTCAAATGCATAAATGTAAATGTTATACACTCAACACACTGATCTGTGGCTCTGCAGATGGATACTATTGGACACACTACATGAAAATCAAGCATTAGTAGTGTGTGTGTTTGTGAAGGAGATGACAAGGCAGAGAGGTTATTCATACTGTGGCGCGCAGCACATGTGACTATATTATTTCATTAAATGACATCCTTCTGCTATTTAATTATCACACTGAACTTATAGTTCAGCCATATAGAGGCTTTTTTATTATTTTCAAATGGTCTTTGATTGCATCTCAAATCTCTTACATTAAATTACATTTAGCAAATGGCAGCATACTTTAATATGGTACTGAAATGAACAAAACTATGATATCGCACCATTAATGTTTTGGTCTCGCAATATTTTGTTAGTACCGGTATACTGTGTGACCCTAGCTGAATCAAATAAAATAGCCCAAATAAAATAATGAATGGCCTTTAATTTTGTGATTCCAGAAGTTTCAAGAACTAGGCCTGCATGTTTTCAATAAATACGGCTGAAGGTGAAGCTGAAGTTTATGTTTTAATCTTGATTTTTTTTTTAAATATTATATAATAATATATAATATAAATATATAGCTTATTAACTTATTTTTAATATTTTTAAGTCATCCTGAGCCCCCATTGAAAGTTTGCTGAGGCCCCTTAGTGGGCACCGGCGAGAACCACTGGTCTAGACTACACATTATTGTCTGCATTTACCCAAAACTTATCACAAATCTTGCTATTAAATTTCATACTTATTCAGTTTCTAATAATAATGTAGATAAATAAACCTTCCAGCTTAATGTTTCCATGTTTCTAAGGCCGCTGTGAGTCTGATTTTTATGTGTATGTGTGATTTGATTGGGTTCTAAATTTTATTGTAAATTTAGCATAAATATGTGCAAACTTATTGAATCACGACATCTGCGTGACACACAGGTTTTATGCAGAAATATGTACATTTGCACAGTTAGTGAATGAGACCTATTGTGCATAATTTACAGCACACTTGTGCAACCTTGAGGTGACATCTAACGTATGACAATATGAACAAATGCTTCTTATGTAATCTTTCTAGTGTTTTGTGTGTCACTAAGGCTTACAGTGTTATACAGGTGCTGTGGTATCTGAGAAATTCTATTGAGGAGTCCTTACAGCTGAATTGTAGCCTTCAGCTCTACCATGTAACACAAAACAACAAAAACACACAAAACTTATGTTTTGAATTCATTTATAGATATATGATTCAAAGAAGACTATATTGTAGCTGAAGTAAAGCTATTCAAAGGCATGGGGTTAAGGGAGTGCACTTACCTCCGGTTGGAGGCCCTCTGAACTTTAAAGTGGTTTGGCTTTCATTGTTTCACTGTTGTCACAAAAGTGTTGTGTTTTTGTAATTTGCCTACACACCAGTTTGTCTTGATTAAGACGTGCTTTGTGTCTCTCAGGATTGGATTTATCTGCCTTCATTTCAGTTTAACTGCATGTTTACATTGAGAACAGATGCTGTTTTGCAGTTAGTGAGAATGTAATTATGGCAATGCGCTTCTTTTGGTTTGCAAGAAAGTTGACATGAGTTTGTTTGCTTGTGTAGGGATGTTTACTAACTGCTGCTATTTAAGGTTTGGTGGATGTAACACGAACCAGAAATACATGATGCCTATATTATAGATGGATGTTGATTTGAATGAGAAATAAATGACAATACACTTGCATAAATTGTTTGGTGGCCATTTATATGAGTATTTCTGGTTATCCTGATGAATCGCTCACAAAGAGTGAATAATTAACTTCCAATGGACATGAGGCGATAAATTAACATCATATAATCAGTATTAAACAACAAAACACAAAACAAACCCTAATCTCAGTTTACATTTTGAAATATTTATATAGCACCCAGACTGTGAGTTCAGCTGTGGTTTGTGTGTTATGTATGTGTGCACATTGTGAACATGTGCATCTCCTTCACAGATACTTATTAGAGTGCTCGTCTGTGACAGTTCCAATTTAAAACTTATGAAATGTGAATCGATATGCTTTGCAGTAGGTCACGATACACTATTTCATATATTCTGCTAATGTTAAATTAAGTAATATGCAATAATTATTTCCCACAATTAACATACATACTTGTTTTTGTTGCGTTTTCCTTTATTGCTTCATGAAACATAAACAGAATATGGAAAATGGCATGTCGGTACTTACAGCAGATGATCCTGATTAAAACCAGCTCTAAAACATAACAAGGTGCAGAGAGGTTCTAAATAATCCTCACAGAGTGACACATCTTGTCTTGCAACACAATGCTGGCACTTCCTGTCAGACATGAGCGTACGTGTGTGCGCACGCGCACTGACGCAAGAAATAAACCATCGTGCGATTTAATCATATTTTGATCTTCAATTACACAAATTATACATCGGCCATGATATGTTGTGCATCTCTAATGAATTCTTCTGTTAAAACTTGTGCATGATATAATAGTTTTACGGTTGTTTTAGGATTTAAGGGTTGGAGCATTATGTCGTCATTGAAACAAAGTTTTTAAATTGGCCATAACTTTACACAGAAAAGGTTAGTAAGCAATTGTATCACACTGACATCATGCTAACATGCATATAGTTTATGTCTTGTGGCTATACTTTTGAAACCGAGAGTATTTGAACATTTACGTATTGGCCCATTTAGTTCCATTGAAAGTGCCTCACTGTAATCCCAGTTTTTCCTTTAAAAAATGTAATTAAATGATGCACAAGTCCAAATACATATTTGTGTAATCAACATTATGCCCCAATCATGTTGATTTAGTTTAATTTGTATTGAATCCAGAAAATTCCTTTAATTAGGACATGGACACTATGGTGTTTAGGCTACGAGGAACTGGAATAAAAAGGATTTTACCGATTTTGATGCCAATTCCACTTTCCAATTCCAATTCCACTTTAAAGATATGTGCAGATGATTCATAAATCCATACTTATGTACAGTATGTTAAAGCAATATACCATGAGAGGCCACGTGTTCCAGTGATTTTTTTAAGGGGTGTTCTTAGGCATGATGCAAAGTGGAAGCATTAAATGAACCCGTGTTTGCATCCTTGTGGTTATGTCCCCGAAGCACTTTGCTGACATTCAAACACAGAACACGGACACACTGGCATTCAAAAGAAGTCAAAGAGAAACATCGTCTCGCTCTCAGGGAATCATTTAGGCATAAAGGTTCTACATACTTGAACAGCAGCAATGAGAAAGGTTCCTCAGGTATATAATATAATATAATGAGTGGTTTATTTATGTAATTTAAGATTATGTACGATTATTTTTACTTTTTCCATAACTATAAAGTGTTCCATGATTCATAATGGACACCTGATTTTGTATTTCGATCTTCAGTGTTTTCACCCACATTGGCGTATGTTTTTAATGGATATAAAAGTTTGCAGCTCCATAGTGCTGATACACACTTGAGACTCAATGTTTAAGGAGTGGGTAGATGATGTGAAGTTACCTGTATGAACCGAGGTTGAGCCTATGTTGAGAACAAAGAAATACACTCAATTTAATAGGAACACCTGTAATCCTACTTATTCATGCAATTATCTAATTACCAATCGTGTGGCAGCAGTGCAAAGCATAAAATCATGCAGATATGGGTCAGGAGCTTCAGTTAATGTTCACATCAACCATCAAAATGGGGATTATTTTTGGACTGTGGCATGATTGTTGAGTATTTCTGTAACTGCTGCTCTCCTGGGATTTTCATGCACAACAGTCTCTAGAGTTTACTCAGAATGGTGCCAAAAGCCAAAAAAACATTCAGTGAGCAGCAGTTCTGTGGACAAAAATGCCTTGTTGATGAGTGAGGTCAACGGAGAATTGCCAGACTGGTTTGAGCTGACAGAAAGTCTATGGTAACTCGGATAACCACTCTGTACAATTGTAGTGAGCAGAATAGCATCTCGAATGCACAACACGTCAAACCTTGAGGTGGCTACAAGAGCAGAAGACAACATCGGGCACTTTGTTAGGACCATAGTTTAATGTAATTGTAAGTTGTTGATATTATACTGTATTATGTGTAATGTTTTAAATGTCTTGAGCAGTTTATTAAAATCATGCCTTAAAAATTATATGCCTTTAGGCTCCCAGAGAACAAACCAAGGGTGACTCTTTTTGTCACTTTGTACATTAAAGTGAACTAAAATACACTATATGGCCAAAAGTTTGTGGACATCTAAACACCAACATTCATATGTGCTTGTTGAACATTTTATTTCAAAACCATAGGGATTTATTCCTGTCTTTGCATGCATCTTCCACTCTTCTGAAAAGTCTTTCCACTTGATGTTGGAATATACTATAGTTGCATGTTTTTTCTCTTATTTAACACAAGAGCATCAATGAGGTCAGCATTTTAAAGTTGCCACCTGTCAGTCAGACAGTTCTCAGGTCCAAATTAGGTAATGATTTCTACTGAAACTGATATCATTATTATTTTGAATCGTGGTACTGTATTAATGTGGTACCAAATATATCTCTAAAAGAAATGGCACCATCTTCTCCATATGGAAAATCAAATTTTGTACTTTTTGAATGTTTTCGTTCATGTGACACAGAGCCTGTTGGAGAGTACTTGTGTAATGTAGAAGTCAAGGGATCTTGATTGACAGTAAACACACCCAATCAAATGGTTTATAGATTCACTGCAGTGTAGAAGGAATTCATCTACTGCTCATCTTAACTTATAATTCATATAAATAACAGGAAATGCTTTCTATGTCATTGTTTGCTGTACTGTATCTGTCAGACGAGTCGTCACTAATTGCTCTGCTGCTACAGACGTTATTGCGTGCTCTGAATGAAATCAAATGATAATCAATCTCTCACATATCTTGCACACCCTAAAACCCCAAGGCCAGTGAGAGATCGCAATCTTAGCAAAAAGAAAAACTGTCTATAAGGTAAGTGTTTTGTGACACTCAAACAAATCAGTCTTTATGACAGTTTAGGCAGTCTTCATTTGCATGAGAGCCCTCTGAGGGCATTTAACACCTCTAACTTCCATAAGCTGAGAACCAGGTGTTTAGGCAAACCTGCTGACTATGGCAGATTCCAAAATCACCACTTCTCCCCCTCCTCTTATCTCACCTTCCTCTCATCCTCCAAGAGTTCTTGCTTTCTTCCTCTCTGCTCACTCATAGTTGAAGCTGAGAGCATTATTAGTGTTTAAAGAGCTGCTCTGCTTCCACTGCCTCTATGTCTGTTATGATCAGAGCTCCAGTGTTAGTGCTGTCACCACATCGCATCTCTATCCTGGCGCATCCCTTGTGACCCTTGGTGCATGTTACACTATAATGTTCTCCCCACCTCCTGCCTCCCCTCTCTGAAAACTCCTCCATACGGAAGAACACACGCTGTGGATCTTTCCTGGTGCGCAGAGCGGGAGAATAAGTGAATGAGAAGAGAGTCACACCGTGTGGGAATAATCTTGCTGTGGACAGAAACACATCCACTCAGTTTCTGCAGGGAAAAGAGCAGACGCAACGGCTTTGGGCAGCGGTGGCAGCAGCAGCGTGTGTGTATGTGTGTGCATGCATCCGTGCGCATGTATTGACTCAGAGCGCGCGTGTCTCTGAGCAGGGTAGACTGAGCTGCACTGGGATTCTCACTCGCTCTCAGATGATGAAGGCTCTCCTTCGGCATATGATGGAGCTTGACTGAGAATCTCTCGGAAGTGTGGCAGAGGCACACATACATTCCACGCCTGCTTCTGGACTGTGACCGATGACCGGACATACACATCAGGCTCCTTGCGCCCCCCCTGCTCCGCCGAGCAGACACACGGGCAGGTGAAGGACCTTCACCTTCAACCAACTTCCAGACCTTTGGAGATGTTCCTCAGGACCAGCTCTGGACTCCTACTCTCTCCCTGGAGAATCACCTTGTTTTTGCTGGTCTTCCTGGACACTCCCCATCTGTCCCTCCAGGGCAGGAATAAGGGCAGATGGAATAAGGGCGGTAAGTTTGGAGTGTTGATCTTCATCACAGTAGGAACTTGGCACTTTTTCTACTGTGAGGTCTTTGCTGATTCTCCAGATGATTGGTTGTTTGTGTTTGGTAAACTGCAAGTGTCAGGACAGTATTTGTATTAGTAAGTATTAAATCAGAATTAGTTTGAAATGTTTTCTTTTCTTATCAGGTCTGTTCTGATAGGATCGCAGACAGCAGGAAATAGCAATGCTAAACCAAATAATTAAAAGCTACTAACCATATAATCATGCATAGATAGGGTAGCAAAATAAATAGTCTTATTAACTTTGTGATTATTACTTTGGAGATGTACTTTTAGGAGAGCAGTGATTCTCAACTGGTGGGTCGTGACCCAAAAATTGGTCATAGGTCTATTTACGATGAGGTTGTAGAAAACAAATAAAATTGTCTTGTCAACATTTAATAGGGAGGAGAAAATGCTTTCCATGTCTTGTATTGTTAATGTCAAAGGCATTCAGATGTGCAGCTTATCAATCTTTGGTCACAATTAATCTTTCTATTGTTAGAAGCTATGCAAATATTGCAGATGCCAACAAATGTACTATTAATAAATGTCAATATTTCAGTAGACAGCTACATTTGTACGGTTTGAGTGGACACATGCTAAATGCAAAATCTGGGTCTTGAAGCAAAACCAGTTTGGGTTCTGAGAGCATGAAAAGTTGATGGATGACATTGCTGTCATGTATCCCAATGAAGATATTTTTTTCCTGTTGTCTCTTCAGCACTATGTTTCTTCTTTGTGTGTGTGCAGACACTACTCAGCTAAAAGCTTTCCCACCGCGCTGATAGAATTTCACTTCCTCTGCGCTCTGTCGTTATTGGGCTCTCAAAAAGACACAGGGAAAAATAGCAAAGGAAACCAAAGGAAAAAGGAAGCAAGCAAGTGCACCCATGTCCGTGATCCCATTTGTATGAATATGTGTGTGAGAGTGTTAAACCATAGCCACTCTTCCTGTCTCAGTGCTGTGATTTCAGGATAAAGTCCTGTTTTACCAGGCTGTGGGGAAGTGTTAATAATTCAAAGCAGACACCCCCCCCACCACCATTCTAAGTGAGAACCACTCTCCCCCTCTTCGCAGGCAGCATCTAATCCCCTTTGTGGGATTAAAGGAAGAACGGTAATCTTAACGGCCATTCCTGGCGAAGGCGCACCGATGCTCATCCGAAACCCATGGTCGTCACAACCTCCACAGTCTCTCGGCTTCAAAGAGTCCCTGCTCTTGCGTGCCTTTGCCGAACAAGTACTCTCCTTGCAATGGCTTTTCCTCATCTCCCCTGTTGAATCAAAACGCTCAACTCCAGTCAGCATTCCTATGCCTGCCAGCTTTGTTTTTCTCTGATCGTTTAATGCCGTGATGGTGCTAGTGGGTGTATTCTTCTGGCACCTTGTGTGTTTAGCAGGTGTCAGATGGACTTCTAAGCTGACTCACTCCTTGTTGAGTGTTGTCTGGTTGAATGGTTCAACTCAGGGGTCAGCTCAGACAGATTTGTACTTCTGTTCCAGACATATTTTTGCTGGAAGATGCTTGGAGCGAAATATTTCATAAGGCAGAAGACTTTGGTGTCACTAACTACTTCATCAAACTCTCCTAGGTCCTAAAAGTCAACATGAAATAGAAGTGTATTCTTAATGCACTTTCCTAGTTATATTGTGCAGGATTCCTCAGTGCACAATATTCCAATTTAAAAAGAAACTTGTTTGTCATCTTTTTGTCAACTAGGTCCGCCTCTGAAACAACTTTCCTTTTCGGCTGACATCACAAATCATTTAACCCTCCCCTCCAACCACCTGGCTAAATTTTTGTACAATATGCACCTTTTCACAATCCAATCAATTCCTGATTTATAAAATCAAGTCATTTTCACTCTTTTAATATCCTGTTTCACTGGCACATACATTAGATTACAGAAATTAAATCATTTCATGTTGACATTAAATTCAGTGTTGAATACATTTATTTGCAGCAGTACCATACATTTCAATTATAATTAGTGATAACACATTATGAAGCTGATTTCAGCCCATGTTTTGTAAAGATCAATGACGTTGTCCTTGAGCAGCTTCCGTGGAAGTGACAGTACAGTTGCTGTGTGTAATCTGAGCTCCTCCCTCCTGTTTAAGACCATTTCTGATTATGTTTGAAATTTAGACACAGTATTAGCCTCTACACATTCTAAATATGGTTATATGTATTTCAGTGGGAAGCAAATAGCTTAATATACCCATAATCTTTGGCCTCTGGTGAGTTAGAGGGTATTAGCTTTCCATGGAGCAATTAGGGCACATTCTGAACAGCTGTGAGGATTTGGCTTCAGCTTTCCACTCTGTGAAGATGACACAGGACACCCAATTGCCTTTCCATGACATACTTGAAAAGGTATAATTTTACTTGTGGATATGATAAGATCAGCCTAGCATGGTCAAATATTTGTTGCTGTACTGTTCTTCCCAACATTTAAAACAATCCCTGGTACTAGTGAGCCAACATGTGCAGGCGTATATGAGTATTTGCCCCGTAACAGTGGTTACTGTCTCTTCAATGGTGCATCGTCATTGGATTAAAAATGTCTTTTATATCACCATAATTCCCGTTACTGAATTGTAGATGGTGTAGGATATGCATTTCCTTTTTGCTTTGCGTACTTCAATGGTTAAGCTTCATATATTTCCTCAATATGTCAATATGCAATGCAGCTTCACCAGTCGTCCTTAAATCACCAAAAGTTTTAATTTTTTTGTGTGTGTTAATAAAATACTTACTTTGATCCTAGTTTAATATGCAGAGACAACTTTTAGTACGACATTTGTAGGAAAAAAAAAAGGGTTAAACACTGTGGTTCTGTGGTGCATAAAAAAGTTGCTTTTTCGACCAATGAAAGAAGAGTATTGTGTTTGGGGAAACCTGTTTGAAAACAGTCAGTATTTTTGAAATTCCATTAGGTGACAGTAGCACACAAATTACACACTTAATTTGTAAAATCATTTCAAAGTTCTCATAATTTAGGGCTAATAATATAGCCAAGGCAATGTTCAAGCATTTCTGTAATTCTGTGCATCATTGGGACTTTTTTGTAGAGATAAGTTTGAAATATCCACGTATGATGCTCTGCAAATTGAATAATTTAATATTTTGTTTCAGTGCTTTTGAAAGTGTTGAATTGGACATGTATGGACACAATCATGCAAACCTGATCCCTGTTAGCGTAATTATTCTCCAAGTATGTGCCTTTGGTTGTCCTTCCACTGTCTCCCAGGTTATCTGAAATGAAATTTTAGCATGTTTTCTCCCTCATGTATTTAAAAATGTAACTGTCTCCATGAACTTTCTCGATAGCAAGGGAATTCTCAGGGGCCAAGCTGGACCTCTGCACTATCTCTCACTCTCTCTTGCTCCCTCGTTCTCTCCCTGACATAAACACACACAGTTGCATAGCTATGCCCTCACAAAATTTGACTGTGCCAGTCAATCTCTCGATCCTAATAGAGGTTTATTCTCCCGGGCCACCTGAGGGTTGTGGTATTTAGAGGGCAAACCGAACTCACTCAGTGTCACCCTCCATCTGTTTCAGACCATGACCCATGGGGTAGTGGTTTGACTGGTTAGTTTCGGCAGTTAACCCATGCTGATAGAAGTCATAACTACACCATTATGCCAATATACCATTATTTTTCTTCTTTGACAGCCATTCAAATGTAGTTGTGTATTCTATTGCAAGCAATATGTAAATAAATTGTAAATATATATGCAAGGAAGATAAGACCAATCACAATTCGGTATTCAAATAGATGTAACAAAGACCAAACGAAGACCAGTTGCAATTTCCAATGTGTAAATTGCATTATTTCGTCATCGCTGACGTTACACTATCAATGTCCGTTGAGACTTGAGTTTTCAAACTTTTTTCTTTAGTATGACGTTTAAAAGAAATCTCTAAAGGCTGAAAAAATATCACACTAAAGGCTGAAATGAACTACAAAACCAAGTTAGTCTTTATGTGAAGTAGTTCTTAATTGCTAAAGTTTAACACTTGGTTAAGTGGTAACATGGTTAAGAGTCTAGAAAAAGGTATTATTGATGACTCTAGTTGTTATACATACTGTGGATATCCTTGCAATAACCCAAACTTCCCTTAAATCTCAGACCTGAATATATCCTCCATTGCCTCTTCCACTAGATATTATTTTGCTGTTCCATAGCACATGGTCGGTGTACAGCTGAAATGCACTTTCTTTATATTCCAAATGGCAGACTACATGAAGACCTGTAGATCGCCCACTGTGAGGAGTCGTCTGACACACCCTTAGAAATGGATCTGAATTCTAATGCATTTGGCTGCCTGGCTACATCATGAGAGTTCAGTCCATGAAAATGAACATAAACTTAAAGCTCAGAAGTGTACTTCTCCCTTCAGGCTTCCGTCTGCATGTGGCTAAGAAGCACCTTCAAAGTCATGCAAGCTGCTGCTTTGAGACTAATGGAAAAAGAAGTAGCTTGCTTATGGATCCCAATTTATAATCCTTTCAGCTATTCTCTGATACAGGGTATAATAGTTTAGATTTTTTTTAAATTTTTTATTTAATTTATAGTGTATCCATTCAATTTAGTTGTGTTTGTTTAATTTTGTATGTTTTCACTCTGTTTTAATGCAGTTTTAGTTTTTCAGTGTTCAGAATTTTTATATTGAAGGTGGGTTGTAAAGGTTTCAAATTATATAAATTAATATACTGCAGGGCTAGTCAGCTGGTGGCCTACTGGCAAAATCTGGCCTGCCATGCACTTTGTCTCTTTTTTCAGTTTTAAATGTATTTTATGTAAAAAGACTGTTCTATGTTAGATTGCCAGTGTTTTCATATGTGAGTTGATATGGTATTTTAATGTATATGAACACAGTATTAATAGAGTTTAGTTTTGTTTTTCATGTTTAAATTTTAGGTTGACAAAAAAATGTAAGCTAAGATAAATAGGGAAAATAGTTTTGCCCATGTCAAGTTTTCCTTTGGATAATCTGGCCCCTGCAAGAAAGTAGTTGAAGAGCCCTGATATACTGTGTAACAAAAACTAAAATTAATTAATGGTCATTTTTTAATTTTAATAAATTTTAGTGTCATGAATGTATATTCTCAGCCTGATCTCATGAAAATTATGTGACTGTGGCGACATTTTAAAATTCTTTATTATAATGGTAAAATGGATGATGCCAACCAGACCGCTAGAGGGCGCCCTTTGCTCACACAGCACTGACTGAAGCGCTGAATGCAGATGATGGCTGCTTCTCAATCAGAAGGCTACAGACTAGTTAGGCTGGATATCTCTGCCGCCACGTCATCAAGCACCATCAAAGGCCGTCCAATTGTGAGGACCCTTGTTAGGCAACCTAATTTTTCAGTCTTCGGTCACCATATTTTGGCGTATACGTCTTCAATCACCCACAATCCCTTGCACATGTCCCAATTTACTAATAAATATTGCGGAAAACAAGTCCTTCTGCGTGCCATTGCACAACTATGGTCTTGTTTATTCCTCCATATTTACGAAGAACTTGTAGAGGATCAGCACAATTTCCACCTCTGTCATCTACGATGCCACTTATTTTCTCTTTGAAGGTTTTTTGCCATGACAACGGAGGCAAACGGGAACGTCTCATTCTAGTGCTGAATGCTGAGGAGCCTAGCCTACAGCCTCAGAAGGACTAGTCAAGCAAGGACACAGATTATCTGGGCTGCAGCCTTCCATTTTTAAAGCACCCTATAATTTAAAACATAGGGTTTAGTAATCACGCAAGGCCATATTGCGATTTCAATCATGCAGCATTAGTGGATAATTATACCAACGTCTCAGAAGTCAAAGTGTTTAAGATTGTTTCCCTCATGTAGCCTAAAGTGCTGCTTTCACAACAGTCACGTCCATTTATGGTGTTTTTTCCGCATTAACGCAACAATGAGAAAGAATACAAATTAAAAAGCCTATATGTTCTTAGGAGTTCCAGCCCTTCTACCCATTGTGGCTATTATTATTTCTGGATTGTGCATTTGAATTCACAGAGTTTTTACAAACTAATTACTTATAAACCGTTGGTTTTTCATATCGGCATTTTCATGCTTATAACCAATATGTCGATGGCTTTAATTTGGTCAATAATTGACTGCTAAATATCGGCAGCCGATACATCGGTGCATCCCTACCTTAAACCAAAACCTAACTGATAATGTCATAAAAGCAAATGCGAGATGTAAAACAATTGCTGAAGCAACCACATCATTTTGTGGTGGTGCAATTGCACTTTTTGCTCACTTGTGGATTTGCGTGCTCTTTAGGACTCGTTCTGTTTCTCAGTCCTTTGCATGGCTAGTGCAACACTATCAGTTGAGCTACTACGCAATTTAATTGTGCTTGAACAACTTATATCTGTAGTTGGTTACGAAATGCAAATGTTAAATTGTATCGCCTGACAAGTCATGCATTGTGAGAGGAGCAGGGCAAATAGTAAGTGTTTATGATCTGATTATCTACTGTTTTACTTGTGATTTGTGTGAAAGTGAATACAAGTTGTTGTTGTAGTGCCTCTAGTTTTCATTTCATCAGTAAACTGAGACCAGTGTTCACTCTTTACCTACATCACTGTTTCAGTGAGACCAGGTTGTGTTTTTCAGTTTAGTTTCAGTTAATTCTAACCTATTTTATTGTTATTCTTATTTCATTTATCAAAAATGTTTTCATTGAGTTTTTGTTTTACTTTTTGTTAACAATAATGTCTTGGGGATCCTTGGTGGCAAGATTTTCAGAGCGGCTAGAATTGGAGAAGCAATTATCAATTCTCACAACTTGCTGCTTGTGTGGAATTGGATTTCAGGCACACATGCGGGCCCATCTTCAATTATGTGCCTGCGAGACAAGTGATACCAACTGTGCACGAGAGAATAATAATTTCTCTGTTCCCCTGAACAGTCTGCTGCGCAGGACGCTCGGCGTGTGCCGCGCAACAATGGCACATTCAATTATTCTCTCCCCTCACCATCAGTGTCGCAACATCTCGACAGAGCGCCCCCAACCTGGCGGTCACTTTCATAATGGGTAATAATGTCTTTCCAGGGACATGCAGTGTGGTGGTCTATGGTGGGCTGATACACTCATATGTGCATTAAGAGTCGCCAACACACCTCAAGGGAAGGGAGAATTATGACAAAAATGAATCATGTTCTCTTTTTGAAGTTTTTGGTGACACAGATTTAATGTTTTGTATACATAATATATATTGGGTTGTCTTTTGCCACTTTTTTATTAGATAGAGGATATAGAGCAAAAAGGAAATAATGGGATTGGGACTCCAGCAAGACTCCAGTCCACATTGCCCTTTTGAGCACCATGAAGCAAATAAGTCTTGAGCATGTGCTCTAACCATTGCACCATTGTTCCATTGCAGAGTATTACAATTTAGATGAGGGATGTTCCATTGTGTGTTTCGTCATGTGTGAACCTAAGTTAAAATCCAACCTTCTTTGATATATGTTTTTGTTTTATTTCATTTGTAATTCACAGCCCTTTCTAAAGAGCTGAAACACATTTTTTAGATGGTGAGCAGATAGAATTCAATGAACATTCATCTATATCTCAAAATAGAGACTCTGATGTACTTATTCTCTTGTTTAGTTGTACATCTGGCCTTCCACATCTCTTTCTGTCCTTGTTAGAGCCAGTTGTCCTTTGTCTTTGAAGACTGTAGTGTACACCTTTGTATGAAATCTTCAGTTTTTTTTTGCAATTTCAAGCATTGTATAGCCGCCACCTTCTAGCAATGATTGACTGATGTGTTTCTAGAGAAAACAGTTTTTTTTCTTCTTTTTTTTTGCCATTTTTGACCTTATATTGACCTTGCCAGTATATTGCATACTGTGGCAACTCAAAAACAAACACAAAGACAAAGTTAAGCTTCATTTACCAAACTAAATAGATTTCAGCAGTGTTTGATATAATGGAAAGTGATTTTCTAGTACCGATTTAGCATGATCAATTGGATAAGGTGTTGGAGTAATGGCTGCTAGAAATAAGGCTTGTCTAGGTTTGATCAAAAATGACTTTTTGCAAATAGTGATGGTGCTGGATTTTACATCAGTAATGTCCTGTCTATACTTTGTGATCAGTTGAATGCCACTTTAGTGAATTGAAGTACCAATGTACTTCTGAAACTGAAAATCTGTCCATTATTCCAAACTTTTGGCCTCCAATGTATATACTGTGTGTATATATATATATATAAAATACAGTATATACTGTATATTTTAACAGTTAAAGGATGGGCAAGGAGGAGGCAGGAGCCGGCTGAACAGTCAACAACAAAGTTTTAATGCAAAACTCTACTTAAACACAGACACACATGCAACGCAGCCATGTGCATCTCTTTCTCTCGAACTGGTGCCTCCAGCTCCCCTTTATCTCGTTCTCCTGCTGATCAGGCAATTCAGCTCCGGCCGTGCATCATTGCGGCCCAGCCCCACATCCTTGTCACACACACACACACATATATACTGTATAAATATATCCCAGGTTGACACCTCAAGAAGTTGGTTGAGAAAATGTCAAGAGTGCACTTTTTCAAATTCTAGTCAAATGGTGGCTACTTTGAAGATAATAAATGAATCAAAAATATTACCAAGAAAAAAGACAAACCCACTCACTGCTCTTTATCTACACTCACTAAGCACTTCATTAGGAACACTATGGTCCTAATAAAGTGCCTGATGTGGTCTTCTGCTGTTGTAGCTTATCCTCCTTCAGGTTCGACATGTTGTGCATTCTGAGATCCTATTCTGCTCGCTACAATTGTACAGAGTGGTTATCTGAGTTACTGTAGCCTTTCTGTCAGCTTGAACCAGTCTGGCCATTCTCCGTTGACCTCTCTCATCAACAAGGTTTTTTCGTCCGCAGAACTGCCGTTCACTTGATGTTTTTTGTTTTTGGCACCATTCAGAGTCAACTCTAGAGACTGTTGTGTGTGAAAGTCCCGAAAATGAACTACTGACTGAAGTTTAACTAGCACATAAAAGCTATTATTCATGTCGTATGAGGCGTTTCATCATTGAAAACACCATGTTATTTTCTATGTGTGATTCTGATGGACAGCGGGATGAAATATTTGTCCAGATTGGACTGTATGAGCAGAGCACATCTGTCCTGCACTGGCTCTTTCTGTGATCACTGCCATTTCCATCTCACTCTCCCTAATGAAGCTGATGTCTAATTGCAGTGGGGAGCGTTCCAACAGTAACAGTGTTTTATGGGGGATTTTATGCCATTGAGATGACAGCACAGGCTGATGGATGGGAGGACGTAGATTTTACAGTCTAAGACTCTCTCACCTCCAGCTTCCATTCCTTACCATTCTCTCCCCCCCCCCCCCCCCCCCAAGACAAGCACACACTATTACTATTACTACTTCAAAGTGTTGGTAGCCCTACATCCTCATTAGCAAGGCGATTAATAATGTGAGCTAGGATTTTATATTTTAAAAAAGTTGCTGCTATTATGGTCGCCATGGTGCTGCTATACGTGTTGTATGTGGTTACAGTGTTGTTCGTCGTGGTTTTTAGCACATTGCTATATGGTTGCTAGAGTGTTCTTGGCTTTGCTATGCAGTTTCTTTGGATTTCAGTGTTATGAAATGGTTGTTTACATGTTTTCAGTGTCTATGAAATATTCTGGTTTGTAGATATGTTTAAGGCATAGGTCCCTCCTTCAATGTAGTCTAGGTTTTTTCCCTCTGGCTGTTTTCATCATTCGCCTGGAAGAAAATGTGAGTCTGATTGTTTAGAATAGTAATAGCACACCTCTTCTCTACAGGCCACATGATTTTGAGGTATCATTCATGTCTGTAAAACAAACAGTGTGGGATAAGTTATGCGTTAATTATGTTTAAAAGGAAGCAACACTAATCTTGCAAGAATTGGAATCAGAATGTAATCGAATCAGTCCATCTCTATCAATGCCCAGCCCTACATTTGAAACTTTTTCACATGAACAATAGCAATGCGCAAATGGACCAGTCTGTAATCTGTCTGTTTGCTGCTGATCTAATGGAGTGTGATCTCTGTTTGCTGTACTGTAGAACTGAAAAGTTTGTTTAGTCACAGTGCCTTGGTCTCCCTTCTGCACTGCAGTCTAGAGTAGTATCACCAAAGTCTTGTATCACAGTATTATCTTTATCTAAAGATTATCTATATAGTATTATCTTAATCTAATTAATATTTTGTTAATGGATGTGTTTGATTGGGTTGTGAAAGAAAGCTAATCATTATTTTGATGTGTGTCTAAGAATCAAGAACTCAAGAAACATCTCTGCTTTATGATCCCTGTTAAAAAATGGCCCCTACAGCATAAACACCACCCAATGACTATCTTTATAGTTCCTCAAATTATGTCACATCCAAAATCATGTCATTAGACTGCAACATCACCAGCTCATGCTGGACCAAGTCCACCGAGAAGATCCCTCAAGGAATTATGTCACTTTCCCATCCAATGGAATTCTACCACCGTCGGCATGGAGGCTGGCGCTCTCTAGGCCAGAAATATCCTTCAGTTTGCATTAGAGCAAACATGTCACTCGCGCCGTCTTTTGCATCCTGCTTCTCCCTCCCCACTCTTAGAGCGCTCTACACTATAAAACTTTGAAGAGATAAGAAGCTGTTTTTCTATTTCAGGGTCACCATTAGCTTGAATAATGCAAAGGCTCGAGTAGGAGTGGCTGAAGGTCTACAGAGGTTCAGAACACAGCCTTGGATTAAATTATACATTATCACAGTTGGTGAGGACTGTTCTTCCTCCAAATGCTCTGTGTTGTTGTCTCATCCAATAACAGTTGGGAAGCAATGGTGGGATGCTGAACAGACCATGCTCAGAATAAAAATGTGTACGACTTGGGCGGGAAATTGGACCAGGAGGGATCAGTACACATCAAACAGGAAATGTACTATAGTTCTGACAGGACAGCTAAAGAAACATTTCCATTGTAGCTGCTTTATAAAATTATATTGTTTACTCCTAGATTACTCTTTCTCGACTTTTTTTTTTTCTTCTTCAGAATGCATATTTTACATTGGGAAAAAATATTTCTTCATATTATAATGAACTACACAGACTCAACTAGGGCTGAAACAATTTGCTCCGCTAAAGCAAAACTTGCGTTTCGAGGGTCTTTAAAGGAAACACCCTGGCGTTACATCTTTTAATGCAGTTATATTTAATGTGTTAAAGCTTTATTAAAGTGCAAATAATAAGGAAGCAGGTCATGTAAATAACTACAAAGTCCGAAACTGCAATTTCTCTGTGCAGTCAGTGCCTCTTATATGAGTTACGCGAAGTGTCCCAATCTAAAGGGGGATATTAAAACTACATCTGGCTGATGCACTCTCTGTCACGGGACTCTCACCCCTCGAGCACTCACTCGCTGCAGCTAAATTTTAACGTGATTGCTTGCGACTTATTGAATATATAATACATGTGTCACTGTGCATTTCTTAACATGAAGAAAATGGGCAATACACAGCTTTTTTTAATAAGAGAGAGTTTGTTTGTTTCTATGTCTCACCATTTGTAATTATCAGCTGCTCTCTTCCAAGTGATTGCTTTTTAATGTACCAGGGGTTGTGACAGATCTGGGGAAAAATGCATTTGCCTACTATGCTCCTTGGATTTGAAATAATCTACAGAAAGATCTCAAATTAAACTTATTTATATCCATTGATGAATTTAAGGGCATCATTAAGAATATGGTGAAGGAGGCATGTGACATGTCTTTTCGTGAGAGACCACTGTGTTTAAATAGCTGTTCATTTTAACATTTTTATATGTTGTGAGTTTGTATGGCTGCTACCTTGGCCAGGTTTCTCTTGTAAAAGAGATTTCTGATCACAATGGGACTTCTTGGTAAAATAAATAAAAATAAGAGTTTGTTATTTTGTGAGTTAAAGATGGATTAAAGTGAACAGAAACGAGAGAGAGAGAGAGAGAGAGAGAGAGAGAGAGAGATATGAGTCTTCGCCCCATTACACACTGCAACAAAATACGTTTTTGATTTTGTTTTGGCTTGTTTTCCAATATAAATATCTAAAACTCCATTAAAAAAATTTACATTTTCTGTAGCAGTTTTACAGCAGTAGAAATTTTTTTTATTTGAGAATGTTGAATATAATATTAAAAATACAAATAATTCTAAAAATCCTTTTAAAAAAAGATGCATTCACCCGAGAAGCAGCATATAAGATATTTAGACTTGCTTTTAGACAATAGATCTTGCATATAAGTATATTTTGTCTTTACTGCTTGTATAAGCAAGTGAAAAAATACACTTATATACAAAATACACTTACTGTATATTTAAGATACATTCTCTTAAAGACAGTCTAAATATCTCACATGTTGCTTCTCAAGTAAATGTATCTTGTTTTAAGGATTTTTTAAACAATTTTAAATGGAAAACAATGTTTTTTTGCATTTGTGATTTTGTAATTTTTTCCCCCCTCTTTATCGTTAGTAAGCACGTTTAATACAACCTTTTAAGTCGGGGCACAAACTGAATAGCCGGTTAAGCGCTAATGATTAATCGTTGCAATAATCGCCAGAATAGTCGAATAATCGTTCTAATAATCATTAGATTAATCGATTATCGATATAATTGTTAGCTGCAGCCCTCGACCCAACAATATGAAAGTGATTAACATGCCATGAGAAAAGGAATATTTATTTGGTTTTACTTGGTCTTTATAGTTGTTAGTTGTTAAAGTGAGTGTTTGGTTTCTAAATATCTTTTAAATTTATTGCAAGTGAAACCATATTTAATTTGGTCTGGGTTGTATTTTCTTACATGTGTAGGATGGTTCAAGGTTTTTAAGGATAACGCCATGTAACGCAATCGGTCTAAATTTGAGTAGCTTTTATCAAGTGTCAGATGAATTTGCGTCAAAGTGAGAGTGATTTTGAAATAGCAAGAGTGAACGTAGTCAAATGAAAAGCTAACTGTATAGAATTCGATTGTGTTGTATAAGTGTATAGATATTTGCCATGCTATAAAAATCTAAAGAAATACAGAGATAAATCTAGTTTTATCTCAATGTCATGACCCAGTGGCACTCCTATATGTTGTATGATATTTCTGCATTATTAGCAAACCATATTCACTCTTCATTAACCCTTAAGACCTTAATGTATGCACTAATAGACTATAATGATAAAATAACTTCAGGCTATCAGTGGTCACATTGATAAATGAAGATTACCTATTACCATTAATTTTTGATAGGTTATATTATCTTGCATCAGATATATTATGGTTTCATCTTGGTGTTTGGATAGTGAATGTGCTAAGCTGAAAAGCCTTAAAGTAGCTTTATGAAATTAAATAAATTAATAAATAGAAAGACTCATTATATTTGGACATTTCATGTGCACATTTCATAATCATTTAAAAAATAAATAAATGATGTGATCTCACATAAATTACATTTAGCATCCAGGGCCCATATTCACAAAAACATTTTTGATCTTAACAGAAAAATTTGGGGTGTCTCACTCCTAATCCAAGAGCACTTTACCAGTCACAAAAAAAAAATAAAAATAAAAAAAAATAACAAATAAAATTTAACAATTCTTGTTGCATTTAAATCGGTTTCGTATACTATTGTGATGATAGTGAAACTTTGTAGTATGGCACTTTTCGTAACACTGTCTCCTTAAGATGATTCGCTTATGTTTTTCCTCTTTTGTAAGTCGCTTTGGATAAAAGCGTCTGCCAAATGAATAAATGTAAATGTAATTTGAGGATTTTAGCAAAAATGCTAAAAGTAGCTGCTAAACCCATGACAGCTTAGAAGTCGTCCTGAGCACATCTAACTCCTTAAATAGTGACTCACAAACAATCCGAAGTATGACTGCTTTCGTCAGTCCACATTAAAAACTAAATATTAGAATATATTAAAAAAGGCTCATTCAGTGTGGTCATTTCACATTTCCATTTCATGAGGAATTGTTTAAAATTCATTTATAAATTAATCGTACCTTCCGAAGTAAAAGGAAAAAAAAGACCGCTAGGGTATACAACTTTTCACTTGCTAAAAGCAAAACAGTGAACATGCTTCTGGTTCTAAAGAGATTATTTTGGGCATTGTGCAATCAAAACGTATTTTGTTAAAAGCTTCCAAGTGCTCCAGGGAACTGCAGCGCCAGGCTAATGAATTTTATGTAAAAGGTAAAAAAAAGAAGAAAAAAACTGCTCTAAGAAATTGCATAACCAAGATGTTGAATATCAAATGACACCCACATGATACCCACATTCCAGGAAACATTGCTGTTGATGTCGGTGCTCATTTTAGAAGTTTATGGTTACGCTTGGTGGAAGTTAGCAGTCACAACTTTTAGCATGAAATACCTGGAGAACAAAAGTGGGATTACATTGATGTGGCAGACTAAAGACTGCATCCAAAATAACTGAAAGAAGTACAACTTCATATTTAAAAAGCATCATTGTATAGATCTTTTTATCTCTTGTGTTTGACAACAGCTCTTCTGTGCTTTCATCTGTAAGTCCAGTTTTTGTCAGGTCTAAATATAGCTAATAGATTACATGTTTCTAAAGTATGTGCTTGATTTTAAATGAATATGCTGAATAGGCCCAAAAATTTAAATTTGGTATTTTAACATTTCCCCTGAAACACAAAGAGGGAATTTTGAAGAATGTTTATGCAGCTCTTTACCTTACAATTCCAATTCATAGTAACTCCAAAAAGTTCAGCACTGTTTTAAAGCATAATTGTTTTATTATTACTTAACAAAATATGTATTCGCAAATGAGATAGCAGAGCTTCTGTAAAGGATATTCTTTGAAATGTATGACTGTTCCTCACTCATTTTTATATAGGCATATACAAGTTGTATTGGCTTCTTTTATGATGTTTTAATGGTATTTATTTGTTCTTTCATGAACCTTACAGCCATGGTTACTAGAAAAAGACTAGGGCTAGGTGATAAGCTAAAATGTTATTACCTGATATTAGTAATTTTATACCACGATAATGATATATTTTATAATATTGTATTTTTTTTGTGGAAATTCAATAAAAAATGGTTAATGTATTAAGTAACCATATTGTAATGCCTATATTGGGAAACTCCAGTCAGTGAATTAAATTCTTTTGAATTAAATATGACTTTTATAAATTTCCCCTTATTTGGAACTGTACAAATATAGTCAAAGAAAAAAAAATTATACAAATAAAAAGAAAAATTTGACATTATGCCACATTTCAATCTTATTTGTTGTCAAACATTATTATTGTTATTATAAACTTTTCTCAAGAAACTCAAAGCAATGCAACAAAGCAAATAATATATAAGTCAAAAACTATATATCCAATGAAAATAAACACTACTTTAAGAAAATACAACATCCATCCATCCATCCATTTACTTTAAGAAAATACACCATCCATCCATCCATCTTCAACCGCTTATCCGAAGTCGGGTCGCGGGAGCAGCAGCTCCAGCAGGGGGCCCCAAACTTCCCTTTCCCGAGCCACATTAACCAGCTCTGACTGGGGGACCCCGAGGCATTCCCAGGCCAGTGTGGAGATGTAATCTCTCCACCTAGTCCTGGGTCTTCCCCGAGGCCTCCTACCAGCTGGACGTGCCTGAAACACCTCCCTAGGGAGGCACCCAGGGGGTATCCTTACCAGATACCCAAACCACCTCAACTGACTCCTTTCCACGCAAAGGAGCAGCGGCTCTACTCCGAGCTCCTGAATGAGTGAGCTCCTCACCCTATCTCTAAGGGAGAAGCCCGCCACGCTTCTGAGGAAACCCATTTCGGCTGCTTGTACTCGCGATCTAGTTCTTTCAGTCATGACCCAACCTTCATGACCATAGGTGAGGGTAGGAACAAAAATTGACCGGTAGATCGAGAGCTTTGCCTTCTGGCTCAGCTCTCTTTTTGTGACAACGGTGCGATAGAGCGAGTGCAATACCGCCCCCGCTGCCCCGATTCTCCGGCCAACCTCCCGTTCCATTGTCCTCTCACTCGTGAACAAGACCCCGAGGTACTTGAACTCCTTCACTTGGGGCAATACATCCTTCCCTACCCGGAGTACGCAAGAAAATACACATCAAACAAAAATAAACACTTGCATGATAAAACAGAGGTCTTTTTCCATTAGAGTTTTGACTGGGTCAAAAATGATTGAGTAGCACGAGTGATCTTTGTTGATCTGGTGATCTGTGGTGCACAAATATTGGGAAGCCTGCTGGACTCACTGGCACTTACGTGCTCCAGAGATAGCATGCCACATTCATGTGAAATACAGATGTGTGTGTCAGATGAGAAGCGTAATTAGTGCTTTTGAATGTCATTGAATTTGTTGGGGCAGTCAGATTCAGATTCAAATGAAGCCCTGCCCACTTATAGATAAGCCAATGCCACGCACATGGTTATTTACCTATCGCAATATACACGATATAGAAAAATCTCTATCTTTTGATACTTTGTATTATCACCACGATACTGTATTGAATTCTCTTCATTCTGTACTGCATCATATCGCCCAGCCCTTAAAAAGACCTACATCTGCTTCGTTAAAATAAATCCTTTTGTGTTTCACAAATAAAACTAAATTATGGAACATAACAGAAGTCAATTTTGGCTAAACTATTCCCTTAAAAACCATCTGCAAATCTGTTTCTGTTACCTTCTCTCAGATCAGGATAAATGAAAGAATTCTTCTGGTTTAGTGAATGTCCTGGCGTAATGGTGTTAACTCTATTGCTGTACTAATCCTTAGCTGGCCTTCTACAGAAAGAAGTCTCTGTGTACACCACACTCATATTCACCAGCCCATTAGCCTCCTGCGCACATCTACCATATTTGATTAGAGTGTTTATTGTCCAATTTATCATAGGCGCTTTGTCTGGCCTGATAAATATCTCCCTATTGCTGAATATGTAAGGCTTGGGGCTCTAGATATTGAACATGAGTAATCTTAAGTAAGCCATGTCATCACATACCTATAACTATGTCAACACACACTTGAGAGAGTAGTGCATGCTGGCTAAATGAGAGAATAAAAAGAGGGAATGTATAGTTGAGTGTGAGGTGTTCTAAGGCAGGGCAAATCTTCATCAGAAGCTAAGATTCATCGCAAAGGCAATTCGGCCATTAATGAACATGTCAAACTAAGTGATCAAAGACTGACAATTTTGCCATACAACAAAATCTATTTTATTTTAAATTCAATCAAGGGCCCTATAAAATCTGTTTAAATTTTTCCAAATCCGAGATTTGTATGACTTTCTTTCTTCTGTAGAACAAAAACAATGATTTTTATAAGAATATCCCAGCTCTGTAGGTTACAATGCAAGTGAATGGTATCCAACACTTTCAAGCTCCAAAAAGCACATAAAAGTAATCCATAAAACTCCAGTGGTTTAATCCAGATTACTGATTTTGGGTGAGAACTGACCAAAATGTAACTCCTTTTTCACTGTACATATTGCCATTTATGTCTCTAGGCTTGATCAGGATTTCAAGCTCGATTACACTTCCTAGTGCTTGACTCATGCGCAGAGGGGTAGATGGCACAAGTAAGTGTAATCAAACTTGAAATCATGATCGCCAAGGAAATTGCAGTTGTCAAGATTGATAGTGAAAATCAAGTAGAGACATATGGATTACATTTATGCTGCCTTTAAGTGATTTTTGGAGCTTCAAATCGACCCCTTTTGACCCCATTCACTTGCAATGCATGGACCTACAGAGCTGAGATATTCTTCTAACAATCTTAATAGGTATTCCGCAGAAGAAAGCTAGTCATACACTTCATCTTATGATGAGGTGTTTTCTCTGTTTATAAGCAGCCAGCTTCACATATACACTTTGAAGCGTGCAGCACATGCATACTATTTACCTATTCAATTAAAAAATTATTTGTATCCCAAAAATCTCAAATTCAGTAACATTCCATGTTTTATAGCTGATTCCATCTTTATGACTGGTCTCCACAATTTTGTACGTGTTTTCCGCATTGGCAATAATATGGCCCTATGAATGTTTCAAATCATTTTTTGTTTGTTTGTCCAATTGAATGTTTTTGCATAAAATAGTAAGAGCTCTGACACAATTTAAACTCTGCATGAAGCAAAGAACTTGAAATGTCAATTTCATTGCACAGATTAGAATAAATGTTCATTCCCAGGGCTTGTTTTGAAACTCAAGATGCTAATCTGTTTGGCAGGGTTTTAGAAGTATGGTCAAACCCGTTGCTGAGTACACAACGTTATTATGTCAAACACAGTTAGCTACAGAATGCTCTTTAGCTCAGCTTAGCCATGCATAGGCCTCACCCTGTGTCTCTGGCTGTCTAGCTCGCTAGCGGGAGATGCTCGGTGGCACTATGGCTGTAATGTGATGGCCTTGTCAGTTTTGAGCGATGACGAGGAAGGTGTGTGTGAAAACTGGATTTAGTGCTTAATGACTGGTAAAATTGTAAGGCTGCATTCAAGGTGACCCCTCTGAGGCGACAGGGCCTATTGGCAGGATCTAGAGGCTGGGTGATGGTAATCCTTCCTGCCTCTTCCCAACCCTGGTGGCTGTCACCACCGCCATGCATTGTCACCAAAGGCATGTAATTACCCCTTTATTGGCTTTAAGAAGACTGCAGTATACATCCATCCACTCCACAATCCGGCTGACTTGGTTGTGTGGCGTAATGATTATAGATCATTTTTATTCATTTGGCACTGTGCTTTCTTTTTTGTTAAGAGCCACTCTACCGGGGACCTGGGTAGCACAGCGAATATTGACGCTGACTACCACCCCTGGAGTCACGAGTTTGAATCCAGGGTGTGCTGAGTGACTCCAGCCAGGTCTCCTAAGTAACCAAATTGGCCCGGTTGCTAGGGAGGGTAGAGTCACATGGAGTAACCTCCTCGTGGTCGTGATTAGTGGTTCTCGCTCTCAGTGGGGCACATGGTAAGTTGTGCATGATCATGGAGAGTAGCATGAGCCAACATGCAGAGTCTCCGTGTTGTCATGCACAGTGAAGCACTTGATAAAATGCGTGGATTGACGGTCTCAGAAGCGGAGGCAACTGAGACTTGTCCTCCACCACCTGAATTGAGTTGAGTAACCGCACCACCACGAGGACCTAGTAAGTAGGGGGAATTGGGCTTTCCAAATTGGGAGAAAAGGGGATAAAAAAAAGAGCCACTCTACCATTTGTCCACGTAGCCAGACTTTTGACTTGCAGCATAAAGTCTGGTCCATATAGTCTAGAGTGCAAAAGTGACCACCCCCTTTTCAGCTGTCTTGGTTCCTTCATAAGATATCAAAGCAACAAACCAAACTAAACAGCTATGAGATGAATCACAAGAATACAAGCTTTGATTTTAAGCTAAATCCGTTAATATTGTAAAATCGAATTGGGAGGTCTGTGGCAATTCCCAGACCCTATTAAGCTCCTTACCTTGTATAGCGCCAGCCAATCCAAAAAAGACGCTCGCTATTTTGTGCGCAGTATACATTAGATTGTCTGTGGCAAACAATCTGTAGCCCTTTTTTAAAACCAAGCTACAAATTACTTTTCATGATGAAAACAAATATGTTATTTTAAATATCTACAGTATTGAATATCTTTGAGGCAACAGCCTCCGCAAACTCTTTTTACAATCGTCCTTAGTGTCTACGAAAGGGCTGAATACACTCAAAACATCACGACAAAAAAGGTATGTGATGGGCTAATGTCACATGCTTCTGAAGTGCTTTTGCTTGCTGTGCCCACAGTGGTGGTTTGAGGTTAGTTGCATTTTGTAGTTGCAGTCTGAGTGGATGAACATACGCAGGGGAATGTGCATGTACACGGGCAGCCAGCCTTGACACCATTAGCCTGGGTGACACATTAAGGTTCTCTTTAGTTGTAATTTGTTTTAGTCTGTCAAGTTGTTGGATGACTTGTTTGTTGGCAGTTCCTTTTGTGCTTTGGACACATGCAAATGACCAATGCAGAAAGGTAGCCCCAGGATAAGTTTAAATGCACCTCAGAGAGTGAAGGAGATTACATTTGTTTTTACAAAAGACAGAACTTTTGTATTTATTTAGTTGAAGACTTAAAGGTGAAGTGTGTCATTTTTGTATTGCTAGAATCACCAAGCGAAATTGGAAAAATTATTTTTCCTAACAAGTTTTCCCAAACACACTTGGGACTCTAGACATATATATTTGGTTGGACAAATAGATGGTCCCACACTGAAAAACGATATGTAAAGCCTTTCGGAATGGATTTCAAAACTCAGTTAATTCCTAATGCATAAAATCAAGTCGACCTCTGCATCTATTCTCTATGAATATCGTGTTTCACTCAGAAATACATCAGAATATGGAAGTAAATTTGGTTGCGAATGCATTTCGCGCTGACCTTAAATTTGAAACCGTGATTTTCGACAGGGTGGATGGAGGTGAGGTGTTTGGGGTTGTAGTGGCAGATGGGACACGGCTGTGAAAGGCTTTGTTACGATTAGCGAGTTAGGCAGCGCTGCAGGCTGACCATTGTGTTTATCACCTGTCACTCACTCTTGCCGTTCACAGCACCTCACCTTCACAGTACCTTAAATGTCACAGATCATACCCTGCTCTCACTTTTTTTTCTTTTGCTCTTGCTGAGCAGTTTAACCCAGAATGAGGCGTTGAGGCGTTGTGTTTTTCAAGAGAAAGAAAGAGAGCTATTAACTGCACCATTACCAGTGTTGGGGGGTAACTAACAAAATTCGCAGTAGCAGCAACTAAAAGAACACATTTGTTGTAGCGTAGCAGTAGTTCAGCTGTTTTCAAAATAGTATTGTTTTTCTCAGAAGTTTTCTTCCCAACACGTAGCTGTGTAACTACTGAAATTAATAGTTAAGTAGATACTGTAGGTAAAGTTTGTGAAGACAAGCTCTGATGTTAGATGACAAAGCCTTGTCTGAAAGTTTAATATAGCTTTAAATGTTTGAAGGTTTACCAGGCCCAACGGACAGACAGAGGGAGCAGCTTAAAGGGGTAGTTCACCAAAATATGAAAATTCTCTCATAATTGACACACTCTAATGCCATCCTAGATGCATGACTTACTTTCTTCTGCTGAACTCAAAGAATTTTAGAAGAATATGTCTGCTTTGTAGGTCCATACAATGCAAGTGAATTGGCATGACATTTTTGAAACTCCATAATGCACATAAAGGAAACATAAAAGTAATCCATAAGGCTCCAGTGGTTAAATTCATGTCTTCAGGAGAGATATGATAGGTGTGGGTGTGAAATAGATCAATATTTAAGTCCTTTGTTACTATAAATCTCCACTTTTACTTTCACATTCTTCTTATGTTTTTGGCATTTTAATTTATTTGCCACTTACTGGGCAGGGAGAATAATATTAAGTAAAAACTGACTTAAATATTGATCTATTTCTTAACCACACCTGTCGTATCGCTTCAGAACATATAGATTTGAGTGGTGAGCGGTGGTGGCGTAGTGGGCTAAAGCACTAAACCGTTAAGCAGAAGGTTGTCGGTTCGATCGCCACCACCATTGTGTCCTTGAGCAACGCTCGGGGGGATTGTCCCTGTAGGCTTTGGATAAAAGTGTCTCCCAAATACATAAATGTAAGTGTAGATTTAACCACTGGAATCTTATAGATGACTGTAATTTAGCCTTTGTGTGATTTTTGGATCTTCAAAGGTCTGGCCACCATTCACTTGCATTGTATGAACCTACAGAGCTGAGATATTCTTCTAAAAATCTTTGTTTATGTTCAGCAGAAGAAAGAAAGTCATACACATCTGGGATAGCATTAGGGTGATTAAATGATAAGAGAATTTTCTTTTTTTGGGTGAACTATCCCTTTAAAGCTCATTAAAGGCCACGTGTGGGTTTTGTTTATTTATTTTATTTTAGTTTTAGTTTTGACATTTGGATTTTAAATGGTCTTGACTCATTTGAACATTCCATCAATGTAATGATATGATAATGAGAATGAGAATGAGAATGATAATGAGATTTCAGAATTACCGCAATAATGAGATTCCAACTTTTCAAAAAGACTTTTAAAAGAGGTCTTAGTTGAACTTGTGATTAAAAGTTGTAAACTCAGAATGCTTTGAAAGCTCTGACTTGACAGTCGTGACGTGATGTAAAAAGAACCAATATGGTATATGCCTCAACATTAAAGGTAATGAATTTCTGTTAGATATTCCATTTTATATGACAATGTGCCTGCAGCGCTTTCTTTGTTCTTAAACATTTTGAAAGAACACATAGAGGTGAATTAATGAATTAATTTAGTGATTGATATTTTGCTGTTACCAACAACAAAGCCATTGGCGTATTAAGTTATAAGTGCTGCCATAGAAATGAATAACTTCCAAGGTCCAAGAATGTGAACAGCTCCGAGTAGAATCTCCAAGTTGCCATATCATAATTACAGTAATTCCGACACAATGTGAATGCAGTATGAGGCCACATCCACAGTAATACTTTTTAGTTTTAATATATGCATTGATTTAGCTATTTTTATGGCTCGTAGTTGCACAAAAAATTGAAATGCTCCATTAACGCATCACTCAAAAAAATAGCTCGTTGTCTGAACTCGATTGAGTCGTGGACAGTGGTTCCACATGTTTGAAATTAGTTTGCTTAACTTAAAATGACTATGTAATCTCAACACAAACGCTTTGTGTGGAAAGAACCAATGCTTGAAGTGGGGTGGTATGCAGAAGTATGCAGTAACTGCACTTCTTTAATTTTGTCTACTGCTGTTTTTTTTAATGTCCCACCACTTCTCAGAGTCTCCCTGTACGATGTAATTTCTTTATTTAATGTAAGTCAGTAATGTGATGAGGCCAGCCAATCACTTTTATCTGACCTTCCAAATGATCAATCGCGCCGGTAAACATCCGAGTGCTCTCTGTGCAAAACTAAGTGGTGAGTTTAACAACACTCGACACATGCAACGGAATCTGTGGTCGTAAAGCGATCTGTGGTCCAGTTCCGGAGGAGCACGCGTGTTTAAGCTTGTCTGGCCATAGTTCAGTTACACTCTTCTCCAAAACAGGAACCAGAAACTTTTGGGTGAGCAAATTTTATCAAGTCTTATTCAATCAAATGTATTTATGCAAATTACTCAATGTTCACAATCCTGAACATCATCAAATCAATTTGTTCACCATTTCTTGATAATTTATTATCTGTATCTGGCTCCTGTGTGCAAATGAATGTGTGCAGGACAAGAAAAGGCTAATTATCTCCTCATTAAATGGGAGAATAATAAAGAAAAAGTTAAAACGGACATAATGCTCTTTTTTCATATTTCGCTACTAATTTCATAAAAAAAAATGTTTTTATTTTTTTTTATTTGTTGGCTAAGTATTGAGTTAGGATCGATACAGAGGTACCAGGACTGGTGTCATACCGAAGACAAAATTTTGGTGTCTGAGCAACCCTACTTTGCTTAAAAAATATTAACACAAATGGTTAGTGACTGCCATAATTTGTTTATACATAAACAGTATTTGGACAATTAAGACATACTTAAAGTCAGTAGCGGATCCTGGCATAGGCGATATAGGCAGGCACATAGGGTGGCAATTTTCTCTGGGGGAGCACAACAGGGTACCTGATCGATCGCCCCCGCACAGAGCTCGCAAGATCACGATTGGGGGAAAGGTTCCTTACAGGCTTATTTAATTTGTAGCTTCAAAGTTGTGGGAAGTTAAGGGGGGCGCGCCACATCGGATCTCGCCTAGGGCACCAAGTAAGCCAGAACCGCCACTGCTTAAATTGTATGAATTGCATTGCATTAGATAAAAAAAATAAATCAATAAATAAATTGAGACAGCACGTAAACATAAAAAAGAATGTGAGTCGTTATCATTACAGTTTCAGTTTGTATCAAACTGAAATTGTAACAAGCATTTTAAGTGAGTGCTGTATGCTCCTGATACCTGTGTGTGGCGAGTGGATGAAATGAAGTAGTTGCCTAGGACTCATTGCATTTGATGGGGGCTTTGAAATGAGCTGTGTCTCCTGTCAGCTGCAGTTCTGGTGCTAAGAGACTTGAAGCAAAGGCAAATACAAAACTCTCCCCACCACCCCATCGATTCTTGTTGGGCATCCATGTCTTCACTCAGAAAATATTTCCACATGTTAGCCTCATTAATTCAAGCGCCACTGAGTTGTTGCTATAGTGCTTTTCAGCACAGCATTGTTTTAAGAAAGCACAGGTTAGTCCACTCAGAGTCATTTCAGTAACATGCTGTAATGTGATCTGCATTTAAATGATTATAGAGTTGATTATACACTGGGAATGAGAGTGTGAAATTAAACATAACATCTCTTCACAGGTCAGCATGCCTCCGTGGAATTATAAACTTAAAAATAAATTACATCGTACAGTGAGACTCTGAGAAGTGGTGGGACATTAAAAAAAAAAAAAAAAAAATATATATATATATATATATATATATATATATATATATATATATATATATATATATATATATATATATATGAGAGAGAGAGAGAGAGAGAGAGAGAGAGAGAGAGAGAGAGAGAGAGAATTAGTTAATGCAGTTTGATCAAAATTAGATCAAGCCATTCAGATGCATTTTATTGTAACTTATCCATTTGTTTTGTGCAAGAATCTACTTTGTAACAGAATTCCAAACTGATGCCTCATATTAACCAGGCAGAAAAAGTGCAATTTAAATTTAATAATCCAAGTAACAAGATGGGGAACTCTTTCATTTTTATATCTTCATGGACTGTAGCACAAAATAATTTCTCTGTCTGTTATTCCGTTCTGACACTGGAGAAATGAAGATTTCAAAGCTTGAATATAATATACATACTGTAAAGTACAGCAATTTGTTCTACTGTAATTATATTTTGTGATTGCACATGTCATGTTGTGATGGCCTAAGGAAGGTACCTTAAAATGCTGCCTATGTAGGAATCTCATACGTTTTTTGAACAGAGCCTATGTTTACCCAATAACATGTTTGGAAAAGGGTCAATCCACTTTACGAACATTTGCCATAGTCATGCAACGCAATCTTTATCACTATAAGTCAGATCAAAAAGTGTTGCAGTATGTTTCTTTAGAGCGCTTTACGTGCCTCAGTTGCTATTTATATACATATTTATTTTTTGCCAGCGGCAGGGTTCTGAGATTACCATGTCAAACTTGTATGGGCCTGGCTTCCATCTCAGCTTCATAACCGTGCCACAAAGATAAAGTGTGACAACAGAATCCTTTTGCTTTTCTAATCCATAGAGCCACAGATGAAATCTTGTTTAAAGATCAGCAACGGCGGAATCCTTGCCTTTCGATAAGAGCACACAACTCTCTGCAAGTTCTTACTTGTGATGTTAAAAATGTGTATGACAGGAGGCTGAATAAATAAATAAATAAAAATTCCTTCTGGCAGGTCGACCCAAGAGAAATTACACATCCTGCATTACAATTAAAGCATCATTTCAGATTCAGATTCTCACCTTGATGGTTTGAGTCATAATCCTCTCAGTCATTCACAGTGTTGTCTGTTAGAAGTGTGTAATTTCTTTCCCACTAGTGTCACTAACAGGGCTGGACTGGCAATCTGGCATAACGGGCATTTTCCCAGTGGGCCGACGCACTTTGCCGATCAGGGGCGGACTGGCCAGCAGGAGAACCGAGTGGCCTGGTGGGCCGCCCCCACCCCCACATCTTTTGGGTCAGTTGCCATGTAAAATCCAGGGTCGATTTCTCTTCCAGTCCAGCCCTGGTCACTAAACAGAATTGCAAAAATGACATCTTCCATTGGTCGGTAAACATGTTTGCAGATAATCTGGCCCTAAACTCTGGCTGGATGGAATGGCCATGAACATTTTTATTTGTGGGAATTAACATATGAATGACTTACCATATGAATGGTCTCTCCATATTGAGTTTGGATAGGAGAAAGTATTTTAACAGTGAAAACATTAAATACTTGCCCCCTTACTTCCATTTAATTGTTCTTAAAAGATAGTCCTGTGCTTCATTTTTGCATTCTGTTTTGCCTTTTGTGTCTCTCTGAATAGAAAAAAAAACTGTGCCTAGAAACCCAATTACCGAAAAAATATAGATAAAGAGAAATTAAGTTTTGCAGAGTTACTGTAGAATGACTTGAAAACATGCTATGCAAGACAAAACTGCAATGTATACCCTATTCTTATTTTTTTATTTGGGTAGTTGACACGTTCTGCGGTGTTCCAATTTTACAATTATTAAACTTGCATGATACAATACATATTAATCGACACTACATGGAATATTTGTACTTTAATGAGAAAATAAGTTATATGACACTTCCTCTTAGATGATCACATCCGTTTTATCTTCAAATCTTGTTGTTTAAAAAATAAAAAATAAAATAAAAATCGATGGCGTTTGTCTTGATATTTTTTTCAAGCGTTCATTTTTCCACGTCAAACTGTAACAGTAAAAATTAATCACATCTTCACGCATATTTTTAGAACAAACATTTATTAATTTATACATGTATTGAGACCCTGTGACATCCTGAAATGCATTCTTTTAATAATAGTGTACAATGTGTATATTGAAGTATTCAGTAGCCTACTATTTAGTTACTGTGTTGTGGATTCTTCATGCTTTTATAGACTACATTTTCAGTGCTATAAATTTTCCGTGTTTAAAACTGTTAAGAATTTAATATAGTTTCAGCTCCCGCAGCTCAAGCAGTTATATCCCTAAAATGCTATGGCTGGATCATTTGAATCAACAATATTCAAAATTGATCTTATTCTAAAATGAAGTTATTATGTTGGTAATATTTTGCAGTGTTGTTTATTTCATCATATTTTCTATGTTTTAATCGAAATCGTTGAATTACAGCCATGATGCATATTTTTCGTCTCGTATTGCACTTAATCAACGCAAATTTTTGTCAATTTTGTTAACAAAATTAACACTGCTTTTTCTCAAATATCCGTAAAAAAATATAGATATAATCAAGTCTTAATCAGACAGTATTCACAGGTCTAATGACGAAACAAGATGCATAAATCAACCAAAACAGGCTCTATTTGATGTGCATTTATCTTCATGTTGTGCCAGGGCTCTTGAGAATCCAAGTTCTTGCCAAAGTTTGCACCTTAAAATACCTGCTGATGAACAGGAAACAAGGATGGATGCTTTCGAAGATCACAAACTGTATTTGATGTACATGTTTATCCTGTGATGCATCTGGCACCAGGAATCTTGAGAAGTCAAGCCCTCGTTAAAGTTAGAGGCATAGTAAATACCTGCTGATGAGCGGGAAACGAGGCGAGATGCTTCTCTCAGCACAGTTTGCACAAAATCACTGAACCTGCTGGCTGCGCACACTTACACAGAAAATCAGGGTCTCCTAGGTGCCGTGAAAAGCCAGAGGAGCCTGTCAGTTCTCATAAAGACCAGCTCAGGAGAGGTGTAACTCCACTCAGGAGCAGCCCGGGCTGAAAACAGCTTCATCGCATTTTGATGGGCAGCCCGAGTCTCAATTGTGCATGACTAGCTGCTGACTGGCATTTAGCAAAGCAGAAACCCATGGTGTTCCCATTTGCACTGCAATTACTCAGCCGGTGTTTTGAGAGATGGCCAAGTTTCTTTGCCCCTACTTGGGATAGTCTGAATAATGCACTGAACAACAGTTCATTAATGGAGACAAAATCTTTCCATTATCAAAGCGAATTTGTAACGAGGCAACAAGCAATTAGTTTGTTCCACAGTGTCTTGGGTAATGAATCTCATGAAATATGGACCGATCGCAAGTGATGTCTTCATCTAGCCTTGCCTCATTGATGGCGTATTGTTGTTATTGATGGTACACCTCTTGGAATCAGTTGAACTTGGTGGATAGATCATCCACTGATGAAAACGTAGCACTCATGGCCAGACCTCATGCACTTGTCGAAGTGTAAAAGCAAATGGGTCAGGATGATGTTGTGTTGTGTGTAATGGTTTGTAGCCTAGAGAGGCATCTTGTTTAATAAGACTCAAATGGATACACCAGATAATCTGCTGCCACAATCCAATATCCTAGCAATAACCATATATATAGCATTAATATACTGTCCATCTCCCTGGAAAATGTTTTGTGCGGTAGTTACTGATGCCAAGGTTTGATGCATTCAGCAACGAGTAATTTAAGCATAAAGTGAACATTATAAATTTGGATATTGCTACACAGACAATCTCATTATCGTAGTACTAGCCATTTGCATTTGAATATCGCATAAAACCAGACCTTCATACCTGAACAAATACGAGACAATGATAAAGCCAAACAATGCAGGAGTCGCATTTCAGAGGTTGAAAGGCAATGGTTTCATCAAACAGCATGCGTCGTCACATGTATGATTAAAGTCTTACTGTACATGGTGGGAGACGCACACTGAGTTCAATGCTAAGAGAAAGAGACTTCCCAACCCCCACTTCCTGATGTTAGGGGTAAAAAAGGAAACAGTGCATCATAAAAGCCCTGGCAGCTGCTCAGAGCTGTAGGATAGGATACCTGGTGGTAAATAATTCAAAGTTGTACTGTGCATGTTTAAGTGTGCTATGAAAAAACGAGACAGCGTGTGTGTTAGTCTGCACTGGGGAACTCTATGGGGCTGCTTCAATCAAGAATAAGAAGACACTTCTTTCTCTATCTCCCTCTATTTCTTTTCACTTTAAAGTTTGTCTTAATACCTCCCTGCTGTCGACCTGTCTCATGACAGCCTGCTAGCGCCCTCGGGGCAGAGATTGACGGGAGACGGGTGGTATTTTTTTGTATCTGTCCCCACTGTTATCATATCCTGGGAATCACAGATCTTAATCTCGCAGTCAGGTTTATCTAACTTATCTTTGAAAGCACAGAGTTCCTTCATGTCACCAACAAACACAGCTGAAACATAGAGAATCCAGATTAGAGCAGGCTGGCCATTGGCTTACTCTTCCTAACATTCTTTTGCAGTGAAATTGGCTCCAAAGGGCAAGCAAGAGAGATGAAAACTGACAGTGCTGGGCAGCAAGAAAAAGGCTCTGTTCTAAATCTTAGTGAGCTGCCTTGCTGTGTACTAACATTGGCAGCTATCTCATAACCCAAATGGAACCTCACAAGTGATCGTTTTGGAACACTACATGGGCAGAAACTCTCATTTGAAGCACAAGAAACATAGCAACACTAGCAACACTCATAAAATATAGTGAATTTTTAAATAGATTAAACAAGCTCATTTATCAATTGTTTTGTATTGAATAAATTAGGGCTGCAACAACTATTCGATATAATCAATAATTATCGATAATGGAAATCATTTATCATTATCAATTATCGATTTGTTGGATATTTGCAGTAAGCATGGAGAAGCCCTGACGGTGATGTCACTTCACAGCTAAGTGAAAAATGTCTTGCACCAATAATCTTGTGAAAAACAGCGGAGATAAGATGAAGCGGAAAAAGCACGACCCAAGATGTCCAGCATATGAGGGCATTTTATAAACGCTTTAAAGAAGATCATAATAAGCATACAGATCAATGTGGAGGGGTTGCAGCGTCAGGTGTGTTGACAAAGTTCTTGTGCTGTTTGATGTGCGAGAGTTGGTTCTCCCCAGCACATCCCTTACATTTTACTGCAATTTTCTCTGTTTTATAACGTAAACATGTTATGAATTCAAAATCAGCCACATATTTCACAAAACTGTTTGTTCTTACCCCAAGCGAGTCTCGGTTAAACTCTACCGATCAAGCGAGCACGAGCATCCGCATCATTCAAACCAACTGCAATTGAGAAAGGGATCACAATCATTTACGCCATACCACGATTTCAGTTTCAGTGTAATCAATTGTGGAGCTTTCATGGATATCAGACAAGTCTCAGCAGTCGAGGTGTGCTGGTTTTTAAAGTGTTTTTTTCTCCTGCTCATGTAAGCGCGTGTAATACAGTGTGTGAACGGGATGAGACTTTTCAGCGCAAGAGTGAATTTGCAATGGGTGTACAGATGATTGTACTTCATTAAACTGTATGTAATGCTGATTATAATGTATTATAATTATAAGGGTCCTAATATTTGAAAGTTCTCCTGATAATGCCACATGTAAAGCCTGATTTCACTAGTACATTTATACTATAGCAAACATCATTTTACTGGATAAGTACACACAATTGTTCTTAGAAACATGCAATCAGTGAAAATGCAATTTTAAAAACTATAATATAAAAATACATAAATGTATGTAATCAGTGGCAGTGTACAAGCAACTGTATCTAACATAATTATGTATTTTTCAATTGGGCATAATTATTAATATTTCTATTCTCGTGTCACTATTGCCCTCTTCTGGGCTGATTTTTGTCTCTCTTCATGCCCTGTGCATCATATTACACTTTAATGATGATAATTTTTTTTTTTAAGTTAACTGTTAACTTTTCATGATTCAGTCTTTGTTAAATTTTTTGAGAGAGTATAGAATTGTGAATTCAGTAATGCGAATCAAACCAAATCCGTACGCCCTTTATTATATAATTTTTTGGGAAAATCATATTTTAAGAAAATACAGGAAATAAAATTTCATTTTTATCTGATTAATCGATTAATCATATAAATAATCGAATATTAATCGATTATCGAAATAATCATTATTTGCATACCTAAAATGAATTAGAAGCATTTTTAAGGGCTCCATATTACACAATGAAACTTCATGTTATTATTGTTATATATGACTTTAACTATACATATGTAATATTTACATTATATTCATGATGTTAGTCAGAGGGGAACTGGCCCCCACAGTGAGTCTGGTTTCTCCCAAGGTTATTTTTCTCCATTAATCAACATCTTATGGAGTTTTGTGTTCCTTGCCACAGTCGCCTTCAGCATGCTCACTGGGGTTATTAATACAATTATCATTTAATTACTTACTTTTAAACATGATTAACAATCGTATTTTATCTAATTACACAACGAAGATTCATTGACATTATAGACATTACAGTTTTATTGTCTGTTAATGCCTGATCTTCTGTAAAGCTGCTTTGAAACAATGTGTGTTGTGACACACAAATAAAATTATCTTGACTTGACTTGACTATTCCAAAAAAACGTGGTGAAAGTTGGCTTTTTATAAAATGCTCTCTGCCTTTGATAAGAGATTTAACGCACATGCTGTACACAAATACTGATCTAATAAGCTTCAGAGTTTCTCGTACCGCTTCGCATATTCTTTCCACCATAAAAGCAGATCCTTGTCCGATGGTATGTATGACTCCAACAAGAACTGAAAACTAATAGATTAGAATTTACTACAAATCCAAATATTGCAGGTATTACAACATGAAAGCACTCACTAAGACACCATGAAATCTCCATCTCTCATTCATCACCTCAACAACACACATCCACAGCACCCCCCAGTGGACTCTGTTGTAACTGCAAGAATTGGTAAAAGATTCAGAGGGAAAGTACAGTATAATTCAGAGCTGCTTACGACAAGCAATTGAGTAAAAGTTCAATTTAATTTGCGATATTTGTAGTTTTTTACTACGTGGAAGCATTCACAATTTTTTTGCTAATGGAAGTGATCTTTCAAGCGCACTCGATATGTTGTTGTTAGCTTTAGCATGCTAGCCATCCTTAGCCCAATGCTTGTATCTCAAATAATGTACAAATTCACACAGTGTGGGGTGAAGGTAAAGAATTCAACTTACATTTTCTGGGGTGCTGTCTTCCAAGAAATGTATCTTCTGCCACATTCACCATTAATTAAAATATTTTTTTCAGTCCAGCATTATGACCAGATAGCTGGTCCCTATCACTACGTAGAGCAAGTCGTGACCAAATGAAGTGTGGTACATCATCCGGGTGCTCATATTTCTGTGCCAATAGCTGTGCTAACAGAATATAACTCTGATATCATCATGTTGTGAAGATATGCAATGCTCTATTAAGCCTTAAAATTTTGCCATAAGTATGTTTCCAAGAAGGTTTCACCTACTTTATTCAAGCGGCCTTCATGTTGGGGACGTGCCTATTATGCCTTAGTATTGCGCATACATAGGCAGCTCAATAGGTTTCACTGTTTATTTCAAGCTGGCTTACGGTAAGATAAAAATGGGAGATCAAAATTCTTCTTGGACTCTTAAGGGATGAAGCTGGATTGGTTCCAATCCCGTGCTTGTTTTATTGAAGAATAAAACACTTTTCTGTAGATCCTTTTTTGTAGAAGGTATCATCCTTCATGGAGTGTAAGGGGTTTAAGGAGGGATGGGCTGGGAAAGGATTTAGACAGATCAATGTGCCCCTGTAGTTGCTGTTCGAATCATGAGCCATGGCCAGGGCATCCTTGCTTCTGTTGAACTGTCGGGCAGTGGAAAATGTGTCCATGAACCATCAATGATGTGTAGCTAATATAAATGAAATGTGGTGAATTTGAAGATTGCCGCCCACTTTGAGAACGTGAAAGGTTGTACAGGCATTGTTTGGCATATCACAATATTGTCTCTAATATCTGATTGTTACAGATTAAATTGTGTATTTTATAGGTTCCGGTAAAAGGCAAGATTTTTATGTGTCTATAATAATGTCTCAAAGTTTGGTTTGTTTCTCAAAGATATTGTCAGAAGCACAAGTGATAAGGTCTAATTGTATGGTGTTCATTTTATTTTGGAGCTTGAAAGAGTTGGTCATAATGAACGTCTGTTGTATGGAAATGAGTATTGTGAAGATTTATTTGTGGTGAATTATTCCTTTAAGTAAGAATTTAAATTCAAGGATTTAGTTACTGAACTGACTGCTGAAATTTTCGAACATCAACGTTAAATTCTTATACAACAGCAAGATCAAGGGCAAAGACCGACTGCAGTTGTTCAGCGTAGAAAATTTTTTTCAAGTCCCCTATTTTTTTCTATGTTTCTTTGCTTTTTATACAATGAATTTTGTTCCGTCTCTAATCTTCACACGATGTCCCCTCATGGGTTTCGCTAAAGAATTCCGCATCTTCATCCAGTGTAGCTGTGATTGGCAGCTTGTATAATCTGTGGATCTTCACCACACTTTCTCTCTAACTAAGCCTGCAGAATCTAACAGAGCTTCTGCTATCTTATCCAGCCCGCAGCCAGTGTCTGAGCAGAGGAGCTAAAACTGTCACTGGGTCATGGGCCTCTTATCTCCCTCATTTTAAAAAATAATTCATAATCCTCCTAGTTAATTGCTGGAGGACAGTAAATTACAGAGACCCAATCTCCATTTAGCCCTTAACACAAACAATAAGGGAAAACCACTCTTTTCTTTGCATCTCAATTTTTTTTGACAGAAACTCAGATACCGCCACGCAAGTATGAATGTATATGAGACATGCAGTCTGCAGCAGTTATGTAAGAGGGTCGATATGGGATGGTCTCTTTGGAGGCAGTACTCACAGGAAGTTCACAACCCCTTTAGTGATCAAAAAGATGTTTTATAGACTTGGACTACCAAATGAAAAGATTGGACACATCTACTCATTCTATATTATTATAATTTTTTACACATTTTAGAAGAATATAAATGTGGAGTGTAGTGACCAAAAATGCAATACTGTGTGTGTGTGTGTGTGTGTATATATATATATATATATATATATATATACACAGAGGCTACAGAGGTTAGTTCACTCTCCGTTTATGTAGCGGATGTAACTTGGTCCTTTTGATGGGTGAATATCTATATAGCCACTGGTCCAGACGGCATTCCGGGCCGCGTCATCAGACCGTGCGTGAACCGACTGGCTGGTGTTTTTACAGAAATGTTCAACCTTTCCCTCTCTTTTTCTCTAGTCCCCATATGCTTTAGCATGTCTGCCATTGTGCCTGTACAAAAGCAATGCAAAATCACTTGCTTAAATGACTGGTGTCCTGTTGCTCTGACCACCATCATCAGCAAATGCTTTGAGAAACTAATCAGCAACAACCTCTCCACTGATGAGGCCATTGCATCAACACTATACACTACTCTCTCCCACCTGGAAAAAAAGGAACACATATGTGAGAATGCTGTTTGTAGACTACAGCTCAGCATTCAACACCAAAGTGCTCTCCAACCTTGATGACAAACTCCGGGCTCTGGGCTTGAAAAGCTCGCTGTGCAGCTGGATCGTGGACGTCCTGTCCAGCAGACGTCAGGTGGTTAGAATGGGCTGCAACATCTCCTCATCACTGACCATCAACACTGGAGCCCCGCAGGGCTGTGTTCTCAGCCCACTTATGTGTTCCCCGTACACACGACTGTGTGGCAACACATAGCTCCAACGCCATCATTAAGTTTGCTGACAATACGACGGTGGTAGGTCTGATCACTGACAATGATGAAACAGCCTACAGAGAGGAAGTGTAGGAGCATTACCTCACCCTCAATGTCAGCAAGACCAAGGAGCTTGTGGTGGAGAAAAGACACCACAAGCCATCGATGGAGCATCGGTGGAGAGAGTCAGTAGCTTCAAGTTCCTCTGTGTCCACATCACTGAGGAACCCACATGGTCCGTCCACACTGAGGCTGTTGTGAAGAAGGCTCACTAGCCTCTTTTCTTCCTGGGATGGCTGAGGAAGTTTGGAATAAACCACCACGTCCTCACATGGTTCTACACCAGCACTGTAGAGAGCATCCGGACTGGCTTCATCACTGCCTGGTATGGCAACAGCATTGTCCTCAACTGCAAAGCTTAGCAAAGGGTGATGCGAACTGCCAGACACATCATCGGAGGTGAGCTTCTCTCCCTCCAGGACATACCAGGCAGTGTGTGAAAAAAGCTCAGAGGATCATCAGAGACTCCAGCCACCCAAGCCATGGGCTGCTCCGACTGCTACCATCAGACAGGTGGTATCACAGCGTCAGGATTCAGTCCAACATCAGGCCGACTTCATGACAGCTTCTTCCCCCAAGCAATCAGACTTTTGAACTCATGATCAATATATATCAGCACTGCACTTTATTAATCTTCCACTAGACTGTCATAAATTATATTCTCTCTAAACAACACACTGGCAACTGACTATCAACCGACAGGCTGAATGTCAATACAGCACATACGACCTACTGTATATTTTATATATACTATTATTGTATACTGTGTATTCTATATTGTGTGTATTGTATACTTTAAATTGTATATTATCATTATCATGTATATTGTGTTGTGTGTAATTATGTGTACATTAGAAGTTTCTTGTAAATTGGTATATGTCTCATTACTGTCATGACTGTTATGTTGCTCGGATCTGCATCCAAGACTTTCACCCACTGTTGCACTGGGTATATGGTTGAGTAACAATAAAGTGATTTGATTTTGAACCAGTGATTAAATGAGACTTATCATTTTCTGCTTTTGACTTCTAAATGTTTTGAGAACTAAAGTTGCGCACAGGTTATATGCTGGTAATAACGCCATTAAAGTTTACATACAAAGTGAAACAGGTGGAAGAGGGCACAGAACATTATGTGTGTCGAATGGTTTTTGCTCAAGCCACTGAATGGGGGGGTGAGGGGGTGGGGTGTCACCACTAAATACACTTCCTGATAAAACAAAAGAAGCATACTCTAATATGCTTTTAGCTTTGATTATGGTGCACATTTGTCAAGCCATTGTTTCGACAACCGTGTGCAATGTCACAATATTTATTTCCATCCAGAGATGCATACATTTTTGGCAGAGATCTTGTATTGATGACAGGAGAGTTGAACTACTCTATAAAGTCTTCTTCACCACATCCCAAAGACTCTCAATGGGGTTAAGGTCAGGACTCTGTGGTGGCCAATTAATTTGTAAAAATGCTTCCTCATGCTCCCTGAACCACTCTTTCACAATTTGAGCCAGATGAATCTTGGCATCGCCATCCTGGAATATGCCTGTGCAGTCAGGGAAGAAAAAATATAATGTTGGAATAACCTGGTCATTCAGCACATTCAGTGATTATCTGGGGGTGCTTAAGCAAGGCTGGAATCAGGCAGATTCATCTTTGTAAAGGACTGAATCCAACAACATACAAGGTTATCCTGAAAGAAAACTTGCTGCTTTCTGCTCTGACAATGTTCCCCAATTCTGAGCAGGACAATGCTCCATGCCACACAGCCAGGTCAATCAAGGTGTGGATGGAGGACCACCAGATCAAGACCCTGTCATGACCAGCCCAATCTCCAGACCAGAACCCCATTGAAAACCTCTGGAATGTGATCAAGAGGAAGATGGTTGGCCACAAGCCATCAAACAAAGCTGTGCTGCTTGAATTTTTGTGCCAGGATTGGCATAAAGTCACCCAACAGCGATGTGAAAGACTGGAAGAGAGCATGCCAAGATGAATGAAAGCTGTTTTAAAATAAGAACTTGTTTTCTTTGAATTATTCGATGTCTGAAAACACAGCATTTTTTTTTTTGTTGTTATTTTGACCAGTTGTCATTTTCTGCAGATAAATGCTCTCATTTAAAAAATCTTGGTTTTAAAATCTAATTTTACCCATTTTATCCTCAGATATCATAAAAGTCAAAATCCATTTAATAGAAGTAGTGTACTAGTATCAGTATCACCGTTATTGGCCTTGATAGGACTTGGTATCGGATTGAAAAGAAAATAATTGTTAACTACCATCCCTACTTCTAGATTACAAGTCTGCATGTTGTGGCCACCTTCTCTTAACCAACTTCATTAGGTGCATCCTGAGATGCTTTTTAAGAACTGTTAAAGAAGTTCCCATGTGTAGGGCACTTGTTGGCTGCTTCTCTTTCACTCTCTGGTCCAACTGAGCTTTAATTAATTGTTTTTTTTTTTAGGACGTTCATATCTACAGACATTTTTTTATTTATTTACACAACTAATTTCAAGGAAATAAGCATAAGCCTTAAGATCAAAAGGTTTTTAAGATCACAAGAAACATAAATTCAATCAAGTGTGTCCAAACATTTGACTAGTAATGTGTTTGCAGATGTGTGGTGCAGATCGGAATTTCACACGTTTGGGATTAAGTCATTCCCTACGTAGCATGCCTCCTCTTTGCATACTGATTCGTTCTTAAATTTTATAGACAGTTTCAATCAGTAGGATGTCAAGGCATGTTAGCTGATGCGATTAATGGTATAGTGTGAGATCTTTTCACAGCGTGGGTATACCTGCGAAAGCCTGTGACATCTAACGATGATAATTAGTAGAGAAACAGTCTCAGTGTGCATAATGCTGACCTTAATTACATGTTAACGATGTTGCCTTAAGGAAAGCCCTACCTCGGTTGGATCGAGCAGGTCCCCATGTAGAATCTTGTTGTATGGTTTGATTAACACTTAGAATATATTTAACAGGAAATAGGGCGAATGAGATTTCAAAAAGCAAATTTTAGATGCATTTGATTATTTTGATGTTAGCTTGACAGTCATCTCCACTTCGATAGGGTGCATTATTGTAATTAATAGTATTAGAAGATACTAATCTGATTGGATCCGTATTCTAGGCTGATTGAAAATTTGAGGGCTAGGAATAATTTTAAAAGAATACTCAATCTCATGTTGTTCCAAACGCATATGACTCTCGTCTTCGTGGATCAACAAAGTTGATGTTAGGTAGAATTTCAGTCACCATTTACTTTAATTGCATCTTTATTGCCATACAATGAAAGAGAACGGTAACATTATTCCTAACAACTCTATTTATGTTCCACTGGAAAAAACAAACAAATTACAGTATATGGTTTTGAAACGACATAATGGTGAGTAAATAATGACAGAATTTTCATTTTTGTGTAAAATCCCTTAAAGATATTTTGAATCCTCATTAAAAGATCTATTGTGTGTGTATTTACCTTCCAGAAAAGCTTCCTCACACTTTCGTTCTTGCAATATCTCAGGTTTTCCTCACCCTCCTCTGGGTTCTAATTAATGTGGGACAAAAACATTTTGACTATGCCACAGTAGCAACACAATGTCTGTGTTTCTTCTCCCAGGGTAGAAGAATTGCAAGACATGCTCATTTCTTGTACAGACATTGTGTCTTTGTCTCACGGTATTCCGTTTTCCTAACTGAGAGTTCACAGTATGATAGTTTTTTATTTAAAATTTATTATTATTATTTTTTAAACATATTAAAGGAATGTTCCGGATTCAATACAAGTTAAGCTCAATCGACAGCATTTGTGGCATAATGTGGAGTAAACAGGAGGTACTATAAACTTGCATTTCTCAGGAATCTTCCTTATTATGGTCCATGGGCATGCGATTAATTGCGTAAATTTTTTTAACGCATTAATTCAGTGTGATTAATTTTACAAAAAAATAACACGCTAAAAAAATGTAAGCAATTAATCGCATGCCCACGGACCATAATAAGGAAGATTCCTGAGAAATGCAAGCTTGTAGTACCACCTGTTAAGGCGACAGCCCTAATAAATATATATATATATATATATATATATATATATATATATATATATATATATATATAAAAAATATTTGGTGAACAGCTTTTAAGCTCCTTTCTCCTGAACTTGTGAAAATGACTCAATCTCTCACTCTGAAGACTGTGGCTTCACAGTTACCCTTTAGGTATTTATTAGCCAGCTGCTTCTTTTGACTTATCTTTGCCTCCTTCCTTCAAAATGTGGCATTGCTCATATCAATAATTAATTTAGATTTATTCATTTGCAGATGCTTTCATCCAAACCGACTTGCGGTGCATTCAAGGTTCACATTTGCAAGATATTTGGGAGACCTGGGCTACTAGTCACAATCTTTACTGCAGTGAATATTTGTCAGGGTAGGTTTAGTTCTGAAATTACATTTCTGCATAGCCTTAAAGTTTTGGCTACAAAAAAACTATTGAAAAGTTTCACCATTCATACCCAGGAAAAAAGATTTAACTGAACACATGTTGAACTTTTGTGACAAGATGCCTCAATAGTGGGGTCACATTATGTATTTAAGGTAAGCTTTCTCAAATACACATGCCAATAACCAGTGGAGTAGGTATAGGAGATTTATGTTTACCCACTAGAGGTAGACCGATATATTGGTTTTACCGATTAATTGGTGCAGATAGTTGCTTTTTGGAACTATCGGTTATCTGCAAAAATGCAGATGCAGATTGAGGCAGATAGTTTGTTTTGAATGTTCGCACACCACCGCCGCTCAGCTACTGTCGGCGGCACCCACATTCGACTCCGGAGGCAGGTCAAATTCCTTGGTGAATTTTTAGCTTGTTTATAGTTAGAAGTCACTGGTTGTTATAGTAAGGGAATTAGAATTTGGTTTTTTGTTTACATTATATAAAGCAATTGTAAAAATTATTCACCGATTAATCGGTTATCTACCTTTTCCACCAACTTGGTTACCTGTATCTGCAAACCCCACTATCGGTCGACTTCTAGTCCCACCATCACAACCACCAAAACAAAATCCTTTTAAATCTACACCTGCATTAAACTTTTTTTTTTCCACATTTTTAGCTAAATTGAAAATGTAGAAAATTATCAAGCACAAAAAATCCATTAAACAATAAAAAAATGTAAAGGTAGCGTACAAAAATATCAAAACAAAGTTTTGGCCAACCAATATTGTTATTAATAAATTAATACACTTTTAACATTGACATAAAAAAAATAAAAAATACGCTAAAATGCCCTGATAAAAATGTGAAAACATGCCCCAACCTCACGTGCATGCATTAAACCTTGCAGCAATAATCTGCCTTTATAATATAGCTGACCCTTGCCTGAATGCATGCCAGTGTGTTTTAATTGTGTTTGCTTGTTTACCCAAGAGCTATACCAAAAATATACTGATAGTGAAATTGACTTTGGAGAATAGAATTCACAAAAAATATAAAAAATTAAGAGGGATTTGAACTAGATGTCTGAAACCAAGTCCTTGTGACAACATCCCGTGTGACAACCAGCCCCGATCTCCCGTACACTGGCTCTGCCAAATGAGCAACAGGAACGCTAATGTTGACTCATAGCTATAACGGGCACTGTTACCATCAGGGTTTAGGAATGTTTTGCACTTGCTGTACAGTCCCATATTCTACAGTTGTCATGAACACACTCTGTTGAAATTCTCTGTGACAGATATGTTTAATCCGATTATAAAAGCATGGAACTAAATGGTGACAGGTGTTATATAAAGCTACTTAGCTATTCCGTCCCCATGTGATAGTGTGTGATTGCACTTGCTGTGGAAGGCGATCAAGCTCCAGGCTCCTGAATTAACATTAGTCTTGTTCCGACCTGGACCCTTAAGACAAATGTAATGTCATTTGTCCTTTGTAGGATATTCTGTTGTTTTGAAAGACTTTATACTGGCTGTTCGCTGCTGTTTACAAATAATACTGCCAGTGAATTATGTCACATTAATGCAGTGGTATAAATTCTGTAACCCTGAGGATGGAAATTAGTTTTTTGTAGTGAACTAAATTTGAAGAGCAGTGTCCTTTTTTACTGCACGTATCTTATAAAGCTCCTCCTTGGCTCAAAATAGTTTTGATTAGATTTTATTTGACAAGCTTTTAAGGAATGTACAAGATTAATTATATAAATCACCATCCCATAGAATAAATGAAAAAATAAAAAAAACTTTTGAGGATAAAACATCAAAATAAAGCCAAAGGCTTATTTCCATTGTTGTCCTCTATGCAATTAAAAAGATAGAAGCACAGGTTAAAGATGCTAACAAAAACATGTGAACGCTGCCACCCAAACCTTGGTGCGCACCAAACAAGCGGACCGAGACCGCCTGAACTGTGTGGGTCTTGGTCTGCTTCCAAATAAACTCTGGTGTGGTTCGATTGATATATGAATGCAACATGGACCAAAGATGTCTAAACGGACCAATAACAGGAAGTAATTTGCTTAATACTGACCTCAAGCATACCTGGTTCTTCTCATCATAGGAGCTATGTTGCCCATTACAGTTCAGTACTGGTGTTGGAACTGCCGTCAGCTGTCCTTGTAGCATATCTTCATTTGTGTGTGCATCGGAGGAATTCCTGGCGCTGTTTTGACTCCTTTACAAGCTCTTCTTTGTTCTCAGCAGGTAGAAATACCACCATGTATACATATATAAATAAATCAAGCACATCTCACCCAGCTGCCAGCATTGTTTTGGATGATCGGCAAGTTCCGTCAAAAAATATACGTCATAAAAGCTGTCCATTCAGGTTGTGACGTTTTCCTGATGCCTTTGGTTTTGTATCGTTAGGTTCAGTGTTAAAAATGCCAGTGTGAACTTTAAGCGAACCAGGACTAAATGCATCATTTTCTTTTTTGTTCCGTACCAAGAGGACCAAGAGAACCGAATTACAAGTGTGAACACACCCTTAGAATTCTCTACGCATCATTTGAGGCGAGCTTGTCTTGCGTATCCATCTAAAAAGCTGTTTGAAGAGACAGAATGCTGAGTAGAAAAGAGTTCACATTTTTGAGACAACAGCTGGCAAATGTTTCACCGCAACTTAGCAATCCTAAACGTATTTATTTCGGGCATAACATTCATTCCTGACTGTATACCAAACAAACCGAAACCAGTACAAAGGGGTGCAAACAGTTTTGAATACAAGGTGTGTATGTCAGAGACTGTTTGAGTGTATGATGTGGTAGTTGTTTTCACGTCCTTTAAAGTCCCCATTTTCATTTAACATCACCTATTTACTCTTTAAACACATTGTCATTTGTCTTATGTATGATTTATCTGTGCGCATTAAACCATAGAGAGAAAAAAAGCAATTGTGGTTGGAGGAGAGGGGTTGATAAGTAAGAGGGATTTGTGACATCAGCAGACAACGGAAGTCATTTCAGAAGTCCAGTAAAACCTCAGCAGGGTGGTAAATTACATTGTGCTGAAGTTATCTGGGATTTTTAGATGTTGTTTACTTTGTAAATTATCTTCATACGCTTTATCACACACTCACATACACACTCCTCCCTCTCAAATACACTTGAGATGGTTTGTTTTAGCCCACCAGAAAACTCCACTCTCAGATCATTCCTTTGCTCAGATGAAAGGCCTCTGTCTGTTCCCATTATCTTCAAGCCAGCAAGAGAGAGAGAGAGAGAGAGAGAGAGAGAGATGGGATTAAACTGCTTAATTATGCATCTTCCATAGATTAATCTTTTATGATTTGGAACTAACATTGTCAATTATACAACACTTCCAAACAAAGGAAAACTGGCTATGTAAGAAATGTCAGGAATAAATTAAGAAATGATGTGAAAGGCAAAGAGACAGAATAAACATCCCGAGGATGCTGAAGTCTCAATATTCTTCTCTGTCTTGTTATCAAATGATTTCCTTTTCCATTCTCTCATTAAACTATTAAGGTCGAGGACTATTAAACTCGCAAACATTTTGACTATCCACATTAAATTCAGTGTATATTGTAGCTTAATATTAAACATTTCAAATATTAAGGGGCCCTCTGACTCACATGTAAAACCAGCAATCACACTTATTTTATATTCTTTACAGAATGTTTAGGGATGGCCAGTAGACTGTACCCCAAAAGTGACAGTTTTACAAACATAAGAATCTTTTTAGTACATTCAACTTCGACTGCATATGATTCCCCTTTTAAGGAAAGAAACTAATTTATATGTACATAAAATGCTTTAAGTTTTAGTGCCTAAATGTATTTACTGCGTTGAATAAATTGCATTATTTAGATGTGTAAATAATTCTATTTTATTTATTATTGCAATATTATAAATATATACAATTTTACATTTCAATTATACATGATAATAATTGACAACTCTCTCTCTAATATATATATATATATATATAAAAAAAATTTTTTGTAGTGTATCAACATTGATTGCAGATTTTAAAAGTGCTGAAATTTGACACTATATATAGTAGGGATGGGCAAGGGTACTCGGGTGTGGCAGCAATGATCGATCATGAAAATGATGATCGATGGTGATCACGCGTGATGTGACTTTTCACTTAATTTAAAATTCAGTGACAATTACCTGACTATAAACACACGTGTGCATAGAGGGAGCTAAATTTTATGGTTTTGAGGGGGTACATTGATTGTCAGAGACGTCTCGTAGCAACCAAGTGACGGTGCAATGCTATCGTAATGATCATCAAAAGAGAGTGTAATTAACCGTGTTTTGAACATCTGTCTCTCCAAAACATTTGCTAAACCCTTTTATTATCATTTAATACAAGAACTTTAACTAGTTAATGGATATTATTATTTAATAGAAGTGAATGTTTGTCACTGACTGTAAACCTCCCTTCCCGGGGTGCCGAAATTTTTGTTTGACGTAACACAAACCTGCATCTCGGCGGAATTCCCCACAGGAGCGAACACAGACACACACAAACTCACACAAACACTCACTCATACCAGGTGTGTGGCAGTGGACTCAATGCGCTGAAGCAGCGCATATACAGCAGGTGCGAGTTTATATATAAATCTTTTTTGTATTATTATTTTAGGAAAGAAAGTAAAACAATATGTAGTACTATAATGCTTTATTATCAATTTCCACACAAAACATTCTACAATATAAGTAGAAATGCACTAAAATATCCCAAAGTCTAAGTGGGAGTTTGACTAAACACAGTTTGCATATTCATTGCAATGGTCATTAAATCTCTTAATCTCAAATCCTCCACAACATTAATCTGCTGGTAGACTGTGACTATACACTGCTACAGAAATCATGAAGCAGCATTCATGATTCATGTCAGGTCATCAGTACCAGTGTCGAACACCGCTTTGTTTTAAATTTGTTTTTGAACATTTTGAATGTTGTTTTGAAATGGCATTATTACGGAGTAAATGAACAGAGTTTTACCTGAACTGTCTGTGAGCAGTGATGTGTTTTCAACTGTTTACATGCTGTGATGCTAAATGGATAAATTCTACAGTGAAGGACCATAATTATTAGATGAGACATGTACAGTAGTGAGATGTTTTATCATATATCATGTATAATCCTCTTTCCTGCATTTTTCCTGCCTACAGTTCCCTTTCTTTTGAGTGCCTTTGCAGAATGTGCATCTCTTCCGTTAAGGGGAAAAGGTGATTTGGAAAACAGTGTGGACATTAATTCAGCATCAATTACATTTATTTGTAAAGTGCGTTTAATAATTCATCTGCTTTACAGGTTGAAATTTTGGGTACAATGTGTATAAATATGTCCAAATAAATAGGTTTATTTGTATTGCATAGATTGAGCTTGTTACTACACATTCATCTCCCACAAAATAATTACATTTTATCCGAAAAATTGCAGCATGGCACTATCATTGCCTGAGTCCTGTAATACACGAGCATCCTGCTGTCTAGACCTCCCCTGTCTCTGCAGTAAGATCATCAACTTGGTACAACAAACTCTTCAGGTTCTGACTAGACTCAATAAATGCTATAAAATAAACAATTATCTACATTAATGTCCAAATTTACAGCTGTGAAGGCACATATAGGCTAAATAGCTTTTCAGATTAGTCTGCTTGTTCTTCCATCGATGAATATAGACTCAACAAAATAACTAAAATGCTTCTATTTGTGATATTTGACCATCTTCCTGAAACTCATAATCTTTAACAGATAGGTGGGGAAGAACAATATCACCTCACTATAATTCTGTGATTATTTGTTCCAGTTTTTGTAAATTTTAATGCTGCGTTAGTACATAACATGTACTTAGTTAATTAAATTTGTTGCATTTAAAAACATATATAAATATTTGCAGAGAAAGGCCCCCAAATAATAATAATTCAATATATCATGATTAAATAATTCTTAAAAAATAGTTTTTAAAAAAATTTATACTTGTTAATTAATTTGTTATAGTTAATCGTGATTAAGAGCAGATTTTGAAAGTGCTAAAATGTGAAAAATTTCTACCCTCCCTAGAAACCGGGCCAATTTGGTTGCTTAGAATACCTGGCTGGAGTCACTCAGCACGCCCTGGGATTCGAACTTTCGAACTCCAGGTGTGGTAGTTAGCGTGTTTACTCACTAAGCTACCCAGGCCCTCTACCTACTTAAGACATTATAGATATTATAATATATGCTTGCAGATGATTTTCTGTAAAGCCACTTTGAAACCATGTGAGATGTGAAAGGTGCTATACAAATTAAAATGACTTGATGTATCATTCTGTGTTTTGCAAATAGTTAAGACTTGCGGTGCTTCTGTGGTAATTCAAATACGCCTTAGCATACATGCTTCTGAAAAATTCTTGATTTCTATCAGAATTCCCAGCTGGGATTATTTTGTACATCAAATAGCATTAAGAATTCCTTTCTCTATAATTTTATCATGGAAGCGCTGTTGTGTGTGTGTGTGTGTGTGTGTGTGTGTGTGTGTGTGTGTGTGTGTGTGTGTGTGTGTGTGTGCAGAGATTATATTACTGAGAAAACTACCTCCGAGGCTCCGTCATAGTAGAGAGCATAACGGTCAAGTAGCTTGACAGTAGGCCTTCGGCCTATAGAATGTCTGTTGGACCGCCACATTTTGCTATATTATGCTAAGCTTGTAGACTTGGTTGAAGGGCTGTAGTGTGTGTGGCCGTGTCTCATTTCGAAGGATGCGTCCTCCGAAGGTCACATTTGTAGGCCGCATACGTCATCGAGACGGTCTCGTTTCAGAAAAGTGAGTAGGATAAAGGACTTTGTTCCCTTCTCACTCAAAGCACTCATGCCTGTTAAAGTGTGGCGTGCTGTCATAGCAACCATGTTACGTTCTGTTTCCGTTTGTCTACGAAAAGCCGTCTCGTTTAAACAAGGCTTGTTTAAAGGAGGACGCTCGGTATACTGCAGCCTTCAAAGGATTTTTATTTATTTATATTTTTATTTACATATTATTGAACATAAGCCTATCATTGACCTGCAATCCATTTTGCAATTGAATTCATCAATCTGTCTTAGATAATGTAGATTTATTATAAGTACTTGTCTAAGGACACATCAATGTACACATGTGTCAAATGGACACTTTTGATGCATCTCACTTTGGTTATATTGCATCATAAACACTTTGTTTTTTAGATCTCTGTGTCAAGTGAAATGCATGTCAAGTTGCCTGCATACAAAATTGCACTCCGGCCGTGTTTGAGTACAATAATGCATTCTCATTTTGTGCTGTAGCTAGTATCACGCATGTCTCAATGTGTGTGTGTGTGTGTGTGTGTGTGTGTGTGTGTGTGTGTGTGTGTCTGTGTTTTTTTCTGTACAGTGAGCCTTGCCTATACAACTAGAGGTTCGCTTACTGCCCCCTTCTGAAAACAGGTTGTATGTCAAGCTTGAATTAAATGGTAGTACTATTCCTTATTACACGATTCATTTGATATTATTCGATATTAATCGATATTATTAAATGAATTAACGCATTAAATCGATAGCTGTAATATATACACTATATGTAATGTATTTAATGCAATTTTCCCGCCCCCTTCTCTCTATTTCTCTCTCATCATTGTCATTAATTGCATGTGAGGTTTTGGGCTATTTGCTGGCTATATTTACTTGATGAAATTTTAATGTGCAGTGGCAGAAGGCGTAGCAGGGAACAGACTCAAGTAATAAGACTGAAGGGATCTCTGTCCATCATCCACTGATGTGCAACAGTAGGAAACAGGTGAACCAGTGTGTAATTGTGTGTTTGTGTGTGTTGAACTTAGGTTTATGGTTGTGCATTTATCTTTACATTGACCATCCCTCCTGTGCAAGCTACACAATCTGCCATTCAACCACCTGCAATGTTCCTCTAATGTCTATTAAATATGATAACGATGTTTTAAAAGTCACATAATTGCTTGCTTACTGTGTATTTTTCTATTTAGATCCTAATTTTTTTTTATCCAAAGGGACTTAAGGGGTTGCCCATCGAATGTGTCTGGCGTACGACACACAGTGTCCTAAAATTTCAAACCATTGTTTTCAATTAATGTTTACACAAAAAAAGAAATGGTAAAAAAAATCCTGAAGCTTCTTTAAATGTGTTAAAGACCCTGTCTGTGTTGACCCAATGTCAACTCCCTGTTTCAGGAGGGCACTCCGACCACTCTGCCAGGGCAGCGTGTGGCTTCATGGCTCGCCTGCTTCTTAACCGCTCCAGAACAAAGACTTTGACTGGGGCCAAGACCTGGCATGGCTTCTCTAAGCTCATGCCAGTGGCCAACACGCACAACCTCAGACATGCACATAGGACAACTGTGGTTTCCTTTGGGGCTTTTTGGCCCAGCACATGACGGTACCCAACAATAGCCTTGAGCAGATGCCCACAGTCCAGGGCCAAACAGATGGGAGGACTGGAGTGGATTTGGTTGTTGCCCACAGTGCCAGCTTAAGACCTGGGGCTGTCATAGGAGTGTATAGAGATAAATGAACACAGTGGGGGGCAAAACAGAGGGTAGTGCCAGGGACAGGGGGACAGGCAGAGGGACAGGCTTGAAATAGGTGTGGCACGTACAGAGGGTACCATGGGAGAGCTGGATAACCACCAAGGCTAATCCTCCACCTGAGGGTAGGAAGATAGTTGTGCCTGGGGTAAGAGAAAAACATGAGTGGACAACATGGTGGAAAATTAGAGCCCTTTTGGATGAGCAAGAAACTATATACAAAAAAGGCTAAATATTGTAAATGTCAATGCAATTTGGTAGCTAGCAAGTAAACATGTTGAGATCAGTCATTTTGATTATCATAAGTTATTAAATGCATAGTTCCAGCTCTAAAATCTAAATGGATTAGCCATGTTCAAAGTCGTTGTATAATAACCGTCATATGCACAAAAATGACAGTGACCCCAAAAAAGTATTTGGTGTTTTTGCATCCATCTTCACTGTTTTTCCCAACCTGGTCTCTTAGAATCACATTACTATTCTTACATTTTTGCATAATTCATTTTTCTTGGCTAGTTGTATGTATCGCAGCAGTTTCTTGGTATAATGAACACTAGGGGTGCTACGTCAATGACTTTTATTCACTTTCATACAAATCCCGAATAAAACGGCAAGATTATCAGTTCATAAAATCTCAAACAAGTTTCTCACACAATGCTATTATGACACAAACACTGTTGGAAGCCAATACATTTAATTTTTTACATTACATATTCAACTATGATTAGAAGCATTTTGAGTGCAAGTAAATTGCGTGGTAGCTCAACAAATTGCATGTTTCACTTGCGATGCAACAGACCTTCAAGAGCATACCAGTCAACACGTTAGCTGAAAGTGTCATAGACGCACCACAAAATGATGTGGTTGCGTCAGCAATTGTGTTTTTCATATCAGATTTTCTTTTATGATGCTATCGGTTTGGTTTAAGTTTAAGGGTATGGAGGTCGTTTTTTTTTTTCATTTGAAACTCGAAAGACAATTAACCTTAAAACTCATTTTATTGGGAGAACGTTTTTAGCGTCACACAGTGGAAATTTCACCTCAGATCTGCCGAGAAACATGTAATGAACCATGTCAAATCATTTTGCAAAAATGTCACAAGTCACCAGTGTTTCCCTTGGGATTTTTTCAGCAGTGGTGCTTTTGTGCATGTGTCCACTAGCCTGCAATGCTGGACACGTATTGATTTTTGTTGGTTGAGGAATAGCTTAAAACAAGCATCAAACTCATTTTTAGCCTGGGCCACATCAGGGTTTATTTCTGCCCTCAAAGGAGCGCCTGAAATTGTGGCACAAACACATGCTTTGGTAGCACCCATGCAATTACCAATAATATTACAGTAAAGCATTGATTTTGAGGTTAGGATGCAGATGCAAATTATGATATTAACAACAGTAACATCTGTAGTAACAATTAAAACGTGATTTTTATTGGCTAAATTAAAATATCCTGACAGTGTAAGTTTTCTTTTGCAGATTCTTTTCATCAGGCTCCTACTGATTAAACTACAGTCATCTCTTTTTTTCTGAATACAAACAAAACATCTTACATTTTCCTACAATCAGAGAGCATTACAAGTAAACAGATTTTATACAGATGGAAAACTAATGGCTTGGTCCATAATAATTATGAAAATGTAACATATTTCTTCCATAACATCCATAGTTTTAACAATGACATTTGTAATAAGACCATGGTAACCATAAGTAAAACAATGCATGGCTCCTCACTACCATGTTTAGTAACTATGGTTTCTATGTTAAGAACTATGGCATTTTTATTGTAATTAAACATCAGTCTAAATACATCTAGAAGCTTTTTTCTGCCACAGCTAACATGGTTAATACAGTTAGTGTTATTACAGTAAATCCATGGTAAATGTTTATTAGCATTGTGATGTGAAGATTGCCTTCTAATTTATGTTTTCTCCTGTTTACTTTGTCAGTGCCATTTAGAATGTGGGAGCTGTTTGTTTTAAATTAGTTTCATCGCCGAGACATTTGGGCTATTTGCATCAGACTATTCTGTGCCGCATTCAAACAGATTTTACGATCCCCGCCACGCATCTCACTGACTGGTTCACAAGCTTGTTTACAATGGTCTGTTTGGTTGAGACAAGTCCACTGTGGCACGGTGGAGGGCGGGACCGGCGCGTGATTACGCACGCCCGGTCCCGTATCAGGCTAATTGAGCCGTCAAGAGGGATAAAGGCCACTCGCAGACAGCGATCGAGAGAGAGAGCTTAATCAGCAGACATGTCTGTTGTCCTATGTGTTTGTTTTAAGTTCTTCATTAAAATATTATTTATGTTGACAAGCCGGTTTCTCGCCTCTTCCTTGCCCATGAACGTGATCTTCTTTACATCCACAAATTACCGCACCTGCTCTGCACTCGCACTGCTTTATCCATTGAGCCATGTTAATATGTTGATACATGTCTGTGTATCGCTTTCATTCCACTTTTGAAGCGAGCAAAATCCGTTCCAAAAACATAAGGTTAGAATGACAGGGGAAGGCTCATTAATATTCAAGAGGATAGTGCTAATTGATTGGTCAGTGAGACGTTCCAAACACCTGCCATCCTACTTTTCAGAAATAAGCTCTCGAGCATGAAATGAAGTGAGTTTGACGTGTGCTATGTGGTGACGTCAATTTGAGTACATGCGTGTATTTGGTGAGGTCTCTTTCGCAGTGTAGAAAGCGCACAGCTGACTGGGGCTGGCAAGCATTACATCAAGAATATTAAATGAACCTTGTGAAATTGAATAGCACTAAATGCATATAGGAGAAACACTGGTCACATCATTTTTATGAGATCAGTCTAGTTTTTCCTTTTTTTCTATGTAAACATTTTGTTGATTGACATTGTTGACTGTTGCACCACTTCTCTTTTTTCTTCTCTTCACTGTTTTGGACAGCATGTCAGGTTAAAGAGAACGTCTACTTTTAAAAGCACATCTCGAGATGCCTGTGTTCTGTTGTGTTTGATGTGCTGTATCGTTTTCGGTCTGAACACCCCCTTATTTACACTTAAACATTTCTGTATGTCATTGCATTTGATCAAAGCAAGTGGCATCTTACATTTGCTTTTATTTAACTTGGGACAAGGTGATTTTTAGTGGATGTATGAAGTCAGATCCTCTCAAGTTCACACAGATAGCCAAGCAGAGTAACCACAGGTGTCATTCATCGCATTGAATTTGAACATGTTCCAGTATCATTTGACAATCAGTTAGTGTTCAAATACTTTTGTCCTCATTTTGAATGATATAGTGTCTATTGTTTTATCATTTGAAATGTAACTATTTTTCTTGAAAAGTGTGCTTCTGCTGTCTTTAAAATAAATGCCATTTGGTTTGATATTTTATCATATAATGCAAAGACATTCTTACTTTAGTGTCCTGGGATATTTTGGGACCACTGTAGCAGTTTAATTCTATATTAAAATGCCAATTTGCACCGTTCATATAATCTTTGATTGTTACATTCCTTGGCAACAGTACACAGCCTACAGTTAGGCTTATGAACCATATTACTTCTCAGAAGAATGATTAAAGTGCTGCAGCTGTTCTCCTGCTCCAGGCGGTCGGCCAGGAGCCCCTCACTGCTCACGATCAGTGGTCCTCTCTTGACCCCGCCGTGTTTTAGCGGCTGCTAGGGGTGTCCTCCGCCCCTGGTAGCAGCCCTGACCACTCCAGGCAGTCGGCTAGGAGCCCCTCCTACCCTCGTGGTCAGCAGCCGTTCAACCACTCCCAGGCGGCTGGGCTCCTCCATCCCTCGGCGGATGGCCGCGGCTGCTCCACTGGAGTGGATTGTAGTGGTAAGGACTCTATTACAGCGCATCTGTCCTGCTCCCCTGCTTTCGGCACTAGTATAACAAGGTAAAAGGGAAAGGAGGAGGCGAGAACCGGATGAAGCTTCAAAGTAATTTTTAATTAAAAAAAAAAACACTAACTCTCACATGAGCAGAATCAGCTGAAGTGAGCAGGTCAGGGATTGTTCCCCTTGAAACGCTCCCAGGATGCTGACTCTGACAGACCTGTGATTAGCTTTCCGCTGCCAATGAGAGGTAATCTAAGGAGGAGAGAGCACAAGGGGTCTGTGTGCTACACACGCACACACAGAGATACATTTATGGCAAACCCCACTTACCTACATCAATATTCAACACTTTAACATATATACATGCTAGGAGGCACACTTAATGACACTTTTTCAATTTCAGCTTATACTAAACACAAACACCGTATGCACAAAAACCCTCGCACTCATGTTCTGAATGGTATAATGACTCTGAATATGCTACAGAGACGGAGAGCTTACAGAGAGTAATTTTAGAGCTGACCGAATGGATGAAACTGGGGTCAATGGGCTACTCATAAGTTTGTTCGCTATTAAACTGGAGGACTATCCAGCAAGTATAGATGGAAACTACATTGTGACATTCAAGGAGAGACAGATAGACTCTGTTCCAAAGCCTAGTCAGTTGCCTTGCTGTCTACTGTCTATATAGGTACTGTAGCATCCAAGTCTCATACGTGACTGATTTGAAAACATTATTATTTTAACTGATATTCATGTGTGCTATGTATTTTTGCACTTATTAGAGTACTGTGTTGTTAGCTTGGCATTGCCAGGCTGTCAGTATCGCATTGTTAGGTTGTCAGTCAGTGAGTTGCTTATTGAGACAAAACAGCTCTGTTTGCAACATTTTTTGTTGTAAGTGAAGCAAAAATAGACAACATAACAGGCCATGCATCTTAAGTGTTAATAGTTATATTAAGTAAGAAATAATGTACAATCAGCCAGTCGTTATCGTGAAATAAACCTTTACAGAGTTTATCCAGCCTATTATACAGCTACTTACCAAATAAACAAGTCAACAGACATTTAATATTGATTCACATTGAAATTGCTGAATACATCTGAATTCATCCTCTCATTTTTGTCTCGGAGTTCTGATTAACCTTTTGAGGTTTATTTAGCGCAAATGGCAGTCTGACTGCTCATTATCCCACTTATTACACTACTTGTAATAATGAAATTAATTTACATGAAAATTGTATTTACGTTGAAATTGTTGTTATGTGCGAAGAAAGACACTGTGAAGTCTTCAGAGACACTAAACGTTTTCAGTTCTGTAAGGTGTTTACATTGTAAAAATGACTTCTCATTATTCTGCTTATTACACGTCTACTTGCCAATAAATAAATAAATGGCCATGACAATTTCATTTGAGAGTGATATGAAAAGTAGGAAAGATAACCGTTGAAACTTCATTCCCAGATGTGCGGTCATTATTCAGAATTACCAGACCGCTGGATGGCTTGATGGACCAATCAGAATAGAGTATTCCAGAGAGCTGTGTAATAACAGATATTACCTTCTTGTTTACAGATCTGTTGTATAAAAGCAATTTTACACTTGCTGTTGTGCTCGATTATTAGCATGGCTGTGATTTACCTTGAAGACAATATCCTGTTTGTCAGCCACCATATCCTGGCATGGTTTATTCAGAAACTTCCTTAGACATCCGAGGTATAGAAACATTACTGTCTCAAACACAGCTTGGCATTCAACCATCGTCCATCCCCACAAAACTACATGCCCAGAGTGTCTTGCATGCCACTCACCCATGCAGGGTCTTACCTGGAATTGAATTTGTCTTGTGTGAAGCTCAAATCACATTCCCCCAGCTACCCATTGTCTCACATGTCTGCCTGGACTTTAGGCGTAATGAAAGCCAAACTTCACCTGTCAGGGAGCGTTGGAAATGACGCAGATCAACTGATCCTGCCTCCCTGTTAAATGTTGTCACACTTCACACTTTATTATGGCTTTGATGTGGAACCCGCTGCCCGCTGAATGCAAATGCAGCACACTTGGATCTGCCACGCCGTAACAATCCGTATAGAGACAGTGGAAGCCGGCAGATTCCGAGGGCTGAACTCTGGAATGGCAACCATACTTCAATATTCTTGATGTATCTTGATATGCAGATAATTATATTATAGTTTATTATATAGTAATAACATTGTAATAAAGTTGAAATAATGTTTTATAGTAGCTTAAACTAATTTTAGCTGTTAGGAGAGATTGTTTACAATAATTAGTGATATTTCACCCAAAAATGAAAATTCTGTCATAATTAACCCTCATGTTGTTCCAAATCCATATTTCTGGAACAGAAATTGATATCTTAGTCAGAATTCTAGCCTTAGTAAATAGAGGTTTGAAACTACATGAGGGCGAGTAAATCATGACAGAAATAATTTTGGGTTGGCAATAATTCTTTGTCAGTAGAGCTGAGTTGTCCTAAAAGCTTCAAGCATGACATCTTTGCCTTAACTTTGACATTATAGAATTGTATTTACATCTATTTCTGCCTCGGACGGCACCATAAGAAAAAAATATGTAATTTAGGAGTTGTCTGTGATGTTTAAAATGAGATATGTTAAAAATTTTTGGCACGATAATGAAGTCACACTTTTGTTTTGATGACACGTGTGACAGTTTATATTCATCCATAATTGCCTTTCAGATGTGTTGGAGACTTTTCAGCATAGAAGGGTGGATTGGCATTTAGAAGTGATGGAATGAGCAATGTGATTAGTCAATGGAAGAATGGCTGAATAACTTTGGACAATATGGGGACTGGTGTAAGCGTTGGTGCTCTGAGAAGACAACTCTACATAAAAACTATTTCGTATTTCATCAAATCATATTTGCAAAAAAATAAAAAGCAATTATTCAAATGTCTTTGAATAACGTGAATACAAGGCAAGCAAATTTATTTAATGTGAAAATAGGTTAGAACAAGAACTGGCAAAATAATGCACTTTTTTGTGGGAGGAGGTTGTTGGCTAGTTGGTGAAAACGACTTAAATAGGGAATAATGTTTAAAAGCTGAACAAAATGGTTATCATGCAGTTAGACATCGTGAGTGGCTATTCTTCCTTTTCTCTCTCATCTCTTTTCTCTCTTTCTAGCATTTGCAACTATCCCTTCTCATCTATCTTTGGTCTCATCTCAACCCTGTTGAGGTTTGGTTTGTGGAGAGAGAGAGTGAGAGAAAGAGAGAGAGAGAGCTCATGATGATTAAACGTGATCATGGCGAAGTTCCAGAATACCCCAGACACAGAGAGTCTGTTTCCATCAACCCGGGCTGCTCTCCTATCAGCTTGTGTCATCTTCTGATGACCTTGTCAAAAAGCTTGTTCGAGGGAGCTTGAATTAGCCGGTTTTATCACGACTTCGAGCAGTTTAGTTTACTAAGCTGTAAGCTTTCATATCACTCGCCAAGAAGCGATGTCCCAGTTTTGGGAAAATATTTTTTTATGAGAATATGCCCTCACCAGTGGAACTAAACATTCCCTCTGGGCACAGTTTCTTTTCGAAACCGCATGCACAAAACAACATCAACAAAGCAAGTAGGTGTATGTGGAATGGAACGCAGCCAACAGAGCTTTACTTTGATTTAGAGTTCCAGTGATGTTTATAGCAGCTTATTTTTATTTCTTTAATAATTTTTTTTTATTATTTATTCATATTCTTATGTATTCGCATTGTATGGCTTTCGTGCCAGTTTTAATTGGTATGTGAGTCCAGAAAAGTGTAAAGGAAGGGAAAGTTTTTGCTCTTTTGGGAAGTTTTTCAGGTTGATTTAAATAATTGAATGAAAAATAATATTATATTTTTACATATTTTTTTCATATTAGCTTTACACATTCATACATTCTGCTTTGAGACAATTAGTACAAAGTCTATAGTAACTCATATAAACGCTCTGTACAATTGTGGCGAGAAGAATATCATCTCAGAATGCCGTGCGCTGATTTGCGGCACGAGGGGGACCTACACAATACTAGGTAGGTGGTTTCAATGTTGTGGCAGATCGGTGAATATGTTTCCATTATCTCCAAGCAGAATGTATGAATGTGTAAAGCTAATATGAAAAAATTATTTAAAAACATAATATTTTTCATTCAATTATTTAAATCAACCAGTCTGACGATATAAACGCCCCTGCCTGGCCACCCCTTTGAAAAACTCCTGGCTCCTCCTCTGATTAGACAACAGATACAACCACAAAGGATTTCACTAGTGGGTCGCTTCTGTACCCATATATAGTATTCTATTTGTTTTAATGGCATTTTTGTCTGTCTTTACCGTTTTATTTATCCAAGGGATATGCAATTAATTGAACATTTGTGTGATGAAACGGATTGGAACACTTTACTATAATCATTTCATAAATCCATCAGGAATTTATGTTTAAATTTGTGTATTTATTTATCTTCCTATAAACCCACATAACATTACCCTGTTAATCTCGATGACTGTTGATGAGTAGATGTTCTCTGTGGGCTAATCCTGATTTTATGTTCTTGATCCTCATTCAGAGTGTTTCAGTATCTTGCCCACCCTCTTCAAGAACATATTACCCCATCCAAGTGTCTCTGCATGTGTGTGTTGGGGGTTTGAGTGTGTCGAATGGTATTAGCTCATTGTGGAGCCACACATTGGCTTAGAGATTAGAGCCGAACTGAGCTGTGCTGGAAGGAAGGTGATAGTTAGATTAGCCTTTAGGCTGCAGTGGAGGGGATGACCAACTTTGAACACTACCCTCCCCCCTCCAAAGAGACCCATATGTGGCTGGTGTTTGGCTGACCCGTGTTTCCACCGGTTTAAAGGGATAGTTCATCCAAAAAGGAAAATGATGTAGTCAATTACTAATTTCTCATGTTGTCCCAAACCTGTATTACTTTTTTTCTTCTGTGGAACACAAAGGAGATGTTAGGCAGAAGGACAGCCTTAGTCAACATTCACTTTTATTGTATGGAATAAAGATGCAATGAATGTTAATGATGACTGAGACTTAACATACTGCCTAACATCTCCTTTTTTATTGCATGGTGATCTCAAAAATTAATTAGACCTCAAAAGGCTCTGTGGTCTTTAATTTAACTCACAGTATGTCATTTTTTTTTAGCTATACAGGGACCATAAAAAGTCAAAGAACAGTGAGCATTTAAATGTATAATATATTATTAAGCCCCAAGCTGTATATTATTGAAACCCAAGCCCTCCCTTTAAATGCAATATCCAAAAATGGATATTTCAAGCTTCAATGTAGCATTCATTAATTTTCAAAGTTTTTAGTTTGGCATTATGAATGTCAGATCTCTTAATGGGCTTTTAATGAGGTTTGTTACCAGCTCTAGTAGCCTTCAAGATGTGTTCTATCGTCGACTGTTTTGCCAAAAATTGTTTATCAATTAAGAAGTAAAAGAGATAATGCAGATTTTTCCAAGAGGCCTTTATCAAAGATATTCATGTTTTGTCATTAGCGGTGATTGGAATGTTGCTATATAGATGTTCATCTTTTCATCTCTTTCCACAGATTGCATCAAAAAGCATTTTAATGCCGAGCATGTAATGTGCATTAATTCTGCCAAGTTTCCTCACATAATCCCTGATGTTCTCCTTTAATTCAGACTCTGTCTAATTATTCATTTACTCTTGCCTTAATGGAGGTTAGCTCTTCAGCTTAAAGGTTCTTAAAGGTTTTCTGAGCTGTAGAGACCTAACTTACTATGAACGAAGTCAGCTAATGTCACACTAGAGATGGATTGTTCTGCTCTTTCATAACCTTTCATTTAGTTGGCTGCTCTGCAAAGTTAATGAGAACATCTATCAGATTCCTTTTTCAAGCAAGTGTGTGTTTAAGTTAAAGGAATAGTTCACTCAAAAATGAAAATTATGTAATAATTTGTTCACCCTCATTTTGTTCCAAAACATATAACTTTCTTTCTTATGTGGAACTTGTGATATTTTGGAGAATGATCTGACTGATCTTTTCCAATGAAAGTGATTAGAATCTGGGGCTGCAGAGCTCCCAAAATTGGTAGAAGCGGCATAAAAATACCATAAAAATGGACTTCCACGCTATATTTATGTTTCATGAAAGAATGTAAATGACAGAACTTTCATTTTTGGGTCAACTGTTCTTTCAGAGTCTGAGATAATGAGAATGAAGTAGTGCAATATTCAATAAAACTGTAAAATCATAAAATAATTCGACTAAAGCACTACCTATTTTCATTTAAGCCATTTAGCAGATGCCTTTATTCTTAGCAACCTTCAAAAAGGACTTAGTGTGCATTTAAAATTGGTATTGAAAATAAGCAACATTATCCCACTTAGTAAAAATCCACAGGAAACATAGAAACAACAACAACATATTGGTTTGGAAATGCATCAGGTGAGTAAATGATGACAGAACTGTTCCTTTAATATAGGGATGCACCAATATGACCAATTTTAACAAAAATCTATAGGCCAATACTGACATTTTACAACTCAATCAACTTATTTTGTCATAAATGTTTTTCTTAAGAAATGCTTTGATAAAAAATTACAAAAAGGTCTAAATGTTAGAAAATGTTTCTAACAATTAATCATTTCCATTGAACATGTATTGGATTGGAGGGGGGGGGGGGGCACTTAAATATTTTTGCACTTCTGTTTTAAGCATTCTAATCAATAGAACACACATTTAACATATTATGATATAACATTATACATCATACATGTGCTTTACTTTTTTAGATTTAATTTAAATTTTTTTATTTGTATGTAAACTTAAAAAGAAATACTAATGTGAAAAACCAGTGTTTTTTTTTTTTTTTTTTTTTTTTTTTAATTATGCAAATATATTTTATTTAAACAATTCTAAACTAACCAATGGTTTTTCATTTCAGTATTTTCATGATTGTGATCGATATGTCGAGGGTTTTAATCTGGTCAATAATTGGCCGATAATTATCATTGGCCAATACATCCCTGCATCCCTTTAATGTAAATGCGGGTTTCACTACCTGAATTTTGGGGGGTGAGTTTGGTTGTATAATGAGGTTGTCATTCCCATTACCAAACTGTGTGATCAAGCTCTCATATGAGGAGTGACAAATGTATTTAGTTGCAGTGTGTAGATACACATAATGTATGCTGATAAAGGCCAGTATGCCACGTGTCTTTCAGTAAGCATATAATGAACCTTTGAACATGACGTGGGTCTGTGTTAAGATCAAACTGTGATTGACTTCAGAGCAGGCAGGTGTTGTAAAAATTATCTCGTTTGTTATCCATCATCGCAGCAGAGCTGTTCTGTGCTGACTAATGGTTGTGAAAGCCATTGAAGTGGCACAGCTCAAGGCTTCTGCTTGTGCCTTCACACCAGACTCGTTTTTGTTTATAACCACTCATGTTTTTCGTGTCAGCCTTGTCCGTTTTATATAAGGCCTTTGTTTGTAACCAGAGAGAAACCTCTATGAATTGCTTTGCAAAATTTTGCAGTGTGATGGAGATAAACCAAGCAGATCTATAATGCCTGGAAAAAGCTATCCGAGCATTCCCATTCATCTTAATGAAATTGAAAGGTTTGCAGCCTGGATACAGGTTATTATTTTAAAGGTGCACTCTGTAATTATTTCCTCATTAAAAAAGTTTAAATTCTAAAGACAATGAATTGTAATGGTGCAATATACTATATATGTAGAAAATCATGAGCACTCACATTAAAATGAAGACTCCAGTCATATCAGTAACCTTATAAAAGCTGTTTTATTCTACATAGAGAGGTTTTGTACATGGGGGCTGCTATGTTAGAATCGCATGACCAACCGAATACTATTCACTTAATCTCAGAAACCATCCTGTTATTGGACACTTTCACTCATTGATTAAAGTAATCATGGCTGACTGTGAATACAACATTTCTACAATGGCATATGAAACTGAAAACTATTGATTTTAAATGATGCTGCATCCAAGCCGTTAGGTGTCCAAAATGACACAAAGACAAAAGTTACTGAGTGCACTTTTAAGCCAGTCAATTGAGTGTTAAATGCCATGTGACTCTGGAACTGCCATAGAAGTTGCATTTTGTATTCCATTTAAATAGTTTAGTCCATCAATAAACAAAGCTGATGCAGGCAGAGATCAATGAGGTGCATTGCAGTTCAACCTACAGGTAATTTCGGTGTGGTTCAGTGGTCCAAGGTTCGGGCAGTAGCAAATGAAGCATCCAATGTCTTACAGTTGGAGTTGGCATCAGTTCATCCTCTTTAAGTCTGTCGTTAAAGACTGTGATGGGGACTAAATCCTGACTGGAATTGTTCCTATATATAATTTCTCTGTAGAAATGAACAGTTGGGAGGACACTACCTTTTCTAGCATTTTCGACATAAATGGGAGATTTTAAATCAGTATATAATTAGCCAATTTGCAGGATCAAGCTGTGGCTTCTTAAGAAGCGGTTTCATAACTGCCATTTTAAAGTTTATTTGGACATCTCCTAAGTATAGCTAGGAGTTAGTAATATTAAGAAGCAGTGGCAGCCATGCATTTTAAGTCTAGGCCTTGAGTGTGATTCATGCCATTAAAACACAGTGTCACAATGAATAAGACACCCTATGCCTTTGGGCATCATACATTATGTTGCAGCTAACTAATAATACCAATTGACATTTTAAAAACACGTCCAAGCATGAAAGCCAGAACTTGAAATGACACTTAATGCTCAATCAAGCCTAATTTTAACTGCATCATGACTGTTTTGTATAATGAACATCTCCTGAATAGATATTCAAAAATCATAATTTTTTATATGAATCTACCCAGGAGGTCTGTAATACCTGGAAAAATCTAACTAATAATATTTGTGATTTAAATGTTGCTTGAAATAAATTTTGTTTTGTCAGGGTACATGGTTATGTTGCATTCCATTCAAGTTGGATGTGGGATATTCCTACTTGAAATCTCAGACCATAAATGCATTCCATTCCCCGATTTTCAGAAGATGACATTAAGAAAACAAAACTGCAACACTCCCATTAGCGTAGCAGGTGTTTGACTCTCATGAGAGATGTCTCCTAGCAACCTTACTGATAAACAATGCTGCAGCGCTAGCATTTGTGCTACAGGTGTACGATTATCAAGAGATTATAATGTTATATACACCTGTTTCTGCAGGCGTTTGTTAAACAAGCTTTAATATCATGTAATGTGGAAACAAACTCATTTATCCCTATTACTTAATAAAGTGAATGTTTATCACTTACCTTGTATATCTCCCTGAGTTTTGAATTTTTTTTTTTTTTGTGTGACATCATGCACCTGCATCTCGGCTTTGTCAGATTTTGTCAGATTGTCCTTGTAAGCATCAAGGAATAAACTCTAACTGGATAAACTTTTAGTTTTTTCTATTTGTTTGTAGATTAATTAAGAGTATTTATTTCAAAAATATTTATTTATTGGCAGTTAGACCAGCAGAGAAGGCTTTGATGGCCCTGAGAATTCACTGCTGTTAAGAAGAGGTGCTGTAACAGTTGATTACATAATACCAAATTTATTTCTGATGACTTCTATTTTATCAGTATAGAAATAAAAAAAATAGAAATAGAAAGTCATTACTATTTTGCTGTGACGGAATATCTGGTTCAGTCAAGGCTTTATTCCTAACCAATTTAGCCATAGTACTGAATAAACATCTAATATTTGTGTGGTTATTTTCTATGAGTTTTCTAAAATATGCTGACCTGGCAGCTTTTAGTGAACGTCTGTACCTACAGACACTATCTTGCCATGTATCACGAAATACCTCTAATTTTGTATTCTTCCATTTTCCGAACTGCTCTCTTGAGTGCATGAGTGTGATAATTGTACCATGGTGTGGGGATTTTTTCTTTATTCGAAGTGGGGCGACACTATCCAGAGTGCTACAGAAGACTGTATTTATATTTTCTATTATTACATCAAGTTCTTCTAGTCTTTTTGGCTTACTGAGTATGTGAGACAATTATGGAAGATTATTAGTGAAGCTATCTTTAGTGGTCGAAAGAATATTTCTACCTGAATGATAGCTTGAGTAACATTAGCTGATCGCAGCAATCAAGATATGTGGTAATGATCTGAGATGTCTTCGCTCTGTGGTAGAATTTCTATTGCATCAACATCAACTCCATATGACAGAGTTAAATATAGCATATGATTATGGTGATGAGTTGTTCTTGTCACACACACAGATGAGAATATTGATAAATGCTAATCCCAATGTGTCATTTTCATTATGTGAATGGTGAAGTCACCAACAATTAAAGCTCTATCTACAGTAACTACTAGATCTGATAGACTGGACTGGAATTATTAAATTCATCAAAGAAATCAGAATATGGCCCAGGTGATCTATATACTGTAGTAAGAACAAAAGACTTCTATTTCTCAATGACATCCACTAGTGTCTCTAACTCATTAAACTTCTCCGTCAGCCTGTCTAATTCCTTACATTTATCACATTTAAATCCCTCAATGCTGATGAAAGAAGCTAAGGTTAGGGGTAGGGTTACATGTGGCATGCAATGCAGGAGGAAATAACATGAGTAGATGTCATGACTTACAGAACTTTTTTTGTTGTTGTTGTTATGGTTGTTCTTAAGCGGTAGGGGTTGGAGATCGATGTGGTTCTGAGTACTAACTAATATTACATATTACATATATTAAATGGTTATGTCTTTGTTTTAAGATAACCTCATAAAATAGTACGGTGGGCAATTTCTAGTGCTCTAGAAATGTAGTTATGGCATTTACCAGCAGGGGATAACTGGACTTTGCTTACCAGCTAAACTTTGACCACTTAGATGGAAAACTGTGAGGTGAACTTGCATTTAATCTCTCCCTTTCTCTGTTTCTCTCTCTCTTTTTTCTTGTTTTCCTATTTTATATTGTTTGTATGCTGATATCTTATAACCTTTATCACAGGGTATGACTATTGCAATTCACATCAAACTGCTATTGGAGTTTTTATGACTTGGTAAATGGTAAGCACATCCATCTTGGATACAAGCACAGTGCTTTAAAGATACACAAAAACTCACAATCTTATGACCTGAAAAAGGGCTGAAGTCAACATTGGGCTCATTAGTTGCATGGGTCGCCATTAATAACATTCAGGTTAATAAATTGGCTTTACATTGTCAAAAATGTCTTTGGTGTCACAGGTTAGAATCACAAGTAAAACATCACAAGTCTTTTGAAGAAAAAAAGTAACTCTAAAATCTACTTGACTAGCTTAACTGCTTAGTTCATAAACGTTTACTCCACTATTTGAATGCTTTTAACCCTCTTCGATTGCTTCAGAGTGCTTTATTTTGCTATCTGATTTGATTTAAATGAGAATTGCAAACAAAGCATCATTAGGGCAATTCCAGCGTTACAGGGATGACATGTGCAGGGAAAACTTCAACTTTAACATCACTTATAAAGTACTCATGACCAGTATATCAAACCATTTGAATGAATAATCACAGAAACCTGTGTATAACATCCAAACATCAGAAAATGTTCCTTCTATATTAAATTCCACTTTAACAGAGTATATATCGGGCAATAATCTTGCGTTTCGGACGTGGCTAAAATAGATACAAGTTTTTGGGAGACCACACACTTTGTAAAAACTCTGTGAATTAAAAAGCACAATCCAGAAATAATAATAGCCACATAATGAAGGAGGGTTGGCACTCCTAAGAACATGTAATATTACATTTGTATTCATTGTTGTTTTCACATAAATTGGGAAAAATTAGTTGCGGACGTGACGTCGCTTCATTACGGATGTGACAGTTGTGAAAGCAGCATGACAAGGGGAAAACCATAAAAAATGCTCAAACTTGTAGACTTTGATCTCTGAGACATCTGTTTATTCATCAAGGCTGCATAATGGATTATAATTGACTGAAATCAAGATATGGCACCAATACTAACCTGCAAAAGGCTGCTTATTAAAGTCTGCATTGACAGCACTGTGCGAGCGAGTGGTTCCCTGGCAGGAGTGAAATATAAGTGAAACATGCAGAGTAGTGCAGCAATATTAGATTATGTTGATCATATTACAATTCAAATTGCTGTTTGTCAAAATGGTCCCTTCCCAATTGCTAGCTATAAATGCAGGAGTCAAGGGGGGCGTCTGTGGCTCAGGTGGTAGAGTGGGTCGGCTGCTAATCGCAGGGTTGGCGATTCGATTCCCGGCCCACATGTCTCCACTTGCTGAAGTGTCCTCGGGAAAGACACTGAACCCCAAGATGCTCCATGGCAGGCTAGTGCCTCGCATGGCAGCTCTGCCATCATTGGTGTGTGAATACAAGTGTGAATGTGTGTGTGAATGGGTGAATGGGACACAGTGTAAAGCACTTTGGTAGCCTCTAAGGTTAAAAAAGGTGCTATATAAGTGCTGACAATTTACCAAGTCACAAATCAAAGCAATAGTCAGTGATCTGTCAGAATCATCATGATAAAGAACGGGCGGTGGAGGTTTGTGATTCTCTCGTTGACATACATATGATTTGATATGAAGCGTATGTAATGGTCACGTCTGTAACCCATTTTAACACAAGTGTTTCAAGTAGCAAAGGGAGACCATTTTTTCATCATACTTTACATCAGCAGAAGGTAGATGTACAGAAAGTATCATCTTATGTGAATGAATATTGCTTGAGTGATATAAACGTAACCTCTAAAACGTTACGTATATGACACAGCGCTGAAACGCAGCAACATCAAAAATGTGGCTCTTTACAAGTTTGAAAAAATGCATTGTTATGACTAAGTAAGTGTGCATATTTTTCAGATAATTCATTATCTCTGGAAAATGATTTTTGTTAACATAAAGTGAAAATAAAGAGTGCTTAGATCCCTCTTTTGCAATTATAGAATATGGGTGTTTGAATATGTTTTACAAATGGTGCACCTTCATGTGAGGTGGATAAACTATGCGATTTAAAAGAAAAATCCATTATAGCACTATAATACAGTACAATATAGATCTAAATTAACAATTTAAAAGGGGGTTTGTGCCATTGCTTAAAACGTTATTTTTCCTTGGTATGGTTGACATTTTCGTTTAATTGCTCACAAATAGTTTTTACATATTTTTGAAGAAAATGTGAGTTATGCTTGTTTGCACAAAACTCTCCTTCAAGGTTTTTTTTTTTCAATGATTGCCTTTGCAAGCACCATTAAATATTGTGGATATTTGGTTGTAACACATTATGTATAACTTTGATTCAAAATAAGTCATTTATGATGCCACTTTAATCTATGATGCTTTTCTGAGTGTATGAACTTGTTCATGCTGATAAGTGCACACCCTGCTCATTTCTCTCACCGTACTAGACACGTCATGGTAACCTTTGATGTATCCTGACACCAACACTTCCCTGTCAAGAGACGCCTACATTCAGCCCTCAGTCTAATGTCATTCTGTGTGTTTACCCTCGAGTTACTTCCCCTAAAGGCATACCTAGATCTTCTGCATACCTCTTATTAACAAACCCCAAAAATAGGGCAACCTGCTCGGCACCGGTTACTTATTCACCGACTGCAGAGGGACAACTATCATTAATATGTAAATAAATGCATGTTTAAGCTGGAGGGAGCGGAATCGACTAGCGAAGATGAAGTATTGCACGTAATTAGCAGAGAAAGCATTTTGTTTGAACCTCGACAGTTTCAACTTTGGTGTGCACTAATCGGATGCCAGTCAATAAACAAAGAACAAACAAACACTGTGGGTGAGGGGGTGGAATAATAGGCCTTTCATCTGTCAAACACACACAGATAAGGCAGCCGACTCATCAGCAGCTAAATGGCTGGGTGTTGTAGCGAGCTGCTGAATTAGAGTGCCTCTGATGTGATTGTCATCAACTCTTTAATTGCAAATAAAGACTGATTTGGAAGGTGGCACTAGGGTTTTCACGATACCATAATCATATTTTACAGTACTATACCAGCTAAAGTAACACAATACCAAGTACTATCACAATACTACAAGATAGTGTGTTAATTCTTAACACAGTTTGTCATAGCAAAGGAGGTTCTTAGAAACTAGCCATTCCACTTGTTGAATGGGTGAATTGGGAGAAGGGTCAAATGGACTAACTTAGTCATCCCCGCCTTCCTGAATCTGGGAGGGGACAGGGGGAGGGAAACAATAATGAAAAATAGGGGAGGGGGGGGTACTCCCTGTTACAGTGCAGTACCCCCCATCAAAAAAAAGAGAGGGGAAAAGGACAACGTGGAGCGGCAGTGGGAGAGAGAGAGAGAGAAAAAAATACTTACTCGCCGGTTCTCCGATATGCCATAGCTTGGTCCTCGGCCACAGATTTATTGTTTATTTTTTTCTTTATTTATTTTAGAAATAAAAATAAAATAATATTATGAATTATTTTTTTTAGACCTTTTTTCAAGGATTTTTATTTTTTATTTTATATATATATATATATATATACACTGTCTCTGGACTGAAACACCACATTACCATTTTACTGCCAACCCCCCCCCCCCCAATAATTTAATAGAAAAATTTAAATGAGCATTAAGTCATTGAGTCCACTATAAAATAGTTGTTGTTGGTAATTAATAGAGGTTGTAGTTAAATTATGATGTTTTATTCGAAGTCACCATCATTAAGATCAATATGTTTTTTACAGCATTTATTAACCTTTGTTAATTGTTATTGTTCAATGCTAGTTCATAGTGCATTAACGAATGTAAAGATATACAACTTTTGATATTTAAAATGTATTGCTATATGTTGAAATGAAAAGTAACCAAGATTAATAAATCATGTCAAATTATTGTTAATTGTTAGTTCATGTTAACAAATGTTGTTAACTAATGTTAACAAATGGAACCTTATTGTAAAGTTTTACACACATTTCTTCTAATGGAACTATGGAAATTCTAGATTTAGTCACTTTTCTACATCTGCATCCTATTATACATCCTCAGCAAGTACATTAAAGGGATAGTTCACCCAAAAATGAAAATGTTCTCATATTTACTCTCCCTCCTGCCATCCCAGATCTTCTAAAAGATTTTTAGAAGAATATTTCAGCTCTGTAGGTCCTCCACAATGAAAGTGAATAGTCACCAGACCTTACAAGCTCCAAAAATCTCATAAAGGCAGCATAAAAGTAATCCACATGACTCCAGTGGTTTAATCCACATATTCTGAATTATATATAAAAGGTGTGTGTGGGAAACAGATCAATACTGTAAATACATGACTAAATCTCCACTTTCACTTTCACATTATGTACATAAGTGAAAGAAATGATAGAAATGTTGATCTGTTTCTCACTCAGAAGACATGCATTAAACCACTGGGATTGTATGGATGACTTTTATTGTGCCTTCATGTGATTTTTGAAGCTTCAAAGCACTTGCATTGTAAAGACCTGCAGAGCTGAGATATTCTTCTAAAAATCTTCGTTTGTGTTCTTCAGCAGAAGAAAGAATGTCATACACATCTGGGATGGCATTAGGGCGAGAAAATGATAAGAGAACTTACATTTTTGGGTGAACTATCCCTTTAAACATGAAAAAATCTGGTTTCAGATTACTAAATCGACTCAGATCTGTAAAATTGCAGCCTAATGCACAAATTTGATCAAGGACTATTATCAACAAAAATATAGAGGCTTTCTGAAATGTAGATGATTGTGTTTTGTGCAACCTCTTATGTTACAATTTGTAAACTGAAAAAGCCTGTCAGGGCTGTCATTGTTTCCAGTACATTCCCCAGCAATTGGAGTCCCTCACATTGAACATCTATAGATGACTTCTATTCTCTGGCTTCTCTGCTTCAGTAGGCAGGGGCCTTTTCTTTATTTTCTCACACTGTGTTTGTGTGTATGTACAGTATATATGTGTGCGTCTCTGCCTTTTCCCTGAATACATCACTGATTGAATGTATGTTTGTTAACAAAGTTAGATTTTAACTGCAGGGCAAAGAAATCTATTTTAAATGCACTTAAAGAGACTCTCTGTTGAGAGTTGTGTTTGTTAAGCAGCAGACACCTGACGTTCACTCAGGTTGAAGGCACTCAATTCTGCCTTCATTTATTCACCCTCATGTCTTTCAAAACCATGACTTTCTTTCTTCTGTGGAGCACAGAAGACTACATGAGGAATGAACATTATAAAGAAACAAATGAACCCTTTTGGTCTGTAGCCAACGAATCTGGGTTCTTGTTGTGCTTCGGGAACCCCACACCGCAATATTAAGTCTCAAAATATGTATCTTTCATATCTTTTTGACATAGTTGCTCGATGAGACCAGGAACAGAGTGACATCTCATTAATGATTACTGGCAAAGACACACTGTTGATTGCATTAATTGTGGTGCCACTAATGAACGTAGCACTTTTGACAATAGACGGAACCTTTGAGTGCAATTTCGGCAATTAGTTAGGTTCGTTTCAAAACTCTGATTACCTATGCAAATTCAGCAATTAGCCCTGCTATTTCCCTTGGTTTTTGTTGGTTTATAGTTACACAGCTGTCTGATGTGCCGTTTACAATCAGAGGACTTGAAATGTGTTATTGACAATAATCCAAACTGTTAGAAAAGCTTAGTGAAACTGTTGCTAGTTTGAATATGTGGATTAAGACTGTAAATTGATTTTTAATCACAATTAATTGCATACAACAATATTTGGTGAAAAAATACCCCAACTGAAGATTATTTAAGACATTATTGTGACAGACGAGTAAAACATTGAATAGACAAAGTGGCTTAAGAAGTCAATAGATATTTTTTTTTTCATTTCATATAATCAAATATAAGCCATCACTGGCCTACAGTCCTCAACGTTCCATAGATTGTTATTTAGTTTGTCAATCTGTCCAAGGTAAATGTAGGGGCCGTTCACACAGAACATGTTGTTGCATTCTGCACCGTTTTTTGTACTGCATGCAAACAGGTAAATGTGTTCAGTTTTATATAATACATTTTTGTAAATGAACATGTCTAAGTTTAGACACAGTCTAACTCTGAATTCTAAAAAACATATTCTACTAAAGTATGCATTTGCTTCCCAGTGGCAAACGGTTTGTAATTAGCCTGTGCATACTGAGAAACTCAAATGCACTGCCTTGATTTATGATCTTTCCTTCTAACTTCTTTCCTTTATTTGTGTCTCTCTCTTTTCTTCCATACTACGTGTAGTTTGTTTTCGTCTCCTCTTCATCACTCATAGTCTCCTTGACCTCTGTTAGCATTCACTAGAAACCGTTAAAACAATCAGCACTACAGGCACAGTTTGTGCATTAGTAATGCTCTCAAACATCAACCCTGCACTGTTCTTTTCCTCAAAGTTACACATATTCACACCCGCATAGCTCACTCTCACTTTCGCACATGCTACAGACACACAAACTGGCTCTTGTTTGTTGCTACAGCCATTGATGAAAAAAAGGAGTCTTGTGAAACCACATTCTACAGTTCCCTAGAGCAGATTAGCTTTCTGGAAATGTGTTTGTTGTGTTAGCACAGTACCAAGATAGTTTCAGAATAATATTTTCTACTCAACACATTTTCCCTTGGCACTCCATTGTAATATGACAATTTACAGACTTTATTGTTGATATAGAAATAAGGATGACATCAAAATTGAGCCTACTTAATGATGAGGTATGTCATTTCTGTGCCAAGAGTGGCACAAATGAATGTAAAAGTAATGAAAAAAATAAAATAAATAATAATAATAATAATAATAATAATAATAAAGAAGAAGAATGTATCCAGTCCTCTAATCTGATTGGATAAGCGGTACTCCAAGCATAGTATAACAGCACTGTTTTTATCATTCCACTTCATGTTTATGATGTTACTGATACATTTCTTGTTGCAATTTAGTATTTGTGATATTATGCTTGCAAAAAATCTATAAAAAATTCAGTATATACCTGGCTGCTTTTGAATGGGCATAAATGGAGAACTATGCCTTTTGCCCCCATAATGGAACATTTGGTAATCTACCAGTAGGTCTTGGTGATATATTGATTATTTGTACGATAATCGTGATGATTTTGCTGACGTTAAGGTGACACGCTGTTCTGGGCACGAGCGGGGCTCATGGACTTGTGTTTTTAGTACTTTTAGAGCAGTTCACATGCATTGTGAAAGAAAAGACCAGTACTTGCTGATTCAGTCATTCGTTCAATTTCAAACACTAGTAACTGCTACAAGTTATTATACAAAAAGGTAAATCTAAAAAGGTGGTGCATTATAGCAGAAAAGAAGATGACTGCGTTTTAGCAATTGTGAAACATTGTAAACTTCACACTGCAATTTCAGTGTCAAAATAAAAGCTCCAGGTGAAAGTGAAACAATAGGACATAAACAAATTACTTAATAATCTAATCCTCAAAATATAACGATGATACAGTATTTTATAATAATAATAATAAACTTAACTGGGTCCTACAGTAATAATTTAAGCAATATTCAACTGGGTTCCAAAAAAATTAAGTGGAGTAGTTTTTTTGCACACCTTTTTCATTCACAAAAAATAAAAATAAAAATTGGTTAAAAACATATATATGAAGCTAAACCATGTTTTTTTATTAAGCTACTATGCATCATTGTATTTAAAATATAAATATAAAAGTGCATATCAATAAAAATTATTAAATCTCATTTTCCCTTGTGTTCATTTAGTAGGGAATCATGCCTAACCCTTTATTATATTTAAATAGATTTTTTTCAATGCCTTTAAAATAATAAATCAACTTGGCTACAATAGCTGGGTTTCCATCCATGTAATTGTATGCACATTTGGGATAACGCATAAAAACTGCTCTATGTAAACACCAAGATGCAAATAAAATCTCCATAATGCGCATAAAAATGTATGAGGTGGATACATTTTATATTCAATAAGAAGAAATTAGTATAAACAAAGATAACACAATTACAGAATATAATCCTATTGAATTTATTTAGGAGTATAAGATGGGCATCAGAAAAAGTCATGTGACTGAATAACTCGTTTATAACTGGACTAACCAGCAGACCAGTCATCGCATCTGAAATGTTCCCCTGGTCATCCTGAAATAACAGTTTCTAGAAAAGAGTCTGAAGAGCAAATAATTTCGATACAAACTTGAACTGTGCCGAAGAGCAGGTTTATGGACACTTTTGAAAAAAATATTTTATAGATCCACAAGGCAAATACATAAGGATGGAGGAACACACACACACATAGTGCTTCCAGAACAGTTTGACGCTCTGATGCTCCCAGACATGAGACAAGTTCTTCTAGAATGTTTTGGCTGCATGCTCTATACCACATGCATTTTTATTTTAAAGAGTCACAGTGGCTAAAATTGCTCTGAAAGGGACATTTTGTCCTTATGAATGCATGCAATGGGAAACCGGCTTTATTTCCTTTATGTGATACTATGGTTTTTCACCTAAATTAAATTTGCAACATGGATGAAAACAATGGCTGTTTTGATGAAATGATGGTTCCTCTGATAAAAAAATAAATAAATGTTGAACCATTTCAGAGCTAATACATAAGTATCGAGATATATAGAATTTCATCAATAGACTGAAAAATATCAAGATATATTTTTGCTAGCCATATCGCCCAGACCTACATATTTACAAGCAGGGGCTAATGCTAAGCTGCCAAATCTTGACCCCTTGATGTAACCACTATGTGAAGCACACTTCCAAACCGTGTGCTTTGTGGCTGGCTATCTTGGTCAGAAGTTCGATACAAACTTAGAGTTTCCTGCATGGTTGCTGACAGGGGGTGAAAACAGTGAAAAACAGCGGGCCACTGTGCTGTGAATGAACTTTATATTACCTCTATATATCACCCAGCCGCTGATGGATACCAGCTTCCAAGAGAAAATGCCCTGAGAATACTGTTCTAAGAGCAGATATCTGTTTTCACTCGTAATGGGCAGATGTTAGAGTAGGGCAGGAAATTGATCTCAGAGCAGTGCTTGGAAAGCTGTTGTTTTGAGAGCGTGGGATTCACTTGGTGAAACACGAATGCATTTATAAGGAATGAGAGGCCAGGCCACCTGTGGTTAAGTACAGTCACTCCCACTCACTATCATCTCTGTTCATTGGTTATTCTCTCTTTTAGTAATTTATTAGAGATGATGTTGAATTTGGCTAACATTTATGTCTCATTTGCACAGTTCTCAAGGATATTTTAATTTTAGGAGCAAAGCAGACATAATGTTTATTATTTGTTTTTTGAGGAATTGTCTTTCATTTCATTGTTAATTGCTGAGGAATGCCTATGGATCCTGCACACAAAACCAGCAATCTGATTGGCTGGAGAGTTCCTGAAAGTCACGGTGCGAAGTTTTATATCAGTCTGCTGCTAAACAAAGTCACGCTTACAACAGGAAGAACTAATCACTGAAGTCTGCCAAAGTTCACTAGGTTAGTGTCACCAGATCTTTAAAAGATATTCAAAGTTGTGACGAGCAAACTGTATATTCTGCTGAACATAAACCTACCTCTAAATGGCATATAATGAAACTAAATTATCGATTGGTTGGTCACTTTATATGTAAGTCAGACAATCTCGGCAAAGTAGGCCGTCCATGGTCAGAATATGCAGCAAACTGGACAGGACTTGTCAAAAGTCTACCAACACTATGTTTACACTATGTTATTACTTCTCTGTGCAGAGTGACGGAAGAGCTACGATTTGTCTTGTCACGCCTCGAAAGGCAGATTGCTGTATGGATAAATGGAAGGAGTGAAATAAATGAGTGTAAGGGAGGAAAAATGGATCTGTGATGAGTGCAGTGTGAATAGAAGGGTGATTTTTCTCGCTCAGTATGAGGTAAAAACACAGACTGATGGTGATATAGGGCTTCAGATTCAGAGAAATAAAGGCCAGTGCATTATTGATGAGCAGATCATTTAAAATGATGTGAGATGGTAATGTCACCTGGAGCCTTTTGAACGGCCCTCTGTGTGTGTATGAGAAAGAAAAGGGTCAGCCATATGTCGTTCCAAACCTGTATGCCTAATATATATATATATATATTTCTTTTTTCCTTCTGTGGAACACAAAAGTAATATTTTTTTTTTCATTCATAGTGACCATATCTGTCAACCTACAAAAAAAGATACAACATCAGCATAAGAGTGCACGACTGTTTGAAGAACAGTCCAAAAATTAATGTCTTTATACACTGATAATCTTCCCCTTTGCTGAAGCTCTGAAATCTCTTTCACGTCCATATATAGAATATATATATATTTATAAATGGTATTGACTCTAAAATGCCATTTATTATTGTATGCTGTAATTTAGGACTGCACAATCAATCTAAAAAAAATTAAATAATCAAGATTAAAATTACAGCACAAATATTTAATTGTGAAAAGTGTTAATTACAGCATTCCATTTAGGTGTACTCCCATTGCGCCAAAATTGTCCTCTTAAAGTACAACATATTTTTTTGGGCCATTGTGTTCATGAACGCAGAGGCAAATCTGACGGGTTTAAAGTAGTCTTAAGGTGTGCCAGTAATGCTCACTGTCTAAATTATACTGTGTACACATTTTGTTTTACATGCAATTAAAATATTAAAGCAATTCAGGAACATTATACCCTATCATAACAATCGTTCTCAGTTTCTTTTGATGCATAGCCTACATAAATAAAATGTCATGCAACTGCCCCACACAAAATAAGTATTTTAATGTTAATTATATTAATCGATATAAATAATCACAATTAAAATATCAAAGGTAATAAATGGCAGTTATTTTTTACATTATATTTTCATCATAATCCTGCAGCCCAACCGTAACTGATAATGGCATGCCAGTTTGAATATGTGAAATAGAAAAATGAGATTTGAGAGCTTCGACTGAGGGTAAGATATACAACTGTGAATATAAAAAAACAGAATTTTAGTCGGTTCCTCATATGGGTGCCGAAGGCAGTTCATATGAATTTCATTGCATCAGAAATAATATGTCAAACCAAGCTGAATCTGAAAGCATATGATGCAAGACCTTTTCTTCATGTTTCGTAGCCATTATAGCAATTACTTTCATTTTGAATAGTATATCTATTATTTTATCATTTAAAAACAATTGCATATTGTGAAAAGTTTTGCTTTAAGTGTGCTTCTGCTTACTTTAATTCAAATAAATGCCACTTTGTTTAATAATTTGTTTTCTAATGCAATTAATTCAGTTTTGTGTGTGCTAGAAGTGCCAAAAAACTTTTTTTGGGGCCACTATATATTTCTGTAAATAAAAGTGACTGTATGTCTTTGTTTTCATATATTAATAGCTGACTTCAAACAATAGTCTATATATAGAGGCTACACAGTGGAAAAGGAGGATATCTTTGTACTGACACACTTAAAAACACACTTTAGTTTTATGTGATGCTGTACAGATGCTATTGATTTTACAGTGAAAAAATAAAGATCACAGAGCTGAACGCAGCTTGAGTTCTCACAGTGATACAAGTGAACTTGGAGGCATGGCATATACATACAGTATATAGTTGTTTGTATAATGTTAATCATAATTACTATAGAGTAGATTAACCATAACTGTAACCCTAAAAGTGACCTTTTTGCATTTTGTAGTATAAATAAAATATAAGCACTTATCAGCCCTCAAGCCAATTTACAATGAAAAAAAATAAATACATTTTGTGGCTCATATCATGATGTCGTCATCATCATAGCAATCACAACTGCAACAGTCACAATTGTTAATAAGTAGCAGGACTGGGCGGTATAAGTGTACATATAGTACCATACAATGGTAGAAATGTAGTAGAGATTCTGCTATACCATTTATAATGTGATATGTCCATGCTGCAATTTACCAATATATATAGTTACATGTTTTTATCCCATTCATTATGTATATATTGATATATGATTCTATCTTATCTTATCAATGATATTGATATAATTCTCTGCTTGATTATCACAGGATGCAGGCTGAATCTGTAAAATCAGCTGCCACTCATGCTCACTTCCTGTCTTTCATTGCTTCCTTTATGGCGATGGTTACATTGTTTGTTTGTTCCTTGTTGCCCACACATAGGCTACATACTCTCACAGATACACGGTTACATAAGTATAAATGTACCATCTGTCTCCGGTACAGCATTCTCATACATGCTTGAATATTTAAACACCACATATTTCACCACCTGTCCTCCACAACCTGCCATCTAAAGTCATGCCAAAACAAACACACACACACACACACACACACACACACACACACACACACACACACATACACACACACTACTTTCAGTAAACTGTTGTAGATATTGAAGCTGATGTTTGTAATTTCGGCTTTAAAGGGATAGTTCACCCCCTTACTCAAATTTGTTGCGAACCTGGTTGACTCGATGCAGCCGCACACCAGTCGATGAGCGGCATGCCGCATCACGGCTAGGACACAGCACAGGTATCAAACACAAGGTATGTCGATGCGGTTCACGTGGCAGACAGTACACACAAAAGTTACCAAGGTTTTTCCCTTCTTAAAGAATAAGGCCAGAGTATCCATTGATGTCCATTGATAATGATTTTGGGTAATTTAATGGAAAATATTCGAGTTGTGCTCCGTGGCACGGCAGAAGTTTGAGCAGCCTCCAGATTTGTAGGTGGGCACCGGCGACATACTGCAAGTGGTGGCGGTGGTGTGCGTACATTCATAGAAAACAATTGTTTCTAATTTTAGAACGCGCCATGTCGTCCGCCAAACGAGTCCAATGTGCGACCCCCCTTTACTTTCCTCTGTGAAACACAAAAGGAGATCATTTGAATGACCACATTCTTTGGATGTCCACTTTTTCTCATAGTTCCGATAGTATTTGTAGCCTGTGAGAATGAGACCAGAGAAAGCCACTTTAATGAAACCCTGTTCTCATACTGGAAATGCAGTCTGTGGTAAAATAGACTGTTTGTATATATTATTGATGATTTATCCCCTGCCCTCTGTTTTAGAGGCGAGGAAAACAGGTCAGCACCCAGAGGGCTGACTGAGTCATATTTTTGTCTCTTATTACAGTCATATTGCCATTGTTTTATTACTGCTTATTGGTTCTTCTCTTGATGTGAGTGGAGTCACGATACTCAGAGACCTTCTCGAGCACGCTTAATATGTTTGTGATGTTTGTAGCTCTGTTTTTTCTTGACTGGTAATATGCAGTATTCCCTATTTGTTTTCTTGTAGCGTTCTCCCTGCAACTACTAAATCAAAGGCAGAGAGTTCAAAGAGTTCAACCCGAAATTAACATTATGTCATCATTACTCATGACTACCGCCCATAATGTTCCAAACCCGTTTGAGTTACTCTTTTCTACAAAAGGGGATGTTTGGCAGTCTCAGTCACTATTCACTTGCATTGCATCTTGCCATAGAATTAAAGTGAATGGTGATTGAGGCTGGCAACATGAGTGTGATTAACTTTTTTCACGTGAGCTGTCTCTTTAAGCCTAGTGATGTGGAATTTATGGGCGATACGATAACTGATGATTCGCAGCTCACTGTGGCTGATACGATATAAACAATATATATATATATAAAAAAAAACACTTTCAACTGGAACTGCTTGCAAATTCATTAAAAGCTTCTTATATGAAATATGTGTCATTTAAAAGCATGGAATTTGTACTTGCTGCTTTTAAGGTTTGGCGGATGTAACGTGAACCAGAAATGTGCCTATATTACAGATGAATGCTGATTTGAAAGACAAATAATTGAAAATAAATTATTGATGCCCATTTATATGAGTGTTTACGGTAATCCTAATGACTCGCTAACAGAGAGAGAATAATGAATTTTGAAATTCTGTAATAATGCATATATAACGAATATTATACAACAAAACACACAATACAAGGTTGCCCTTCCAGACATCCTTCTGCCAGTAGGTCTTCCCCGCCTCTCTGGATCCCTGGGAGAGATGAGTGGAGGGAGATGGAATGAGCGAGGGGGAGAGACAGAGAGAGAGAGAGGGAGACGGTCCCTGGACATGCCGTCGCTGGCAGTGAGTCCTCCGACCCCTGGTGGATGGAACGGCTCCTCCCCTTCCTGGCGGATGGCAGTGGTTTCTGCGACTCCCAGTGGCCGGCAGCAACTGCTCCATCCCCTGGCGGACAGCAGCGGCAAGGACTCAACGACAGCGCATCCCTCCTCCTTCCCATGTTTCTCCACCAGTGTAATGGGTTAAGGATGGGCAAGGAGGGGGAGGGAACCGGCAGAACAGTCAACATAACTTTAATTACATAAATTATCTTGCGTTCGGCCATGTGTGTTACTCACTCTCTCGAAATGTGCACCTCCGGCTCGTCTTTATCCCCCCTCCTGGCTAATAAGGTGAATCAGTGCCAGCCATGCACCCTCATGGCCTGGCCATGCCCTCCTCCTTGTCACACTCACAAAATAGTGTTTTTAGCTATTCACATCACTCTGTGAGACTTATCATCTGTTTCGATAAAGTTAGGCTTTAGCATGTTGCTAAGCTAACAATGGGTTTAATAAGCATATAAATATTGCTTAAAGTCAAATTTGATATATTTATTTGTAATACCTTTTGGTATAAAATAAATTACATGTACAGTAAATACATGCCATCTTGGATTTTTTTCACATAAAAGGATACATTTGATGCTGCTTTGGAATTTGGTATCTTGGAATGTTTCATACTCATGCTACCTACCTTTTGGAACAGTCTTATTATTGGGAATACATCTGTGATGCCTTAAAATGCTGTTTATTTAGGCAGCTTAATAGATCATGGAACAGAACCATGGATTTTGTTGAACGCCTGTGGCCATGCCTGCTGTTTGTTTATACTTATTTTGTAAAATCTGATCCTACCCTGTGATTTTCTTTTGAGTTTATAACATTCCACTTAACTCTGGATTTGTTTGTGATGATCATATGATTTTTCTATGATAGCAGCTTGATGTAGGGAAACAGAAATTTGTGTCAGTTGCCATTTTGACCCTTTGGTTTGGAAAGTCTTGGCAGGACTTCATTGCAGTGAAGTGGGTGTTACAAAAACAGGATTAAAACAGTGTGTTCTACACAGCCGTTCAAGTGGGTGTATAATCCTCAGCTTTATGGACTGCCGGCATCGACGGGCCGCTTTTCTGGAACTCATTCGCTGATGTTAAGTGTTTATCCCAGGTCTGCTCAACTCTGACTTTGCATCAGGCAGCTGGCAGTTTATGGTGTCTATGGTGTTTCTTTTTATGCATGACAGTTTAGAATATGTTATAATGAACTGTCGGTTTTGACAAGAAGTATATAACACACACATACACACACACACACACACACACAGTATATACTGTATATATATATATATATATATATATATATATATATATATATATATATATACAGACGTCGTGCACTTTATTAGGAACATAGTGTTCCTAATAAAGTGCTCAGTGAGTTTATATATACTCTATATGTGTGTGTGTGTAGTTTTAATGTATGTGCCTGTTCACAAATTGACTTTCCTCTTAAAAAAACAAACCTACTTGAAATACTCAATGGAGTAAAGATGTCTGACAACTAGCCCTGGACTCCCCTAAATCATTTCAGGAGTCATTGGCTTTCCTCTCTGTAAGAGAAAGTGTCTATTTCTCTTGGTAAAGTCCATCCAGGTCTTGCATCATTGGTTTTAATGGAGTAAAGGGGGACCAAAGGTGAGCGTAACTCCCCATGCACTTTGGGTCACTCATAATTAGCTGGGCTGCCACCCGAGGGCCAAATAAATATGGAGCCAGGTTACCTCAATCTTTTTCCATCCGGGCTAATCTTCTCACAGTGGTGATTATTAAACGTGTTCGGTGACCCCCAACAAAACACCCCAATAAAATACAAAGCAATATTCCAATGCACTCAAGCATTAAGTCTGATGGTAATTTTTTTTTCCTATTTGGCTGAAGGTTTTTTTTTTTTTTTTTTTTTTTTTAAATGTTCCACTCCTTCCCATTTTAAGCATTCCAGCCTTCAACATTTTCATTCACTTTAGTGCTGGAGGCAATTGCAGCTATCTGATGAATATATTAAGTCAATATTTTGGAATATTCCGTGAAATAAAAAAGGCAAGACGATGTTATGAATGCTTTTTAAGCAATTTTACAAGTAGTTAATGTCTTGGAGTGAGAATTTAAATGTTCCTCGCTGACATGTTTGACGTTGCGTTCGTTTTATTGCATATGAGTAATGCACTTGATCATTATTAGCACGGTTTACTCAGCTAATAATTATTGATAGTGTCAAAGCCTCAAAGGGAGATGGCTAATAAAGGTCTTTAAAGGAACATTTTGTCTGTGACATCTTTCATGGATCACAGTGCCTAACGCTGATGCATTAAGTGCTAAAGAGATGTCTTGTTTTGCATTTACTATCATTTGCTACCCGAAAGATTGAAGAACCCTGAGAAAGCAAGTGAAAGTAGGGGACAGTATTTATTTGATGCAATAGCGACATGTTTCTGAAAACATGGGCGGATTTGACATAAGGTAACTAATTCAGGGCTGAAATTTTAGAGCTGCCGTACACCTTTAAGAGGATTAATTGACTCGTCAAAGTTCTAAACTTCAAAGATTTAGGCCCTTGAACTTCTAAGTGAGATGGAGCAGTGAATGTCTAATTCTGCCAAACACAAAAACTCTTTGGTTGTTAAATGTGTTCAATCACAGCGGCATTAATTAATTTACTGCCTGCTATCTGGCAAAGAGGTCGCCTGTGGGTAAATGCGCTTCTGTGAGATTTTTGAGGAACAGTTTGTATTGTTCTGGGTTGAATTACAGTTCAAGAGTTCCTCTTCTTTTGGTCTATAATGAAGAAACACTCACCATACAGACTTGCATAATGTTTCATGATTATGTCAAATAATTGTTTTATATGAGTGTGTAAAAGGTAAAAGGGAAAGGAGGAGGCGAGAATGGGCTTTTCCAAAAAGACAAATACACACAGGTGTCGGACAGCAGCCGTAACTCTCTCTATGTCGCACTGCCTTCTCCGGTCAGCCCTTATCCCTCTCGGAGGTTTGATTAGCCTGATTAGGGGCCGGGTGTGCAGAATCATGACCCAGCCCCACCCTGCCACATTCCTCCCTTGTACTCTCAAGCTGGGGAGCCCCCTTCACATGCCTTTCGGCCTGTCTGTCAGCAGGTCATCCCCATGTACCTGTATGAGGCAGGAGACAAGGAGAGGGAAACAAAAAAAAAAAATGCGGTGCGTACATGCCGTAATGGCGAAGTACCAAATTAAAAAACTAATATGTAAATAGAGATGGAAATGGCCAACGCGGAGCAGCAGCGGGAGAGAGAGAGAAGAGAGAGAGAGAAGGAAAAACATGACCCGGCACCACCCTCCGCCCTGCCACAGAGTGTTTAAAAAGGAATAGTTTAATTTTTATACAAAAAAGAAAATCAATTCTTATTTACTCACCCTCATGTCATTCCAAATCTGTATGTTAAGTTTCAGTGGAACACAAAAGGAAACATTTTGAAGAACCTTTACATCCTTTACATAACTTGATTGTCAAGCTCCCAAAATGACAAAAAAAAAAAATCACCCTTAAAGCACCATATAAGTAGTTTATACAACCCATATGTTATATTCCAAGTCTTCTGAAGTCATACGATAGCTTTGTGTAAGGAACAGACCAAATTTAAAATCACTGATATTTTTTCCCTCTGCCAAAATTCTAAAATGTCATTGAGGTTCAAAAATTGCACATTTAACCAGGTTTGACATTATTTACACCAGAACATCACTGGTTATTGTAAGCAAATTTGACTTGCCAGTTGGAATGGAAAATTAGATTTGAGAAATGCAATGAAGGAATGGATTTCAAGTAAACAGTGACTTAGAGGCATATTCCTGGTTCAATACAAGTTGTTCAATTGACGGCATTTTTGCCACAAAAAAATTATAGAAGCAAAAATCAAAGTTAGAGTGAGGCACTTACAATGGAAGTGAATGGGGACCATTTTTTTTGAAGGTTCAATAAAAGCACTTACATGAATTACTCCGTTAACACTTATGTATTAGCTGAGCTGTAAAGTTGTTTAAATCATAATTTTTACAGTCGTTTTAGGGTTTGTTGCCATTTTATCATCATGGTGACAAAGTTGTACAATTGGTTATAACTTTACACAGAAAAGGTTGGCAAGTGATTTTATCACACTAAAATCATGTTAACATGCATATTGTTTATGTCTTGTGGCTAAACTTTTGAATTTGTGAGTATTTTAATATTTACAGATCGGGCCCATTCACTTCCATTGTAAGTGCCTCACTGGAACCCAGATTTTTGCTTTTTTTAAAGAAAAGGAGAATAAAATTGAGAGAACTCAAAATATTGGATTAACATGGCGGTGAGCAAATATAATTTTTTTTGCTGAAATATTTAGGTGAACAAAGAGCAGAGTGTTTAATAGCAATAACAGCTGTGCTGATATATTTCAGCACCTTGGACAGCGACACACATATACATACACATCCTCAAGACTTTTTACATTTTCTAGTCTCTCACATTTATCCTCTGGCCTCTCTTGCTCTCACATTCAGGAAGTGATGTCTTTTATGGTTATTATTGGAAGAGCTTGCCTTCAGAAGCTGACACAATGGTGTGAGTAGTCCCCTCGGAACATTTTCATATCAAGGTTAACTTCAAGTGATTAAGATAAGCAGCTGAAGTTGTTGCCATGGGGATGATGATGAGATGCTGAGCTGTAGACCATTATAAGTAAAAGGAGGGAGAGAGTTGCATGAACTGCTTGTAGGACCAGTAAGAATAGAGGTGGGTGTGAATGGCCCTAAACTATAAGTGTCTGTCAAACTATGATTATCTTCTATTTTTACATAATATGCATATAAGAAATATGCATTTATTATTGTCATCCACAAGATGAAAGAGCTGTACAGATTTTTGCTCACTCTTTCATTCTGTGATTTGTAAAGTCATAACTTAACCAAAAAAGGGTATATTGTCTGTTAAAGCTCAGCGTGTTAGATTGTTAATCTTTGAACCAAATTTAGACTCCATATATGTCCCATGAAAAAAAAAAAAAAAAAAACGGGGGCGAAATTTGTGCAAAGTGATATTACATGGCTCCTGGTTTCTTGAAAGTGTTGGGGTGAAATTGTGTTAAAAGTGAGTTAAAATTTCCCCCAAACTGATGAGTTTTATAAAGATTAATGCTCTATTGAGTTTTAAATGAACAAAACCAACCTCTCTACCTTAAACCTAACTGATAATGTCTTAAAAAGCAAATGTGTGATTAAAGATTCAATCATTATTATTATTATTATTATTATTATTATTATTATTTTTTTTTTTTTACCTCATTTTAAATAGATTTACTTCTCAATAGATTAACAGTAATTTTGAAACATATGTGTAAAATCATGACCTCTCATGTGAGATGAAGACTCCAGTCATATCAGTAACCTTATAAAAGCTCTTTTATTCTACATGGGGCAGGGGCACCTCATGGGGGCAGCCATTTTAGTATCACATGACCATCTGAATACTACTCGCCCTTTCTCAGTAACTGCCCTGTTATTAGACATTTTCATTCATGCATTACATTAATCCTGTGCATATTGCATTTCTAGAAAGTCATTGGCAACTGAAAACTACTGTGTTTAAATGATGCTGCATCCAGGCCACTAGGTGTCAGTGAAAGCTAATGTAAGCCAATTCGACATAGTTAAAAAAAATGACAGAGTACACCTTTAAAAAATACAATTGCTGAAGCAACCACTAATTTTATGGTGCGTCTATGGAAATTTCAGCTCACGTGTCGAAACGTGCTCTTTGGGTCTCGTACACCAGACCTTTGCATCAACTCTATCAGTTGAGCTACTGCACAGTTTGATCACGTCTGAACAAGATTAAAAATGTATTTTTTTTTGTAATTCAAACAATAAAAAGTATTGCCTTATAAGTCATTTACTGTAGAAACAGTGTTTTAATGCAAGAAGATATCATTGTTTGAAGAACTGAGAAAAAAAGGGTTTATAAACTGATTATAGTTCGTAAGCAGTAAGCCGTTGTTGTAGTGCCTCAAGTGTTCATCTCACCAGGAACTTGAGTACAAGATACCTACAAGAAGCCTGTGTAAAAGGAATTCGATGAACATGCTAATTACATGCATCTGGCAAATGAAAGGTTTAGAGAAAAACTATTATATTGCTTGTTATCAATAGCACATCCTTATTCAGTGCTTTCAAACACTGTTTAAAATGTCAGCTCACTATCCTGAAACTTTTAAGGGAGAACAAAAGACGTGAAAACCATTGTAATTTCCGCTTGCCTACAACATTTTCCAGAAAGGTCGCTCTCTACCCACAATCTCAGTAAGCTGATTAGCCATGCTGTCTAAACTCACATCTCAATCTTTCATTATCAATCTGGTCATCCAGAGAAAGTCAGCATGCTGTTATTTGGCCGATAAATGTCTCTTTGAACCTACAGCAAACGATCGCTCTTGCATGCTGCACCAAATGTTTAACAATGCATGAGTTTGCATCTGCAACCGCAATCCATAAACTAGATGAACGCCATCAATTCTAAAAGCAGACACCTGGAATAATGATATCATTGCTGGCTTGAAATACATTGAATATTGAATGATATATTGTATCATATATAATATTACCATATATATGATATATAATATTTAGAATAGAAGATGAGACTGAGAAGATGGATGTTTTCATAGCATCTCTGAATGAAACTTAAGTAGCAAAAACAACTTTTATGTTGTTAACATTTTCATAATTTTTTTTGGATCGTCTTAATTATCTATCTGTCTGTCCGTCAGTCCATTACATTACAAGCTGCATGCTTCATGCTAAATGCATGCAACTTTTACGCAATTATTAGTGAATGAGACCCAATGTTTCCTGTCTAGAAAAGAGAACTACTTCCTCCCAAAGTTCTTCCACAATTCCCTCACACGCTTACTTCCTGCCTCAGAACTTTTTTCCCTGTGTCTACAAGTACCTATTGTCTACCACGCCATGTCCATGGCAGTGCAATTTGCTCTTTTCTTCGCACCATAGCATCATAATTTGACTTACATAGGTGCTAATTTTGCACAATTTAAAAGGCAATTAGGAAAATGCATTCTTATGACTGGCAGGGGGGATTAAGGCTAAACCCCAACTCTACACGTGCTCGCTAGCAGCCCACAGAGAGCACATTTCTTTTTTTTTGTGGAAGCCAGACCCTATTTGGCAGCATATATTATCAGTCATCGTGTTAATACCTACCCATCTAACATCAAATTTGATGTGTTACTTTTAATTAAACTGGAAGATAGCATGACAACAGAACTGGAACGCACCTTTCAAAGGTTCTTTCCAGTGCTGTGGCAGTGCAGTATGGGTTGAATAATGGGGTCAAATGTGGTTGAATGTTTCCCAAGTTATTCCAGTGTAATATTACCATGCTCTACCCCAGCTGAGTGGTGTTGTGGGGTTGGAGCTTAATGCTCTGGGTTTCTTTGACAAATACAGGCACATTTTTAAGTACTGCGATGAATGGTGGTGTGATGGCTTTACTGACTGTACACCCCCCACACACCCCCTGCTGTCAGTGACCATCCATTAATTTCCACAGAGATGCTTTTATGAGCAATAAATCAAAGAGTTAAGCATTATTTTAAACCTCTTAATTTCTCCTTATTTCCCTTAGATATTGCTCTGAGTTGAATTAGAATGTCAGTGCCTGTGGGGACAAGTAATGTGCCTTTTGTGTAATCCATAATTTCGGGATCTGACTCCCAGTCTAGTACTGAAGAAACCAATCCTTCTTTTAAAGGACTTGAAACGTGATGCCTACTCTGAAAATTTCTGGTAGTTAACAAATTCTGCTGTATGTTTGGAATTCTGTGTTTATTTGATGTTTCTTTATCCACCTTGTCAATATGCAATTTTTAATACAAGACTGTAAATTACTGAACATTAATCTTCTATTCAACATGAAATGCTTTTTGCAAGCCATTTTACATCAGTAATTTTATATCAGAGTAAAAAGGATAGGCTATTCAATGAAAATGAAGAAATGTATTGGATTGTGAAAAGTGGGCATTTGCTGGGAAGGAGTATAGAAAGAACGTTTCTATGGTGAGCCAAAAAACATGTATTCAGAAAGTAAATTTTGATTCCATGTTGACTGAAACCATCCCTGGCAACCTGTGCAAGACCCTTCCTTTATCATTCCTTTACAGCTCTACTGCAAGACCTCCTTTATGTAAACATGTAGACACAATAAAACTGTTTCTCTAGGATTGCCACATCCTTGTGCAATATTTCCCCTGCCTCTAAATGGAACCCAGCTGTGCCAGGTGTTGCACATCCAGACAGTGGCTGAGCTCTGCATTCCCATCAATATTTCCCATGCTAAATAACGAGACACAGTAACAACTGGCCTAGATTTTCTACCGGGGCGACTCACTCACCCAAAGCTTTAGTATGCATTCTGCCTCATAGAAATGTAAATCCAACCAAAGCAGGGAGGAGAAAGGTGATGGGCTCAGTAAGAAACACTTCAGATGAATGGAGTATTTTTCACTCACTTATCCCTCCTGTCTATGCTCAAATCTAGCTTTCGAGAGTTTTTGGATAATCTGACTTACTTGGCTGATTTAAATATAGCATTGGCATTGTCATCGTTTTTGTGCCAGATTGAATGGGAAATGTGTTGAGAATCAAGTTGGCGTCATGAACAGGATGCACAATACTCTCCCTGAAGTTGTACTCAGTTTCCCTGTATCAGAACACTAGGAAACTGAATGACAGTTTTATTTATTCAAAGATTTACAAAGGACACCATTGCAACTGCTAATTCTGTCCTGGTCAAGACAATACTTATTTGCATAATGTCTGCATATTTGAACTACTTCCTGAATTTCATCCTCGATTGCGCTTTGTTTCCTTGTTTTTATATGTGTGTGTGTGTCCTTGTGTGACAGTGCTGCACAGCAAATTTAATTTGCCAAAGAGCTCTCGCTTTAAGGAGCTCCCTGAACAAACAAGTTAGCAGAATTTACGCTTGCCTGATGTCAAATTACACCACCAAACGAACCTTACCTGAACAGAGGATAAATTGCACAGTGTTGCAATCTGGGAACGAGCCTTGTCCTCTTTCCTCTCCCCTCCTCCTCTTTGCTTGTTTTCATGTATGCTCTCATATTAAATATACATTTTGCACTCCTACCTCTACCTCATGCCACTTGGTAATGCTTGAGGCCCTGAATGATTTATGCAGATATTGATTTAACTGTTAAACATGAGATTAGATGCGTACCTTCCAATGCTATTTATCATAGACATTGACATCTATTTAAATTGTCAGCTCTAGTTTTATGGCTGTACACTTATATGAAAAATTTAAGCTGGCTCTGAGATTATTGTGGCCCTGAATCAGGGCTCGGCACCTGAATAAAGTAAAAAAAAAAAAATGTACATGCAAAGGAATGGATGTGGGTGGAGGTTTGGATTATTGGACTAATAAGGGCAAAGGTTGGAGGTGAAAAAATTTGTTCATTTCACAGTTATGTGATTTGATGTTTGGGGCTGTCTTAACAACCTGAACACAGGCATTGCCAGAAACACTTGGTGATTAATGTCAGCAGTGATCCACATATGATTGCATAATATATTTTACATTCTTTTTGCACTTAGTATAATCACTTTCACAAGGCTACAAAAAGTCACCTTCCCTATTTTTTTTCCTTTTCACCCTCCTATTGTGTTCAACACACACACACACACACACACATATATATATATATATATATATATATATATTACATTGATCAGCCACAACATTAAAACCACCTGCCAAATATTGTGTGGTTCCCCCTTGTGCTGCCGCTATTCTTCTCACTACAATAGTACAGAGCGGTTATCTGAGTTACCATATAATTTTTCTGTTCTAACCAGTCTGGCCATTCTCTGTTGACTTCTGACCTGCCACTCACTGGATGTTTTTTTTTTTTTTTTCACCATTCGGAGTATAATCTAGAGACTGTTGTGTGTGAAAATTCCAGGAGATCAGCAGTTACAGGAATACTCAACCAACCCATGGGAGAGTCACGTGATACCATGCGAGGTTCGGACATGTGAATAGCAAGCTCTGCGCACTTTGCTAGTTTTAATAACTTTTAATGAAATAAACTGAATACACTCTGTTACATAACTGTTCTAGGAGGACAATATGTCAAAGAATTCAAAATCTTTGGGCTCTGGAGACATTAAAAGACACTTACGTGCTCAAGCTGACCCACCTCAGAAGCAGGCCACAAGCCCGGGATTCGATTTGGTCAGAGAAATTAGGGAATTTCGGCAAGAAATGTTTAATATGTTGGCAATGCTGATGCAGATCGTTGCTGACTTTGAGGATCGTGCTGTAATACGTTGATCAATCACTGCCATGGAAACAAAATTTACTAGAACTGGGGGATGTCAAGAAACGGATCGATTATCTGGAGTCTTCGGGAGGGAATTATCTGCTAATCCGCTGGAGACCAAGGTGGATTTGGAGCATGTCTGGGAGAAGTTGGAAAATGGAGAACCTTAGCCAATGGAATAATGTCCAAATTCCTCAGGGAGCAGAGGGTCAGGATATGGTGAAATTCCTGTACGGGCTCTTTCTGAGTCTGCCCGACATAACAGGCCATAAATTTGAAATCGGGCAAGCTCACAGGGTTCTGGCTCGGTGATCCGCTGAGGGAGACAGGCCCCAATCAATTCTGGCCAAATTTCTGAGATCATCCGATAAAGATCTTGTGTTACGTGAGTAAAGGAAGGCTTTCTTGGAAGAACCACAGCATTTTCTTTTTCCCAGACTTTGCAAATTCGACAAGAGAAAACATGATCGTTTCAAGGAATGCAAGAAACTCTTTCAACGGAATGTCGCTTTTACACTGATGTTCCCAGCCAAATTGAGAATAGATGCTAAGGATAGCCGTAAAACATTTACATGTCCACAACAAACGATGTCCTTCATAAAGTCAATGGACTAAGTTATTTTGTGGTACTCATGTTGCAGCCGAATGGACTGACTCACCGAACATCCACTTGACTGTCCGAGGAAACCGAGCGCCTTTTTTGTTTCTTTTTGTGCTGGTTCCGCCTAGCGGCTTGAGTTTGTAATACTCCTTCGGGACAGTTGTGTGGATGAATCTGCACATTTTTTGTGCTTATGCCTCCTATTTGCTGGAGTTTTTTGTGTGGAGTATTTCTTACAAGTCATTGGAGTTCCAGATCATTTGTTGCACTCTAATAGCTTCTTTTTTTTGTATTTTTTTTTTGTGCTGGTTCCACCTAGCAGCTGGAGTTTGATTTATGGAGGAACACGCCTTCGGGACAGTTATGTGGATGAATCTACATGTTCTTTGTGCTTATTTCGCCTTTTTTATATCTAAGTCCCTCATTTAATCTGTTTTATTTGATTGCTCAATTGGAAACATAGAAAAGCAGAAGTTTATAGTAATGGAAATATTTTGTGCTGAACATGTTTGTGGCAGGGCAGAGTGCGGGGCCGGGTCGTGATCCTACACACCCGGTCCCTTTAGGCTAATCAAGCCTCTGAGAGGGATAAAGGCCGACTGCAGAGGATGGTGCGGGAGAGAGAGAGATTGTTTATGGACATGTCCACGGCTGTTCCGTTGGGGTGGACGGTAGTGGCGAGAACTCTACTACGGCGTATCCCGCCTCCTTCCTGGGTTTCGGCACCAGTGTAACGTGGTTCATTGGAAAAGAGGAGGCGAGAACAGGCTTGACAATATAAATAATATTTTAATTATAAACTTAAAACAAATGACACAAACGCACATATGACGGATATATCCGTAAACGATCTCTATCTCCCGCACCATCCTCTGCAGTCGGCCTTTATCCCTCTTGATTAGCCTAATACTGGACCGGGTGTGTAGGATCACGACCCGGCCCCGCCCTCCGCCCTGCCACAATGTCATTATAATCTAAAAAAACAATAATAAAAGTGCCAAGACAACCCAGAAATACAATGTTCTCAAAGCCACAAGTCTAAAGAAGTTACGTTTCAAATTTGAAGATGATCTTATCAAAAATGAGGTTCCTGTGAGCTTTTTTCGCTGCCGGTATACAGAGTAAAATTAAGGCTCCGCCTTTCAAGATGGCACAAAATATGACCGCACATCATGGCTATTATGAATAAAATTCATTCACATTTAAAAATTGACGCATTTTTAAAAACAGACTTTGGAGACAGGCTCATTTTGTTTACAGGACTCAAATATATAAGATCATATACAGTATACAACATGAAAGCTGCTCAGATTGCATAGTTTGTTGAAGAACGATGACAAAGGGTAATTATTTTAGGCGAGATTGCTTGTAAAAAATGTAGAATATATCAGTATTTCTCAGATGAGTCACTTTTATGGACAAAAAGGGCTATTGGATGTTTTTCAATGAACGCTTGACATGGACAATTGACCCAAGTGTGGTGAACTGGATTCATCTGGTGATCGTGATTTCATAACAAAGGTATGAAGTCCCATTTTGATATTGCATTTTTTTAATTTGTTCTCCTGGCACAAATAAACAAATTGCTGTTTCTGGAGCATTGCTATCGTGAAACAGAGATCGGATATCAATGTTGAACCCTTAGAGCTTTGAAAAGATGTATAATTTGTTAACATTAATTACATTTATAGACGTAAATGATATTGTAAATGTAAGAAGAGTGACGTCACTCCCGCGAGCAGGGGAATTGCATATCAACAGGTTAATTAGACTAAATATGAAGCTTTGGCTCTGACAGTGTACTGCCCAGTAACGGCTTTTCAGTTGGGCGCCTTTCAGTGACCCAAACAGGACATGAAGTATTAAGGTATTTAATTCCCAGAAAATTTGTGATTTAGTTAAGAGTTAATTTTTACCCTTTAATAAAAAGTTTTTCGAGCGATGTGGGCAAGTTGACTTCATTGCATTTATCTATGATTGGGAAGGTTAATGTTATTAAAATTAATTGTTTTCCAAAATTCAACTACCTGCTACAGTCTCTCCCTATAGATGTCCCCGTCTCTTATTTCAAGCAATTTGATAGCTTAAGAAAGGTGGGCTAGGACTGCCCAAGATTTTGTTCAACCTGTTGATATGCAATTCCCCCGCTCGCGGTCGTGAGGTCACTCAGCTTACATTTAATATAGAATTTACCGTCTATAAATGTCAGTTAATATGCCAAAAATATCAATCTTTTTACATGTATGAACAGTTAAGAACTTATTAATGACTTAATTGATTTAGATGAAAACCATCGGGTTATGAATGATTTATCAGCTTGAAATCCACCGGGTCAAAATTGACCCGCATATGCAAAAGGTGTAAGCAGATTCTGAACACAATAGGAGGGTTAAACTAACTTTATCAAGACTTTAAGACATGTTAAAACATATTATTTTCAGCACATATGACTTTGGGTCTGTTCCAAACCTTAGTGAGCAGCCTCGCTGTCTTCTGCCTACATAGGCAGCTGTCTTCCATTGCATTGCCTAACTGAAATGGAGCCTTATGAGAGATAGATTTGGAACACTATTTATAGGTAGCAACTGCAAGTGTCATTCAAATAGCACTCCTCAGGAGTCTCAACTCACAACAGTACAGGTGACGTGAGAAGAACAACGTAATACTCTGAGCATAAGTATGCATAGCATACATACATTTTTGCTATAGTCTGTTTTCTATCATATAAAAATCATTATGAAAATCAAAATACTTTTCAGTATTAAATGGATTATGAGTACATTTATAATGTAAATTTATCTCGCTTCGTCTGCTTGAATTTATTTTTCTATCGACTATCGACTTTCTGTGGAAGGATGCACACAACGATGCCTTAGAATTTGGCCAAAACAAGATTCTTAGGAGGCAGAATAATTAAGACGCACTTTCGGGAGCACACGTATGATGTCTTCAAGTGCTGCCTCCGGAGGCAGCTCACTAGGTGTGGAACAGACCCTTTGTTTCCAAACAAAAGTTAGGCTGAATATTTAGTCTGTCAGCATTCAATTTTATTGTATGGGAAAAAGAAGCAATGACAATTAATGGTGACTGAGGCTACCAATCCATAACACACTTCCTAACATCATTTAATATTTTCCTCAGAAGAAAGAAGATCATATGTGTTTGGAACAAAATAAGGGTAATCGATGATAACATTTTCGATTGAACTATCCCTAAAAGGCTAGAGTGTAGGACACTGGCGTTGCTTTACTCACAGAGTTATTTAGGCTATACAACCAAGCTCAGCTCTGCATTGAATATAGACTGCGGTCCTACAGTATATTTCAACAGTGACTGGTATCCCTTGTGCCACCACTCATCTGTTTCAGCAGAGGTAAGATCTTCCGGCACTTTCCGTAAATTAAGCTTGACCCAGATTCTCTTATCTGCTAGCGTGAGAGTGCTGTGGACTGGGTGCGGTCGTCTTATCTTCCTGCTTTTTGCGTGTTCCTTTGATAATTCATAGGAACACACAAAACACGGGCACACTAATAAAATAACACACAAGGGGACCGGTAACACAAGGGTAACACAAACACACACACACACATACATTAACATGCTGTGCTCATGCTGAGATTTGCGTTCCATTGCAGGAAAACAGCTCTTTCCACTGCCCTGAATGCACAACGCAAACACACCACCCCTACCTGTAATAACTGTTTTCTGACAAACTATACATTATCCGTTCCTTTCTACGGCACAGGCCTGCTTTTAATGAGCACTGAAGCAGAACACAATTTACTTATATGCCATGCGGTTCGCATTTCCACTTTCCCTCTCTCTCCTTCTCCCTTGCACACACACACATACATACGCAAACCTGTCCTCCAAATCCGCTGGTACATTTAAGCATGCTGTATGCTGGCTCTGTAATTTTCCACTGAACGCATGTTCGTTTAGCTGATGCTAAGACTGAATTTTTTTTGCTGTATAGCTGATTCTCATTCTCCCTGTGGCACATTTATGATTTAGGGCTGATATGAAAAATGTAATGGCTGACATTAAAGGCCAGAAAAATGCAGGAACCCAAAACATCTTTTTCACGATTAAGATTTTGAAACCGCTTATCTGAAAACTGTCATGTCGGACGCACCACCAGCCCGCTCGGTTCCCCCGCTGGCATCAGCCTACCGGGGAAAATGCTCGGTATGCCAGATTGCCAGTCCAGCCCTGAGTCGGGCCCAGGCTGGGTTGCAGACCTCTATCACTGATACAGAGTACTGCCCCCACTGGCTGAAGCAGGAAGTGTTGTTGAACGAAGGGGGCACTGTCAACAGGAATAGATATTTAATTAATGATATGCCTTAACACAAACCACAACCTGAAACCTAATCATTAGTGGAGTGAAAATGTCATTTTAGAGCGATATGGTCATTGATTTTGTGCACATTATTACTTCCTTATTTCCATCGGACCAGAACATGTATTTCTGAGGCTATTTGTGCAATGTGCCACAGGAAATGGTAAACACATTTAAATTGATGCAAGCATGTCAGATGGCATTTGTCAGTTACTCTGCAGAATGGGGTCTGTTTCAGGGTACTGGAAAATTCAGATCATGTTGGCATTAAGAAAATTGTATCCATGAGTTGTCCTCACTAATATAGTGAAACCAACATGTGTGTGTGCATGCGTGTTTGACGGACAGATTGTTTATGATTGGCATCTGCTTCTCCCTCTGAGCTGTGTGAGTTCTGCGATGTGAGGCATGTTGGTGTTTCTGATAGGTTGTCAAAATGTCAGAGGTGTCTGGACACGCACGCACGCACGCACGCACGCACGCACGCACGCACGCACGCACGCACGCACGCACGCACACACACACACACACAGACAGACACACATGTACACCACATTTGTCCTCCTCTTTAATGGTTTCCACTGTGTTTTGGTGGCAGAATGCGGCCTCAGTGGTGCAGCCCAGAATGCACTGCTGCTGTTCTTAGTAATAAGTGGCTTGGACAGGACAGGCGCTGTCTCCATCATATAAACATCTTGCTGTTTTTTAAGGACTTCTTTTCTCTTCAGGGATAGCTCTGTCTCTCACTTCAACAAAAAGGAAAACTTTGTTGAAAGAAAAAATAAAAACTATTGTGCAGTCATTGTAGACATAAACTGTAAAATGACTCCTCAAAACTGCAAGCACAAGTAGCAAATATATTGAAGATGACAGAATTTACGGAAAAATCCCATAAGACTTTGAGCAGGTTTTGTCAAATCGTCTTGTGTAAGAAGCCTTATTTAAGGGGCAATCAAATTTTCAGACAACATACAAGGTAATTAAACATGATATGATGCATTTTTCCTGTTTGTGCCTTTTGAGAAAATAGAAAGATGAGTTGTACGGTTGTGTCTATGTCAGTCTAATTTCTGTCTTCATTCATTTTAGATTAATGATAAGGAAATTATACAAGATGCACCAACTATAGGGAAGTTGATTTTTGAGACTTTATGTGAAAAAAACACAACATCCATTTTTTGAATGCCATTATGCTATACATTATTGATAATTAGGCAATACAGTAATAATAAACTAGATTATAACATTTTCTGAAGAAAATATGTGTGGCATTTTCCCATACAACACTCACCGCCATGATGTTAAGGTTCTTTGGGTGGTTGCCAGGGCGTTGCTGTGCAGTTGCTGAAGTGTTCTGTGTCTAGCTTATTGCTGTGCAGGTGCTAAGTATTGCTAGGGAATTCTGGGTGGTTTGCTACCGCCTCAAGTCAAAAGAGCCCACCCCTAAGCCTCTATATAAGGCTTAAATCCCTCCTTCAATGTAAGCTAATGGGATTTTTTTTTCACCTGTGTTATCGTCTGCCATATGGAAATCTGTAAATCTGATCACATACAAAAGTAATAGCACATCTCACTTTAACAAACTGCTGCTTGACTTGATGTATAATTTGTGTTTATAGTACAAATGCTTATTTTGAATTCTTAGAGGGATTACAGTTAGAACATGAACAATAATAGCAAGCACCATTTACCATAAACCTTTTTCAATTCACTTTTTGCTATTCAGTCTTCTGAAGTTATGTGTTTGGCCCTGGCCGAGTTTCAACACAATACAGCATTTTAAAAGCAGGCCACGTGTAAACCTTTTTCTGCAGACAACTGTTATATGGCCGCTTTAGCAGACCACCACCCTTTCAAGAATGCTTTTTAAATTCATCCATCAATAAATCATTGTTGTATTAGTTCTTTCCATACATGTCACAAGTCTTTACATGTCACAGTTGGTCTGCTTCAGAGAATGCAACAATGCAATCATGCAAAGGTTACATCATAAAAGCTTCACATTGGCTGATTGACCTGTTTTCTGCATAGAAAGGTCCACACGTGTCGTGCAGTCATAGTTACAGCCATCTTTTATCTTGGTTTCTTTGCCTTGCCATGATTATGCTTTGACTGTTTTGGAATTGTATGTGTTAAATACAAGGTAAACTCTGTCCACACACTTTGTGGCATATCAACAGGGAAAATACTTTTGAGATGTTTGTACTGTTAACATTCACACCAAATAAATATGGTGTCATCCCTGACTAATAGGAGAAGATTGTAGGTCAGTGGCAGATATGCAATTGACAGATACCCAGAAATCAAGCTGCGTATCACTGCGTACAATGACACTTGACTTGGAAAGTCAAGCAAAAAGGGGCCATTTGTGCCCATGCCCCCCACTGCCCCAACTTCAACACCCATAAGGGGCTATCAAGCTTGCTGCACATGAAGCAATTACACCCTTGTTTAAAGTGTGCCCTTATTATGGAGCTCTGCTACTTGAGAGCCACCCTACTGGGCCCTGCCCATTGACTCCACAGGTTTTAAACACAACCTCAGTGGAGGCAAATATGCTGGGTGCCAAGTGTCCCTCAAGTGGCAGTTATGGCTAATACGAGTCTCAGAATTAGAGCCAGAGGAGAGGAGAGAGAACACAGTTTTGACAGTACCGGGACTTTATTGTTAGATAGCTGCATATGTTCAGTGTGGAGCCAATTTCTCGAAGTGTTTTCAAATCCAAATCAACATGTTAATTTGAGCACCAGGCTCAATCTTTGTAAATTAAAACTTGTTGTGATGGTTCACATCAACCATCAAGATGAGGAAAAAATATGATCTCAGTGATTTCAACCGTGGCATGATTGATGGTACCAGGTGGGCTGGTTTGAGTTTCTGTAACTGCTGATCTCCTGGGATTTTCCCGCACAACAGTCTCTAGAGTTTACTCAGAATGGTGCCAAAAAAAAAAAAAACATCCATTGATTGGAAGCTCTGCGGACGGAAAAGTCTTGTTTATGAGAGAGGTCAACGGAGAATGGCCAGACTGTTTTGAGCTGACAGAAAGGCTAAGGTAACTCGGATAACCACTCTGTAAAATTGTAGTGAAAAGAATAGCATCTCGGTATGCACAGCAGATCGAACCTTGAGGAGGATGGCCTATCATGATCTCTGATGAAGCTTGTTGGCCAGCATGGTTTTCCTGGTGGAGCTTGTCAATCAACATGATGTTTCTGGTGAAGGTGGTTGACCATCATGGTCTTTCTGTGAAGTTGTTGTGTCAACCAGCCTGGTCTTTGCGTTGATACCATTCAACCATTATAGCATTTCTGATAAAGCTGGTTGACCTATGTTTGTTTTGCTAGTTAAGCTATTTAAGAAGTCTGGTGGGACACCAGCATCACATTCTGGGCACCAGCATCCAAAACAACATATGCTGGTGCTTAGCATTTATTGTCATTTTTATAGAGTTAATCAGGCTGCTGTGGCAGAAAGGAGCTACTTTTTTTAAGGACTAATCAAACCTCACTGTGTTCCGCTAATTCACACTTTGCCATTCTCATAAATCTGTGGCTAGCTTCTGGTGAGTGACAGTGTGTTTGTATGTTGAAGGGTCAATAAAAGTTGAGTATGTCTAGAACTCTAGCTGACGGTAAAGTGTTATTTCTCCCCTCAGAAACCGAGAGGGAGAAGACTCTCTGTTCTCAGCGGGCTGTCTCCTCTCCCTCCACCGTCACGCATGCTGAGCCGAGTATCTAAGACACTCTGCTTTCGAAGTTTGAGATGACACAGGGAGAAGCTCTCCAACTGAGGAAGCGAGAAGTCTGAGTTTTGAAAGCAGAAGTGTGCTGAATGACAAACCCAGACCCTCAGACAGCGGAGTTCAGTGAGAGCCACCCAGGTCTCCTGCCACTGATTATTTACAGTGTTTTGGTGTGTCAGTCTGTCACCAAGCTACCGTTTGTGTGAGTTCCTCCTTTATTCTGCACAACAAAAGCCCCTTCATGGCAGTGTTGACCTTGCCCGTTCCTGTCAGTCTGACATAAAATATGGTAGCATATTTTTGTTCTGTAGTCTCCACTGCTGCTGTCACATAATTAAAGCACTTGCAAGGCAAACTTATAATACCTCTTACTTTTTTCATTCAGCTTCAGTTGCTTATTGTACACTGAAAAAAGTTAAAATGTGCAGTTATTACCTTAAGGAGCTATTTCTACCTGGTCTAACCCTCAAAAACGATTTTTTTTGTCTGTGTACCATCTTGTAGTTGATTCCATTAGTAGCATCACTACTTGTAGCTAGTTACTTCCCAACATTGTCTGTGTGTGTGTGTGTGTGTCTTGCTTTGTCTTTTGATTTTCTCAGAGTCAGTGTCTGTGCGGCTTTCTGTCTCTTTATCTCAGTTGTCTCTTTGTGCTGGATATTATTCTCTGGGGCTCTAGAAATGTTGATCCTGTGCTGTGAAACAAGTCACCCTGTCACTGTCCCGTCCTCTCTTTCATCCACCTCTCCTTTTTGTAGAACAGTCATGAGGTCCAGGGTTGGATCTCAACCCATCCTCCTCCCAGTAACAGCACACACACTCTAACACACTCCCTCTGGATGTGTCTGCAGGGCCCTGCATGCATGACTGCATTGCTGATGGCTGACAGGCTTTTTGGGCTTTTATCTGTCATTGTTGAGGCTGTCTCCTCTCAGCTCCTCTCCTCTCCTCTCCTCTCCTTCCTTCCTTTATAATTCCTTATCCTTCCATTTTCCTACCTCTTCCTTCCTTTCTTCTCTCTTGCTTCATTTTTCTTACATTTCTACCCTATTTACAGTACATTCCTTCCTTTCTTCTTTCCTTCCTTCATTTCTTCTTTCTTTCTTTCTTTCTTTCTTTCTTTCTTTCTTTCTTTCTTTCTTTCTTTCCTTCCTTCCTTCATTACTTCCTTCTTTCCTTCCTTCCTTCCTTCCTACCTTCCATATTTCCTTAATTCCTTCATTTCACTTTAATTTTCCTACTTATTCCTTCCTTCATTTTTACCTTCATTTTCTTTATATTTTCCTTCCCTATTCGTTCATTCCATCCTCCTCACCTCTCTTTCCTCCCTCTATCCACCTGTCACAAAGTCAGCAGCTAGAGTATGGACTGCCATAATCCTGCTCACCAGAAAGCCATAATTGGTCGAGAGATTCATGCAGGGATTACTCCTGTGATTTGGGAGAAGGTGATAGTGCCAGAATTCAGGTAAATTATAGACAGATTGAAGCATTTTAGAGCTGAATACAGGGGCTCTCTTCCAAAACCTAGTGAGCTTCCTGTGTAGGAAGCATTTTAAGTGATCATAGGCATGCTCCAGAAGTCTGTTCCATAAGTATGCTGCCTTATAAGATTCCTTATTTTGGTGAAAGCAAGAGCTGGTAGATTTGAAATGGGTCCATCAGAAAAATAACCTCCTTCAAATGCCTAGCTTGACACGGTCGATATTTTAGTGCATGATGCTGACAGCCAAAGAAATCTGTACCTATCTGTGTGCAATACACGTAGGAATGAATACAACCTTTAGAAAAGGATTATTTCACTCCAATGAAGCACTAGAGAGCAATTTGTCTGTTTCTAAAGTCACTGATTTTGTTTATCCTCTGTGTCACTTTTCCGACTGCCGCTTTGTACATATGGTGTACTTTTCAAGGTTTGGCTTCAGGATATCGGTTTAGGCCAGTAGTTTGGTTTGATTGAAACTGCTCAACAGTATCAACTACATCTGTGTCTTAGAGCAAATATTTGTCCCGTTCCGTCCCTTTGATGAAGCAGTGCTGAACAACAGTTGTGTGAGAACTGAATTTTTTTTCATAAACTATGAAATCACAAGGATTGAGGTTACATTTGCATTGATACGTTGAATCCAACATACAGTTGTACTTTATTTTGGAACATTTTCATTTTCAAGCAAGCTTTTGATTTCCCAAAGCCTATTACAATACAGCGACAAATGCAATTAGCAAGTTGTTTTCGGTTGAACTTTCTGTGCAAACAAATAATGAAATGTCTTTTCCAGTTAGCTGTGACTGTAATCGTGTTACACCATCTATTTATACATGAAAACCAGTAAAAAAAAAAAAAACATACATATAAAAACATGAAATAAAATTATTTTACAAACTCTTAATTGCTGATGGACTGGATCGTTTAAAGGATGCCAAAATGCAGTGTGTACATTTTTCAGTGTAATCAGTTTAGATATTAGAAGCATGTGGGTTGTACATCAAACTCCGCAGGATTTAAAAGGCTTCTAAATCTGCGGAGGGATGTTGAAGTTTATTTCCTCCGAAGTTTATAAGCTGCTTAAAGCCTTTAAGGACTTTAGCATGTGTTGCAATAGAAACATCAGCCTTGGAGGCAGGCCTGACTAGATGCCACCGAAAACTGTGAAATTGTGTGTGTAATAGAACTAAGTGTGGATAAATGTTGTGTCCTAGTTTCCAATATGGATAAGGTACACTATATTGGTTGTTGAATGTCCATTGAAGTTGTACCAGCAGCACTAATAAAGCAATTTGTGTAACATGACATTACGCTTTTCCGGAAAGGCCTTTGTCTCTGGTGCTATACAAGGATGCTTGAAACCCACAAGGTATTGTGTTACACAGCTCCCATTTAAAAAAAATATGTTTTTAGACATATTTTCTCAGATTCACCATCTGAAGTCTTTCATTAATTTGCCCTTTGGGAATCCATTTCCTTTTAGAAATGTTCTGTGCCCATCTGATCTTCTACACTGATGCTGTTGCGAATTTAATGTTTTTTTTAAAGTGATAGTTTAACCAAAAGTAAAAATAATATCATCATTTACTCCATTTACTCACTCTCATGTCCCTTATGACTTTATTTCTCCCATAGAACATTGAGATTCATTGAGAAATGAATCTCAATTGACTTTCATTGTATTGTAAATGCAAAGAAAGTGAACGGTGAATGATGCCATCTTTACACTGCAAAGGTGGCACAGAATTTTATTCTGGCTTTATGCAGCATTGCATCTTTTCTCAGAATTTGGAGCAGGCTCAGAAAGTCTTAACTTGGCTGAGTAATAATGCAGTGTAAACATGCCTTGAGATTAACATAATGCCAAACGTCTCCTTTTGAGCTGCATTAAAGAAAAAGTAATACAATATTGGAACAATATGAGGATTAGTCAAATAATACAGAATTAATTGAGAATATCAGATAATCACAAAGACTTGGAGATTGGTCCTTTGGACTTGGGTGACCATCTAGTAACCATCCAGAACCTGGCAACCACCCAAGAACCTAGTTTTGTGGCGGCAACATTGCTTTCTTCAGAAAGTTTAAAAATCAAGTTTATCTTATCTTGTTGACCAAATAACACAGACAAGCATCCAGTCCAAGAAAAGATTTGATGGCTGAGTGGATATTTCCAGGTTAAGTTTAGGTTTTCCTGGCTGTTTATGACTCTGTTTGGAGAAAATAGATACAGACAAAACACATTTTTGCCGGTTTGGGCCAAAACATGTTGACAATAAATATAATTTTATTCATGGCCCCTCAACTTTCTCTTGTATTGAAATATGTATTTGCCAGGTAGCTGTTCTCCTGAGGCACATGCATATATGCACTTGCCAATTACAAATTACTTTTTTTTTTCAATATGCATACGAAAACCTAAGCTTCTCATTCAAAAGTGTGTTTTTCCCAAATCTCTCTCCAGACTAATATCCTGACTGTGTATTTTCAGTTTTATGAGCCTTGGAATGAGTAAACCATGGATTTGGTATCATAAAATTGTGTAATGTATGATGTGTGGCTGTAATGAGAAAGATGTGGGGCTCTTTGAACAAGTAGCACCCTCCGTGTGAATTTGATTGATTAGCTAGGGCTGTAACCAGCCAAATGTATTCACTCCTGCCCCAGTGCTGTGCAGTGTGGACTGGGATATTAGCCTGTATGCATTACAGTGACATATTCACCTCAGCTGGCTCAATAAATCTTACTGTGGGGGAAAGAAATCTTTGGAACTATTTTCCACTTCTCCTTTCTTTCTGTCTGTCTGTTTCTGTCCCAAGCAATGAGGGTGTTATTTGAAGCACAAGGCATTAAGACTAAGATACACCACAGGGTGGGGCCATAGAACTGTTACTACTCTGCCTGACAACTTAGTTCAGTTACAGCTACTTTAGGATGCTGCCTTAGAAGGCAGCTGCATATCTAGGTAGTACCCAGCAAATGTAGCTTACTAGGTTTTGGAACAGAGCTCATGATTACATGGATGCAAAGCTACTACTGTTACACACAACTGAATTACTGCACTTTTTTAGACTCTAAAAGCTTTGGGTTGCGTAGGAGGGTACGTTAACCTCAGCTCACGTCGGTTTCTAACCAATAGATGACATTGTGCAAATGACACATTAGACATTGTGGGAAAAAAATGATTGCAATCTATTTCAGTGAGAGAAAGAAAATCACAAGCAAGGCACACAGGGAGAAGGACATTTAGCGTATCACGTGTCATTTGTTTGGAAACATATATTACATTAGAGGAAGTGGGCTGATGATATTTCCTGCTGCGTGGGAGCTTTATTGTGCCCTGGGGCAACGTGTGTTGAGTAATTGAGGTGCTAATGTAAATAATGAACACGGATAGCAGATCAATCATTAACCAATACTGCAGACTTTAATATTAGAGTCAGACATATGCCCTGTATAACACAGATATGAGGCATTGACAGCACCATTACCTCAAGATACTCTGAAACTGGCAGTGTTTATGTATCGTCAAATGTAACATGTGTAAATGCTCTCTCCCAACTCTGTCCCTCTCTCTTTTCATCCTCATCTGATATGCTGATACGCTGTCAGTCTTTTTCACTCTCACACATAATAAATCACAAATTTGATCTCTTTAAAGTCAATATGATATAAAAATGACACTTTTCTTTCTTAATGCACATTCTTGGTCACATTATGCACAATTCCTTACATTATATTGCTCTATTTCATTAACTTGAGAAAAAAACATTTTATACATTTATTTACTAACAATGTCCATATGTGTGTGTACATGCATGCATCACAAGTTAATTATGTCACTTTTTCTTAAAGTCATGGAAATTTCCACAATAGTGTCATTTCCCACACATCTTAAAGGGGTCATGACATGCATTTTCATGAATTTTTAAAAGTGTTCCCTTTCAAAAAGCTACACTTATGATGCTGCGCTGAGTTAGCGCTTTGGGAACAACTTTAGGTATGACCAGCTGTGAATATGTGTGCAACAGGTCAATGAACATTGACTGGAATTTATAGCCTCTGCTGGTGACATCATTGGATGCACATGTAGCAGGGCTATAAATAGATGCGTCACAGGTGCATCGTCAGATCTTTTGTCTTCAGATCACTCTGTGTGTGTGTGCTTCATGAGCCTGTCACAAACTTTCTACTTTCCTCTGTTAGGAGTTAGAATTGTTAGGCAGTGCGCAGAAACCTTTCCCTTTCCTTTTCTTTAAAAAAAAAGAAGAAAAAGAATGACTGATAAACAAAGCAAGCGGTGTGTGTTCTCATGTTTACGCTCTATGGCTGAAACAGACACACATCAGTTTTGTTTTGTGTGTTTGGGGGAAGAGCATGCTGTTCTTGCGTCGCGGCAGGCGGGTGCAGGCATTGCGATCTGTTTACAGAGGAACGAGAGACAGGTCCGTCCCTATTGCTCGCTCCACAAAGCTGTGCAGGACCACCTCCACGCTTGTGGGGAAGGCTTATCCGGCAGCAGGTCAGGCTGGTGCTGCCCTTGGGCATGTGTATCATCCACTTCGACCCTCCCGGTACCCCCACGAAACCTTTCCATTTCGCCGCCTCTGGTGTTTTGGGAGATTGAGGCTTCCAGCGAAATATTGTGTGTACCGCTGCTTTCTGTCTTAGTCCAGGATGCGGAACACACTGCATCCCCTCAACAGGAAGTGTCAAAATGAATACCCATCTCAGAGAAACTGGCAGCATGGAAACTTCTGCCAGATATTTTATGTGGGTCCTAAGAACAGTAGAAAATGGCTACAGAATTAAATTCGCTCGCCGCCCTCAGAAAAGCGTCCTCTCTCCCACTCAGATAAAAACCTATCTGGGCATCGTATGGAATTCGATCACAATGCGGGCACAATTGTCTCCCACTCTAATCGAGTCCATTCAGAACACCCTGAGCAAAGTCAGGCTAGGCCAAGGTTGCACTGTTTGTCAGTATCAATGATGTCACCTGCAGAGGCTATAAATTCCGGTCAATGTTCATTGACGTGTTGCACACATATTCACAGCTGGTCACACATAAAGTTGTTCCCAAAGCGCTAACTCAGCGCAGCATCAAAGTGTAGCTTTTATCAGGGAACAAGGGTTACGGTCAAGTAACCCGAGACGTTTTCCTTAAAGTTCACTTACAATATTAGTAAAGTTTTTTTTGTACATACAGTATATTTGTAAAATATTTTCCATCTTCATTCTGACCCTCTGTCAGAAACATTTGGTTTTGGTGCTGCTTCACCTTTAATACTTGACAGCTGCTCTCTCTTGTTGTATTTTGGCTTCGCTATATGCAGCGCATAATTTAAATGAATAAAAACCGACTGCATTCTCAACTAAAAACTTTATTTATCTTAAGACCACTTCTAAACATGTCGAGTGCAGGAGGATTTAAGGTACAGAGGTAAGTCATTCCGCAGTCTCTGTGCTGCAACCAAAAAGGCACGATTGTTACGCTTCAAACGAGAGTGAATACAGTGAATACATTTCACAAGACTCTAGAATGTCATTTAAAGGGCTAACTTCTGCCATACCGAGTCACGTGATACAACAGCATGCCATCAATTTCCTTGACGCGCTCCTATGAATGCAGTGCCAACAAAAGTGCATCTGGTAAGATATCTCTAAGTTTTTTTCATTGAAACCTGTTTGGTTGTAAAGAGGAGAGTCTCTTGTTTCATATGATATGCCGCTTTAAAAGTAGAATTTTTTTGCATGCCAGCACCCTGATAAACATGATAGAAGCCTTTATTTATTTTGGTCACACATTGTACATACATGTTTATTATTAGGTGCAACTAGTAACTCTAAGAAAATACATACCAAATTGGCATCTACATTTTGTTGTAATATCGAATCGGGAGGTTCAATTCACACCCTTAATGTTGACTTTGACTTTACTTTATTTTCTTCAAACAACACTCTTCTCATATTTCATCTCAAGCATGCTCTTTTTGGTCACATTCTGGTGTTCACTGACACCTATTCTTCCAAGACCAAATTATCTGAGCAATCTACATTAATTTCTTAGCTCCACACATTTACTATACGTCAACAGTTGTCTCATTCTACATTTTTCCTTAAGAAGTTAGGAGAAACATCAGAGACAAAATTGATACTTGAAGTAAACTGAAGCGAGAATTCCACTAGGTTTCCCAAGCTATTTTAGAGCAACCTCTGCGCAATACAGTTTCCCCTGGGCACAAACATACATAGAGTATCTAAGACAAACAATCCCTTCCATTTCACTGTCAGATCAACATTATTTAGAGCTGAGCCATAGTGAGAAATGCCCCAGATAGGATCAGCCAATGGCTGGGCATCTGCCATCTATCAGCAGCAACTGCAAATACTGGGAATTATAAATAACACGGGCAGGAAATGGCAGAGAAATGGCTCCCGGTAAACAGATAATAATTATGTAAATGTTATTGGACCTCTAGATTTAGAGATACATCTATAACTGAGACATTTAATGCATGTATATAGTGGTTTTAATTTACTTTTTCCTTAGCTCGGTTTTTATTATTGTTATTATTATTATGTATGGCTCTTTAACAATACTAAAGATACTTCTTAAAGAAGTGTTGTTTACAACAATAAATCTGATTAATGCTTATATAATGGGCACCCTTTGACACAATGTCAAAAATGTCTTGAAATTCAGCTCACTTTTGAAATGTGAAAAGTAACCAACATCATTTGTTTTATCTGGGGTTGTAAAGCTCAACATTGTGGCAATATTTCTTCTGAGCAGCATCTGCATCCCACCATATTTGCAGTTTTAAGCTGATTTGTCCTAATTGCGAGATCTAACAGTTGTCTAATGTGTTATATGGGGAGTTAATTATCCGAGCACGGCATGCCAGTACACACGACATTGCAAGCTTACTTTACAGCCACTAACGGTCTCTAGCTAAATGCCAGCTTCTCCTCACGCCGTAGACTGTGTTCCACCAGGAAAAAATGGGAACGCTCTTCCAAAAATAACATGATTAATGGGCCCGCTCGCCCTGATGTTCTCGTGACTATGTCATTCTCAAAAACTTCCTTTTAATATGCATGTCAGAAACATAAACTCCTGAGAATAAGCTGTCCTGCAAAAGATAAAGGTTAACATTTCACTCAGGTGCTTGGGATCTTCATTTATAGCTTTTTGGAAATTATTCTTTTTATTAGGAATTTTTGGGGTTCAGCCCTATCAACAGCTTTAGTGGCATGATTTCAATTACCACAGAATATAATTTTGACTCACAGAAAATCACAGTCACAGTATTACACTTTCAATGGAAGGCTATATGGAGCCAGCAGTCCAGAGTGTTAAAAAGCAGAAATGAGAAGATTGTTTTTGCTACAGCACTTCCATTAATTATTTGTATTATTATTATTATTATTAATGTTTATCTATTTTTTATTTGTTTTATTTTTTTCTCACCAATTTGGAATGCTCAATTCCCAGTGCGCTCTAAGTCCTCCTGGTGGCGTAGTGGTGTAGTGCCTCAATCTGGGAGGTGGAGGACAAATCTCAGTTGCATCCGCGTTTTTGACCGTCAATCTGCGCATCTTGTCACGTGGCTTTTTGAGCACGATACCGTGGAGACCTTGTGCGTGTGGAGGCTTCATGCTATTCTCTGCGTCATCCACGCATTATACATTACATTACATTACACACATTATAGACACCAAGAGGAGCAACCGGGCCAATTTGCAACCGGGCCAATTTGGTTGCTTAGGCTGGACCTGGCTGGAGTCACTCTGGATGCCCTGGATTCGAACTTACGACTCCAGGGGTGGTAGTCAGCGTTAATACTCGCTGAGCTACCCAGGCCCCACTGCCATGAATTATTACATAAAAATTACATAATGTGTTACCAGAAATGTGTTGTAATGTATATGCTTGGCCCCATGTACACCATTGTAAGTGCCTTACTGTACTCACATTTTTTCCTAAAAAAACAAAAAGAAATGAGGGACTGCTCGAAATTATTTTCAGTAGCAATCGACATTATGCCACAAATGCTTTTTCTTAATCTTAACTTGCATTGAACCTGGAACATTCTTAGAATATCATCATATAATGAAATAATAATTATGAAAACAAATAGGTTTTATATATATATAATATGTGTGTGTGTGTGTGTGTGTGTGTGTGTGTGTGTGTGTGTGTGTGTGTGTGTGTGTGTGTGTCTTTATCTCTCTCTTGCATCCCTGAAGGTGCACAGACAGTAGGTAACAGGATTTAGAGTCATTGCCTCTACCTTGCCTACTTTTCCTCCGCTTTGCCTTGAGGGACCATCTCTATGGAAATGCACTCTTTACAGGATTGAAGGAATTCTATTATTTTCTTTTCATCCATAAGAGGTCGGCCAATCCATATTTCTCTCTCTTCCACGGCAGATCCTAATCGTTAGCCTATTTGCTTTTTATTCTCAGCAAAGCTAAACAAATTGATGTCCACACACTTGATGAAATAGACCCTCGGGAGAGTAAATAACCACATCGCAATCACACTCTTCCATCTTCAGTAAACATTCCAGGGAATCATGTCCTTCTTTTAGACAAATTTATCCATAAACCTTCCGGCAAGCCTATAGTTTTGCTGTTGATATGATACTAATTAGAATAGGTTGCAGTGATCAAATATTCAGCTAGTCGTCCAACAACACAACTAGTTGGCTACTTAAGATTTTTTCTTATTTCTTATTATTATTTTTTTTAATTTTGCGGTTAACTTTTCTTGGTGTGCTGACAGTGTGTTGTATTTTAACTGTTAGACAGTTTGTACGGTAAAACACTCTTTGAAAAGTTACATCTTTAGATTCATCCTCTTTAAATCACTGCCGCTACCACCATACAGGTACATATGCAAACAAATGTGTTTTTTTTGAGCATATCACACCATGAGCGCTGCATGTTTTAGACTGTCAAGTCACAAATATTCCCACTTTTGAAAATGCGTCTTAAGATCCAAGTGTACCCAAAACCAGCCTAATTATTCAGGGCTTGTTTAAAAATGATTAGTGGACTAATTATTATGCCCTCATTAAAATTATTTATGAAAGAAATGTTTGCATAAGAAAATCGTTTAAATTTTTTTTTTTATTAAATATAGTCAGGTGGTGTAACCAACTTTTAAAAATAAGAGATGAACATGACAAGCCATATTTTGTTCAGGTCATGTGGAGTAACCCTGAAAAAAATGTACCCAAAAATAAATGATATATACAGTTGAAATCAGAAGTTTAAATACACTTGTAAATACACGGCAGGGCCAATGCTGGCCAAATTGATGCCCTTTTGCAGAGATCCAGGTGGATGGGGGGGGGGTTGGGGGCAAGCGTGATATGAGAGTGAAGCGATCGTCTGTGTTCAGCAACTGCTTTTGGGTCCTTGAATAACGCATAACGTGTGAGCCGATGGACTTTCTGGTGCCCTCCTAGGGTAAGATGGTGCCCCCTAGGGAGTTGGTGACCAGACTGGAAGTATGTGTTTAGGGAGAGGTGGTACTGCACTTAGGTTGAAGTCATTAAAACTTTTTAAATTTAAAAAAAAATAAAAAAATTTAACCACTCCACAGATTTAATATTAGCAAACTATAGTTTTGGCAAGTCGTTTAGGACAATGTGCATGACATGAGTAATTTTTCCAACAATTGTTTACAGACAGATTGTTTCCCTTTTAATTGACTATCACCATTCCAGTGGGTCAGAAGTTTACATACACTAAGTTAGCTGTGCCTTTAAACAGCCTGGAAAATTCCAGAAAATGATGTCAAGCCTTTAGACAGTTAGCCAATTAGCTTCTTATAGGAGATGTACTGAATTGGAGGTGTACCTATGGATGTATTTTAAGGCCTACCTTCAAACTCTGTGCTTCTTTGCTTGACATCATGGGAAAATCAAAAGAAATCAGCCATGACAAGCAAGGAAGGCCTCCTGACACAGAACCTGACACCAGTTCTGTCTGGAGGACTGGGCCACAATTCCAGAAACTTACTGTGAGAAGCTTGTGGAAGGGTACCCAAAATGTTTGACCCAAGTTAAAGGCAATGCTTTCATCTCCACTAACAAAGTGTATGTAAACGTCTTACTCACTGGGAATGAGATGAAAATAAATGATGAAATAAATCTCTACTATTATTCTGAAATTTCACATTCTTAAAATAAAGCAGTGACCCTAACTGACCAAAGACAGTCAATGTTTTCTACGATTAAATCAGGACTTGAGTTTAAATGTATTTGGCTTAGGTGTATGTAAACTTCTGATTTCAAATGTATATACACTGATCAGCCATAACATTAAAACCGCCCCTTGTGCCACCAAAACAGCGCCAACCAGCATCTCAGATCAGTATTCTGAGATGATATTCTTCTCACCACAATTGTACAGAGCGGTTATCTGAGTTACTGTAGACTTTATCAGTTCGAGCCAGTCTGGCCATTCTCAGTTGTTCTCTCTTATCAACAAGGCGTTTCCATCTGCAGAAAAGCCCCTAACTGAGTAAATTTTAGGGATTGTTGTGCGTGAAAATCCCAGGAGATCAGCGGTCGCAGAAATACTCAAACCAGCCCATCTGGCACCAACAATCATGCCACAGTCCAAATCACTGAGATCACATTTTTTCCTCATTCTAATGGTTGATGTGAACATTAACTGAAGTTCCAGACATGTATCTGCATAATTTTATGCACTGCACTGCTGCCACACGATTGGTTGTTTATTAATCGTATTGATGATTGTTGGTGCTAAAAGGCTGCTTGCGGGTTCATGAAAAAAAGTGTAAAACATTTTGACATTATTCCAGTTTCCTTATAAAATTAGGAGATTTCTCACAATTATTTTATTCTATTGATGGCCATGGTAAGAAATAAAAACAGAAATAAAAATAAATCTGCATATAAGTTCATATATTATGAAAAAAATGTATTATTTGTAAGAAATAAGGATGGTAATTTACTATTTTCTTTTAAACAGAAGAACTATTATCTTCAGATACCTTCTTTTTGCTGACACTGTATTTCACCTATAAATGCATTTAATTGCAATCATGTCCACAGCTGGCCCATCTGTTTTCATTTAAAATAGAATATTATCTTCCTGTTTGATTAGCATTTGGTTTTGCTATCCATATATGCTACAGATTCCTAATATGCATTAGAGCGGGTTGAACTCGGGACCCCGCTTCATTTCTAGACTAATCTAGTTTAAACACATATACTGGATGTGAAATTATTTTGCATGTCCCTCTGAGTTTTATGCTAACATGTTTACTGGTCCACATTAGCGTGATTAGCCTTTGCGTGGATGCGGTTGGGCTAATGCACAAGCTGACCCTTGTTATGGCGTTCGTCGAAGGCAAAACAGTGGCTCTTAATTGGCTGGCAGTGTTCCACATGTACGAGAAGGGAATTGCTGGGCTTCTGTCGCTTTCCCTGATAAAGACATCACAGCTAATGGGTGTCACAGCCAAAAACCTGTGGTTGGCATGACAAATAAAGCCATTATCTTCTCCTACTGGAGTGGCCATTTTGATTGATGCTTCTGAGAAAGAAAGAGTGCGTGTGTCGCTGTGTCTGGGGAGAGATGTAGAGAGGAGGAGAGCAGGTTTATGCTTTGATAACCTTCTAAATCCTATCAAAATGCAGCTGGTCAACATGTCTGTTGGTTCAGGCCTGGTGCTGTAACAGAGCTTGTATTTGGGAGACCTTTGAATAACAGACAAAACCGCAGATGTGTCGTTCCTGTCTGCCACCAGGGGGCAGCAAACATGTATATAATAATAGCTGGATTGGTTTTGGGAGATATTATAGTGTAACACTGAGGGAGTTTTCTTCCTTCTGTTCTTTATGTTATTTCTTTATGACTATTTCACACACACACACACACACACACACACATATGACAATATGTTACATATTTAAGTATATATATATATATATATATATATATATATATATATATATATATATATATATATATATATATATATATATATATATATATACTTAAATATGTAACATATTGTAAATTTCAAAGCTCTGTTTCTTTACCATACATTTGCAATACTTTTGGCACCTCAAAAGTGGATACATGTGTGTTGTTTACTCCATTTAGTTTTGGATTATTTAGTTAATCTCAAACAATCATGTTTTGATCAACAGCATCATGACAATAGTTTGGGCAATGGTCGGTGATGTTGTCAGTGAAGGTGTTGCCCCGCTTTGATGGAAATGCTATTGTTAGAAGCATCAATGACTCAAGAAGACAACATGACAAAAAAGGGTTTTTTTTTTCAGCATGTCAAACTACAGTATTTTGAGGTCTTTTGCGACACATAATCGACTGCATGTCGTTTCATTAGAAGTGGCATGATCTGAACATGTTTCAGTTTATGAGCTATTGTGTCTGATCTGCACATCATAATGACAATTATACTCAGTTGTCTGGGGAGAAGGGGACGCCCAAAGTCTCATAATTAAGAAATGGGAGACATTTAATGCAGATTAAATTTTAATGGCATGTTAATAATTTAACACAGCAAATGGATCCATTCTGCCATACCTTCACAGGACGCTCAGTCAATCTATGGTGCAGACGGAGGATAGTCCTTTGTTTGGAGTTGTCACTCAAGCCATCATATCTTGTCTGTAGAGATTTCTCTGTTCCTTTATATTTAGCCTTGATATTGGCTCTTTTCCAAAATCTAATGAGCTTTCTTGTTCTGACTGAAATAGAAGCTCATCAGTAACCAATTTGGATCGCTCTAGATTCTATGCGTCATACAAAGAGCGCTCCTAATGCAAAGCACGCAGGAGACTGGATTCACAATTGATTTCAATAGAGTTTGGTGTTAACATGTTGCTAAACTACCAGCACAACACTCTAATAACCAAAAAATGCATAGCACACACAAATATTGGGTAAAATAGTATTTTGAAGTATTTTTTTATACATTGTTTTAGATATTAGATGAATTGGCTTGTATTTATAATCATAATGTTTTTTACCTTTTTCTGTGCTTGCCACAATACATTAAGAAATTTCAATCTTCGAGCACTGCCTTAATTTTGGAAGAGCCTTTGCATTGGGAGCATACCTATGATGCCTTAAAATGGTACCTATGTAGGCAGCAACAGCAAATTTCAAATAATACCAAGCTATAGAATGTCAGATTTAGTTTTGGTTTGTTTATAAAATAGTTTATTATATTTCCAGAATTGTTGGTTATTCATGTTTTGATGTGTTAATTATTCAAAGTAAATGCGAGCATCATCAAATCACTGCCAACCATGTTAAAATAAAATTATACATGATAAATTCTGAATCTATGTACTGATATATACTATTGTCCAATGTCTGCCAAACATGTTGAGTCGTCCAAACATCATCGGCAGCCTGAAACTGAACCTTTGAAATGAAGTCTGGATTGGATGCACTTAGCTGCATAGAGAGCTATAGGACACACCCTTGCTCCATTGCTCACTATTTAGTGACTGACTTAACCTCCAGTGTGCTGTCTGTCTGCACTCTTCTCCGAACAGTTTGAAATGAACCTTATTTTCATCCTAACTCCATATAAAACCCTCTGAAAGCAAAAATGTTCAGCTTTTGGATGATCCCATAATAATGCACAGTGAATTTAGGATTTCTAATGGAGAGTCCTATTGTTCTCAAAAGAAGCCATTGTGTTTGATGGCGTGCTGTTTCTGTTGGTAGTGCGTTGCATCAGCTGCTTGGGATACTAGGGTTCAAACCCAGACTGTAACCACGTTTGAATAATCAATAACAAGCATTATTCTGAGGTTTTACTTTTTCCCACTAACATTCATTTTTTATTTCACTTATGGTTAAGGTAAGGTTTGGGGGATAGAATCTATATATGTATGCTTTTCTCTTCATTGTATAATGTCCTGTAAAGCTGAAAACAATTTTTTTCACTTCTAGCGTTTGGCCCATATGCCCTACAACACTTACCGCTTTGGCCACTGGGAGTAGTGTTTTTCAGTCAAAGTATACTGATTTTGACTAAAAAAAAGTCATCCTATTCTTTCTGGTATCACTATGAGATCAGACAGCTAATGTTTTGACTCAAACATTTTTCAGTGTAATAACTAAATTAGGTTTCTTACCAGATGCAGTTTTTGTTGCCGTTTCTCCCAAAGACTAACTCCGCTGTGATCAGCACCATGCTGTTTTGTCACATGACCCATTTCTGACATCACTGATTCTTCTGAACTGAGATCAGTCTGTTTAAATTAATTTAAATTATGGGTTGCGTATAGCAAAGCCAAAATACAGCATCCACGCAGGTGTACATGGGGTCACACAAGGTTAAACTAAACAAAACATGCTTGTTTCAAAATGAAACATATTTGTGTGGATGTGGCCTCACTAATTCATGTTATTCCGAACCAGTGAAACACAAATGGAGACGTTAAGCGGTATTTTAGTCTCAGTCACTATTCACTATCATTGCATACAATAAAAGCGAATGATAATTGAGGCTAACATTCTGCCTAACATCTCCTTTTCTGTTCCACAGAACAAAGAAAGTCATATGAGGTTGGAACAATATGAGGGTGAGTTTGACTAAACCTACATTTTTGAGTGAACTTTCTCTTTTAAGCTGCAAAATGTGCATAAAAGATTGGGGGAAAATGGACAGATGCGTTGGGTACGCTCTCTGAACACTCTTCCTCATCCTTGCTGTTCTCTCAGTGGAGTTTGTGCCCTCTGCAGGACTTTATGCATGTATTTATCCTCACAATGTACGTACACTGTCATTAAGAAGCCTGCCAATAAGACACATGCACACACATATTTGCATGCACACGGATATATTCAGATAACATTTTCACCCGTGCTCATTCTCGCTCCCGCACTCCTTGAAAATACAAACGTGTGTGTATGCTCACATCAGAGGAAGGAAATCAGATTTCTGCCTAAATCAAGTTTGAGCGAACAAAATTTGAGTGGCACAGGAGTTGAAAGGCTGAGTGTGCATGTGTATTCGAGAGAGAGTTATTACATTAGGTGCTGTAACTGTCTCTGCAGGGATTATGGGTTCTCTGAGAGTCTCAGCTGTTTTGGGGGTTTAATATTGTTCTTTCACAGATAAGGTTCCTCTGCATTCAACAATGTTGCCCTGGAGGATTTGTCTGTATTTGTTTGTACTGTATGTTGTATAGGTGACTTTTACAAGGATATCAGCATATTACACTGTACCTTTATCGACATATAGACATTTATGCCAATCTTGAAAGTCATTTTTTATGTGGTTGGGGGTGTTGTTGCTTTTTGTGTTTTTTTTACCCTGTTTAAACCAGTCATTAACATCCAGCTCATGTGTTCTAATCACAAGTTGTCAGCTGAGATAGATTGCTGTTTGCTATTAGTATTTGCATGTGTCTTAAATGTGTCTCCTGCAAGGTTATTATAGATTTTATATTTAGTTTTTATTTCTGTATTATTTTAAATTTTCTTTTCAAATATAGTTTAGTCTGTTTTGGTGACTGATAGTTTTAGCTTAGATTTTTAAATTTTTTTTTCCAGCTTAGCTTTTATTTTAGTTCTGGATTTTTTGTAATTGTATTTTAGTCGTGTATTAGTTTCATTTGTTTTTAATTTCACTTAATGAAAATTATTTATTTTATTTTTTGTTTTAGTTTTTTTTTCTTTCGTTTTTACCATCCTCTGCCCTTTGGTCATTTTTGACCTGAATTACTTTTGCTGATTTAATAAAAATGGTTTCCTTTATCTGAGTGGTACAAGATTTGGTGACTTTTCCTCCACTTGCCATCTGAACATACAACAACAAAAAAATTGGGCATGATACGATAAGTTTAAGTGGTCTTAAACAAATGAAAACCTTTTGACTTTGCGGTCAGAATTGACCGACCATTGAAAATGAATGGGAAAGACCATAACACAGAGCAATTTTTTTATTTCAATCTGTCAAACACAATCAATAAATCAGCCGAAATGCAGCAAAAACACAGAAATTAAAACATCCAGAGTGCAAAACATACACACCCAAACATACACACACACACACACACACACACCCATAAACACACACACAAACTCACGAACACACAGGTGAGACTATAGACACAGAGCATTTGTTTATTTGTATTTTTTTTATCAAATAAAACAATTAAATCAGACACAATGATAAACACAAGCACTCAGAAATGATGGGGTGAGACAAAGACACATCCACAAAGCAGAACACGCACACACGTACATGTACACATACAGATTGCTAGCTAAGTTTAAAACCCTTGCTTTATATTTGATTGCCAGGTGAGTTGGTGGTCCTGCACAGCTGTCCGGGATGCATTAGGGCCTACAGTATTAGCGTTTACACTACAAATGCGACGTGACCACCTCCGAATGTGGTTTTGAGTGATTGAATTCAAAATGTCTTGGTCCCCATTTACACCAGTATTTATTGCTGTACACTCGTGATCGCATCACACGAGATGTATACCAAGTGTAAACAGGGCCTTTGAACCAGGTGACAAGGGTATCTCCTTTATTCCTAGTTTCACTTCTGTAACACCAGAAAACATTAGATCAGTCAGATGATATTAATCCCAATGTGGCCAGATATGATTCTGCTATTAGACAGCACATTTGTCTGCCTTTAATGTGCGACTAACAGATGTCTAGACCATAGGAGGCACCAGCACATTTTATTTATTCGAGTTGATTGTGTTTGCTTATTTTTCCAGACAAAGGCATTTCACACCAATTTCAAAGGATTAGAGACCGGAGATGGCCTTTTATAGAAACTGACGATGGTAGTGAGAGAGAGAGAGCACAATATAGAGGGTCCATTATCAGTACTGTATCTGCCTGACAATGAGTCCATCAACGTAAAACATCAGCTTTGACAAAGCTAAATTACACAGAGTCAGAGACAGCGCTCCCTCACCCCCATATGCACATTGCTTTCAATTTTGTTGCTCGCCTAATTTATGGCTGATTTCAACAAGGCAAGCCCGATCATATTTTGCCTTGCCGCTGTAAACTCTATTTCCAATTTAGGATTCATTTGCAGGGCCATGGCATTTATTAAGTATATCATGAAAAAGCGTCCTTTTTTCAATTCAACATAGATTTCTGTGTTATGTGTGATAAATGCATGTGTCTTCATATAATCCCATAATTTAAAGGGCCGTACACCCAAAAATGAAATCTCATGTCGTTTCAAATCATAGTATCACTTTATGTCTTATGTGGAACACAGAAGAAGATTTTTAGAAGAATGTTAGTGTAACAGGCCCTGGTCGCCCCGCTCCGAATGGGACTCGAACCGGCATCTCCGGCGTGGGAGTCAGGTGCGCTAACAAGGAGGCTAAAGGCTACAGCCTCTAGCGTCAGTCGCTAGTGCGCCTCTTGAGGTCAGGAGAGTGAGGTTTACACACTGCACAGCTATTTACCTGTTGGCTACTGATACACTCACCCCCCTAAACCTCACTCCCATCCGGGTCACGGCACCATTGTAACTGGCCCTGGTCACCCTGCTCCAAACGGGACTCGAACTGGCATCTCTGGTGTGTGAGGCGGGTTCGCTAACAAGGAGGCTAAAGGCTACAGCCTCTAGCATCAGTCGGTAGTGCATCACTGGAGGTCAGGAGAGTGAGGTTTACACACTGCACAGCTATCTACCAGCTGGCTACCTTACACTCACCCCCCTAGACCTCAATCCCATCCAGGTCACGGCACCATTGTAACCAGCCCTGGTCACCCTGCTCTGAACGGGACTCGAACCGGCATCTCCAGCGTGGGTGGCGGGTGTGCTAACAAGGAGGCTAAAGGCTACAGCCTCTAGCGTTAGACGCTAGTGCACATCTTGAGGTCAGGAGAGTGAGGTTTACACACTGCACAGCTATCTACCAGTTGGCTACCGTTACACTGACCCCTTTAAACCTCACTCCCATCCGGGTCACGGCACCATTGTAACCGGCCCTGGTCACCCTGCTCCAAACGGGACTCGAACTGGCATCTCCGGTGTGTGAGGCGGGTTCGCTAACAAGGAGGCTAAAGGCTACAGCCTCTAGCATCAGTCGCTAGTGCATCACTGGAGGTCAGGAGAGTGAGGTTTACACACTGCACAGCTATCTACCAGCTGGCTACCTTACACTCACCCCCCTAGACTTCACTCCCATCCAGGTCATGGCACCATTGTAACCAGCCCTGGTCACCCTGCTCTGAACGGGACTCGAACCGGCATCTCCAGCGTGGGTGGCGGGTGTGCTAACAAGGAGGCTAAAGGCTACAGCACAGTTACGTTCATACAATGAAAGGAAATGGTGAATGAAGCGGTCATTCTACTAAACATCTAATTTTATGTTTCATGGAAGAAAGAAAGTCTTGTGGATTTGGAACAAGTGAGGGTGATAAAATTATGACATTTATTATTGGGTGAATTATTGCTTTAAAGCAAAAATGAGAGTTTGTTTTCAAATTGCTTCAATACTTATTCACATTCAAGAAAGTCACATTTATTAATTTAGCAGATGCTTTTATCCACAGCAACTTTCAAATGAGGAACAAAACAAGCAATTTGTCATACAAAAGTCAACAATATTTTCAGTATCACACTGCCAAGTTCTCGAGAAAGAAAATATCATATCTCCAAAACGTATTTTTGTTTCAAAGCGATAGGTTTTACTAGGCCAAAAACTCTGCTATGTATGTGTAATCTGTATTCTGATAAGAACTAGCCCCCTCCCTTCCCTTCAAATATGAGATACCAATTTAGTAGATGCTCTCGCCTCCCCTGCCTAAGTCCAACAAAACCAGTGAAGAAATGAGGCATTTTCTGGCTAAACTCTTGCTGAATCTTCCTTTCAGTGCTACAGCTGTCATGAGTATTTACTGGACGTATGGGTTCAGTAACTGAACCCATACATCCAGTAAATACTCATTCCCGCAATGTAGCACAACCACATTTTGAATAGTCCCATGTTCAGCCAGAATCACAATTCATGTCGTGGCCATAAACACAACAGATTAGAATTAGGGATATCAATTTACCCTTAGTGAGCCAAATCTTTTGATTCTGTTCACCCAAAAAAAAAAAAATATTTTAGATCTGTTCACTGATTCATTCATTACACCAGTAGGTGGCGGCCAGTGAGTGTCTAAGTATAATCAGTGAGTCACTGAACACTGTTTACATGTACACCAATTCTCTAATAACTACCAAAAAATCAGCTTATTCAAAAAAATCGAACATGCAAGAAAACTGTTAACATAAGATTTGAAATCATTGCTTTATTCTCTGCTTTTGATGTCAAATATGTAAATGGGTAAAACATGCAACGCAAAATCAGGGTGATGGGCAAAAATCTAAGTGTGCCAATCGATTTATGCTTAAACCATTTATGACCTTGCCCTGATAAAGACACAACCTAACATGTAAACATGCTTATTGTATCATTCACTTAATATTCAAAAACATAAAATCCTTAGTGATTTCAGGCTGTTTCTTATCAAAACCTATTGTATTCCTTAAGAAGACTTACAATGTGAGGCAGGAATCACATAGACTGCTTTTATGGTACATTTGGGTTATATTTTAAGCTTTAAAGTGAGGTAATATCCACTGCCATTGTATTGAAAAGACAGACCGTGAAATGCGTTAAAACTAGGGATGTGGGTTTTGTTGTAATTTTGTAGTCGAATACTCATACTTACAAAAAATTGTAATCAATTACTCCTAAATTAAAATGTAAGTCAAAAAGTCTGAAAATTGTATGTTTTATTCACAAACATTACCAAGAATGGGTCCAAAATAAACAAACTTCAACAAACTATGTTGTTTGTTTGAAATAAAATAAATAAATAAATAAAATTTAGCAATATGCATTAAAAAACAACAAACAAAAAAAACTGTAATAAACATTTGCACTCATCTAGAACTTACATTGAAATCAACACTTGCGACATTAGGGTAATGCACATATTGCATTTATTTCATAACTCTAAGTCTACATAAAGGCTAACACATTTTAAGCATTTCACATATTATTCAGAAAAAAACAAGTATTCAAAGTTGGCTTTTTATAAATTGCACTTTCCCTATGTTCAGAAATGCAATGGCCATACACACACACACACACACACACACACACACACTGGTTTGATAAGATTCAGAGTTTCTTGTACCACTTCACGTTTTCTTTCCACCATAAAAGGAGATCCTTTTCATTTGGTAGGTTTGACTCCTACTAGAACTGAATACCAATAGAGTAGAATACTATAAGAATCAAAATATAACAAGTTTTGACACACTTGGCTGTGCTTGAAAGCTCACACACAAAAGTCAATGTTCCTTCTCTCACGCAACACATCAACACTGCCCAAAGTGGACTCAATTGTAACTGCGAGATTTGAGATTCAGAGGGAAAGTACAGAATACATTTCAGTAATTATAATTATTTATTTTTTTATCCCCTTTTCTCCCCAATTTGGCATGCCTAATTCCCACTACTTACTAGGTCCTCGTGGTGGTGCGGTTACTCACCTCATTCTGGGTGGTGGAGGACACGTCTCAGTTGCCTCAGTTTCTGAGACAGTCAATCAATGCAACATATCACATGGCTCATCGTGCTTGACACCATGGAGACACACAGCATGTGGCGGCTCATGCTACTCTCCGCGATCCACTCACAACTTACCACGCACCCCATTGAGAGCGAGAAACACTAATCGCGGCCACGATGAGGTTACCCCATGTGACTCTACCCTCCCTAGCATCTGGGCCAATTTAGTTGCTTAGGAGATCTGGCTGGAGTCACTCAGCACACCCTGGATTCGAACTTGCGACTGCAGGGGTGGTAGTCAGTGCCAATACTCGCTGAGCTACCCAGGCCCCCCGAGTAGTGTTTTTAATAGTCGACTAGCCTGGTACAGAACGAGTCCCCAATTATTTGATTACTCATTCACATCCATAATTAAAACATCTCCTTTTGTGTTTCACAAAACAAATAAAGTTTGGAATGACATCATTATTTGACAACATTTAAATTTTTGTGTGAATTATTTCTTTACAGCAGGAAAAGGCCATTGCTTTACAATAGATGGACATTGTCACAGGCCTAAAGTCTCTGAGATTTCAAAAGTGAGACTCCAAAGTTTAGTTTCATGTCCATCCAACAGTTGACCTGCTTGTTCCTCCACAGCTGGTCAGTTAGCCCCCCTTGTGCCACCAATGATAGACCCAGACAATTATCTTCCTGTTGGCTCGGCACAGCCCAGGCCACAGGCCAACTGACCAGCAGGTGACCGAGGGAACCACTGGGCCCTGGGAAAGATTAATAATTCTTCTAACGCATCAGGACTGAAATCAGTGGGCTAATTGCAAAAGCAATTTGATATGGTTAACAAAGACTGGGCAGAGGACCGAGGACTGTCCTTCCAGGTCAGAGACTCTCCACTGAGCCAGGCAGAGAGATTTTCAGGGCCAGATGTTCAATTACAGTTGATGCCTTTGTTTCCAAACATTTAAGCTTGAGGTGACTCTCAATCCGCTCGTTGTGTTTGAGTTCAGCTAACACAAAGCTTTCGCAGTCATCTGTGGTCACGTCTTTTCACCTTGCTTGGTTTTCCATGACCTCTGACCTCTGAGTCATTTCACAGATATTGATCAGATTTTCTTATGTCTACTTCGATTTTTCATTAGCTTTAGTTTTGTGTTGACCGACTACCTTAAAGGTAATTTTCACACAATAATGAAAATTTACATCTTTTACTAACCCTCATGTTATTTCAAACCCAAATGACTTTCTTAAAGAAGACCTTAGTAATATAGTGTGGTTTTTTATGCATTGTCTGCATTGTTTTAGTGCTATAAAATGTATTTTAAAACATTTGCATGATTACACCTCATGTCTTGGTCTTTGCCCAGTTATGACTTTCTTTTTCATCATTTGACCATCATTATTTGATGAATAATCGACAGAAAATGTATACAAACATCTCTTATTAAATACTATCTACCGCCTTCTTTCAAAGGGCGTTAATAGTGTAATGTTAATTGTGTTATGCTAATTGTGCTTAGATTTTAAAATTCTGTATGTAATATTAATCTATAGATCCGTATTGATGTAGAAAGAAGGTGTGTATTGCACTGAATAGAATAGCAATAACATTTAAACTGGATTGTAAGTTGTTAGTTATTTAGATGCAGGTTTCTTCGTTGAGATACGTGTGCAAATGTGGCCTAACTGTTCAGTGCATTTGGCCATTTGTCTTTTTGAAATATTCTACTGCGTTTGGCTGGGAACATTAATTTCAAGAGTATATATCACCCACTATTTACAGGTTTCTATGTCTTCTGGATTCCAGGTCAACAGATATATACTTTGTATAAACCATTTAGAAAATAATGAATCCTGAACTTAAATATTTCTCAGAAGTGTCTCGCACACAAGACCAAGGATGACCAAGTTGGGGAATCCAGCCGGACTGTTTTTCTTGAGATTAAGGTGGAACATATATATATAAAACAATTGTCAAGTCTGTGACTTGTCAAACCTGTTTCACTATCACTGTTTTTAAGCACACATGAGTTCCGCCTTGCTCCGCTACCCGCTTCAAGCAGTTCAGACAGTGGGTAGAAATATGTGAACCCAACACACCTCTCCATACAAATTTGGTCACTTACGTGTCCCAAGAGCTGCGAGAATGAACAAATGCAACTAATGTTTTTATTTATTCATTTATTTATATGAAGGTCTCATTAAAACTGAATTTGAAACTTTTAACTAGGCACATTGTTTATTGTTGGTACTTTTCATATGCCTGTATATGTATTAGACTGTTTCAGCCTTGTCCCAAACCCAGACCTCCAATAATAAAGTATGAAAATATATTTTAAAAGTACAAATTATTACGTTTAACACTTTGAGAATCTAAACAAAAATTGAAATAAATGAACCATTTTAATATTCATAGTGGGAAAATGATTTCTTACAATATTTCGTTATTACAGAATTTCTCAAAACTAAACAATGTTGCCCCTATATTTTTCAAGTTAGTTTACTTGTTTACCAAGTCAAAAAAGTGTCACTTAAGAGCATGTTTGAAATGAAAAATAAGACCTTGAAAATTCATGGCAAATATCACTTGTGAGCAGAATATTTTTATAGGGTGTCATTTCCAATCAAGCTGCCATTTTGCCAAATTATGCAAAAAGTGTGAAAATATTATTTAATTGTATGTATTCAGGATGCAAGAAATGTTAGCTGTAAAAATTAGCCTAAGTAAGACAAATAACTCTTTCTATGACATTTCAACCATGTAATTCTATAAAACACAATACCGATTTTGAGATGTGCTGGACATTGCACTTTGGTGGGAATTTGTATGACTTTCAGAAAAAAATCAATAAAATCTGATTAATCATCTCCTGTGATGCATGTGTGTTTTTAATGAGACTTTACTTTCTACAAATCCATAGTGCTAAAAGTGCAGAAACACCCTACAACGCAAAACTAGTAGAGAACCACTGAACTACATTTCGTCTTCATGGTCAGTATAAGTTTTTGGAATTACGGGTACCACTATTCCTGCCTCCCTCTATATATACTGTACCTTTATTTATAGAAAATCCACAAATTATATTGCAGTTCAGACCCATCGTTTGAGGCAGTTCAGACCCATCGTTTGAGGCAGTCAGTGCCACATTTCTGGAAAAAGACCCTAAGCTCTGGGAGTGGATGAAGTATCTCCCTCAGTGTCCCAGTTCCCCCAAACTGGGAAAACCACACAGCAGTCGGTCTGGATTAGGCACACAAGACGGCCGAGGCAGAGCAAACCATCTGAAAGGCATTAGCTCTAATCAGTGACTGGGTTTTCTGGGTTTCTTTAAAGTGAGGATGTACGTGGCGCTCCACAAGCATTCAGAGAGGACTGTGGGTAGGCTAGCCATGACGTGTCGGACTTTGAATGCGTGGGGCGACTTCAGACCACCAGTGGGAAAACATCCAGACTACAAGTGCTTTTAGGAGCTCAATCTGTGATTGATGGCTTGTCTGTTGTGTAGCGTAGCTGCAGCTCACAATTACGGCGGAGCGTACTCACCACTGGAAAACTTGAGCAGTTTTAGCGTCATTAGCATTGGAGGATTAGCCTGAAGTGGCTTTTTGAATCAAAGGCAGTGGAAAACTGGAGCTTTCATGAGTTTCTAGTTTTATTTTTGGTTTGTCTTGAACCTCAACAAGAAATAAGAGTTAGCAAAATTCTGCCTCATTTCACACACACACACACACACATATATATATATATATATATATATATATATATATATATATATATATATACACACACACTGGCAGCCAAAAGTTTTGAGAAATGTATAGATTTTGCTGTTTCAGTTTTATTTCACCAAAGTGGTATTCAACTGATCACAAAGTATAGTCAGGACATTACTGATATAAAAAAAACAGCACCATCACTATTTTAAAAATTACATTTTTTATCAAATCTAGACAGGCCCTATTTCCAGCAGCCATTACTCCAACACTTTATCCATGAGTAATCATGCTAAATTGGTAATTTGATTCTAGAAAATCACATGCCATTATATCAAACACAGTTGAAAGCATTTTGAGTCATTAAATGAAGCTTAACATTGTCTTTGTGTTTGAGTTGCCACAGTATGCAATAGACTGGCTGGTCAATATCAGGTCAAAAATGGTAAAAAAAGAAACAGCTTTCTATAGAAACTTGTCAGTCAATCATTGTTTTGAGGAATGAAGGCGATACAATACTTGAAATTGCCAAAAAACTGAAGATTTCATACAAAGTTGTACACTACAGTCTTCAAAGACAAAGGACAACTGGCTCTATAAGTACAGCAGAGTCTGGTTTGAGAATTAGATGCCTCACACGTCCTCCGCTGACAGCTTCAATGAATTCTACCCGCTAAATACTAGTTTCATGTACAACAGTTAAGAGAAGACTCAGGGGTTCGGGCTGAGTTCGGGGAAACACAGACATTGAACAACAGTTAATTAGAAAAGAGTGTTATGGATCTTAACCCCATTGAGCTTTTGTGGGATCAGCTAGACTGTAAGATGCGTGAGAAGTGCCCAACAAGACAACCACATCTATGGCAAGTGCTACAGGAAGTGTGGGGTGAAATGTCATCTGGACAAACTGACAGCTAGAATGCCAAGGATCTGCAAAGCTCTCATTGCTGCATGTGGAGGAAGATTTTTTTTGATGAGAACTTTTTGAAGTAGTTTAAGAAGTAGTTTAACCTTTTTTTTATTTTTTTTTTTCAAATTGTAATAGTAATGTTTCATGTTATTTATGTCCAAACTATACATTTTGATCAGTTGAATGCCACTTTGGTGAATATAATACCAATTTCTTTCCATAAGAGCAAAAGCTGTACATTATTCCAAATTTTGGCCACCAGTGTGTGTATATATATATATATATATATATATATATATATATATATATATGTGTGTGTGTGTGTTTATTTGTGTTTTTTTTTATAACAGACCAAATCAGAGGGACAGACCAACATTTAATTTGCTATTTTTTTAATCTTCCTCTCAATTTGATTTCTTTTTTTTTAATGAACTCCTTTTAAATGTGAAGAAGTGCCACTGAAGATGTCTCATTAATGTAATTTATTTACAACAGTGCTGATTGATAGCTGAGAGAGATCTCTAAGCTTTGCCTTGTACCGTTGGGCTCTCTTTGAAGATGATACTTGTTGTCGGGTGAGCTAGCCTCTGGCAAAAGCTAATCTCATGAAGGCTTATAGAGAGGACATTTATGTTTATGAGATATAATATTTTATGCAGCCAGTGTTTGATAAATACACATTATTCACAAGGAACAAAGAACAGAGAGGTACAACCAAATTTCTCAGAGGCTGATTCAAATGGACTCAAATTGAGTTTCTGCAGTTAACCAAGGCCTTTCATTCTTCCAGCTCTTTAAATAATTCAACCATGACATATTCGTTTATATATATATATGGCTATATATATATAGCCTACTTATACGCCTTTGTGTGTGTGTGTGTGTGTACAGTATGGACTCTATAATATAATATTGAAGGATTAAACCATTTGACTTGAAACCCTAAAGCTACATTGAGATTAAATGTAGACCTAACATTTTAGATTTGATTAATTAAAATAAGTCTAGATTGCATGTCCAGGAATGATACAATGATGAAAAAAAACAAAACAAATAATAACATTAAATTGTCATCATACTGTTCTTTTTGTCCTCTCTACCATTAACTATATCTGTCAACAAAGACAAATATCTGTCAAAAATGGGAAAGAGTAGCATTACTTTGTGATAGGAATATGACATTGCATTTTTCATGATATTTTTCAAAAAATTCCCATTTATATTTATCCATAGGGATTTAATAAAGTACTTCATAAAATAGTTCAAATCTATGAACCAGACTAGCCAGATCCGAGGTGAATCACAACATAAACTTAAAAAAGCAAAAAAAAGTATTTCAAAATTGGACAAAAAGACAAAGGTACAAGACACTGTATGCACTAAACTTACTGTCTTTCATAAGGATATTAACTACAGTTCCATGAAGTGTTGCAAATTACGTGATTGAAATAAAACAGATGGAAGCAATATAGAACAACTGACTTAAAGTTATCAATAATAGATATAGAATCAATACATTTAAAGTATAATGCAAAATATTCATATGTATACAAATATACAAGTAGTTGGCGAGTGTAGGAAGACTGACTTGATTGCGTCATTCACATTGTGTCATAGGAGTTGCAGAGCTCTTTTTGTCTGCACATTGCCTGCCGATGGATTTTCCCCCTCAGGATCATGGGTAGTGTAATTCATCATCAGGAATTTTACAATTAAACATGGTTTTTGAAATGTAGACCAGTCTGGTGGCCAGCTAAGACCCACTAAGACCTGAGATATATCTATAGAGATCAGACTATAACGGATGCTCTTTTGACTCAGGCCAATAAACATCCACCCATAGCATCCTAGATACCACATAGCAATGCACTGGCAACCATCGACAAGACCCTAGCATCGCCTTGTGGAATTGAGTTTTGCACAGGGAAGCTCCACTCACATTTTCTACACAAAATTGTGTTTATTTAGTTGTTACTGTTACTTTCCTGTAACCCTTAGCCCAGTCTTCATGCGGTTCAATTCTCAGTGGTCTGTATCATTGTCTGTGTTCATTGCTTAAGTCAGATGACTTAACTTCTCCAGAGTATTCTTTTATCAGCTTAGCCCAGCTGGGCCCAACTCACTTCAGTGGAAGTAAAACATCAGACCGATGGAAAAGAGGCTCATGGCTCTGTGTGTGGATGAGACAGAAAGTTATTAAGGGAGAGAGAGAGAGAGAGAGAGAGAGAGAGAGAGAGAATGCATGTTTTTTAGTAGCCGAGAGGGACTAAACTCTGTAGCTTGTGGTGTTTCCAACACCTTTTAGCACTGACATGCACAGAACCCTGCCTTATTCGTTCACAAATCTAAAGGTGACCTTCACAAATGTAAATGTGCCTTTAAGAGCACTCAACAACTATTGGAGGGGTCGTTGCCAGCCGGCGAGAGCCGGAGGTACCATAGCTGTCTGCCGAGAAGGGGAGGAACTGTTGCGTCCGCCAGGGGCCGGAGGAATTGCTGCCGTCCGCTTGGGGAGGTGTGAGCTGGCATCCGCCAGAGGGCGGAGGAGCGGTTGAGGACCAGGCGACAGCGCATCAGGGAGCTAGCGAGTAAGTTCTTCTCTCTCTCCTATCTCGCTCTCTCTCTCTCTGTGTGTCTACGCTCGCTCTTTCGCTCTCCCCAAACCTCCCATCATCTCTCCCTCCAGGTTCACAGAAGGTGGGGTGGGCCACCGGCTGATAGAAAGGCTGGAAGGGCAGTGTCTCCCCCCCAGAGATTTGGGGGGTTAGTCAGACAGGTGTTGCCCTGGCCTGAATCGGGTGGGAGAGGAGTGTGACAAGGAGGAGGGCGTGGCCGGGCAGTGATGAGCACAGCCGGCACTGAATCAGCTGATCAGCAAGAGAGCGAGATAAGGGGCAGCCAGAGACGCCGGTTCGAGAGAGAGAGACGCATGCGGCCACGTTGCATATGTGTATGTTTGTCTTATGTTGTTTTAAGTTCAGTTTTAGATTAAACCTTACATTTACTGTTCAGCCATTTCCCGCCGCCTCCTTGCCCGTCCTTTGCCTGTTTGCCTGATGCTGAAACATATTATATGGATGTATCGACGGCATCTGAAACAGCTTTAGAAAAACAAAATATATATGAATCCTTTAAACTATACATGTGTTTGTATAGTTACAATTTTATTATTTTACCTATTGGAAAAGCTCAAAAGCTGTTTTAAGCTAATGTCATGCTACTCAAAAAATGTGTTAAGTGAGTAGCATCACTACTTTAAGTTAGTTCTACTCCTCAACAGTGACGCACAAAAAACACAGGCAGTTCAATGGACCAAAAATGGAATTACAAACTTTAAAGGCAATAACAATAAAGGCAAAGCTTGTTCAGTGATGCAAATGAAATATACTTTCTCTCACACTTTTTTCTCTGTGTAATTCATACTTCTATTGTATCACTTTGTTGCTCAGCTGACGTGCAATGCAAGTTTAGCCAGCAGCCTATCTGTTGTGTGTATTTCTTTGGAGAGAGAGAGGGAGAGGGAGGGAGGGATTAGGCTGTCTGCTCTCATCCCCAGTCAACAAATTAATTAAAGAATGATTAACTCCTGAGGAGGAAACACTTATTAAAAAGTTATTTTTATTTTTTTTTTAAACCAGAGTTGAATCACAAAGTCAGATTAGCTCAAAGCTCAGTGCATGTGGAACCGTTGAATATATCTGTATTTATTCAGCTTTTAAAGAAAGTATTACATAGGGGCCTGAGTAGCTCAGCGAGTTTTGACGCTGACTACACCCGAGGAGTTGCGAGTTCGAATCCAGGGTGTGCTGAGTGACTCCAGCCAAGTCTCCTAAGCCTCCAAATTGGCCTGGTTGCTAGGGAGGGTAGAGTCACATGGGGTAACCACCTCTTGCCCGCGATTAGTGGTTCTCGCTCTCAATGGGGTGCGTGGTAAGTTGTGCATGGATTGCGGAGAGTAGCATGAGTCTCCACATGCTATGAGTCTCTGCAGTGTCATGCACAACGAGCCACATGATAAGATGGGTGGATTGACTGTCTCAGAAGTGGAGACAACTGAGACTTGTCCTCCACCACCCAGTTTGAGGTGAGAAACTGCACCACCACGAGGACCTAGTAAGTAGTGGGAATTGGGCATTCCAAATTGTTGAGAAAAGGGGATAATAAAAAAAAGAAAGTACTGCATAACTTCTGTGACAACATGCCCCCGCTTTTGGGCAAAAAAGTGTGGCATCTTGCCTCAGTCTCTCCTTTTGTTTTAATTCTGAGAACTGTTTAGTAAATCATCTCACAAGGGAGCAGGTTAAATCGTAAAACCATAAAATATCACTTATGAACAACGTTTTTAAACAAGTTTTCACACCATCTTAGCTGTCAGCATGAGTCAGATTTGAATGTAATCCTGTAACATTTGTTTGAAACCGTCTTTATTAAATAAACCCAGCATTCTGAGGCCATTCCTGGACATTAGCATGTCTGCTTGCTAAGCTGGCCTTTAAATTGTTTCTGAATAGCCAAATGACACATCACAGGACTGTGGGGTACTGGAGGCTATCGTGCATGCAGGACCGTGATCTTCAAAGAGACCGCACACTATAAACGCTCTTTTGAAGTGGAAGGGAAGTCAAAAAAGGGATCAAATTCTGACAGTGAGGAGTAAGTGAATGTTAGAATAGGGTGGCTCTGGGCCTCAGGGCATGGGCTGGCATCATGGGCTGTGTGGCATTTAGACTAAAGGGTTTTATGTGGATGATCAGGGGTTGGTGAGGGATTCTCGGTCACACTTTTAATGAATTTATAATCTTACAAAATTTGCTTGGTGCAGCCTTAGTACGGCCAGTGAATTTTTAATGCAGTTCTAGTCCATTCGTATTTCCACTAGTTGTCATTTTTATTTGTTGCTTTATTTGTATTTTAACGAACTGTGTACAGGGTAAATTTTGTTCTATTTTAGAAATATACATTAAAGCAACACAGAATGTAGCTGATTGTTTTTATGTCGATCAGATGGTCTCTTCCTGTCTAAGTGGGTGGTTCTTGGTTTTATAAGCAACAATATGGACCAGATTTTAAGCCACTTATGGATATGTGTATTTTAAACTAATGTTTTGTTCTTTTAAAATATGTGTGTCTATTCAAATTTCTCTGAAATACCAAAAGCACAATATGCTTAAATGACTTCCTGCATAGCTGTGTTTAGTACAAAATGCTAAATTAGTTTGCACTTCAAAAATAAATCCCTACGCTATGAAAGATATTACAATTGTAATATCAAAAAAACAAACCATTTTTTTCAAAAAAACAAGCCATTTTTTTAAATTGTTTTTTAGACCAGGTGGGGCCCCATTGTGTGCAATATTGGCGAGCTCATGCTTATATACTCAATAAAGCTCAATGCAATTTAATGACAATAGGCTGACCTTATTGGATGCCTGACCCTTCTGATTCTCTGAGGTTAGTGAAATAGCCCCGCACCCTATAGACAAACATGTACACTCTCATATTTAAATGTATTGTCTTTTGCATTGGCCCAATGAATATTAATTTGTGACGGAAGCCCTTGTACCCCAATGCATGTGACCTGGTCCGGTCCCAGATGGTGCGAGACAAAGCATTGGGTTTTATTAGATCTTGTTCGGACTCTCCAGGCATATTGTTTCATTATTCAGCACAGTATATAAATATGAGCTTTTGTCATTCACTAAATCAAACCAGATTTGTCTTTTTCTGCATGACTGCGAGCTGTTTACCATTGTCGTTTCATTTGTATTTGAATGTAACACGTTGGTCTCCTTGCAATGACATTTAACTGGGCAGTGAATGCTCAGAGATATGAACTTCTCTTGTGTAAGTACATATGAGAACAAGAGGCATTTGTGGCATGTATTTAATCTTGCACAAAGGCAGGCCGGGATCCCAAAGCTCTGGTGTTAATTAAATGGCGAGTTTGCGCCAGTTGAAATGTAGTTGCATTGTTCTCTTCCCAAACCCCCAGTAGATATTGATGTCCATTGTGTCTCTAACTTTGATGTCCATTCAATGCACATGTGTTTATGGGAGTTAGAACAATACACCATCTACAAAGAGAACATTTCACAGAGAACAAGTATTTATAAGATCCAAAAATAACATGTGCAAATTGTGAAATGCTGTTAAAAATGTACTTTTGCAGAACAATAAACTTTTAATGTGAATTGCACCATACTACATGGTTTAAATCGAATTGTACGAATGATAATATGAACCTTGTTAAAAAGATGAAAGTGATGGCTGGTAAGAAATATTTCTAAGCAGTATATTTTCTCATTTCACCCACCATGTATGCTTATATGCCACTTATTGGTACTTCATTTGCACATATTCAAACAAGAGGTCACATTCATTTCCACAAACCCTGCCCTCAACCGCTGCTCACTGTGTTTGGGTTTGTCTTAATCATTGTCGTTGGATGAGTCAGGTATTGTTGCAAGCCACATCTTAGGGCAGGCCATTTAGTGAGATATCGTAGACTGCTGTCGAGCTAAACTAATGCTCCTACTCGGGCTTGTAAATAGGGTCCCATTGTCCCTCATATAATGACTTCATTCAAGCGCCTTATGAAATCCATTTCCCCTCAGATCAATCTAGTTTAATGTCATCCATCTCGTTCGCCCGCTGTTGCGGCATGGGCTGTATTAATAACTGTATTGACTGCATTGATATCTATTGGCAGTCAGGCCGTTGAAGCACAGTGGGACGGCTCTTTGCTTGCGAACACTGCCTGTTACTCTCATGGCTCTAAATTAAATGACATCTTATTAGACGGACCGACTCCGGAAAACAGATTGTTGGAAGTCGTAAAAATGGAATTGTGATCAGCTGGGAAAGAGAGAACAGTGGACTGCTTGTGTCATTGAGGCCGTTTACATGCACACCAAGATACTCATTACTATCTAAAATCAGCTGTACATGACATTTCGAATAATCACATTATTCACTACTTTTCACCTCAAATTGTGAAGAGGCATGTGCTCGACACGTGCACATTGGATGAGCTGATAAAAACACCAGGTAAGGTGTTTATATGGCACACAAAATTGCCGTAATGGGCACAAATCGACCTGTTTCAACCATTTATTCAAAAGCAATTTATGGCCTTTACAGCGATATACATGACCGTACGCGTTGAGAGCTTATTAAGCATAACTGGTGTATGAACGTACATGTAAACACGCTCATTGTTGCATCCCTAATTCCCAAGTGTTATTTTGTGGTTTAGATTGGGGATCAAAGGGATAGATCACCCAAATATTGAAGTTTTGACATGTACTTTATATACTCTCTCGTGTCAATTCAAACTTAATAATGTTCTCTCTTATGTGGAACACAAAATGAGAAGTTTAATAGAATGCCCAAACTGCTACTTTGCATACAGATATATTGGATGGTGTTCAGGGGCTATCAAGCTCCAAATTTACACAGAAAGCACCATTAAATTGGTGTATGTATCCCAAGTATTCTAAAATCCATACAATTGCTTTGTGTAAATAACAGATTAAATTGAAGGTGTTATTAAGTCAGGTCACCATTCACCTTGAACATTCCAGCTTGGACATTCTGCTACAGTACATATACCTCTCTTTTGTGCTGCAGGTGTGTGTGTGTGGTATTAAATGAATATTCAGGGTTCAGTACAAGTTAAGCTCAATCGACAGAATTTGTGGCAAAAAAGTTGATTTCCACAAACAATTATTTTGACTTGTTCCTCCTTTTCATTAAAAAAGGCTAAAATTTAGGTTATAGTGTGGCATTTGCAATGGAAGTGAATGGGGTCCATTTTTGGAGTTTTAAGGCAGAGACAACTGCATTAAATATTCTGTTAAAACTTGTGTATTATTTGAGCTGTAAAGTTTTTATTTTTTATTTTTACAGTCATTTTAGGGTTTACAATGTTCATTATAATAACAAAGTTGTAAAATTGTAAATACAGTTTATGGTTAGTAAGCTATTTTATCACAGTAAATCATTTTAACATGCATTTTGTCTACATCTTTTGGCTTTACTTTTGAAACAGTGAGGTTTTTTATTTTCTCCCCAATTTGGAATGCCCAATTCCCACTGCTTAGTAGGTCCTCATGGTGATGCGGTTACTCACCTCAATCCGGGTGGCAGAGGATAAGTCTAAGTTGTCTCCGCTTCTGAGACAGTCAATCCGCGCATCTTATCACGTGGCTCGCTATGCATGACACCGTGGAGACTCTGCACGTGGAGGCTCATGCTATTCTCCATGATCATGTATAACTATGTGCCCCATTGAGAGCGAGAGCTACTAATCGCGACCACAAGGAGGTTACCCCATGTGACTACCATCCATATCAACGAGCCAATTTGGTTGCTTATGAGACCTGGCTGGAGTCATTCGAAATTGCGACTTCAGGGGTTTTAGTCAGCGTCAATAATAGGTGAGCTACCCAGGCCCCTTTACATTTATGGATTGGCCCCATTCACTTCCATTGTAAGTGTCTCACTGTCTTTTTTTAAACACCCAAACATGTACATGTTTTTTTTTTAATTGAACATCATGTAACAAATATGACTTATCTAATAGCTTCTAACAAGTGACAAATTAATTTACGGCAAAATGCAGTAGATTGATCGGCTAACAGTGTTTGACATCAACAACAATATTTTTATCCTCTGTAAAAGTTGATTAACCCATTTATTTTGCAATCCTAACGATGCAAATTGTATGGTTAGTAGCATTTTATTGTGTGCATTTAGTATTGTTTTTACGCTGCAACTTGAACAGACATGTGACCTATTTTTGAGTCATGACCCACCAGATGAGAACTAGTTCAGTCTTGGAATACAAAATGAATGAGGGACAATATTTCCTTTGTTTTCTTATTGGCTCACATATGTTTCTTGATGTCTAAATCATAACATTATAGTAGCCACATGTGACCTCTAATACTCACAATATGCCAAAAATAATCTAATCATCTCTTTTCTTTCCTTTCTCTTTCTGCTACTGTGTTTAACACTATCCTGGCTCATTAAGGTAAGGCAAATTTTCTCAAATGTGATCATTGGTTTGATCAGTTCCTGAATGCTTATGGCACCATTACCGCAAACAAGCTCCCCTGTGCTGTCGGATTGTCTCAGTGCAGGGAGTAGTCTGTGATTCCTGCTCTTTTTTGCCTTTGTTTAATTTACCCTCCATTGGTTGCCAATACTAAGGGTCAATTCTCCCTGCCCCCACATCTGCAGGAGGCTGCAGCTGATATTGGGGACTAATCTTTGGCTGGGGATATGTCTAAATGAACAGTTTGAGAAGCTGGCCAAGGCCTTGGCTGGTAAATGAGAGTGTAATGACATTTGGGGCCCGCTCCGTTTTTTTGTAATGTGGCTAAGCAATGTGCCAGGGTCTTGGGTGATGACCTTATAGGCTCAGATTATTACAGCTTTCATATAGACGCTTTCATTTGCGTATGTGGACAGCACTACATGCTGCGTTATTGCTATCTAATTAAGATGTATTGACAGGGCATATCTTGAGCTCAAGCATTGGCATACAGCCTGTGAAATAATACATAGAATTTTCCATTTACTAAGCAAATAATTTCTTCTTTAAAAATATGGCCCTGTTAAACCAAAAACACAATACATGAAGCTCATCACTCTTTGATGTTCTGAGTCTGTGACTTGTCTGCAACAAAACGCAGTGCATGCCTGTTGCCGGCGCTCTTTTTGTGTGCTCATATGTGATCGAGCTGCAACTATTTGCAAACGCTACATACGATTTTAAACTCTGCTTTCAAATTTGGAACTAGGTGTGGGAAACAGGACTGACAGGGAGACTGAAAGCACAAGGCTGGAAACAAGACGATTAACAAGACCAATGAACAGGACCGACTGGAATACACACAAGACTGGAAACAAGATGAACTGGCACTGGACAGCAAACATGAGGAGGCTAAAATAGGGAGACAAATCAAATGGGTTAACAGGGGACAGGTGAGGCAAATTAACTAATAATAAACAAACAAGGAGGCAGGGTATGACATAAGACAGAGAGACATGCAGCAATACAGAAACAAAATGTGCTCTCACAAGACAACAAAACGGCTGAATGTCATGAGCGCACAATAGCAAGACAATGAGGCAATATACACCCATGCCAACTGACAAACAAGATGAGAAAATTCACAGGAACGGCAAACGAAGCGATGCCTCGCATTCTCACACTAAACGAAACCTGAGCGTACATCGTGAGGCAAACGGCACGTGATACACACAACAGGCAACAAAAACAAGACAGGACATCTGTGCAAGAGTTCTGCCAAACAAACACCTGACACCTTAGACCGAAGTGACCGAACCTCAGCACAACATGAAGACAGCTCACTACCCTGGCGCGCAATACAACGTGGGCATTAAATGAGATTCTTGGAGGAAGACTATTTTAGACTGAAGCAGTTTCAGCCTAGTCATCACTTGCTTGATTTTGATAATGCTATGCAGTCCCCTGCAGTTCCAAGAAATAAATGTGAACTTAATGATCTCTGCCATATCTTTCTATTTCTGATACATTTCACTACACTCCATATTTTGACTCTATCTTGGGAAAACCAAAAAAAGACAAATTATAGACATTAAACAATTCAAACTTAAAAGAACGCTTAAGCTCCCCAACTGGATTTGCCGAGAACTACCAGCAAAACATATTCCTCCACCTTTTATAACTTCCAATGGGTAAACAGGTCTGTTTATTTTAAACCAATAAAGGGAACTGTTCAATTATTTTACCTCCTACTGCTTTGTAATTTACCTAATTCCCCTTTATTTAGGATTTGTTGCGTAATTGTTTGTTATCTAGATTGTCTTAGACTAAACAAAAGACTAAAAATCGCATCACCAGCTTACATGTTCATTAGAAAGTCATCAGCTTCCGATGGGGTTTGAAAGAATCTGGCTGTTAATGGTCACCCAGAGACGAGCTGGAAAGATGAATCTGTATGGTAGTCCCTTAGCTCGCAGCTTCCTCTTGATTTCATTAAATTGCCTCCATTGTTTGTTGACCTCAGCAGAAATGTCTGGAAAGAACATGACCCGGTGGTTTTGGAACAGCACTTCTTTCTTGGCTCTGGCCGCATTCATTACGCTTAGGTGACATCTTCAACTACACTCTTTTATGTACTAGTTATGATTGATACTTCAATTGAAATGGGGATCAAATTAAAAGGATTTACATAAAAATTGTAGCGGAGCTAACTCGTGTGTCTCTTCAACAGGGTGCCAACAAATTATGCTTTTGAGCAGGTTCTTTGTAGTAAATAAAAACACACAGGGTAACCAGTATACAAACATGTACCGTACGAATGACTATTACGAGCCAGTTCTTTTTTAGCGAATCTGACAGTCATGTCCAGCTCGAAATGAACCAAGAACTGTTACAGTGCTATGCAATGTTTAAGTCTCCTGAGACCTGATACATAAATCAGGTAGTGCAGTTATTGACTGGTAGTTTCATGACAATGTACAATGTTTAACATATAGTTAAAGTAGGGCCAATTTATTGGATTGTAGTTATGCCTCTAAAAAGTCTGTGTGAAGAATTGTATTAAATTGATCTCTGATTTGTTATATATACAGTATTTGCTCTGTTGATATCTAAAATGTTCTCATTTGACAACTGAATGATGAGAGTAGTATATGCATGAAAAATTGCATTTCTTATTTCCAAATATTTCTTCGTGAAAAGTAAGGTATTGGAATATTTAAGATGAAACAAACTCAGAACTGGAATCATCAAATTCCATACGATTCTCATCCCTACACACTACAGAAGATGAGGAACTGTGAGTTTGCAACAAGCTTAAGACACTTAGTGTGCAATTGGCATTTGAACACCCTTGGGTCTAATTCACACTTCCCTGCTGTCCCTCGTTTTGCTGAAAGCAGCAAAATTGGAGAACTAATTTTCCATTTAAATCGTTATTAGATTTGTAACAGAGTCCTGACGATCTGTCTCCAAGTTGTGCTCTCATCCTATTAGCATTCCCTATCTTGTAAATTCCTCAGTGGCTCTTTGCGAATTGAAGGCATCAGTTATAATGTGGTCTGTTGCACGATAATAAATCCAAATGCAGCAGCCATGTAAATGGTTAGCTCTGTCCGCTTCTAATTCGTAGAAGAGCTGTAATTTCCTTCCCTATGGAGAACGATAGTATGTTTCTGTCAAACACTCAGTATGCAAATGCTGTTAAGAATTATAGCTGAACCTACTGCGTTTCGGTTTACGCTCTTAAACCAACACTAACTGTGCTGTTCCTCACACAAGCTATAAATGAAGGAATGTATCTCATGTTATCTTTTACACAGTCATTATGATGAACGACTCTCTCCTGTTCGCTAATGTGACGTGAAATGAATGTGTTGCCCAGTTGCATTTTTTCATTCGTCCCTCCTCAAACTTGGCCAATGACTGCTAAGGACATTATGTGCTGTGAATGCACATAAAATCAGAAGACCCATCTGAAAAAAAACCTAGTCTGTTTGGTTAGCTCGTCTTCCATTCTGGTCAAGCCTGCCTAAGGATTGTTTGGAAGGGTTTTTGGTGCTTGTCAGCTGGGCAGACTGAGAGAAAAGCTGGTTGACCACTAGCTTGGCCTTCCATTTAAAATGTTGGGTCTGCTCATTATGGTAACCTTAAAGGACTGGTTACCATAATAACATGCTGACTAGTGTGATAAATTGAACGGGACAGAGGTCATGGATGCTCTGGCCAGTGGAGTTCCAATTTTGACTTGTTTAAGACCTGTATGTTCTTCAGGAGGGGCTAAAAGGAGATATAGAGGGACCCAGTACATCACCGAATTTCACATACTCAAGGGTCTTCCATCTGAACCAATTATTGCTGCTCGGGTTGCGTTGGCTTCACTGTGCACAGCTGTGGGTCAGGACCTTCCTTGTTCTGCAAACCTCTGTTCTGATTCAGAGCAGTTTCAGAATTAAAGATAATGAGCCATACTGCTTCAGTGACCATGTGCTGTTACCTTCCTCCCAGTCACTTATAGTTTAGATCAGTGATTATCAGCTGATGAGTTGCGACCTGAATATGGGCCGTATGTTCTGATGGAGTCAAAAAAACAAATCTAAATGCAAATAAAAAAACACATCAAACCATTTAATTGCGCATTGGTAGGATAGCAAATTAAATAGGCTTCTCAGGTTTTGAAAGCTAGGAGGAAAAGATTCATGCATCTTTTGTTGTAGATGTCAAAGGCTGAGTGTCCAATCAAACTCCTTTAGGCGCAAATTCATCTGTCACTTGGTAAAAGCTCACTAAATTAGTCAGATGCCAACATGGACAGGTTGCATGACATGCCCTCATCCTCGAAAATCATGAACAAAACAATGCAAGGTTAAAGAATATATAACCAAGATTCATTAAATACAAGTTAACTTGTAACAATGATAAACATGGCTTGTGGCGACCAAATTTTAGTTTTGTACTCAATTAAATTTGGAAACCAAAAATGAATGTTTATAGCCATGTCCGTACTTATTCATTTGACGTTTCCTAAGGTAATTGTTTTCCAAAGTTTGCAGTTATGGAGAGCGCCTTTAAAAGTCTCAGTTTTTGGTGGAGGAAGACACCTTTCCTGTGTGGACGAGAGGAATAAACATGGTAGAATCAATGTGTTCAAAAAAATTAAATGAAAATAGCAATTGTGTGGATATGGCATTATGTCATGATAAGAATTTTGCATATTATAATGCCTATATGCAGTTCATGGTAATATAAATAAATTCCAATATTTGATTTTATGGACATTTTTGTTTACTATTGTACAATAAAAACATTTTAGTACTGTTTTGGTCACAATTTGTTTAATGTAAAATGTTGTTTTCGAAGCACAACCAATTTCTGATTCCACTTTGGGCACTTATTTCTAGAGGCTCGAGTGTTGCTATAAAATATTCTTGTCATCATCTACCTGGAAATTGTATCTAGCATCCGACATCACTGAAATTTGTAATACATTTGTTAAGTTATTTTAAGGTCACTAAATATTCCATTAAGGCAACAGGCTTGATCAACCTGACATCCATGAAATTTCAATATTCTGTAGATGTTGTTTCCTCCCAACTGACTTGCATACAACTCTGTAAATTGCCTGTTTTGTTTGATCTAAATAGTGAGAGGCCGATTACACTATCCGCTGTGTAAGCAGCATGCTGGGTTTGTAGTGAAATAAGTACTTTAGATAATGACGGTAGTCAGGCAGCCTCTCACTGGGCGTGCATGCTACAGTGCTAGCCTTGCTAATCTGATCACCTGCATCAGACTCATATCAGGTCACGCAAACATATTCATGGCTGGCACACCACATCACAACAATCCACCTCTCGCTGTGTAATTACTGTCTGTCTTCTACTTGTTTTGCCTCAGCCATGCTAATCCAAGCAATCACGCTGTTTCACATTACACATTTTAATAAAAGTCATGTTTTGTTTCCTGGGAAAAGCTTGATTGTGTTTCCACAGGCAGGTGATTTGAGACATGGTAGCAGAAATATTCTCAAACTGCTGTGCTATAATAGTGAGACATCTTATCCAAAAGACCTACATGCTCACTTGGGTTTGAATATGTTTATGATTTTCTTTTTAGTATATTTGAAGGTGTTATGACTTCCCAATAAAATCTCTTTAGATTACTGAAAATACAGTCAAAGTGAATTAAATGTTTTTGGCGATACCACTTATTTTCTTTTGGTTCCTATACCAAGTACAATCTAAAGGCCAATATTGCAGATATCAATATCAATACCGATAACTCTTTCAAATGGATTTAACATTGCTGTTTATTGAGAAGCCCGTATATATACATATAAGTCTAAACCACAAATAATTAGACATCTATTCATGTTTATCATTTATTAACAACAACATGACATTTTCAAACTTTTAACAGATTTTAATTTAAATAAATCTATAACAAATGAGCGTCGTCACTGAGCACTGTCTGCGACTTGCATCTTTCAGCATATCTGCGGATTAAGATGAGTGGAAGGAGAAATGCATTCAATCACGCACTATTTGCTTACGTACAGTAGCTAATTCTTTATCACTCACCTAAACAGTCCTGTCTTGAATGGCATTGGATTTGTTCTAGTAAATTTGTTTTTTTTTTTAACACTTTGTGTAAATTAATTGATTAAAAACACTGATACACTGATTAAAACCAGTGCAGCATTTTTAGGTCTTCGTTATTTTAACAAACTATTTAATCGCTGCAGTTCCTAACTGTGTTTTTGACTTGAAGTGTATAGATATTTATTTATTTATTTATGTTGTTAATGTATCTGTTCAAATGACATTGTCACACTAATTGAGTTTGCAATTTGTTTTTTTTTTTCTGCCAGAAAAGATTATACATACTGTGCAAATGTTTTAGGCACTTCAGATGTTTCACAAAAACATTTGTGTTAAGATAGTTATTTATATCTTCATTTTTAGTGTGTCAGTAGGAAATGAAGTATGTAGACTCCCAAACATTACTTTTGCAAAGAGAATAGAATAGATGTACATGGAGCCCTCTAACATATGACATTGTTCCCACAGAATCCCCTACTGAACATTGAGTCAGTCAGCTCAATTGAGTCAGTATGAAGAGACAGAAGCAATTGAGACAGCCTAAATAGATAAAAGAACTATGGAAAATTCTTCAAGAAGCATTGAACATCCTATCTGCCAGTAACCAAGACAAACTGTATCCAAGTGTACCTAGGAGAATTGGTGCTGTTTTGAGACAAAGATGGTCAAACCAAATATTGATTTCATTTTTGTTTACATGTTTACTGGACTTTGTATGACATGATTTGATAAACGAAAACTATGAAGAAATCCTCATTATGCAATATTTTATTTAAAATTCCAAGATTAGCTTTTGTGGAATAGTAGGGTCCCCACCTCACAGAAAACTGGGACTGAATGGAAAACAGTAATGCGGTGGAGCTTAGCTTGAAGCATCTGGCTGGTTTAATGAAAGCCTCCTGTAATATGTGCTCTGTGCTCTTCATAATGACGACCATGGGTGTCATTAAAGTAAAAGAGAGGGAGGGGACCATCCAAGACCTGTGAAATGCAGTGAAATGTGAAATGCAGAATTGCGGACTTTAATGAGTGCATGGGCTGCTTTTGCAGATGTAGTGATCAGGGTGGCTCTGGCCCAAAAACAGAACTATCATGTACCTATATTTTTTTAGTGGGGGCACCAGTGTCATTCCTGGTTCACCTTATGCCCTTAGTAGCCGCGTTTCCACTAACAGGCCAAAATAGGGCATGCAATCATGCCAGGGCCAATTGCGTTCCCACTGTCACTTCCGGGGCTTCATCATGCCTGCTCGGGGCCAACGGACAATGGCCTTTGGCCTGCCGATTACACTTGGGACATCGTCCCGCTGGTAGTGAAGAGACCACTTGGGACACCATGTCAGTTACAGACAGTGAGTTTTCAATGCCAACTTATCTTGCTAGCTATCTTATGTTTGCAATTGATATAACGTTGCTATTCTAGATAAGTATATAATATGACACCTCAGCTTGAGGTTCCCTCTTGTTTGTAAATTGGGTAGGTTGTGTGACGTTGGCACCAGGGCTGTGTGTTAATACTGTGTTTTAGTGCAACGCTGGGGGGCTATGGGCCCGATGATGGGATTGATTTTGGTATCGCGGCTCGAGGTCCTAGGCTATTGGCCCCGGCTGGCCAGTTGATAGTCTTGTCTTGCGGAAACATGACCAAAAAGGGACGGAAAAAACATACTCTTTAACAACTTAGTAGTTCTTCATTGAAGTATAAGATGGGTTTGTCTTGTGGTACAGTTTCCAATTACCACAAAGTGAACAAGGGTTCAAATGCCGACCTAGCATCATTGTATGTACAAGAGCAGCTTTGACATTTTGATTATTACTTTGTTAATTTTTTTTCGTCTTTCACAGGGAAATTGTTGACTTTCAGTGGTATTGGCAGTCCATTTTAGAACTCTCTCATCTGCTAATGTATAGTATAATAGCCCCAAAACATATTTGGCCACACTTAAAAATGTATGAATGTCTTTGTATTGTGTTGCAAAATATCAAACCAATTGACATAAAGACAATATTTGAGCACGTATTGGTTGTCAAACCCAGTGGAACATGTCTATAGTTAATGCGATTAGCTCCACCTGAAAGTTACACTAAAAGTTACCTTGATACCAAAAATGGCTCAGAAAAGTTAGTTCTGAGAAAAGCTCTAACATGATTTGTTTGCAGATGCAACTTGGTTTTAATATTTGTATATCTAAAAATGTTTAAGCTTCCTGTTCTGGTTGGGTCATTTTTGATACTTTAAGAGTTAAAAACAGAAAAACGAATCTCCGTCTTGTATTTGGTCAAAATACCTCAGGATTGTCTACAACAATAAATAAATGAATAATAATACATTTTGACATTTGTTTAAATTTATGCAATGTCAGGGTGTTTTTTTGGGGGGGGGGGGGGGGGGGGGGTCACTGGGGCATTGCTAAGGGTTTACCAGGTGGTTGTAAGATGGTTGCTCACGGGCCCAAGTCAAAAGTTATCCCCAAGTCTCTATGACATCCTGATCCTTAGATATTTATCAGGATCTTTCCGATGGAAGTCTATGGAACTTTTCACAAATTTTTCTTCCACCAGGCAGACTTTTATATTGTGAATTAAAAATGTCTTTGAATAAAAAAATACATGATTCTGCATTTGGTTCAAACAGATACAATTTGTAAGTATCCTAATGAGATATATGAGACCACCAGAACAGCCAGGCACAGGACAGTTTTTTTTTTCCTCAGGCCATCAACATCATGAACAGTTAAAACTGCCCCAAATACATTTCTTTGTTCAATACAACCTTGTGCAATATTTAATCCATCCATTCCTACTTATATCCATATTTAATTTATATTCTTTAATATATCCTACCTCTTCATCAATACATTACCCTCACTTAACTGTATATCTGTATATAAAATATTCTAACAACATTATTGCACCTTTGAATATTTCTCTCTTTTTTACATTTACATTTATGCATTTGGCAGACACTTTTATCCAAAGCGACTTACAGAGCCCTTATTACAGGGACAATCCCCCCGGAGCAACCTGGAGTTAAGTGCCTTGCTCAAGGACACAATGGTGCTGGCTGTGGGGATCGAACCAGCGACCTTCTGATTACCAGATTACCAGTTACGTGCTTTAGACCACTACACCACCACTACAAATCTGCTATATGTATATATGTTTAAATGTTTATGTTTTTTTTTTGTATGTATGTACAGTACGTTGCATTCTCTTGAACTGGACACGTCTGTCACCATGATAAATTCCCTGTAAGCATACTTGACAATGAAGCTCATTCTGATTCTGATTTTATACAGAACTTCACAATACAATCCAAAATACTAAATTGGAGTTATTTTTGTCAGATATAGTGCTGCATAACAGAGCATCACATATGTGCGTTATTGCTTAAGTATAGTACAATTACTGTTGATTTTTTATTATTATTATTATTAATAGTAGTAGTAGTAGTAGTAGTAGTATTACATAACTATACAGTAGTGATATATTTCGGTCATATTTTTTTCCATTTGATTTGAGCTTTTATTTTGGCGTAAGCTTTTAATTTGGAGTGAAGTCCTTTACCTCCAGATAAGCATGTTGTTAAATGACCCAATGTGATTATTAAACCACAAGAGGCCACTGTTTAATTAAATAAATATGTAGTCTGTATGTGCCTCATGCTACGAAGTGAATTAGTGATCTGCTCGCTGTCATCTGCTACAAACAGAGTGCGCAATGCTCATGATGGTTTTTTCCGTATATGAGCCAAGGAGTATTAAAAGGTATGAGCAACATAGTCTCCACACATTCTTTTTGAAGCGTGCAGCACATGCAAACTATATATTTATCTCATTAAATCACACTAGACATTAAATTTGAGCACTGAATGTATATGGAATGACATTCATATGTCAGATAGTATCTGTTTTTGGTATCGATACATGTACATGTGTGCGGTATCGGACCTGATTCCAGTATCGTTATTCCTCTCTACTGTATATCTACTATAAAATAATAGTACCACAAATGACATATAGATGGTACTATTTTCAAATTAAATGTTATTTTATAACGCTTGTGATTAGTGTAAAAAACAAGCCTTTTTAATAAATAAATAAATAAATAGAATATGTGTATAAGTGTGTCAAGTCTCCAACGTTGTACAAATTTCTTTTCGGTCCACTATATCAGACTGTTTTACAGATTTATAGCACACATCTATTTCAGCTAGTAGAAGCTCAGCTGTATAATGAATCTTACTGCCTGCTCTGTACATTTTCTTGCCTATTTTCCTTCCAAGAATTTGAAATCCTACAAAAGCTAGCCACATTCACCTCGTGAAAAGAGGAGAAAAAGAGAATGTGGCTCTTTTAACAGCACACTGTGACCTGTGCCTAGTTAGTGTCAGGAAGACTTACAGCCTCAGAATTCTCTCTATGTCTCTGTTTCCTGCCCGTTTTATGGCTGTGTGCTGGACTGCGGGGTCGAGCGATATGCCATTGCTCAGACCAGCTGACATTCTCATCAAAGAGCAATTTGTAGTAGATTTTGTGGACGTCTATTCTACCAAAGCTGCACAAAAAAAAAAAAAAATTAAAAAAAAAAAAAAAAAATGTGGAACACATTCAAGAACCACTGGTGATCATTTTTCACACAGTTTATATTTGTGTTAGATTGTTATAGCCAGTGAGTTACCTCATGGTAGAAAGACATTATTGTGAGCCATATATGAGAATAAGATGTGTTATGCATTTTAATGCTTCGGAAATATACCACTGTTGTTGTTGTATGATTGATTCTTGCCTTGCTCAAGGAGCTGTGTATTGTTGAATTGTTTTAATGAAAACTTTTGGAAAATATTAAAGGTGTAACGTAATTTCTAGGGAATTACAAAAATAACCATTGTTTCCAAGCATGCGGAAGCCCACAAATGCCACACATTATTGTTTGTTTTATAATGGGTTTCCTCAGTCATGGACAATCTGGAAATATCAGATTTTCAGGAATCTTTAAATTGTGTTGTCTATTTCTGGAAAAGTCATGGAAATTAAAGGAATATTCCAGGTTCAATACAAGTTAAGCTCAATCCACATCATTTTTGGCATAATGTTGATTACAAAAACAATAAATAATAATAATAATTATAATAATAATTTCAACTGTTTGCCCCTTTAAAAAATAAAAATTCTGGGTTACTGCAAGGCACTTACAATAACTCATTATTCAAAAATATAGCCACAAGATATGTTTGATAGTAGTTTTGCTAGAAATTACTTAATTGCTAACTATCCTTTACGTTAAGTTATGTCCAACTTAACTTCGGTGCCATGATGTAACGCCGTAAGCACTCTAACCCTACAAAATTATGATTTAAAAACTTGACGATTTAAAAAGAGAAGAAAAATGTATAATCTTCAAATTTCTGCCTTTTAAACCCTCCAGATATTGGCCCCATTGACTTCCATTGTAAGTGCCTCATTGTAACCTCGATTTTTGCTTTTTTTAAAGAAATGGACGGACGTGTCAAAGTAATTTTTGAGGTAATCAATATTATGCCACTAATGCTGTCGACAGAGCTTAACTCACATTGAACCCTGAATATTACTTTAATAAACATGTAAAAGTCAAGAAAATGGGTTTCTACATGAATTTGGATATGTTTAATTATGGTCTGCACTAAAATATTTAATCAGTTATATATATATATAATTTTTTTTATTTACAACAAATTTTATGTAAAACAGAGTCTTTTCAATTAATTGTTCACCAATCGCTCTGGATCATTTAATAGTAAACCGCTAATAGAGCTTTAAAAATCCTTATCCAGTGATCAAAGTGGGAAGTGGATTTGGGGTGAGTTTTTTAGAATGGATTTAGACAGCTCAACAGAGCCTGAGTGGGTGTTAAGAGCAAAACTCATAGTAAAGACAGACAGGATTTGGCCAGTGCCATGTGCAAGACCACAGACTCTCTCACACTTACACACACACTGGCCAGATATGGACCGTATCATCTTCAACACTCATGAAATAATGCGCTACTAAAACCTGTGCAATCCAGTAAATATGGTCAAACACACACACCCAGACAGGTATTAATACCCAGACAGCAGCAGCCATAATTTACTTTAGGCTTATAGTCTCTCCATCTCAGGACCCCAAATTCCTTTTCTATTATTTGAAATTCCATCTTGGGTGGCAGAGGCCCTGGCGCTCGGCTTATAATACAGTTTATTAAAAAAAGCCTCTGCGTTTGGTCTTTGGGAGGAAAGCAGAGGTCACTCAGGGACTGTAACCCCTGTCATCTATAATTCATTGCAGGAATATGCTCTTCTTACCCAGATTAAAATTTAATAACTCCTGACACAGCCTTGGGTAAATACTCTTTTTGTGTCTGCGTGTGTGTTAGGTGGTAGTGAAAACTCGGAAGTTGCAGGATCTTCTAAGCCCGGCTAAAGCCAACAGAAGCCTGGAATCAGCAGGCCAGGTATACTTAATGCCGAAATGTGTTTCCGGCCAGATAAGGCCCCAGCGTGAATGGAAGCAGCGAGAAATGTACGTGACATAGATTAGATGAGTAAAAATGTAATACTTCTTGAACGGAGGCAGAGGGACCTTTCGCAGGAAGTTTGTGCTTACGTTTGTGGGAAACCTTAGGGAGTCTGAGAGGTGGATGAGAATGTTTGACTTGTCTTGTGTCTTCCTTCTTTCTTATTAGTGTACTGGTAGAGTATGGTGCTTGCAATTCCAAGGTCATGGGTTCAATTCCCAGTGAACACTTATATTGATAAAATGTTTATCTTGATTGCACTGTAAGTCAATTTGGATAAAAGCTTCTGACAAATGCATACATGTAAATAAGAGTTGTTTGGTTAGGCGAGCATTACTTTGACTATTTCTCATACTTGGGGTTGGTGATTTGAACAAGTAAAACCAGTGATCACCAGTTTATATCAGTTCTTAAACACTTACTGTTCATCCTGTTCCTATCACAATTCTCTATTATGACATTAAAACACTTTTACAATCAAGCTTTTCATCTCACACTGGCTTTTATGAAACTATCGCTAGGTTTACGTTTAAGGTTTAGGGTAGGGAAGTAGGTTTTGTTTATTAAAAACTTGACATAGCATTAACCATAAAAACATTCTCTTTTTGGGCTTTTAGCTACATAGTTGACTTTTCACATTAGAACTGCCGCAATACATGCAAGGAACAGTGTAATATCACCAGAGTCACATCATTTTCATGAGATCAGGCTGACTGTTTGTGGTACAGACAAGAAAGACACATTAAACCGAACAGCTTGTTGAGGAGATGTGTTCCACAATATTACATTTCTAAGCAATCAAACTGATGATTTTCACCTGGTGGACCATAACATTGATGAAAAAAATCCCATAGACTTGCATTAAAGGAGGGACCTGAGGCGTGTCTAGGGGCCATAATATCACAGAGATTGGCAGGGTTTTTTTGGAACTTGGCCAGTAAGCAACCAGCCAGAACACCTTAGAAGCCAAACATCAATATCATAGCAACTATATACAGTAGGTACCAGACCAAAAGGACCCTTAGCATTGTGTGTGTGTCGGTGCAGTAAAATTGTAAATTCAAGCCAAAGTTGATTGTTTGCAAAATCACCGCCAGATGGTGCAATGTGACACTTTTTTTTGCACATTTTAGTATGAAGAAAGTGAGTTGTTACTATTACTAACAATGTTAAAGCTAAAGCGTGTTAAAGCGTGTCATTTCTGCACAACTAGTGCCAATGAACGGAATTTCAAAGATACATTTTTTTTTTTCCAAACCGTTTTCCAAATGCACTAGCACCAACCCAAACTCACACCATTAGTTTAGTTAATGTTGTTGGGTTGCATTGGCATAGTATAATTGAATAATAATTGAATTGAAAAATAAAATAAAATGCTAGAATATCTGCCTTTTTCAATTAATGGAAACCATTGCTTCATAGGTATTGGTTAATTGTTAAATACCAAGTGAATTATCATGATTTCTTAATTAGCCTTTATTCACGTGTTTCAATTTACCCAAAGAGTCGGTAGTTGTGGGACTAACATAGTCTGATTCAATTGAAACCCACCCCACTCATAGCATAACAAAATGTTAACATATTTATTTTGTCGCATGACAACAAAACATGATAAAAATCACAGAGAACATCTTAGCAACTGCATAGCAGCATGCTAAAAACCATTCGAATACATTAGCAAACGCAAAGTGACACCCTGGCAACTACCCACAATACCCTAGCAAGGCTAGCAAGTTTGTAGAGGCAGCACCACTCCAAATCCCCCAAAAAATAAATAAAAAAATTCACCTTCATTTGAGAGAAGCTTATTTTTGTCAATGATAGCGCATGCACAACACCCAGATGTCTTTTCAATGTGTGCTTACATCTGGAAGATTTTTTTTTTTTTTTTTTTTTTTACCATTTATAATAGTGATATATTTGTATCGTAATCTCTTAACATTCACTCACCATTTCAATGTGGTCCGGTTAAACCCTCGAGACTTCATTTGCACAGAACACTGAAAAGAGATTTTTGATTTTGTTTTCTGAGGAGTTTAAATAGTGTTCATCAGCCACTTACTCTGTCATCTCCATAGAAACAGAAGAAGCGGCTCGTCCCGTCTCTTCCTTTGGCGTCATCATTACTGGTGTAATGTAACTTGTCAGTGTCAAACATTCTTGGCATTATGCTAAAGAGAATATCTAGTGAGCCCAGAGTGCTTTGTGTTCACAATGCACGTTATTACCGAACCAAACCACAGGCTGCAAGCAAACCGTATTCAGACCACCTCCCGAGATGGTCTCGGTGCGGTTCGCTTTAAAGGGGCCTGATATAATTTGGTTTGTTCACATATGTTCACAAAATCTCACGAACCCTGAAACAGACCATGTGTGAAAACGCCAGTCACTGAAACCTCATAATAGTAAACACACAAAGGCTTTTGTCTGTGATGTTTTGATTATCTTGCCTCTCAGGAACAGCACATTGTGCAGGGAGAGAGGTCTGCCTTTGTCAGTTGCTTTGTCAGTGTTGTGATTGCTTGTCATGTTTATAGCTGGCATTTAGCCTGTGAGTACCAAAGGGCAAGGCTAGCTGGGATAGAAGAGGACTCAGTGACCACTGCCCACGGTAGAATGCACGCTGGGATTACACCTGTCCTTCAAAGGCCAAACTGTTTTCAGATCCTGTTGGTCCTCTCCCATACTGTACATTTACATAGACAAAAAACAGCTCTATACATTTCTGTGTGCAAACACACACACCCAACATGATCAGGTTAGATCCACTATACCCTTGTGTTTCAAAACATGTTTCCTTTGTATATTTACTTAGATTTCTGAATCAAAATGTTATTAGCCTTTTATAACTTGGTTGTTTAGTATTTAATATTATAGCAGCAAAGAGTAGAATGGTTCACACTTATGATGTGACATATAATGAGAAGGGCTGCCAATCTCTTACTAATTTTCAGCACCTATAGTCATAAGCGCTGTATTTTTGGGATATGTCAATTTAAACACAGTTTGAAACTCTGAAGAACGCATCTTGAAATCCCTGGATTCTGTTGTGCTCCATCCAGTAGTTTTGAGTGCAAAAGTAAGGTTGCCAATGCCAGCCAGGGGTGGATTGGCCATTTGGAGCACCGGGCATTTTCCCGGTGGGCCGCAGGATAATTTGTTATGGCCCGCTGCTGCGCAAGTACTGGCCTGTCCTACAGAAGATATAGGCGGCCACCCTGAGCTCCATCATGTCCATGTGGACCCTACAAAGCGAATATTCAGTTAACTCTATAAGGTAAAGCCATTGCAGTGGCTTTTATTTTAAAATAATGTACTTTTATTTTGACCATATATGCACGTTCACTCTGTACTTTGTGTGGACCACATTATTTGGCATACAAATCGCAATAATGGTGACAACCTAAACAACATATTAGGTATGAGATGAGCTCTGAATAATCACAACATGCAACATGCAAACAAATGCAATAACAGTAGCCTTAACCCTCTGGGGTTGACGGACGCACGGCGCGTCCTGCTGGATATTTTCGTAATTACAACAGAAACAACTTAAAATACTCCACCATTTTTGGGTATATAAATAAGTGTAAGACATCATTAGAGACTATAAAGGGTCTACTTTTATTTGTGTACACTCACAATAACAACACAATCTTGTGCTTTTGTAAAATAAAGAAAATAAAAAGGGTGAGCTGTCAGCAGTCTCTGTGTTCACAAGCATATTTTTGAAACACGTCACAAAAATGAACGAATACTTAAAACACAAATATGAAACATATGTCTCTCAGGTGTGAATTACAATCCATATTCATGATCACTCACGTCTCCTCGCATATTACCTTTCAACACTAAAATTGTCTTACAAAAGTTCAATTACTATATTGTTTTGTATGTGGGACTGCGCTATGGTTAAATAGGTCCAAAAAATTAGTTTGGTGTGAACGGTCCCTAATACGCTTAAAATTAAATCTGCTTTAATATAACGACCAGTAAGGTCACATAAACAATGGTGAGCATGATTCGGAGGTCGCTCTAAAATAATTTTTACTTCACTGATGGTTACTTTTAGGGTTGGGGAACTTAAAATATAAATTTATGTTGACAGTATTACATTATTTACTACTACAAACAACTATCTTTTAGCGCATCTCTTTGGAAATTCACCTTGAAACTGGAGCTAACATGTGCTCATATGTTCAACAGCACTTCCAGTTTCAGCCACTGGGAGCAGTAGTTTGAATTTCTGTTAGCACAGACTGATTCCAGCAGCAGAATTGTCAGCCTACTGTCGACAAAATCACAGTGAGATCAGTCTGTAAAACAAATGAACAAAAAACGTTTTGTTCACCTCAGGAGTGGTTACTAAGCAGTTGTGTGCAAGTTGAATGCACAAGATGTGTGACGTGGCATAACAGTATAGAATTAAACATGCATATTGTAAATAAAATAAATCATATTAATTTTCAGATTAAACAATGTGATACAAGACCTGTATCTTGTCCACCCTGTCGGGGAATATTGTGATAATGTATCTGTTGTGTCAAAAAGCGTCATCAGGGCAGTACTAAATAAATACATTTTCATAGTCTAATTTTTTTTGTATTTTTTTTATTAATCATCTTGCAAGGGTTATTCAAACATACGACCAGAAATATGTATGCCGATAGCATAAAATCAAGACAAACCAAATTTTCATGGACACTGCAATATAATAAAAAACAAACAAATATGCATATAAACCTTAAATGAACTCAGAGCTCTAACGTATGAGCACCTCGCCCACTTTGGTGGCACTTGGCACTCGCTCAACTAATTAACCCTGCTAATTGGCTATGAGAATAGTGGATTATGGATTAAGAAATCCTGTTTGTCACGGCGATCTCCCTTGATGGAGTCTACAGTATGAGTGACAGAATGTGTTAGCGAAGTAACAGAGAGAAGGAATCGTCTGCACAGACAGAAGAGATAGACGGGCTAATCTCGGAGGGATGGACCCAAGACGCTCATTTCATTTCTCCTTAATGATTCTCTGAAAAATCCCCTCTTTAAATCAGAGGCGTGTAAAAGTAGTTCTGTCATTTTGCCCCTCAATGAGCTCTCTCTGAGTGGGCTTTATGGGGCAGGTTACTGTCTAATAACTGCAATAGGACCGCTGCTTGTAAAACCGGGTTGGGTATTCACCTTATTCATAATTTTGTCATCTAACTTCCTGTTTGCATTAAAGCTACCGAGAAGAGTCGATCAAAATGGATTACATGTGGGAGCATAGAAAGTATTTTTCACCAAGAGATGATAGTGTGAGTCTACACCACCCCTCTACTATGTGAAAATGCTCGTGAGGTGTTTTTCTGTCACTGTAAATGTTCATTTTTCTGACAACATCAGAGGTAAATTGGTCCTGGCAGATCACATTCAGACAGCTGTGACACACTGCACTTTTTCATGATACAAGCATTTCATTGTTATACAAGTAATTCTGCTTAATTTTTAGGTTTCAGCTTGTTAATGATTTGATTTAAAGTGTGTAGTTGACATAAAATTTTAAATAGTACAGCTCGTATTATTTTACATGCGCTTCCTGCCAGCAATCTGTTCGCATCAAAAGACATTCATTGCTTGACTGGAGCATGGATTACTTTTATGCTGCCTAAATATGACTTTTGGACCGTCATAGTTGGCACCAATGTACATCCATTATAAGGACCTGACAGAAATGTATGTTCTTCTAAAATTCTTCTCATTTTTGTTCTTCTCATTTTTGTTTTGTTGAAGAATGACATACATACTGTGTATCTGTGATGGCATCAGAGTAAGTGAATAATGAGAGAATTTTCATTTTTGGGTGAACTATTGCTTTATAGATGAGCATACCAAAAGCAAAGTTTTTTCTAAACCAGAATCTAAAAGGATAATAAAATATTTTTAATACTTCTGGTATTGTGGGCACTCTAGTTTTGGAAAAAAGAACTCAAGTAAATGTTTATTTATTTATTATTGCTTCCCATTTTTTGGACTCAAACCATTATATAATGATATATATATCATGCAAAAAGGGTGCTGAAGTCAAATTATTTTCGTAATAGACCTCTGTTTAAAACAACAACAACAAAAATTTTGTTGAACCACTCCACAGATTTAATATTAGCAAACTATAGTTTTGGTAAGTCGTTTAGGATGATGTGCGTGATAGATTGTTTACTTTTAATTGGCTATATCACAATTCCAGTGGGTCAGAAGTTTACATACATACATACATACATACATACATTTACATCAACTGTGCCTTTAAGCAGCTTAGAAAATTCCAGAAAATTATGTCAAGCCTTTAGACCTTTAGCCAATTAGCTTCTGATAGGAGGTGTACTGAATTGGAGGTGTAACTGTGGATGTATTTTAAGGCCTACCTTCAAACTCAGTGCCTCTTTGCTTGACATAATGGGAAAATAAAAATAAATCAGCCAAGACCTCAGAAAATAAAACTGTGTGGACCTCCACAAGTCTAGTTCATCCTTGGTAGCAATTTCCAAACACCTGAAGCTACCACGTCCATCTGTACAAGCAGGTGTACGCAAGTATAAACACCATAGGACCACGCAGACATCATACCACTCAGGAAGGCGACGCATTCTGTACCCTAGAGATGAACGTAATTTGGTGTGAAAAGTGCAAATCAATCCCAGAACAACAGCAAAGGGCCTTGTGAAGATGCTGGAGGAAACAGGTAGACAGGTATCTAAGTCCACAGTAAAACAAGTCTTATATCAACATAACCTGAAAGGCTGCTCAGCAAGGAAGAAGCCACTGCTCCAAAACTGCCATAAAAGCCAGACTGCAGTTTGCAAGTGCACATGGGGACAAAGATCTTACTTTTTGGAGAAATGTACTCTGGTCTGATGAAACAAAAATGTAACAGTTTGGTCATAATGACCATCGTTATGTTTGGAATAAAAAGAGTGAGGCTTGCAATGCCGAAGAACCCCATCCTAACCATGAAGTATGAGGGTAGCAGCATCATGTTGTGGGTGTGCTTTGCTGCAGGAGGGACTGGTGCACTTCACAAAATAGATCGCATCATGAGGAAGGAAAATTATTTGGATATATTTAAGCAGCATCTCAAGACATCAGGCAGGAAGTTAAGGCTCAGTCACAAATGGGTCTTACAAATGGACAATGACCCCACGCATACCTCAAAAGTTGTGGCAAAATGGCTTAAGGACAACAAAATCAAGGTACTGGAGTGGCCATCACAAAGCCCTGACCTCAATCTATGTGGGCACAATTGAAAAAGCATGTGCAAGCAAAAGAGGCCTACAAACCTGACTCAGTTACACCAACTCTGTGTGGAGGAATGGGCCAAAATTCCAGTAACTTGTTATGAGAAGCTTGTGGAAGGCTACCCAAAATGTTTGACAAGTTAAACTATTTAAAGGCAATGCTACCAAATACTAAAAAAGTGTATGTAAACTTCTGACCCAATGGACATTTGAAGAAAGAATAAAAGGTTAAATAAATAATTCTCTGTACTATTATTCTGACATTTTACGCTCTTAAAATAAAGTAGTGATCCTAACTGACGTAAAACAGGTAATGTTTTCTATGATTAAATGTCAGGAATTGTGAAAAACTGAGATTTGCCCAAGGTGTATTTAAACTTTTGACTTATATATTCACATATATACTTGAAGGGGACTTGAAGATATGTCATGACTACACAACACAATGGCAGTAACTAGAAAAAGGAATGTTCAATCACTCCCATCCTGTTCACAGGAAGACAAATGTTCTGAGGTATTCATGCACAATCTGGGGTAAGATTGCCAGCCTTGTGCAGTTATATCTATGATGCCACAAGCTTCCTCCAGTATTTATATTAGAAATGGGTTGAGGGACAATCAGATTTAATTTGAGCTGGAGGGGGATAGAATCTCAGTTGTGGCAGAGCAGCCTATTCAAATTTTAGGGGACACAGCAGATCTTTCAGACACACATGTCAGAGTTGGTCCTGGAGCAACTGAAAGAGGGCATGGATTTGATAGACAGTTGTCATCTCCCAGGCAAATTCAAGGTTTGGCGTTACCAATTTACACTCTACCATTGCCTGATGTGACATCTAAGACATCTAAAAGATCATCTGAGATTTATGCATCGGCAGTGGCAAGGATGGACGCCAAGGCAAACAGTTATATCAGGAAGTGTCTAGGCCTGCCACTTTGTCTCTCAGATGTAGCATTGTTTGGAAGAAATGCTTCACAACTGCCTCTAAAATCACTCACTCTGGGCTACAAGCAGAAAATGACCTTATGGAGTTATGGAAGTAACTAGGATGGAAGAGGAAGGGTATAATGTTAGGGAAATCAGCCAGCAGCAGCAAGGGTGCTGGACTATATGGGAGGGGGGCATCTGATATCATCTGAGTGTTAGGATGGGCTGACTTGTGGAAGTTTCGCCAGGCCAGGCAAATTTTTCTAATAAGATCCACCTATGATACCCTACCAAGCCCTGTACCAATTTGTCTCTGTAGTATAGCAAAGAGGAGAGTTGCCCCCTCTGTGAAGGCCCAAGAGCAAACTTGCAGCACATACTGTATTGGTTGGGTTACAAGGATGGTCTTGATTTTGTTAAATAGGGAGGTGCCACACAAGGCACAGCACAGAGGGAATCCAGATCAATCTTGGCGCCTGGACGTGATTAGTCAATGATGGGCGACCTTGGCCAGCAACTAAAATGTCCTACCGAGGATGCCATTACCTTCTTGAGGCCAGATGTAGTATTGTGGTCAACTTCAGCTAGGAAAATAGCAATAATTGAGTTTACTGTTCCATGGGAAGTGGGTCTGGAGACAGCCTGAGTGGAAGAAGCTAAAATATGCTGATCTGGCCACAGAGTGCCGGGAAAATGGATTGAAGACTGCCACCTACCCTGTGGAGGTTGGGTGCTGAGGATTTATGGGAACATCAATGCAGCACCTTTTTAGAGACATTGGCATCGTTAGAGCAGCTTTAAAAATGTCTTTGAAGGAATTGGTAGAGGAAGTAGAGAAAGGGAATTTCTGACTATGGTTATGAAGGAAGGACAAAAAGTGGGCATTCAGAAGTATGAAACTGAGGAATAGGGAACCTGGGTGATATGTGGTGAGGGGTTGTGCTGAGGTTGTATGCCATATGGAACCTGTAATACTGAGTTACCAAGAGATACAGTGCCAGTGCCAGTAGGGCACTGAGTATGCATTCAGTGCCAGTTGGCCAACGGGCTGGTGTGTATGGTTGTGTCGAGATATATATGATATATAGAACCCTGGTTGCAATTAATTAGTGAAGGAAGGAATCTGGATGGGAAGTTAAGAAATGAAAGGCCTTGGAGGAGATTCAGTGTCCAGCTGCAGGGGATGGCAGGGAGACGTCCCTGACCACTGCCCCACCACCAGGAGATTTTGATCCAGTAGATTAATGGGGCAAAATATTGAAGATTGTTGGCTCATGGCTGATGACCCTGCAGCTGGGCTAAAGGTAGTGGTCAGAGGTGGGTAGAGTAGCCAAAAACTTTACTTAAGTAAAAGTACAATTACTTTACAAAATAAAACTCCACCATCATTCCTGTCCAACCCCCCCCCCCCCCCCCCCCCCCAAAAAAAAACAAACACAGGATTTCATGACAACAGACCTGTCGCTCTCACGTCTGTAGTCATTAAGTCATTTGAGAGACTGGTTTTGGCCTACCTGAATGACATAATTGAACCCCTGCTAGACCCCCTTCAGTTTGCTTGGTCTGTGGATGCTCCTGTCAGCATGGGACTGCATTATATCCTGCAACACCTCGACAGACCCAAGACTTATGCCAACATCCTATTTGTGGACTTCAGATCAGCCTTCAACACCATCATGCCTGATCTTCTCTCAACTAAACAGACACATCTCTCCAAGCCAACCACAATCTGTCCGTGGATCAATAGCTTTCTGATAGATAGGCAGCAGCTAGTGAGACTGAGAAAAATAACATCCGGGACCCTCACTATTAGCACTGGTGTTCCTCAAGGATGCGTTCTCTCTCCACTGCTCTTCTCAGTGAATAAGAATGACTGCACTGCAACGGAACCCTCTGTCAAGCTCATGAAGTTCACAGATGATACCACAGACATTGGCCTAATCGACAACAGTCTGTATAAATATGGGAGGTTGAACTGCTGGCTGTCTGGTGTGGTCACAACAACCTTGAGCTGAACAAGCTCAAAACAGTAGAAATGATAGTGGAGTTAAGGAGAAATCCCCTGCACTCCCCCCTCACCATCCTGAGCAGTGGAGTCGTTCAGGTTCCTGGACTATACCATCTCTCAGGACCTGAAGTGGGACACCCACATAGACTCCATTGGGAAGAAGACTCAGCAGAGGTTGTACTTCATTCACCAGCTGAGGAAGTTTAACCTGCCACTGGAGCTGCTGACTCAGTTCTACTCAGCCATCATTGAGTCTGTCCTGTGTTCATCTATAACTGTCCGGTTTGGTTCAGCCACCAAATCAGACAGAAGGAAACTACAATGGACAATCAGTACTGCTGAGAGGATTATTGGTGCCCCCCTGCCTACCCTCTAAGACCTGTACATCTACAGAGTTAGGAAACATGCAGGTAGAATCACTTTGGACCCACACCCTACCCCCTACCCACTCCCTTGAACTGTTGCCCTCTGGCCGGCACTACAGAGCACTCAGCTCCAGATTATCCAGGCACAAGAACAGTTTTTGCCCTCAGGCCATTTTCCACATGAAAAATTAAACTGCATTCAGGACTCCCTACTGAAATATTGTATAAAAATGTAATGTACATATGTAAATTCACTCATATTTAATTACAAAAACTGTAGATACCCCTACTTTGCACATATATTACCACTTGCACATGTACATACACCATGTTATATATCCTATTTTTTTTGTGTCTATGTATACTCTTGCCTTGTTTTATATTCTGTGTCTCACTGTATATTTATGTGTGCACTTGTTTGTTTCTGGTTTCACCTTGTGTACGTGAGCACACTTGGCAATAAAGCTCAGTCAGATTAGCTGATTAACAGCTCTAACTAATCAGTTCTGGCAAGTGACCATTGTATAAGTGGGATAATCCAAGGCTAGGTGTGCATTAAACTATTTTAAAGGCACTTCGCGGAGACAACCGCCCTTCGCCTCCACGGCATCCATTTAAAATCATTTAACGCACACCTAGCCATGGAAAATCCATTATATATATATATATATATATATATATATATATATATATATATATATATATATATATATATATATATATGCACAGAATGTATACAGTACAGTGTAACAAAAGCATTTGTCTTAAGATGGTTATCTATATCTTCAGATTTAGTATGCGAATAGGAAATATAAATGTTATACTCCCAAACATTACTTTTGTAAATAGAAAAGATTAGAATCGAAGAACAGGGAGCCCTGCAACAGATGTCATGGCCCCCAAAAAGCCCCCCACTGAACATCGTGTCAGTCTGAGTTTACATAAAGTGACAGAAGCAATTGAGACTAAATAACCTAAATAGATAGAAGAACTGTGGTAAAATATCCAAGAGGCTTGGAACATCCTATCTGTCAACAACCAGAAAAAAATGTGTCCAGGTGTACCTAGGAGAATTGGGCAATGTTGATCACACCAATTATTTATTTAGATTTTATTAAGTTTACTAAACTTTGTATGACATTTAGTTATAAATGAAAACTATTTATTTCATTATTTTTGAAGAAATCCTCACTATGCAATATTTTTCACTTTTCACAGTACTGATATATATATATATATATATATATATATATATATATATATATATATATATATATATATATATATATATATATATTACCACTATTTGCTATTTATTCTAATTACCAAACGTGGCCCATATTTACCTGTATTCACACTACATTTGAATGCATTTCTTTATAAATTAAATTTATAGAAAAAATAAAACAAAGGATGTACATTTAAATTAAATTTACCAATTGATGGTGAGAAACTATTTTCTTTATGGAGTTTGTTACAATTTAATGGTTAAATAAGAAAAGAAGAAAGAAGTGTAATAACATATTTTATTTGCTGTAACTTGTGTTAAATTAGAGTAATCTGCTGTATGTGCACACCAGCTATGACCCAGTTCTGTGCATTTTCCAGTAGATGGAGCTCTTCCTCTGATAAATTTTAGTTGCTGCCAAAAACATGTATCATTTCTCATCTTTTGAAATAAAATCTGCACCATTTTCGTATTCCTGTCTGCACTGCAGAGCCATTATTGATGGACAGACTGAAGTTTTCACCGCCATGTGGTCCAGGGAGGCTTTGGGGCAGAATGAGGGATTTGTCGTATTTGTGAAAGTGGGGGTAAATTAATTTTCATCTCATGCTTTGTTACAACTGACCATTTGTGGCTGTGAATCAATCTGAGCCTAAGAGAGAGAGAATAATGGTATCTCCACACACGTACACACAAACAAGCCTTCAGGATGGCCGCACCTCCCTCTTGCCCATAAGAATTTACAGGATGGAACTTTATATGACCCTTAGGAGTTGGTAATATATGTGAAGCCTTTTGGGCTTGAAATATGGCAGTAGTGACAGAATATCATGCAAAACTCTCTTTGTGCTGTCTTCTACAAATATTGTATAACAAGAATGAGGGTTTTATTTGATACAGTCTTTTATGAGACACAGTTAGCAGTGGAAATCTGAACAGAAAGCTTGTGTTGTATATTTTACTAAGCAGTCGCATTCAAAGTCACTTTATTGTAGGACAAACTCTCTGCTTTTGAACTGTTCTAGTGCTAAATTGTACCAGGATGTGGCCCATTAGATACAAGTACTATTTTGAAAATGACCCTTTGTAATTTTCTGCAATTTTGAGCACAAACGCAAATGTATGATGATGCCACAGGTGCTATTTATTTGGATGAGAATATCACCCTCATGTTTAAAGGCACAGTTCATACAAAAATGAAATTATGTCATGATTTACTCACCCTCATGTTGTTCCAAACCATTCCGTAGAACACAAAAGGAGATGTTAGACAGAATGCCAGCCTTAGTCACCATTCACATTCAATGTATTGAAAAAAAACCTTCAATGAAAGTAAATGGTGACTGGGACAAATTCCATGCTCAGTGGAAGCAATAAAGTCATACAGGTTTGGAACAACATAAAGGTGAGTAAATGATGACAAAATGTCAATTTTTTTGAAAGTGAATTATCCCTTTAACAAACATTATTTGACTGCTAAGGTTCTTTATAAGTTGTATTTTCTCTTTTTCTCTTCCACCCAAACAGAAACAGTAGAGCCGTGCACACTTTAATATCTCCATTTCAGACACTTTCTTTCACATCCATCTTACCGCCTCTGAAAGAAGCAACAACATATTCTGCGTCAATCTCTCAGGGAGAGACATACTGGTATTTTTTTCAAAAACAAGTCCACAGCCTCATGCCTCCACTCACAGCACTCTCCTGATTTCCCCATGTCCACTGTTCCGTATGGCACTGTTGCCGTAGCAACACCATTCGTGTTTAAAGAGAGTCATATATTTACTTAATGTTGCCTTCATATCTTCAGCGTGGCCATTAGTCTTTCTGAGGGCAACCGACTGTGGAATTTACTACCGTCCTCGCCAGGGAATAAAAACTTTTAAATGACTTCTTTATTTTTCATTTGCAGTTTTGTACACTTCCATTCCTTTCCTTTCTAATTTATGCTTCACAATCATGTATTTGAGTTTTGTTGATCTTAAGCTGGCCCTCAGCCCTGAATTACAGGGATCGTTCATTTTGAAACTACATGTGGGTGAATAAAAAAATGTCATTTATTTATTTTTATTTTTGGTGAACTGTCCCTTTAAAATGATTCTGACCAATCCTACCTCTGCCATCTTCCATATTATTAGTCAACTGTTGGCTTTTTTATAATGTAAGTATATAAAAGTCTTGTGTGTTTGGATAGTTGTGGAATTTTAGAATTCAATTATTTTGTAATATTGGAATTTTGAGAAATTATGATGCTACAATGTTACAGTGCACTTTAATAGTGACAAAAGCTATCCAAACTGCATATCAGCTTTCATTCCAAAATGAACATATACTTTAAACATCCCCAAGGAAACCTAGTTTTGCTCCAAGCCAAATTGATGTTAACACCTTAATACATAAATCATTTGTTTGTATTGTTTCAGGTCATAATAGAGGCGATAGTAACTAAACACTTTGCAATTGCATTGTGAGTATATTGTACAAAAAGTTCTGTTCACTTTAGTTCACTCTATTGTCATTATCGAATTAAGTTTTTCTCTCTGGTTGATTGTGATTTCCGGTCTAGGCAGGTTTGTTACATTACTGTGTAATTAAACTTCACAATTTCACTGTACAAATAAAATCCATTCGTTTTTGACCACTTTATGAGCACAGTTTACTCATTCCTATGAGAAGTTCTGTGAGGCTTGTCTGAACAAGCATGTTTGTGCCATTTACAGTATGTATGCTCAGAAAGATCCAGTTTGTACTGGCTGTCTTTGAAAAGGTCGAAACTGATTGATAGCGTGAACACATTTTAAAAGCAGCCTGATATCATGAAAATTGCACGACTGTGGCAACATTTTTGCTAAATGTTATTACATGGTTCCTCAAACATATTGCATCAGTTCCGAGGTGAAATGTCCACTGAGTGGCGCTAAAAGCTAATTAAATTGTTTCTCAAATAGATAGAAATCAGCAAAGCCTACCTACCTACCCTAAACCTTAAACCCAAAATGAACCGATATTGTAATAAATAGCAAATGTGAGGTGAAGTTTTTTTTTTTTTTTTTTTTTTTTTTTTTTTTTTTTTTTTAACTGTTAATACTTTTAATTAAGAAAAACGTCCTTCCCTTAACCTTAAAAGGTACACTCAGTAATGTTTGTCTTTGTGTCATCTTGGACTTACACTGACACCTAGCGGCTTGGATGCAGTATAATTTAAAATCAATCTTTTTTTTTCCATTGTAGAAATCAGCTTTTATAAGGTTACTGATATGACTGGAGTCTTCATTTTGAGTGCTTATAATTTTGCACCTTTAAAACCTAAACGTAAGCCACACCAATAATGTCTTCAAATGAAAATGTGAGATGAAAAACAGATAATGTTTTTAAGGTTAATGCATGATCGAGTTTTAAATCTAAACCTAAAACTAACCGATTGTGTCATAAAAATCAAATGCGAAAAAATAAATTCAAATTTGTGTTTCTATAACACTTTCAGCTCATTTCGGCTAACATGCCCTTTAGGACTCGTACCCCTGTCCTTTCTATCACAAGTGCAACGCAGTTGAGTTAATGTGCAATTTGATCGCACTCACATTAGCTTGTTAATGTAGTTGATTATGTTATGCAAACTGTAAAATTGATGGCCTTACAAGTCACGCACCATAGTAAAAACTTAGAGATTTCATAAAAAAGCATTTTGTGAAGAACAGGAAGAAAAGTTTATGTTGATGAACTGATTATCTGCAGTTGCAAGTCATTGTTGTTGTAGCACCTCTAGTGTTCATGATACGTGTAACGAGCCCCATAAAAATAATTTTGCATAAATATAGGTATTGTAATGTGATTCTATGAGACCAGGTTGCAGAATTTGCCAATATGTATTTTGGAGAGAGTTATGGAAGAACATTGTAGTGCTCTAAATTACTCCTCACACATCTGGCTTTCCCCATAACACTCCATATTTGTGTCGACCACTAAACTTGCATCATGGCATTCATCAATTCCTGTCATTATGCTTGCTGTTTAGGTTGCTTTTTAGGGCATGATTATATCCTCAGGAATAAAGGCGGGCGGCTTCTCCCTTACCACTGCAAACTAATCAGCCCCCCCAAAATTACTTATTGATCTTTGGTTGCAGTGCGCAGAGAGGGATTTAGTGTGGCCAGGTCATGACAAGACCACTGTGTGTGCGAGAGATAGTTCATGGCACTCTGTAGGAATGTAGACAGACCTTTTGCCTCTAATGGGAACGTGTAATATGAATCAATTACAAGCCAAAAACCTTTTAATAGCCATTTTCCCCTAAATAATAATCATCATAACATTCCTATTCCTAACACTAGTATTCAGTGTTTTTACTGTATATCCTGTTATTAGAAAGACTTTCACAATAGTAGAAAGTATAAAAGTATATATATATATTTTTTTTTTATTTTCAAATATTGTATTTTGCAAGTCTTTAAAAAAAAAAAAAAAAAAAATTCTCCTGCTGGTTTGGTTGATAGTTCTTGCACACCCCCCCCCCCCCCCCCCCCCCCCCCCCATTGTTTACAACCTATATTTAATAATAGTCCATAGAGTATATATATATTGTCATTAAACATTGTTTTCTGTAAAATAAATTAAATAAATGAATAAAACAGTAATTTATTACATTTTGAATTGGCAGGGGAAATGATTGCACAAGGTGCAAAACAATATAGATTTATTTATAATGTAATTGTCATTCATTCCAACTAATTTCAAGTCACTTTTACAATTGCAATGGTCAGTTAGTCTGTTAGATAACATTACCAGATCAGCATAATTTGACAAAAATGTTCTGTACATAAAATAACAATGTATTTTTATGTTTGCAAGGCATTGAAACTCATGTACAGTACATAATCGCAAATGTAAGATTGTTGGGACATACAGTAAGCACAACCCTTATTTTTGAGCCTTGATATAGATCTAGATTTCCAAATAGCAGAATATTTATATTTGCCTGCAGAGAAACACCAAAAGAACTGTAAAAAACTTAATGAACAGCCTCCAGGCCACCAATCAATACAGTCATTATAGGTATGTGTGCAAGTATGTTTTTTTTTTTTTTTTTTTTTACATATTTGTTTCTTGAAATGCACATGATTTATCGAGTGCAACAAACATTGGTGTGTGATTGGTTGATTTTGAGGGTGTATAATGTGCAGACAGTGTTTGGGTCGGTATGTTCTCTGTCAGGGAGCATTGATCCTGGCTATGGGAGATGAATGGATTAATTACAGGCACTCTGAGCTATGGGACTGCAGGCAGCCGGGCAGGAGACATAACTGAGGTGCCGGAACGGAGAAAAGGTGTTACGGACAAATTGAACCCTTTTAATGAATGTAGCGTCACCTGTGGCTCCATTGCCGGGTCCCAGGGTGCCAAAACTGGGCTACACGTTCCTCTGCAGCCTCCCGGGACCCAGCATTAAGAATGGGTGACGCCCTTGAGAGAACCAGGGTCTCACTTTCCAGTGCTTTCAAACACCAGAACCAGAAATATCACACCATAGTCAGGATTTGGTGTAGTTACACTCAAGTTCACTTACCAAAAGGAGCACAAAATGTCATGCAGAATGTTAGGTACTGACAGCCTTAGTTACCATTCATTGCATAATTTATTTTCGATCTAATGAAAGCGAATGTTGACTGAGGCTGTTATTGTAACAATGTGGAGTGATGAGGTAAACGAAGAGACGATGCTGATGGAGTGAAGAACCCAAGTGCAATTTATTAACAAACGTGAAATACAAACTATAAACATGAAACATAAACATGAACTTAAATCCGCTTGTGTTTGTGCAGTTCTAAACGTAAGCGTAAGAGCAGTGCAGATCTGTTAAAATGGTTTGGTTTGACTTTTTTTACATATTTTATTTTTTGACATTACATATGTTAGCCAGCAGGTGATGGCAAAAGATCACTTTTATGTGTACTATAAGCCATTTAGGTGACGTGAAGTAAAGCCGCTTCAGCCAGTGTTTACATACAACAGCTCTTCGTGATCGCTTGTCTAAACTACACTACTAAATCTAGGAAATGGCTTTAAACGGCTTTAACTGAACAACTTCAGCATTACAGCTCATCACAGCTGAGAGACACAACAGCCTGATTAATTACACAAATTGCTTACCTCTTATCTGACTTTCCACATTGGAGTGGACACACCATTTAAAATGGTGGACATTTCGGTTTCTTTAGTCAATGTCTCTTGTGCACAGCTACCACAAACTACGTAGACTTACCCACTCTTTGATGCTATTTTTCAACGGAGACAGCTGATCTTCAGAAAGCTGACAGCATCTCTGCTTAGGTGAGGCAACAGGTGATCGCACACGCTCTCTCTCTCACACACACACAAACACACACACACATGCACATCCATCCTTGTTTATCCAATAACTTGTTAGAAACAGCACAAGCTGTGATACTATTTCTGAAGTTCCATGCAAAAATGCATTTTTATTACCGTACTCAGTTTTACCAGTTTTTTATATTTTTATATTTTTTTTATATATTATAATATATTATTATTATATTATTAAATACTTTACAATATGGTTGTAAGTACAATATTTTTGGAGCACTTATTAATCTTGGTTAATGTTACTAACTAAAAGTATTAGAAATCCTTCAAATATTTTCTTCGTAGTTTGTTTATAATATGTATTGCATTTACTAATCCTAACAAATAAAATGTTAACACTTGTAATGTGTTACATACAGTGGCAAGAAAATGTATGTGAACCCTTTAAAATTACATGCAGTTATGTTTACAATTGTCTTAAAACAGATTGTGTTTGTTGATTAGTGCTACTTAAATGAAGATCAAACCAGATTTTAACTAATAACAAACAAATTAATCTATTGTTCTTGTATGTTTTAATACAAAATTCACAGTGTAGATTGGACAAAGTATGTGAACCACTGGGCTAATTTCGTCAACAAATGGTAATTAAAATCAGTTGGCAAACCTGGCACCCAATTAATGAAACAAGATTGGAAGTGCGGGTTAGAGCTACTTTGACTTCTAAAAAACACATTTTGAGTTTGCTATTCGGAAGCATCTGCTGACGTGAACCATGTCTTGCAAAAAAGAGATCTCAGAAGACCTATGATCAAGAATTGTTGCTTTGCATAAAGCTGGAATGGGTTACAAAGTTATCTCGAAGAGTTTAGATATTCATTCATTCATTCATTCATTCACAGTTAGACAAATTGTCTATAAATGGAGACGATGTAGTACTGTGGCTACTCTACCTAGAAGTGGCCATCCAGCCTCTGTTCATGAGTCTACTATATGTAAAACATTAAAAAGACATGATGTTCTTGGTGGCTTCTTTCCTCTAACAGCTGCTTTCCAAAAAAAAAAAAAAAAAACATTGCTGCATGCCTGAAGTTTGCCAAAGACCACCTTGACACTCCAGAATAATACTGGGAAAATGTTTTGTGAACTGATGAAACCAAGGTTGAATTGTTTGGGAACAACACAAAGCACTACATATGACTTGAAAAGGGCAGCGTATACCAACATGAAAACATCATCCCAGCAGTGAAGTATGGTGGAGGGATCATCATGATTTTGGGATGCTGCTTCAGGGCCTGGCTGCTTGTCGTCATCGAGGGAAAAATTAATTCCCAAGTTTATCAAGATATCCTACAGCATAATTTCAGTGTGGCTGTGTACCAGCTGAATCTCAGTAGAAGTGGGTGATGCAGCAGGACAATGACCACTACAAAATCCACTACAGAATGGCTTTAAAAAAAAAGGAAAATCCACCTTTTGGAGTGGCCCAGTCAGAGCCCAGACCTTAACCCAATAGAGATGCTATGGAATGACCTCAAGACCTCATTTACACCAGACATCCTAAGAAATGGCTGAGCTCATGCAGTTCTGTAAGGAAGAATGGTCCCAAAAAAAAATTCTGAACGTTGTGCAGGTCTAATCCGCAGCTACCTGGAAACACTTGGGTGAGGTTATTGCGGTCAAAAGAGGATCGACCAGTTATTAAATCCAAGGGTTCGCTTACTTTTTCCACAGCACTTTGAATGTTTAATGGGATATGTTCAATAAAGAAATGAAAGCTTATAATTGTTTGTGTGTTGTTGTTATCTAAGCACATTTTATTTGTCTATACTTGTGATTTGATTAGGATAAGATCCCATTTTATGGCCAATTAATGCAAGAAAATCAACTAAATACAAAGGGTTCACATAGTTTTTGTGACATTGTATAATATATTTTAATAGTATTTTCATTAGTGGTCTCATCTTGAATCAATGGAACATTCCCTTTGGTTTGCGTGTCTGTGTTAAATCCAGTGCATTTTGATAGTGCTGCGTTCAGCATGTGTCTCTGGCTACATATTTACTCACAACAGCATAATAAAGTTCAGGGCTTGGACAGGAAGAAATGTGTTTTAGAACCTATTAAGCCAACCCTGATCCACTGCCATAAAAGATAAAAGAAAGAAAGATGCATACTGAATAATTGAGTTCCAAGGAGTTGTGGCTCTTTTGTTTATCCTGTTACGGCACATTAAAAATTAATGATTAATCAGTAATTGCTGTTGGGGACTCTAGGTGCTATCAAAGTGGCTGCCCATCTCTCTGTCCATCCATCTTCATACCTCCACTTGCTTTATAACTCCAATGGAAGTGGCATTCCACAGCAGTGTGCTAGCTGCAGTGATTCACTTTCACTTTTATTGTAAGGAAAATTAGGCTGTCATTCTGCCTAAAATCATATTTGATCTTCCACGGAAGACAGATAGTCATACAGGTTTAGAAAAACATTGAAAACTTTTTTTTACTTTCCCTGCAAAAAATAAGTGTTTTCATCAAAATAATTTAGATTTTTCTGAGATCAGCTTTCCACTACAAATATTTAACAACATAAATTGAAATGTGCTATACTTTTTCAGACTTACATGCCTATAGTAGGCAGATCTGAGCTCATTTGTATTCTTTGTTTGGAGTGAAACTTCGTCTGAGCAAGCAACATAAAACACACACTCCCCCAATCCGATTCCAGTCATTACCACACACACATACACAGATTCAATCCTGATCCCAGACATTCATACCAACCCAATATATCAGCCATATTGATTTCCCTGCAAACAAATAAGTCTGTTTTTTTGGAGCAGTGGAATATGCTGCAGCACTCAGAAGGTCATGAATGCATCATAGTGACCTTGAGTTAATAGACTTCTTTCAATTCGCAAAAAACATTTTTTATTTATTTATTTATCGCCATTTGTGGAAAACTGGCCTAGTTATCTGCTGGAAATGTGTGCTATCAGTGACATCCTATCTCCAGAGCAAAGAAGGTCCATTTCTTACTTTCATTCTTTTTTTATTTTTCTATACCACACTTATGAAAGGAACTATGAACCTTGTTCAGTTAGTTCAATTGGGTGAAGAGATAGCGGCCATCTGATCCCTGGATTCATTCTGTCGGGAGGTCAGCGCTATTTCCTCTCCCTCTGAGTCAGTGTGTACTCTGTGTTATGGAGGTGAAAGCACTGTTTGTTGACATAGAAGACAATGTGATCTGGAATTTCCTGGAACTGTATGAACTAATGTTGGTATCAGTAACCTCTCGACCTACAGCAGACTGGCTTCTTTCATTAACTGAGCTATTGAAAGGAGATGAAAATGGAAAAAAGAAAGTTTTATCGAACTTAAAGATTTTTTAAATTTTTTTAACATTTTTAATTGATTGTCATTTGGCTACTACATGTATTTGACACACCTAATTGGAATAAAACTAAGGATAACAACAATAATTACACAGCTCACTGATGGCATTATGTGGTCAAATATTTTTGTTTAACTTCCACTAATTGACCATCATCAACATCACCAACTTGCATCTTAAAGATATTTTATTAATGTTCCGCCCATTGTTTATTTATTTATGTATTTTTACACCACAGTCATGCTTACAGTAAGGCACATATAATGGAAGTGAATGAGCCTGCACATAAATGCTAAAATAAACAATGTTTCAAAAGTATTGCTGCGTTTCAAAAAGTTGTGTCCAATACCAGAATTACAGGGTTTGTCATGACAACAATGTTGTAATATAATAAAAAAGTTTTAAAAAAAAAGTTTCTATACTTTAGAAACAATATGTATTTTAGGGTTTATGGACTGGCCCTATTCACTTCCATTGTAAGTGCCTTACTGTAACTGTGCTTTTGTTTTTGTTTTTTTAAATGAGGGGCCACAAATGCTGTTAATTAACATTAACTTGTATTGAGTCTGAACATTCCTTTTAGACTTGATTTCAGAGAATATGCCTTGAGTTTCGTTTATCTTTTCTTACCCCATTGCCAGTTTTGTGTGGTTTGCTTAAAAGACCTTACACAATTTGCCAATGGGATTAGAAATATGATTAAAGGAGCAATATGTAACTAACATCAAGCGTAAATTCAACATATTGGCGAGAGTTGTCTTCCCCACCCCCCTCCTCCCCAGAGCTCATGCGGGTTGCCAGGTTGAGGACAGGCAACAGGAACGAGCTAACTGACATTGGAAAGCTTTGTCCGTGATGAACACTGTAAGTTGATCAGCTAATGTATACATTTGCAATGTTTTTATTATTTTATTGATATTAAAAATACTGATTAAGGACATCATTTTGAGCAGTTTTGTCTTAAAACAGGGTCTTTGCAGAGGGTTTGTTGACGTTTGTATGCGTATGTGTGACGAGCCATCGGAATTCAATGGGTGTGCTCTGTCACAGTGTGTTGTTTTAAATTGTTCACTTTAAATTGTAATCCTGCCAGAGATTGCACTCCAATAGTGTGCGTAATATATAGAAACAAATTCAGCTTGTTCTAATAATCACAGCTTCAACTGCACATTACTCCACACTAACCTGATTAGCACTGACAAAAGCAGTATCACTGCTACAATAGCACATGTGCTATCAGGACAAAAAATGCACTCTCCTTTAATTACAGCTGTCTTGCCTCGTGATTAGTCTAGATCTTTCACGGATGCGAGATGCCTTCTCTTAAACGCTGTTATAATCTTCAGCGATGTGCGGAGAGTGGTTGAAAATGTGGCAAATCGATTTTGAAAGCTTTAGCAGCAATTAAATCTCATCATTGTTGCTGATATTTAAATATAATAATGAATAGACTGAGGAGAAAGGGAATTAGTGTTGTTTAGCTATTAATTTTTCTATTATTAAGACATGTATTACTTGTTATCAGTGGTGTCTCTTGCTTCTTATACTATCATTATTTTCAGGATGGCGTCATGAATGGGATGTGGCAAATTCGATGAACCAGATATCCACTGTATGCTTTGTTTTCTACTTACAGTTGGCTTTTTAAAAGGAATAGTTCACCAATAAAGGAAAACTCGGTCATTATTTATTCACCCTCTATTTTATTAAATCATGTTATCTTCTAATTGAATCTCTATCTGTAAAATATAATTTTGTAAACTTATTGTAATATATAACATTTTGTGTATCGAACAAAATTAATCAGTAAATCGATTTATGTCTATATGATTTTAGGAAGTGTTTGAACAAACACTTGAACACTTGAATCTAAAAGTCGTCCTTCTCAATGCTTCATAAGTGAGAATGTGGACATTTTAGGAGATCATGTTTAATTAATACAGTTTTCTCGGCTGTATAGACATATGCACAAAACGCTGTGACAAGACAATGGATATTGGCTTAAACTGCAACAGTCAAAATGTGGCTTGTAGCCTTGCTGAGGCATAGGAAATCTTTTACTGAAGTAGATTATGAAATGAATGTTCTCATTTTGTTTCTTGACATTTAATAAGGTTTTCCAATGTAAATTACTTTGCCATCTGCACCTTAGGTTGGTACGACCTTTGGATTGAAGGGGATTGATTCATTTATGAGCTAAACTGCTGCAGAAACAAAGCAATGTGCCCGCTACAGGGTTTCCACTCCTTTTGACCAAATAATTTCCATTACTTTTTCAGTTGTTTGTGCTAACTGTACAATGTTGATGATTGCACTGATGAATTGAGTACAGCATTTCCAAACCTGACATTCACAATTTAAAAATTCCTTTATATTTCCGGCTTTTCCTTGAAATTTGGAACCCTACATGCATGCATGGTCACATACTTGTTATGTTGCTGCTACGCAGGTGAAACAGACAAACAGTGCAAAAGGCAGACACACACATAAAAACAAATGTGGGGAAATAGATTAACAATTAATTGCTTAAGGATTCATTTCCAAACCATACAAATATATATTTTTATATATACTACACTGATTAGCCACAACATTAAAACCACTGACAGGTGAAGTGAATAACATTTATTATCTCATTACAATGGCACCTTCTAAGGGGTGGGATGTAATATGCAGCCAGGGAACAGTCAGTTCTTGAATTGCATGTGTTGGAAGCAGGAAAAATGGACAAGTGTAAGGATCTGAGCTACTTTGATAAGGGCTAGAAGTAATGATGGCTAGAAGTGATGGCTAGAGAGAGAGAGAGAGAAAGGCGGAGCATGTGTGATCACCCATTTCCACTCCCAAGCACAGATGCTGTCAGCTTTCTGAAGATCAGCTTTCTCAGTGGAAAGATAAGTCCAAGTGGGGGTATTTCTCCCTATTTCGTGGTAGCCCTTGCACAAGAGTCGATCACTATAGAAACCACAATGTCCTCTGTCATTTTAAACAGCACCCATAGTGTAATTAATCAGTCTGTTGGGTCTCTCAGCTGTGATGAGCTGTAATGCTGAAGTTGTTCGTTTAAAGCCATTTAAAGCTATTTCCTAGCTTTAGTCGTGTAGTAGTAATACAATTAAGCGATCATGAAGAGCTGTTGCTTTTAAACACTGGTTGATGCAGATTCACTTCACGCCATCTAATTGGCTCATATTACACACAAAAAATTTATTTTGCCACCACCTGCTGGCTAACATATGTAATATCAAAACAAATTTAAATACATGTAATAGACACATTATACAGTATCTCTTAACACATATGTACTACTCTTACACTTCAGTTTAGAACGGCAGGAACACAAGCGGGGTGATACACACAGTGAAGCGTCAGAGTGCTGAGGGTGTCAAAACATCAGTGCTCATGGAACGTCTCTCGTCCAATCAGATTTGAGGACTGGAACTAACTGTTGTATATATATATTCCAGAAGAGTTTGGCACATGTTGCAAAGCCAACATACATAAATAATATTTTTTTTCACTTATGAGTCACATTATATTACATTTAAAATTGGTTTTGCTCAGCAAGATCAAAAATAATAGGGATGTTGTTCAGCTGTAAGTGGCAGTATTTTTTGCCATTATATTTGATTAAATCCAAACTAAGACCATGACTCTGGATGTCTTTATATAAAAAATGCCATCTGATTCCATGTACACAGGCAGCTATAACAGTGAAATACATCAATACCATTACAAGCTTCATTTTACATTCCCCCATCACGCCTCAGATATAAAAAGCCACCGGCTCTGAAATACCTTGCTCTATCCTTAGTGCCAATATGACCTTTTGCAGTTTTTATATTCGTAGCATTAACTACTGGACAGTAAAATCTCAAGGCCAGTGGTGCTGCATAGATGTGCGTGTGTTGTAAAAGGAAACGGATGGTGTGGTGACCCAGGGCTCACGAGTAGCTCTACACCCACACACATTCTGTTTACCCACCCCCCAAACAAAGTGCAAACTATCATTTGTAATAACCTGGAAGAAAGGAATGCATTAAGGCAAGATTCCTCTGTGCATTCTCCAGAAGGTCCTGTTTATGTGAGCATTGTGGAGCATAATTTTTTTAATTGCTAGTTTTATTCACAATTAAACTCCCTCTTGGTTTTGTTACATCAATATAAAAGGCAGAATTTTCTAGTATGCCACCTCGCACATTTAAAAGCGCTCCTGAGGAACCCAGTGTACTTGATTAACTTTTGATTGGCTTGTGAATTGTGCCTTTGTCCACTGCTTTCAATATCACACAGTTTCAAAACATTGCAGATTTAAGTAGCACTGCTGCACTAATTCACAAATGATTGAACAAATAATTGAACTTCAAACTGCCCTGAATCTATTTACTGCATACATAGACTACTGCCTTTTAGGGCAACATTTTAAGGCGGCAAACACTTTTTTTGCGTCCGTCCACACATTGTTTCCATTGTTGGCAGTTTACACTGCTGTCTTTAACCATTGCTGCTCAACTGTTTAAAACATGTCTCGAGACATCTGTGTTCTGCTCTATTTGTTGCGCTGCATCTTGCTATTTTTAAATGCAACAATGCGTTCTGTGTAAATGTACCTTAACAGAGATGGAACCTCAAAAGGTACTTTTTTTTACAACTCTGCACACTACACAAATTGCACTAAGCATAGGAGACTCGACTGTTGATGATTGATTCCAGTAGAGTTTGACGTTAGCATGTTGCTAAGCTAATGTTGCAGTATGTAATGTAACAACACATAGGTTTGGTTAAAGAGTCACGTTTCGTTAAACTGAACTACTTATAGCAATTAATTTTAGTATAGAATAAAATGTAACTATGTGTGCATCCCAATCTGCTCCCTAGTTCAATAGTCAGGGCACTGATCAGGAAGTAGGCCATTTTCAGGGCTGTCTCAGTCACAAAATATTTCCAGGGCACTCAAATATTTGCTCCCTAAAAAATCCAACAATGCACTGAAAAAAACAGGGGACATCGTTGCTCACTATGTTCCCATACCGGAAACTCTTCTGGAGTCTATCAAGTTGTTAGAAGATGAGTGTAACCAGTCCTACTGACCCGCTCCGAATGGGATTTGAACCGGCATCTCCAGCATGGGAGGTGGGCGCACTAACGAGGAGGCTAAACGCTACAGCCTCTAGTGTCAGTCCCTTGTGCGCCTCTTGAGGCAAGGGGAGTGAAGTTTACACACACTGCACAGCTATCATTTACCAGCTGGCTGATGTTACACTCACCCCCCTAAACCTCCCTCCCATCCAGGTCACGGCACCAATGTAACCGGTCCTGCCAACCCACTCCGAACAGGATTCGAACTGGTGTCCCCGGCATGGGAGGTGGGCACGCTAACAAGTAGGCTTAAGGCTACAGTCTCTTTACACACACTGCAAAGCTATCACTTACCAGCTGGCTCCTGTTACACAAGCACAATTGTAACTGCTGTATATGATGCCAAAGCCATATATTCTCATTAAAAGAGATGTTGTTTGGAATGACTTACATCCATAATTACAATGAAAGAAACAATCTTTTAAATATTAGATTTGTTAAAAGTAGTTTTAAAATATGCTCCTTTATATTTTAATTTGTTTAATGCCATTTATTATTTATAATAAATACAGTACATGTTTGAATATCTCCACTGAAAATGTACGATAGTGTTATTTACAGTATAAAGTTATGTTGCTGATATACATCAGCTGCGCTTGAATGTGCAAGCTCGGTATCGCTGGTAATTGAGTCATTAGTGTCACGTTGTTCAGTGGATGAACACCCTTGCCAGTGTCCAAATTCCTGTTCACAATACACTAATTCACGACATAGTGAGCTAGGGAGCTGATTTAGACACATCCTATGTTTATAATCAACATTTCTCATTTGTCTACCATTTTGGATAAATTTTTTTATTAAACGTTGTTTCTTAATAACAACTTAGCTTAGCAAGTATTGACGCTGACTACCACCACTGGAGTCACAAGTTCGAATCCAGGGTGTGCTGAGTGACTCCAGCCAAGTCTCCAAAGCAACCAAATTGGTCCGGCTGCTAGGGAGGATAGAGTCACATGGGGTTACCTCCTCGTTGTCGCGATTAGTAGTTCTCGCTCTCAATGGGGGCATGTGGTAAATTGTGCGTGAATTGCGAAGAGTAGCATAAGCGTCCACATGCAGAGTCTCCGCAGTGTCATGAACAACGAGCCATGTGATAAGATGCGCGGATTGACAGTCTCAGAAACGGAGGCACCATGAGGACCTACTACGTTGTAGGAATTGGGCATTATTCCAAATTAGGAGAAAATGGGATAAACATTGTTTAATAAAAAAATTATAATAATACAGTACAATCATGGATTGTCTTCACATAACGTTACCTTACAATTTTGCCAAAATAAGGTGTCTTAGGAGGAAGGAGAGCACTTCTATGATACCTTAAAATGCTGACTTTGTATGCAGCACACTAGGTTTTTGGAACAGACAGACAATGTAGTTGTAATGAAGAGGTCAGACGAGGGAGTAAGGATCCAAATGCAGTTTAATTGGGTAAAGCAAACTCAAAGGCAGGAACAAATGAAACCTCCACGAGGGGAAAAATAAGGGAAAGAAAACAAGAAAACAACACAGGGGTTTAACAAGGTGGGCTTAGGCAGGATACGGGACGGAGCATCAAACGGTGAACATCAAACATCAACAACGACCGACAAAGGACAAGGTGAACATCAGGACCTAAAATACAAAACAAGGGAAAACATAAACCAATAGACAAACAGAACTCAAAACAAGATAACAAGGTAATGAACTAAAACCAATGACAAGACTAGAACTGATAGTAAAGTAATTAAACAATAAACCAATGAAAACCAGACACGGACAAAGGAGGGAAAACATGACATGACAAAACTTCAAAATAAGAGTGCATAAAACAGAAAGCAATACGGAACATAAAAGGTGCCAAAACTCAAAGAGTGCATAAACAAAGAACAGTGTGGAACATAAAAAGTGCCAAAAACTAAAAGTAAAAAGGTAAACAAACCAAAGACAGTGTGGATCGTTACAGAGCCCCCCCTTTAAGGAGCGGATCCCAGACGCTCCTAAACAAAGGAGGGGCAAAACGACAACGAAAACAAACAGGCAGATCTAGGGAACACGAGGGGGACAGAGGGACAAGACGTGGACAGGAAGACAGTGACAGAACAGATGGGTGGTCAGGAGAACAAGGAGGCCGGGTAGGTGCCCAGGGGACAACTTGAAGGAGGGGACCGGGTCGGGGGGCATCCATCGGGCAGGGACTGGGTCAGGAGGCCGGGGAGGTGGCCGTAGGGCAGGGATCGGGTCAGGTGGCCAGGGAGGCAGCCCCATGGCAGGGACTGGGTCTGGAGGCCGGGGAAGTGGCCGTAGGGCAGGGATCGGGTCAGGTGGCCAGGGAGGCAGCCCCATGGCAGGGACTGGGTCTGGAGGCCAGGGAAGTGGCCGTAGGGCAGGGATCGGGTCAGGTGGCCAGGGAGGCAGCCCTAGGGCAGGGACTGGGTCAGGAGGCCGGGGAAGGGACCGTAGGGTAGGGATCAGGTCAGGGGGTCTAGGGGATGGCCACAAGGCTAGGGCAGGGTCAGGAGGCTTTGGAGACGGCCTCAGGACTGGGACAGGGTCAGGAGGAGGCCACGGGATAGGGTCAGGAGACCATGAGACAGGATCAGAAGGCCTGGGAGGGGGCCACAAGACAGGGTCAGAAGGCCAGGGAGGAGGCCACAAGGTAGGGTCAGAAGGCCAGGGAGGAGGCCACAAGGTAGGGTCAGAAGGCCAGGGAGGAGGCCACAAGGCAGGGTCAGAAGGCCCGAGAGGAGGCCACAAGGCAGGGTCAGAAGGCCCGAGAGGAGGCCACAAGGCAGGGTCAGAAGGCCCGAGAGGAGGCCACAAGGCAGGGTCAGAAGGCCCGAGAGGAGGCCACAAGGCAGGGTCAGAAGGCCCGAGAGGAGGCCACAAGGCAGGGTCAGAAGGCCCGAGTGGAGGCCACAAGGCAGGGTCAGAAGGCCTGAGAGGAGGCCACAAGGCAGGGTCAGAAGGCCTGAGAGGAGGCCACAAGGCAGGGTCAGAAGGCCAGGGAGGTGGCCACAGGACAAGGTCAGAAGGCCAGAGAGGAGGCCACAAGGCAGGGTCAGAAGGCCTAGGAGGCCACAGGGCAGGGTCAGAAGGCCTGGGAGGAGGCCACAGGACAAGGCCAGAAGGCCTGAGAGGAGTTGAGGAGGCCCCCAGGGACGGTGCCATAGTAGGCAGTGACCAAGGAGGCTTGGAAAGTCCTGGGGTTTTAGTAGGCGAAGGCAGAGCCGTGGGAGGTGGAGCAGACAGAGCCATGGAAGGCGGAGCAGACAGAGCCGTGGAAGGCGGAGCAGCTGCAGGCAGAGCCGAGGCAGTCCTCTGAGGCGGAGACCTGGGGGACTCTGGCAGCAGAGGCGCGGAGGGCTCGGGAGACAGGGGTGCGGAAGGCTCGGGTGGCTGAGGCGTGGGAGGCCCTGACCTTGGTCTCAAAGGCTCGAGAGGCAGTGCGCTGGGTGACTCGAGAGGCAGTGCGCTGGGAAGCTCTGGAGGCGGAGCTCTGGGAGGCTCGAGAGGCGGAGCTGTGGAAAGCTCTGGAGGCGGAGCTGTGGAAAGCTCTGGAGGCGGAGCTGTGGAAAGCTCTGGAGGCGGAGCTGTGGAAAGCTCTGGAGGCGGAGCTGTGGAAAGCTCTGGAGGCGGAGCTGTGGAAAGCTCTGGAGGCGGAGCTGTGGAAAGCTCTGGAGGCGGAGCTGTGGAAAGCTCTGGAGGCGGAGCTGTGGAAAGCTCTGGAGGCGGAGCTGTGGAAAGCTCTGGAGGCGGAGCTGTGGAAAGCTCTGGAGGCGGAGCTGTGGAAAGCTCTGGAGGCGGAGGAGTGGAAGGTGGAGCCGTGGCAGGCTCTGGTGACTGAGGCGTGGCAGGCTCTGGTGACTGAGGCGTGGCAGGCTCTGGTGACTGAGGCGTGGCAGGCTCTGGTGACTGAGGCGTGGCAGGCTCTGGTGACTGAGGCGTGGCAGGCTCTGGTGACTGAGGCGCGGCAGGCTCTGGTGACTGTGATCTCGAAGGCTCGAGAGGCGGAGCCGTGGGAGGCTCAAGGGGCGGAGCCGTGGGAGGTTCAGGAAGTGTTGGCTCTTGGACGGTCGAGGCTACAGGCGCTGGCTCTGGCTCTTGGACGGTCGAGGCTACAGGCGCGGGCTCTGGCTCTTGGACGGTCGAGGCTACAGGCGCGGGCTCTGGCTCTTGGACGGTCGAGGCTACAGGCGCGGGCTCTGGCTCTTGGACGGTCGAGGCTACAGGCGCGGGCTCTGGCTCTTGGACGGTCGAGGCTACAGGCGCGGGCTCTGGCTCTTGGACGGTCGAGGCTACAGGCGCGGGCTCTGGCTCTTGGACGGTCGAGGCTGGCAACGCCGGCTCTGGGACGGACGAGGCTGGCAACGCCGGCTCTGGGACGGACGAGGCTGGCAACGCCGGCTCTGGGACGGACGAGGCTTCCAGCTCGTTGGCCGTGGCAGGCGTGGGCGTTGGCTCGTTGGCCGTGGCAGGCGTGGGCGTTGGCTCGTTGGCCGTGGCAGGCGTGGGCGTTGGCTCGTTGGCCGTGGCAGGCGTGGGCGTTGGCTCGTTGGCCGTGGCAGGCGTGGGCGTTGGCTCGTTGGCCGTGGCAGGCAGAGACTGGGGAGCTGAAGCCTTCCCTCTTCTCCTCCTCCTCCTGGCGGACGGGGTTGTCAACGTTGGCCCAGGGACAGACAAGGCTGGGGGCACGTTGGCCGTAGCAGGCGTGGAGGAACGAGTCATGGAAGGCTGGGAGGTGACCTCTGTGTGGGGAGAGATAGCGGCCTCCTCTGCAATGCCCACAGTCAGAGGAGAGCCACAGATCCTCAGGGTCGCTTCAAGGTACGCCATGAGCGTCCAGCCTGGGGTCGCTGGTGGGAGAAGCTCCTTCAGAGAGGGGTCTAGATTCGCCCGGAAGAAACCGACCAAAAGAAACTCCGAGAAGTCAGACAGGTTGGCCAGCTCGAGAAACTCACGGACGTGGACCTCAATTGGGCGATCCTCCTGTCTGAGGCCGAGAAGCAGAAGATTGGCCTGTTGAGCGGTGCAGGCTGCTGGATCCATTAGTTTGGGTCGGTCGTTCTGTAATGAAGAGGTCAGACGAGGGAGTAAGGATCCAAATGCAGTTTAATTGGGTAAAGCAAACTCAAAGGCAGGAACAAATGAAACCTCCACGAGGGGAAAAATAAGGGAAAGAAAACAAGAAAACAACACAGGGGTTTAACAAGGTGGGCTTAGGCAGGATACGGGACGGAGCATCAAACGGTGAACATCAAACATCAACAACGACCGACAAAGGACAAGGTGAACATCAGGACCTAAAATACAAAACAAGGGAAAACATAAACCAATAGACAAACAGAACTCAAAACAAGATAACAAGGTAATGAACTAAAACCAATGACAAGACTAGAACTGATAGTAAAGTAATTAAACAATAAACCAATGAAAACCAGACACGGACAAAGGAGGGAAAACATGACATGACAAAACTTCAAAATAAGAGTGCATAAAACAGAAAGCAATACGGAACATAAAAGGTGCCAAAACTCAAAGAGTGCATAAACAAAGAACAGTGTGGAACATAAAAAGTGCCAAAAACTAAAAGTAAAAAGGTAAACAAACCAAAGACAGTGTGGATCGTTACAGTAGTTCACAATCATGTCAGTATTGGAGATTCAGGGTGATACTGGATCCCAGAGGAAGATGGATAATGTCTGTTTTATTATGTACAGATATTGTGGAAAAAGAAAAAGATGCAGAATAAATAAAGTGAATGTGCTGAGCTCCTTCTAGCCTGACAGCACAAATATCTCACCAGCAATAGATGTTTCTAGTAGACAAGTGAATACATAATTTTTTCTCTCCATCATTTTAGATGATGTTTCAATCTTGATTGGAAGGAATCACAATACAGCTTCAGAAATCTTATAAATTAAATATTTTGCTTTACACTAAATCTACATAGTTTTATAACACCATTTGTTTTTATTTTAAAGGTGATGTGTGTTATGTTGTCTATGTCAACATACTTTTTCATATCTTAGCTCAAAATGAAGTCAACTAAAAATAAGCTATTCGTAAATTAATTTCCCTACAAGTTTAAACATTTTGGCTCTGTGGCACTATCTAAAGCAAAACATTAAGTCATATCATGTATCAAAGTAACTTTAACCCACAGTTTGAGCAATAGTAATAGTGATGCTTACCTTATCATATAATTAGTGGTGTTTGCTAAGTATAGAGGTATAGAGGAAGATTTATAAATCGACCAGTAATCTGTTTCAATGTGGAGTTTTGAGATACTGAGATGGGCTGTAACATCTGCCAAGAGAGCTTTAGTTTTTCCTTTAGCAGTTCTTGAACTCTCTTGAATAGAGAAATGAGGATGAAAGCTCAGGCACTGAAAGAGGGTAAGACAGAGAGAATAGGGAATGTTTTGGGAAAGTGCCAGAAAACTGATTTGATGACAATATAATGATTTCTTATGTAAATGACCAAATCAGCAGCCTTATTTAATTGGCCCAGCTGCGCTGTAGTCTTTTGTGGTGTGCTAACCGTTTTGAAAGTCTGTCCCTTGTGTTTCCTATCTGTTCTAAAGAGCTAGCTTCTGCTTTTGGAGAATTACCGTGTCTTGCCTCTCTTTTTTGCAACATTTCCACCTGCTAATTTACATATTCCTTCACTGATAAGTGTCGGATAAGCACACTCTACTTTAGAGATGGGAATCACTAGGAATTTAATGATTCTTAAAAGATCAATTTACATCAAATAAGTGAATTTACATCAGAAATAAGTGTGTGTGTGTGTGTGTGTGCAAAAGTTGTTTATTTTTTGTGCAAATGTTTTGTTTACACTGATTTTTAATTCATCAACGAGGCAGCATAAATGCAGTCCAAAAATTGGTGCTAACAACATATGAAATAATACAAATAAAACAATACTAAACATAAAATAACTGAAAGTTATTTAACCTCATGTGACCATGCGTACACATGCGTGGAGGTTGTATTTTGGCTTCGATATACTCAACACATAATTTAAATAATAACTTTCGTCATGTGTCAAAACAATATGACACCAACCATAGCAAATTTTGTCTTTGGGAGAAATGCCAACAAAAGTACATCTGGTAAGAAACCTAATTAATTTTTAGCCCCGAAACCAGTTTGAGTCTCTAGTTTCATCTAATATGCCATTTTTTAAAAATTTGAGTGATTTATTCCAAAACTCTGCACTGATAAACACAATGTACACTTATGTGTACTTTAGCAAATCTTTTCCTTAGAAATCCTATATTTACTGTGAATTACCACATTGAGAATCAATTGATTCATCCAAAAGCTGAACAATTTTGCTTTCAGAAGGCTTTATATGGAGTTAGGATTAAAATAAGCTGCATTTCGAACTGTTCTGAGAACAGTGTAGATAAACAGCCCACTTTAGGTTAAGTCATTCACTATATAGGGAGCAAGGGAGCAAACTATAGCTAGCTATGCAGCTAAGTCCATTCAATACAAACTTCTTAACAACAGTTCGGTTTCAGACTGCAGATGATGTTTGGATGACTTAACATGTTTGGCAGACATGGTATACTGGTAATTAGTGCATATATTCAGAATTTATATTGTATAAATACATTTTTTACATGGCAGTCAGTGATTTGATGATGCTCACCATTACTTTAAATCATTAATTATGCTACTTTCTGATGCAGTCCATGTGGACATACATTTTTAGGGAAACTATTTGCTCAAATGTTTGCCCACATCAGTCTTGCTCGGGGGTATCAGGAGGTTAAAAAAGAAACAGAAAAGGAACAGACCGGTTCCCAATTCTACTCTGCTACTCTGCATGAATTATAGCTTTTAGAACCCAATCCAAGAAACAGGTTTCAGACTAGAGGCAGTCATGAATTCCTGACACACTGTTATTGACTCAAGATGTAGTCTACTGCCAGAATCCCTTTTGCATTAATAAAAAGTTCAATTCTGTAATAACAAGGCCAACGGAGACCTTTTCAGTTCTGAAAATTCAGCTTTGCCAGAATGGTTGTGCCAGTAGGCGGCGGGGGACGGCAAAACCTCGGCAAATTGACTTCCTTTGAAGTCAGTCATTATATTTACATGTTATATCCAAGATGCTTGGGGCTTTTGAGCCGTTTTCACGACATAATTGGCCTTTCTTTCCAATTATTGTGTCCTTATCTAACTTCCCAAAGCTAAGTGTCTACACCCTTCTTTCGGTGTGCTCTGTATACCAAATAACCTTGCCCAAACTATCCCCATCCATTTTGTTATTTGAGCAGTGCACTGCACTACATTATATCCTGATTGCATAAGGCTGCAGAGGGACCAATTAAGCTGCTGAGATGGCGTAGATGAGTCTCCATTCAGTAACTGCTAGTGCAGGATCAATGTCGAGAAAGCCAAAGCCCCATCCCAACAGAAATGTTTTCTGTGTGTTGAGAATGTGGTGATGTTTATTTGAAGTTTTCTGTAAACTGAGAATATCTGTGTGTTGAAGGCCTGGAATATTGACGGAAGAGCACAGAAGAGTTCATGCTTTGGATCGAGTAAAAGTATATATATATTTTATTCTAAAAGGTTGGGTTTATTGAAGCAAAGCATTGATTGATGTTGCTGTGCACAACAAAGCTACATCTAGCAAGTTTTTGTAAAGCAGAAATGGTTTAATTATAATTATTTTTATATATTTCACTCCTATTTAATGAAGCTATGTAGATGCTATTATGTTTTCATTATACTGTTGCCGATATTATGTTATTTATTCACAGCAGGTCCAAGTGTTGCTTTGTAAATTCCAGTTACCGCATTGAACATTTTCGGAGTGCATTGTAAATCCAGGGATTTATCTTGACTGTGTATGTCAGACCATTTCCTTACCTCTCCATTTATAATTCATCAAGCCATTTTAGCTTGTAAAATTTCCATTTGTATACCTTATTAGCAAGATTTGTTACTGACTGTTTTTTGGCAGTGCTGTTTTTTGATACAGACAGTTTTATAACTGCTTGTAATGTAATAATAGCCATGTGTGTTTACGAGCTATGGCTAAATTAAAGATTCATATCTGCTACAATCTGGGGCTATGTACCAAAATACTTTGTATACATGCTTACATTACCAATTATTTGTGTCCTTATTCAACTTCCCAACTTTATTTGTTTCGTCATTTTATCAGACTGATCTAACAGTAAATTGGGAAACATTATGTTGACTTTTCTTGAGCTGAACTCGGTCTGTACTTATCGAAATTTGAAGCACTTGACCCAGTGGCCGAAGCTGGAAGTGTTTTTAATGTTAGGGCACATGTGAGCTCCATTTTCTCTGTGAAGAAGAAACTCTGCAAGTTGTTTTCAGATGTTAAGTATGTAATACAGTGAAGAGGAATGCAGATTTTCTTAGCTCTAACCCCCAAACCTCAACTCTAAACCTAACCATCAGTGGAGTAAAAAAAAATATCTTAGAGGGAAAAGGCAATTCTGAATCACGCTTGGCCTTGATAATGCAAGCGTGATTATTTCCTGGTTACAATGTGGGATGTGAACCCTTGCTCTGAGGCTTCTGATGCAACACGCTTTCTGTCATGCCAATGGAGAAGGCGTTACTGAAACACACATCAACTAACGCAGAAATGTCTGAGATGCCACTTATCAGTAACTTGGCAGAATGTGGTCAATGTCAGGGTACTGGAACATTAGGTAGCAACTTTTCAATTTTCTGCATGATCATGTTGATATTTACATATCTGTTCTGCTTTTTTAAACCATTATAACTAAACATACATTGTAGCATATAAGATTTATGTGTTAGAATGAAACAAAGTCAAAATCAAGTTTGAAATAATCAATACATTCTTTTTTTTTTTTTTTGTAAATAACTAAATGAACACAAGAAAGGATGATACTGTATAATTTTCATTTATGTGCACCAGTATAACAATACATGATAAAAAAACGGCAATATTTATTGACATATTTCTTTACTGAATCATTTTAATACATAAACTATACACTAACCCATAATGCTACTACTACTTGTAGACTAAATAGCAATTTAATGATAGAGGTACTGTAGATATACAAGCTGTGGTTTAATTAAGACTTTCATGTTGGCCATAATGTTGTGTGGCTCTTTGCTAAGATACGCCGTAGATATGCACACGTTCCCACTGTTCCATAATGGTTCCTTAGAGATCTGGTGAAAAGTGCTTTTTCAGCAGTCGCTAGTGAAACCGATGGAATGGGTCAGGCATATTCCTCAGCCTGTGCATTGTTCCTCTCATCTCAGTTCAGGGCTGAAGGCTCCTAATTGTATCTTTCGGTTTCCGATTTTGTTTATCTCTCAGTCATGGCCTGCTTCTCTTTATTAGGTACTTTATAAACCCCTGCACACCAACACTCTGGTGTGGATCTGCGCAACATTTCAAGGGTTTAAAATCAAGACAGGACAGTTGTTATTGAAATGTGTTGCTGTGGATGCTCATAAGGCAACAATTACAAATAGAATGGGGGGTTTTTGGGGATAGGGGTGGGGGGTGGTAATGGGGGCAGTATTGTGCCCTGGGGGAGATTCATGTCAGACATTCAGGACCGGGTTTCATCAGATCCATACAGTCTGTGGAGGGATTGGGACTGGATAGAGGTGATTTGTAGCCCAGAGGAGTTGGGTCACAGGTGGGCTGTAAGCACGGTCAGAGGGCCTTATCCCGGGTCATTGGAGCTCAGAGAAATCCACCCACTATCAAATGTGTTGATTTGTATAAGGGTCAGTGATGACTGGAGGGCAGGTTAACCCCGGTGTCATGTTGCTTTCAATCCTACAGGAATGGACAAGTCCATTAATGTTCCTCTTTGTCCCTTTTTTGTTGGTGTACACATTTCTGTACAATTTGATGGCTTGCAATGTAAGCAAAATCAGACACACAGAATGAACCAGTTGTCTTTGTGAAAATTTTACTCTTAAGCAGGCAAAGGTGATTATTGTGTCTGCAGATTGCAATCCAAGTAACATATGTTTCCTTCACCATTAGTTACCATGTGTTTTAGTGGCACGTTAAAATAAAACAAAATAAAGTCACATTAATTTCTTGCTGAAGCTATTGTCTTGAAGGCATTTCCTGTTGTGATAACAGCTTTTTCCATAATATTGTTTTTATCTTTTTTTTTTCTTCCTCAAACATGTCTGCTTTATTAATGCAATAATTTTATGACTATTCTCAAAACATTACTATAATCTCACAATGCTACTACATTGATCTCACAATTTTTACTTTATTTCCAAAATATGATTACAATAATCTCAAATTATTAGTAATTCATTCACATAATGCTATGCCTTTTTTCTCATAGTTCTTGTAATTTGATTTTATTCTAAAAAAAAATTAACATAGTACTTTAATCTCATGCTATGACTTACACTGTTATTGTAATTTAGATTTGTGATTTTATTCTAATTTTGACATTTCTCAAAAATAGTACTACTTTAATCTTAATGTTTTGACTTGGTTCTCATAATTTTGACTTTATTTTTGTACTTTTACTTTATTTTCACCAATGGAGTATTATGTGATTATTTTCAAAATTATAAGACTTTATTAATGTAATGATATGATTTAATTCTCGATTTATTTTGTTCCTTTTTTTTTAAGTGCCACTAAAGCAAAGTTGTAATTAGTACCAAACTGAATTGTAAACAAAATAATGATTTATCAAGCAGGATTCCCAAACACAACCCCTTCAGGTAAACAAGCTAACATTCAAAGACTACAATGAATATTTCTTAGTAAAAATGGAATCATAAATTGGGAAAATTGACATTTTGTAATTATTATTTTTTTTTTTTTTTTTCACACACCAGAAATGTAGGATATATGTAGGATTGTGAAGGATACATCTACGCTGCCTTCAAAACCAACCAGATGTAGATATCATAGTAGATGTGATGTAACACAAACATTGGACATTTTATGTGCCTTGATGCCTTTCAACCTCCGTGTACAGCTCATAAATGATTGTGTAATAACTTTCAACAGTGTTGCCTAAGTGTGCTTTGGCGTTTAAACTGTATTCCCCCCTGTATGTGTGTGAGTGATAGCTCTCAGTGAAGGACAAATACCAGACACTGTAATGTGCTCAGGTTTGAATATAATTTTCCCCAGTCGTGATTAGAGCCAATCCACAGATGAGTGGAGGGGAGGAGAGGAGAGAAGATGAGCGGTAATGGGTTTGGATCTGGGCCCTTGTCCAAAACAGCACATAGTTGAGGGGTAATGGAGAAGGAATCCTGAGAAAAATAATGCTTAGCATGGACGAACACCAAGACCTCTCTCTATCACCCCTTCCCTCCTTCTCATTTTCCTCTTCAGATCAAAGTCAAACAAGAGGAAAGAAAATTAGGCATCATCTTATGCACTGATATCATGGAGGTATTTTACCCTTCAGGCTTTGAAGGCTGTATATAAAACAATGCTAACACTCAGTAGTCCACTTGTACTGCTCTTCTTGTCTCTATTTCATAGTGGCCTGCCTCAAGTAGATTGATAGTGTCCAACTTTGTTTGTTTGGCTTACCTTAACTTGACAAAATCCCTCCATGATGCTGCATTCAAGTGCTATCGGAATTATCGTAAATATGAGTTTCCTACTCGGAAGTTGAACCACCCCTCAAAAACTCTGAGATAAATTTGATACCCAAGTTCCCCAGTTGGAAGGAGATGTAAACTTGCAACATGATGGAGGAGAGTTCAGTTTCTGTAGTGAATGACAGGTTTTATTAATTTTTCTAAATACAGAAAATGATTAGCGCTTGCCATTTCGGTCATATTCAATTTTTCAACAGTATATCATCAACCATCTGATGCATTTTGTTCATTTTTAGACATTGAAAATATATTTTATTTGACCAAAATTCCATTATCGTCTGCAAGCTAACTGAGTAATATATATTTTGGTGTCAAAATAAAAGTTCCTCAAGAAATATACATGGATGAACCTGGTGTCATCCATGTTTCCTGTTCTTATCGACAACAAAGCAGTTGAACTTGATATACTCGTAATTACCACTTCAGAAGTGGGAAGCACCGCAAGCTCAAGTTGATCATAGAGACCATTGGTGTCAATGATTTCTATGATCTACTTAGGTTTATGATGCTTTTGGGAAACACAGCAGAGACCAGTGGAAACCAGTGGTGGCCAGCTACTGAAAGACCAGCAAACCATATTAGGTTGGTTAAAACTAGTTTTCTCATTAGAGTTATGTATACATCATATGAAGTATACAAGAAAATTTGGGTATGAAATAGGGTCTGCCACTAGGGGTAGCAGAGGTTAGGTGGGACCTCCAAAACCATGACCAAGCCCTGGTTCTATAACGTCTTTTATTGTTTTTCATTTTTGTACTTTTTCTACTCCACTTTAATCAGAGAGATTGATTTCACTCTATTTATAAACACAAACACAGATGTTCCTCAGATACTCTCTCAAAAATCAAAAGACTCAAGCAATTTTATGCAGATAGTAGTTCTTCTGAGATAATTGTACTCTCATATGAAGTGCAGTTCGGTCTGCTTTTCGATTTGAGCAAGACTGAAGGCTCCTTTTCCCTCCTCATTTACATGCCTCATCTTTTATCTAAACACTTTCCCGTTCAGCATTGGTTCGCTTGCTATTTGATCCATGATTTAGGCTGAGGGAACTCAAGAGTAGAGCAAAATATTCTCATCAAGAACAAGAGAAAGATGGGATGGAATAGCTGATGGATCTTCAGCTGTAGAGAGAGCAAGAGACAATCTGATATGAAATTCAGAAGTAGAACTTAACTTAGTGAGATAAATGATGAATAAGTGATGGAAACTGAAAGAATGGAGAAAGAAGACCCCAGCACTTTAACCATCCTAAAACCGGCCTAAGTTGGTTTGGTTTAGTCAAAAAAGTGCCCCAACTTCCCCCTAAAAAACCCAATTGGCCAACCAGACCATTTATTTTATTTTTTTAGTAGGGCAATCTGGTTGGATGAACAGGTCACAGACTGGCTAAACCAGGCTCCAGACTCCAAACAATTAATCCCTTTAATTACCCTGGAAATCTAAAGTAGATTGCATAGATTCAAAGGTGGCTTTGTCAACCATATGTCCTCTTTCTCTGTTTGTCTGAGTCATTCTTTTTACATCCCTCCCATCTGCCTTCATTTACATTCTGGTACCACTTTAGTGCACTGTATTTCAGCAGAAACCTGTGTCCTGTTCACTAACCACCAGAAACCCAGTTTAAGCAGGTGCTAATTAATGGTTTAAGATGATCTAGCTTGCTCATAACCTGGCAAAGCTGGCGTTCAATTGGTTTAGCTGGTTGGTTAGTTGATCTCCCAGCTTGACCTGCTGAAAAGGGCCCAAAACATATCTAAAACCAGCTAACCAGACCAGTCTGATCAGGCTCTGGACCAGCTAATACCAGCAAACCATCTAAGCTGTTTTCTTTTTAAGAATGCCGGTAAAGATGTTTACATGCAACGTGGAATCGAGATAATGGGCAAAAATCTATGCATACCAATTGGTTTATGCTTATATCATTTATGGCTTTACCTCCATAAAGGAAAGGATAGATTCTGTTTCTATTTGCAGACTCTTGATATTTTTATTTGAGTTTTTTCATTGATAATAGTTTTCATTAGCGATAATAACCTTGGTTTAGTGCGGATATTTTGGGTATGTTTGCAGTGTTACTTGATATACATAATTGTTTTAGTAAATTGGGTGCTAAAACACCATTGGGGCACCATTCATTCTTGGTTTAGTCCTGTTTTAGTTCTTTTTCACTCTCTTTTAGTTTCTTCCTCTTTGACACTGTAATTTCTGTCGTTCGTTTGAAGGCTCACAGATAGTTGCAAGTGTTTATTTGGGTTAGGAGTCTCTAAGATCTTTTAGCCCCAGTCAGAGGCCCCGTGAATGTTGTAACTGGTGTGTAATTAGGAGAGAGTGGTTTTTAAAGAAGGCTTACATGCTCAAAAGGATTTGAATGATGGCTTTGGCTCAGCACCGTGCAATGGAACGGCTCGGTCAACAGCCTCACCCGATAAGACGTGATGAAGAAGACGGGGGAGGCTCTTCAACCTTCTTCTCCCTCACTCAAAGTCGTTTCCTCCTGGAGTTGTTTAGTTCTCTCCCGCTTGCCTTTATCTCATCTGCACTCATTTTTCGCTCATTAGCACTAACTGGCTATTAATCACTGGGTCTCTGTGTTTGCGAGACCTGCCAGAAACTCCGGCTGGTGTTCTGTTATCTGGGCCGAGCCCAGCAACAGATGCGGGTATCTTTAGGCCTGTGGTTCTCCATGAAAAGGTGTCTCGCTAATGAGCGGCTGCTCCACAAGGCACATGAAAGAGAGAGCTGCTTCCTCAAAGATACAGAAAATGACAGTGGTATGCGTAGAGAAAGAATAGAGTAAAGGATTATGGGAAAAGAGGGCATCTGAATGCAAAAATGCACTAAAAAGAGCATTGTGATTGCCAGTGTTGGGTTACAACCTACTGAACATTTTTAAGTAATTAAAATACAGCCAATCTACTCTTTTGAAAAAGTAGTTAGCTGAATAAAAGCTACTATTTAGTAAGTAACTAATGACAGAGAAGTTTACGTTTTCCCTCTCACAGAGATGTACAGAAGCGAAAATTTGTAGTTAAAAAGTATATAAGTATTGTTTTGTTACTAAAAATAATAAATTGTTAGGGTTAAGAAGAACTTTATTTGTTTATTGAGTCATGTAGGTTATTTTGATGCACCCTAAATATGCATTTTGGACCATCAAAAAGTACATTCACTTGCATTGTTGAAAGGAGGAGGCCTGAAATTAAATCCTAAAAATCTTAAATTCTGTTTTGATGAAGAAAGAAACTAAGATAAATCTTGAATGGACTGAGGTAAATTATCTGCAAATTTTCATTTTTGGTTGAACTGTTCCTTTAAGACGTCTTACGTGCTTTTGGCAGTACTGTGTGTGTGTGTGTGTGTGTGTGTGTGTGTGTGTGTGTACATTTTATATATATATATATATATATATATATATATATATATATATATATATATATACGATTAATTTGATTAAAAATAACGTGTGAAAAACATTAACACAATTAATCGCAATGCCCCCGGACCGTGATAAGGAAGATTCCTGAGAAATGCAAAGTTTTAGTACCACCTGTTTACTCCAGAGGGCAGTAATCAAAACTTCAGCTGTATGGCAATGCAGAGTTTATACAGTGAACAAAACAACCCTTCAACAGGCAGCACAACAAAAACATACGTTACGTTTTTGCGTTCAAAAAACTTGATGGAGCGCAAATTCGAACTAAGGGATCTCAAGATGTGTTCTAATATTAAACTATATTTAACCTGACCTAAACATTTTATGTTTATGACGCAACGCAACCGAGACGCTACATATATATATTAGTAATTAAATATAACTGTATAATTATTTCATCATTATATATTGAATTATTGTTATATTGAGGGGCTTTCTCAGCAAATATTTGTATATGCTCTGTTTTGAAAACACATGAGCTGTTGTCATGCTACAGAAAAATCTAGTTATGTTTGTAGCATAGTAACTACCTTTTAGTTCATTGTTCTATTAAGTTACTCTTCAGTTTACTTTAAGTCAATCATAATTGTATTAACTAACATTTAGTTAGTTACTTCCTAACACTGATGATTGCATGCTTCTTTCTAATTTTATATCTATCGTGTTTGAATTAGGATTCAGATTGTATATATTTGTGTGTGTGTGATCTGAAAGAGGGTGTATGACTGTCGTCATGACTGAATTTATTTTGCATCTCAATTTAACATCCCACTGAGGTTGAAATTGCACTCAGTTTGCCTGGATTTGGAAGCACATGTTGTTTTTCCAAGGGCTGCAGTGCTTTTTATAGCAGTCGATGGCTGAATGGCACAGCATAGCTGTTTGAGGCAGACTGCTGGGATGGCCCTGGCCAGACACTACACCTCACCTGTGGGAATTCCCTCTTACTCAGGTGTGAACTATGGAAAAATTACCCAGCAGGCACTGCCCCTCTCTTCTCTGTCATTACAGCCAGGAGGGTAATAAAGACACCCCATTCTTCACGGCCCACATCACAGGTGGAATACAACTTGCCTCAGTAGTGGCATGCATCCATAAGTTTTATGATTTCTATTTTTTTTTTTAAAGAACTGTAATAATGTAAAATAAGAAATATATTTAGAATTTGCTAACTACATATTAAAGGAAGAAATCATCCAAAAATTTAAATTCTTTCATTTACATACCCTCATGCCATCCCAGATGTGTTTGACTTTCTTTCTTCAGCAGAACACAAACAAATATTTTTAGAAGAATATCTCAGCTCTTTAGGTCCGTACAATGAAAGTGAATGGCAACCAAAACTTTAATGCTCCAAAAAGCACATTAAGGCAGCATAAAAGTCATCCATAAGGTGATCCATATCTCCAATGGTTTAATCAATTTTGGGTAAGAACAGACTAAAATTAAACTCCTTTTTCAATGTACATCTTGCCATTGCAGTCTCTAGGTTCGATCATGATTTCAAACTCAATTACACTTCCTAGAGCTTGACGAATGCACAGAGCACTAGATAATTGAAATCATGATCACCAAAGAGAATGCTGATGTCAAGATTTATAGTTTTGTGATTTATATTTTTTTGTGATTTATTTATGATATTGTACATGTTAAAGGTAATGTAACAGGTAAAGGTGGGATAGTAGGAGACTGGAACCAACTGAACAGTCAACATAAACTTTAATTATCTAAATTAATTTAAAACAACATAAAACATAAACGAACACAGACACACAGGCAGCTCGGCAGCGTGCTTCTCTCTCTCGAATTGGCACCACCGTCTCCCCTTTATCTTGCTCTCCCGCTGATCAGCTGATTCAGTGCTTGCCATGCACCATCACTGCCCGGCCATGCCCTCCTCCTCCTCACAATCCTCCCCCGCCCAATTCAAGCTGGGGTGCCACCGGACTGACATAATCTTCCCCACCTCTGGATGTGAGACGCTGCCCTTCCGGCCGTTCCATCAGCCGGTGGTCCACCGCGACTCCTGTGAACCTGGGGGAAAGACGAGGCATGGGGAGAGGGAAAGGGCAAGCAGAGACACAGAGAGAGAGAGAGCAAGAGAGACAGAGAAGAACTTGCTCGCCGGATCCCGGACGTGCTGTCACATGGTCCTCAACCGCACCTCTGCCCTCTGGCGGACACCAGCTCGCTGTTGGTTGAAGGCCAGCACTGTCCATTGTGCTAGAGCAGCCAGGCAGTACCAAGTCACAGTGATGCGCATGCGCCTGAGGCTCCAGTAATCACACGATTCAAGCGTCTCAGATCTAGAATGGACCAAAGCCAGCAATCTTTCTTTGAAACAAGAAAATAACGCCTTTAAATCCCACTGTGTGTTTCGCAGTCTGGGACAGTCTCTATTGTGTTTTTTGCAAGGAGACTTTGAATCTCTGCGCGCAATACCAGCACATCCTGTGGTCGGACCACAGATGAAGCGAATAACCATGAAATAATACTTGAAATTAGGAAATATAAGGAAATGCCCCTTTTCCTGAGAATGTGTGAGCATCCCGTGTTTGTACAACAAACTCTTTTTTTCTCTAATGTGAGAACAATCTTTATTTGCGTAACACACACAGGAGTAGCATTTTGAAAAATGTCCCAAACCCAATGAACAATATTGGGAAGAGGGGCGAAACACTGTATGCCTCAAATCAAACCTTTTTTGGCTCTGGGTGTGAATAACGGTAAGTTCTGGGGTTCTCTTCACAGGGCTGGGCATTTCAGGAATGTTTCTGCAGCCTTGCCGGGGATTTCCCATCGCTGCCTTTTTTGCGCTGAGATGATGGATGCTTATGCTTGGGCCACGGATTTCGTGGCTTTGCAGATGGCTCAGTAGTAGCTTTCAGCTGTGCTGGAGCAGCAAGAGATGGATTATTTGCCAGGCAGTGACTGGAATTAGATCGGGAGCATGCCGGGAAAGGAGAAGTGCTACTTCTCTTTGGCAGAAAGTGTTTCATCACTTGAGACTGATTTTTCGCTGAGATTAAATGCTCTGAAAAGCTTTTCATTGAATTACCAAAGAGACCATCGTGCGACACCGGGGGAAGCTTTGATTAGCCTTTTTCCTCAGCATGGTCCATGTTAGTGAGGATGGCAGCACCTCCGACCTGAATGCATGAAGAGTAGGGCGCATGCCAGGTCTTTGTGAGTTGCGCGTGGACCTCGGGGAAGAATGGTGCACTTCTCCGGACTGTGGAGTTTACAAAAAACATTCATCCAGGTGAGACTTTTCTGGCTCTTCTGGAGGGGACCACTCATGACCGAGCCCTTCAACTGCTCTCGAGAGGACGGAGAAGGAGTTCCTTGTCCATAGCATGTGCACATTCTTCATTCTTCAGGGGGGAAGTGATGGCAACATCCTCCGTGGACCACTCACCTGAAGCTGCAAGCATGACACAGCATCATCCCCATCATCAGAGCCACCAAAAGTAATGAGGCCGTGCGCTGTGTGGATATTGCACAGGCGAGGACGTTAGATCGGAAGTTCGGGGTGCTCGCAGGGCTTGCTCCACCACGAGGTCCTCCTCTTATTTTTCCAGCTCAACCTCACTGCCCCGCCGTGCCACCTCATGTGGTCCCTTGGGACTTAACACAGAAGAAGCCAGTTGGAAGGCGTGTGAGACTGGATCTTCTCTCAGAACGAGGTCAATCCCAGAACGTGCTCATCAGGCAGTGGGATGTGCCATTCGCAAAAGGAACACTTGTGGAAGGACATCTTTAAAAAGATGTGTATCATGCAAGTGGCTCTTTAGATAATATTGTATATATAATATATTTCCAAGGATAGAGTAACTCCAGACGGAGTGCTGTGGGAAGCAGATAAGTTTTGCTGAATCGCCACATTGATCAACAACGAGTGTCTGAAGCGAAGAACCTGATCACAGAGCATCTTTGATGGTGAGGTGGAGAACTCTTCACTGGAACACACAGGGGAGTGATAAGTCTCTCAGTGCAGGTGCTTAGCACAGTCGTCCTGTTCGGATCTGGCCGAGGACTTCCATCCGCTTTAAGTGTATCTCGATGGCGAGGCAGAGACAGTCCCAAGATGAAGTTCACAGTCTTGAAGGAAGAAAATTCTGAACAAATTGTGACTTAATGCCTGCTTTTGTACAGCAGGACAACTGCACACCTGAAGAGGCGACGCTCAGACACCATTGCCAATCAGAGGATTGTTGTGATAGTAGAAGAGTTTCAGCAAGGTCGTGAAGAAGGACACTCCCCATAGTGCTTACAGCAATGTCGAGTAAAATTAATCGAAAGGAAATTTAAGCGTTTATTAGACTTTTGGACCCAACAGTATGTACATTATTTGCTTAGCTGTCAAAGACCAAGAAATTCTCTCAGAGAATGAGCCCCCACAGGATTGTAGCCTAGCGCTGTAAAGATGTTTGCGGCCAGCTAGTGCTAATCTTGTCTACGGCTGTGATAGAGGGATGTCTCGGCTGAGTCTTATCCTGAAGAATGCTGAATTTCCAGAGAAAGAGGGCAAACATCTCCCTCATAAATCACAATCAGCTCCCTGACAAGAGCATAACTCCCTTGTTGACATTTAGGGACTGGGGGAGGGGCATCACATCCTAAATCCAGGGAGTAGAGAGAGAATGAGAGATACGATAAATGAAGACTGCAGGTGATGCTAGTGATAGATGAGAAGAAGCAAAGAGAAATTAAGATGAATGTTGGAAGCCATCAGAGTCTGCTCCATCCTGATCCAAGGGTGAGGGTCTGAAGGCAAGAAATGGCTACATCCAGCTTAGCCATACTTAGGACTACTGAATATAGACTATCTATCTATGAAATAAAAACTGACCATGTTTACTTTCTGAATACATGGTCTTGCTACTGGTCTTGTGGTGTAAACAGGATATGACATTTTAGTTTTTTGCCCTTCAGCAACAGAGGCTGGTGAAAGCCTAACTTGATCAGTCAGTGTTTACATACAACAGCACTACGTTATCGCTCGTAATACTACTACACTACTAAAGCTAGGAAATAGCTTTAAATGGCTTTAAACAAACAACTTCAGCATTAAGGTTCATCACAGCTGAAAGACCCAACAGACTGATTAATTACACAAACTCAAGGGGCTTACCTCTTACCGGACTGTCCACACTGGAGAGGACACACTGTTTAAAATGGCTGAGGAGACTGCGGTTTCTGTAGTGAATGACTCTTGCGCACTGGCTACTGCGAAATAGGGAGAAATACCCCTGCTTGGACGGCTATTTTTCCACTGAGAAAGATGTCAGCATCTCTGATTGGGAGTGGTAACAGATGACCGCACACGCTCCATCTCTCTCTCGCTCGCTCTCTCTCACACACACACACACACACACACACACATCCATCCATTGTTGTTTATCCAATAACTTGGTAGAAACAGCACAAGGTGTGATACTATTTCTGATGTGACATTTTTGAATTGGTAACGAAGGCTTGGATGCAACATTTGGTTTGAACCAGCAAAGGCAGATTTTGATCCATCACATAAGAAAGTAGTTCCATGCACAGATGTGTTTTTATGACCGTACTCAGTTTTTCCTGATTTAATTTTACATTTACTTATTAATTGAATTGTTGTTTATAAGCAATATCACAATTGCAATCGTGCTATATGACCCTAAATCAGCACTGAAGCTAAAACTAACACAAGCGGAGTGATACACACAGTGATGTGTCCGAGTGCTGATGGTGCGAGACCATTAGTACTCATAGAACGTCTCTCGTCCAATCAGATTCAAGGACCAGAACTAACTGTTGTATTATATATATATATATATATATATATATATATATATATATATATATATATATATATTTACATACAATGTATGGTAACCTCACCAACCACTTGACTCTATTCTGTTACATTTCAGCCGCTTTTCACAATACAAACAATCCCAAAAGGATATAGTCAAGTTCCACACTCCAGAATATGAAATTAAAATGGGCTGTGACCCGTTTTAATGTTGGTTTTATAGGACTTCTACTGTTCTTGTTGCCTTTTTTTATAAGTTGTTGTCAGTTTATAATTGGTGACCACACAATTATTGTTAAATTATTTACATTTTATATAAAAAAAATCATCACAGTTTAAAATCAGCATACTATAGCAGAAAAGTACCAAATCAACCAAGGCGGCTCAATGTTGTTATTTTTTTTTATTTTTATTATTGACCTTTTTTTTTTTTTTTTTTGTAACACTGTACCAGAGAAATACAGCGATATTATTTTAAATACCTTGGAGTACCATGTAAATACCATGGTTTATGAATATGGTAGTCATTCAGTACCATGCTATATTTCAAGGTTCCTAGGTATTAGCATCACTACACTAGCACAATAATACTCTATTCTCATGTTTATGCCGGAAGCTTTTGAACAGATAACACCAACATGGTGAATATATTTTAAAAGTTTCTGTTGGGATGAATAAAGAGTTGCCAATCAAAGAGTTTTATAATTTTGAATCCTTGTATAATCCTTATAATTTTGAATCTATGTTACATAGACATATCTGTTCCTTGTATACATTTTTAATGCACTGATGGTTAGGTTTAGGGTTGAGATTTGAGTTAGCGTGTAAAGTTAATAAAATATGCATTCCTGTTGACTATATTACATAATTTACAACTACGTATACAACCTGATTTTGTCTCCATGCTGTGGACATTTCACCTGGAAAATGGAGTTCACAATTGCCTGTAAGTTCAACAAAACTTCCAACTTTAGCCACTTTGGCCAGTTAGACCGATTTCAGCAAAAGAATTTAGAAAAAGAATTCACAATTATATCATCGTTTTTTTTACATTTTTAACATGAGTTTCTCCTGTACCCACGGACTCCCCAACGCGAGTTCTTTAATGTGCTCTGTAGTTTAAATAAATTATCTTACTTACACTTCACAGCAGATGCTCTGAAGGAAAGATTATATATTATCAAACCTATACTGTATTTTTTAGATGTGTATAATGAGTGATTATGGTAGAAAAGATGCCACAACGAATGCACTTGTTGACAATGCGTGCCACCATATTGTTCATATGCAAGGCAACATGGGATTCAAAAAAGTTTAAAAAAGGTCTAGGTTTAAAAACCTAGCCCTTTCACTTTCCCAGCTGCAGAAGTGGTTACAATGAGTGGATTGAGAGAATTGCATTCAGAAAATATGCAGACCCCTTAATTCTATAATCCATAACCTATGATGATAAAGCAAAAAAACTGTTTTGTAACTTTTTCAAATGTATTAAAAAGAAAAAACTGAAATATCACATTGGTCATTAGTATTCTGACCCTTTGATATGACACATGCAATTTAGCTCAGGTGTGTCCCAATTCTCTTGATCGTCTTTGAGATGTTTCTACACTTTTATTGGAGTCCACCTTTGGTGAATTCAATTGACTGGATATTATTTGGAAATGCACACACCTATCTTTATAAGGTCTCACAGTTGAAAATGCATATTAGAACAAAAAACACATGCCATGAGGTTAAAGGAACTGCATGCAGAGCTCAGAGACAGGATTGTGTCAAAGCACAGATATGTGGAAGGCTAAAAACATGTTTGGCTGCATTGAAGGTTCCAAAGAGCATAGTGGCCTCCGTAATTCTTACAGCAAATGGAAGATGTTTGAAGCAACCAGGACTCTTCCTAGAGCTGGCAACCCAGCCAAACTGAGCAATTGGGGGAGAATGGCCCTGATAAGAGAGGGGACCAAAAACTCGATGGTTACTCTGGTTGAGCTCCAGAGATCATGTGTGGAGTTGGGAGAAACTTGCAGAAGAACAACCATCATTGCAACACTCCACCGATCTGGGCTTTATGGCAGAGTGGCCAGACAGAAGCCTCTCCTCAGTGCAAGACATATAAAAAATAACCTAAATGACACCCAGACTGTGAGAAACAAGATTGTCTGCTCTTATGAAACAAAGATTGAACTGTTTGGCCCCAATTCCAAGCGTCATGTCTGATGGAAACTATGCAATGCTCATCACCTGCACAATACCATCACAAAGGTGAAGCATGTTGGTGATGGGTGATAGGTGGTGACTGGGGGACTGGTCAGGATTGAAGGAAAGCTGAATGCAGAAAAATACAGAGATATCTTTAATGAAAACCTGGTCCAGAGTGCTCAGGACCTCAGACAGGGCCGAATATTCACCTTCCAACAGTACAATGACCCTAAGCACACAGCCAACACAAGAGTGGCTTAGGGACAACTCTGTGAATGTCCTTGAGTGCCAGAGCACGGATTTGAACCCAATAGAACATCTCTGGAGGGACCTGAAAATGGCTATCCACTGACTGTCCCCATACAACCTGACAGAGCTTGAGAGGATCTACAGAGAAGAATGGCATAAAATCCGCAAATCCAGGTGTGCAAAGCTTGTCGCCTCATACCCAAAAGACTTGAGAATGTAATCGCTGCCAAAAGTGCTTCAACTAAGTACTGAGTTAAGGGACTGAATACTTATGTCAATGTGATATTTCTTTTTAATACATCAGCAAAGTTATCAAAAATCAGGTTTTTGCTTTGACATTATGGGGTATGGAGAGTAGATTGATAAAATAAATATTTAAAGCATTTTAACATAAGGTTGCAATATAAAATGTGAAAAAATGAAGGGGACTGAATATTTTCTGAATTCACTGTAGTTTGTATATTCTTTTTTTGACATCAAACATGGCCACATCTCTGCATCAAAACAGTGCACTCGAACGGTAACAGCTTTTTATTTAGTGATTGTTTAAATGTTTGTAACATATGAAAATAAAGATGTTGAAAAGACCATTTGAGCAGTTGGAATATTATGACAACAGCTTAAGTCCCTCTTTTGCTTGTACACAGCAGTACAAATGCAGATCCTACGCGTTTTGATGTACGCGTTTGAGCCCAGCCAAGTGTAATCACGCCAGTTTGATCATATGGGCAAAAGGGTTAATTTCTGGAATTTCAATTGGTTAGTTCTAATTAGTGGATAACATATTCTAGGCATTGGTTGATTTCACCATTGTTTGTATTTAAAAAGCTTTTTTCTTTCTTTTATCCCTGATGAAGGTCTGTGTAGTGGAATGTGTTGGTTTGAATTAAAATCAAATTCTCCCATCCTTCAAGTTTCCACAGGTTTTACATTTCTTCATCCTATATGTTGCCATGTTTCCTGTGAGGTCTTTTGGAGCGTTTCCATGCCATTTCACTGAGGTATGGCTGCTATGTGTGGAAGCATCTCATTAGTTTGGAGTCAGAGTCTGAAATTGGGATTTCCCTACAGAAAACAGTAATTGGGGAAATCCGTGAAGTCTTTGTTGTTTTACGTTGGGTTTCATCTCAGGATCCAACATCCTCACTGGGGCCAAACACTGGCTGTTGCTGTGTCGCTAAGGAGATCAGCCGAGGGGTCCCTTGGACATTCCGGGTGGGTGGATGGGTGGTATAATTTATCTTTAACAGGGGAATCTACTTTATTTCAATGTCTTTCCACGACGCAGTGTGGTTGATTGCCAGCAGAGGTAGAATTGCTTTCAGAATCTATTCATCAATTTCTAGCATGCACTGTAAATCCTTAAAGAAATAGTTCACTCAAAAATTCTGTCAACATTTAACCACTCTCATGTTGTTTTAAAACTGAATGACTTTCTTTGAACACAAAAGGTGAATTATATACATTATATACAGTATATACCATGGGTCTGTTAAATACTTGATTCTGATTGGTTCACATATGTTCTAACGTGTTCAATTATTTTTCAAGGAAATCCACGGCTGTAAAGTAGTTCCAGGTCTTGACTGCATAACGGTTCTATATCACTTCGCTAAATTATTTCAGTTATTTCAAAGACCCTACAGGCTACCACAACAAAATTACAAATTAAAACAAATGAATCAAACAATGTCTAAATTATCCCACGTTCGTTTCAGTTTCGGTTAAAAAGAGCCCTCGCGCTCCCTCGTCTCCTCTGCACTTACACATACTCACACACATACGCACACTGACACTCAAGTTATAGATTCGCACCCCCGCGACTTGATCATTACAACTATCTATTATCTGAAATAACTATTTAAATTATTTCGCCCTAATCAGCCTCACATAGCTATAGTGGAAAGCACTGTGCTTTAAATTCCAAAACGATTCCAATATATGTATAATGTTGTGACAAGGTCTTTGATTCAGGGAACGAGGAAGCGGGAGACAGCGGTAGAACACAAGGTAGATCGTTTATTTAAACGTCCACTTAACAGTGATAAAGGAAACCAATAAGGATATCACTGAACCAAAATGAGGAAACAAAATCAGGGCAGCTTTAAGTCTAATAGCAATGGCCAATACACAAACAGCTTTCTAGCAGGCTCTCTCTCTCCCTCTGCCACTATCTCCTCTCCTTACAAGCGCCGTTACTCCTTACTGGAACACAAAAGGTGTTACGCACAGGTGGAAATCATTCACCACTCATTTCCCCCGCCTTACTCTCCACAAGATGGCACTCGGCCACGCCTCCACATATATATATATATATATACACATGTGTTCGCTGTCCTTTTCTGCGTATAGTGGTGCCGTTTTGTGGTCCGTTCTGCATAACGTGGCGGCTCATTTTAGCTTATTGTGGCCCATTCGGTCCGTTTCACGGCCGACCCACCGGCTTGCTCGGTTCTTCCAATGGCCAGTTCACCCCTGATCGGCCCCAAGGAGCGTCGACCCCCCGGGAAAATGCCCGGTATGCCAGATTACCAGTCCAGCCCTGCATACATACATACATAATAATTAAGCTGAATCGACAGCATGTGGTATAATGCTAATTACCACAAAAAAATTCAAGAAAAAAAATTAAAATTAACTCCTTCGTTTATAAACAAACAAAAAAAAAAAAAACAACAGTCGCTGTGACAGTAAGACAATTACATAGTTTATAATTGTAAAATGCATACAGATTCAAGTATAAATACATAAAACATACATGTTAATTTATTTTTGTGTGATAAAATCAGGGATTTGCTGGCATTGGGGTATTTACCAGGTTACAGGGTTTGCCGACATTATGTCATCATGTCAACAAAGTTGTAATAAGAAATTAACTTTACACACAGATGGTTAGTAAGCATTTTTATCACACTAAAATCATGTACATGTACAATGTTTAAGTTTTGTGGCTATTATATATATATATATATATATATATATATATATATATATATATGTGTGTGTGTGTGTGTGTGTGTGTGTGTGTGTGTGTGTGTGTGTTTTTGTAGTAATCAACATTATTCAACTTAACTTGTAATAAACCTGGAATATCCCTTTATTGTTTTTGACAGTACTGAACTGAGTTTAGAGAAATGTCCGGTCAGTTCTACATATCATGGGATAAATAAGCATAATTAGTCCAAATTAATGATTAAATAATTTGTGTTTTCAGACTAATTAAATTCCTCTATTGTGTGACTGTTGAATTTCTTTGAATTGTAATTGAATATATTACTCCTGCTGTCATTCTAACTTAAAATCCAATTCAACTTGCTGTGGGGTGTGGCCAATTCAATTCAGTTTCTACTAAGGAGCCAGCTCTGCAATTTATTCTGCGCATAGTTTACTGCATTTTGCATAAAATATTTGTGAGTGCATTCTCATTTAGAAATCTGTTTTATGAGCATGTACATATTTCTTTGTTGCTTCCATAGGTGTACTGTATATGCCTAAGTTTGTGTGGGTCTCTATGAGTAAGTGCTTGTATTGCAAAGCACAGCTTAATATCCAATCAGTGACAGGTGGAACCATTAATAAGGTGCTGATGGGGGCCTGGTCTGACAGCATTGCTGACAGAGGAAGATCAGAAGGAAGAATCATGCCTTGCCTGGGGAGCACATGTTCAGGTAGTCCTCTCTGCCAGCCCCGGGTGTTATTACCCATGCCGAGGAGGCTGTGAAGGTGGTACCCAACCTCTGACACCTACATTAATCAAACGCAAAGCCCCCCAAACCCCCATTGCTATCCCCAACCACCCCCTAATCATCTAAATCCGGGTGCTCGGAGGCAGAGAGAACACGGCAGTAGCGTGAAGGATGTCCACTAAACTGATCCCTGTTCGGCTTTCACACCTGAACATGACTGATTGGGTCCTCCGTACCCCCCTGACCCGCCACACAATTAAATATCTGAGCCCTGACTCACCGGGATAAATTAAAGTCCCAAATTAACCCGTGCCGTTGTTTTTATTTCAGTCACAGCCTGTCCCTCTGCGTCTGTCAATTCCAGTGGTTTTGATAAATGTGTGTGCGTTGTTAAGGGACAAAGAATTAAGAGAGATAAGGGAATTGTTTTTAAATCTGTACCTTTAAAAAATGAAGAGGGATGGCCGACATAGGGTACAGAATTACTACTGCAGCGAGTGCAAAATACAAGTAAATATTTGCTTTATTGGGTCAAATCATGTATGATAAAAAATGTTGATAAAAATGTGTATATATATATATATATATATATATATATATATATATATATATATATATAGAGAGAGAGAGAGAGAGAGAGAGAGAGAGAGAGAGAGAGAGAGAGAGAGAGAGAGATTGTGTATCTGAAAGGTGATTGGCTCTTTTACCTGTAAGGTGGGACTTCCTTTTCTACACCCACCATATTGGGTAATCCAATTTCTCCCATTCATTTGAAAACGGTCTCTGACATTCCTCAACAACTAAAGCTGGAATTCAAAAACCTGAATAATCAACTCCACCCTTCCACTCAGTCCGTTAGGAAGCTACATGAATGCACAGAGAATAACGTAACATCCTTTACGCAAACACAACAACCGTGCACCTGGTTCTGCTGTAGTGATTGGCAGCCACCTCCATGCTAATTATTGCTAATGACAAAATCGTCCATGTAGAGCTCAATTTGCATGTGTAAACACTAGAGTCATGTCATATTTATCCACTGCGATGGAAGCGTGTGCTAATCAGAGTGATGGACTGGAGAGGTAGAAATTATTCAGTCGTATGTGTATAGTTACGGAACGATGAGAGGGCTTTTAGTATGTTGTATTAATAGGAAAAATTAGTCTAGCTTGCCAACCAACTAAATACCCATTTGGACAGGCTGAGAAATCAGCTAGACCAGCTTAAACCATCTCAGACCAAGAAATTATGTTTTTCAGCAGGGGTACCAGTACACAAATTTGCAGTGCTCTTTGCAGGCATCATACAAATAGCACTTGTCATTAATATGTAAAAAGAAACAATACTCTAATAAGCATAAAATACTTTGTATTGTTGTATTGTTTTTTAGTACTGAATGCCTTCTAAGTATCTATATACTCTCTTGCTTCATCACACATGAATGCAACATGTTGCTACCAAGCTTTCTGGTACCCAGACAATGACCTTATTCTGCCCAGTTAATTACAAGGGTCATCTCCCATCAGACATTTTTACATCAATTTAAATATGTTTATATTTTCCTGTGGTGTTACAGTTACTGTTTTGCATGATCAGGTATGGGAGAAAAACATGTTCTGGTCCCTCGGAAACCAGGAAGTAATTGCAATTAATGGTGAGCACAATTTGGAGGTTGCATTTTCCCTCTAAGTTTACTCTACATTTTTACTTTACTGACCGTTAGGTTTAGGGTTGGGGTTAGAGCGTATGGTTAAAACAATATGCGTTCCTGTTGACAGTATTACATTATTAACATCTAAAATACAACTAAATTTACAGCTGGCTTTTGGTGCCACTCTGTGGACATTTCACCTGAAAACTTGAGCTCCCATGTGCCCATATATTCAACAAGACTTCCAGCTTTGGCCACTGGAGGCACTGGTTTAAATTTCAGTAAACAGACCGTTTTCCCCATGTAGAACTTGCAGCCTAATTTTGCCGAATTCGCAGGAAGATCATTCTGTATTTTCTGTATTTTGTGAATAAGAATAAAAGGGGTCATGTTTATATATAAATCATTATATATATATTAAAATAATATAATATAGATAATATTTTTCCTTACATTTAGACATATAAGAAGTAACTGCATAATAAAAACAATACCACACATTACAGGACACAAAACTTCCTCCCAAGTCTAAAAAGAGCCGTTATAGTTGCCACCCTGATGAAATGTTTCTTTTTGAAATCTGTCTGTTTGTGATGTCATGAGAAATTGCTCATTTGTATTTTCAAATCTCACAACATGCATCATGGAACCCTTGGCCCCACCCACTGGTGCACAATTAAGTCAAGAGAGCAGGCCATCCATGGCAAAATATTCTTAACATAACACCTAAGGGGACCCATCTGGACTATTTTGGATTATTTTTGAATATATTTATGCACTAGACAGACATCTCTGACCACTTGATGCATATCTCATGCCACTTTTAAAAGACGCTGTGTCAAGTTACAACTCTGAAATGGAGAAGAAATATTTTTTTATTCAGCTGCTGCCTGTGTTGCTTTAAGCACAAACATGTCATGGACGCGTCCTTTCGCCCATCTGTGCTGTTTTTAATTGTTGGTATATTTAAACATAGGATGTCTTTGACGATGGACGTCTTCGACCGTTTCCACCTCAGTGCGCCTTCAGTATGTATGTGCATAATTGCACCGTTCTTTGGACTATGTGCGTGTGTTTTTTTTCTGGCTCATGTCAGCATGGATTGCAAGTGAACAGACAAAATACGTTTCAAGCTTTGCAAATGAGGGGGCAGTTAAAAACACTTCAAAAATGTAAGTAAACCATTTAATTCATGAATATTTCAAATGTCATGACTGTTTTATAGTTTATGGTGCTGAGTGTTAAAAGTTGTGCTTGAGATGAACAATATAATATATTCAGATGCAATGTGTTGGATGTGCGTTGTGTAAACCCTGCAATTTTCTTAATTTTATGTAGTTCTTCTGATTGAGTTTGCTGAATTTGAGGGGCTATGTGATTTTAGCCAATCAGAACAGTGGGCATTTACGTTGAAGTTTTAAGGAGGCGCTTGGGCCAAAACTGAGTGTTTCAGACAGAGGGTGATCATATATTACTAAATTGTGACTGTTTTGGTGCAAAAAAAACTTTTATAACATTATCAGTGGACCTCAGGGAAGATAATACAGTTATTAAAAAAAAGCATTTCAAGCGATACGATTTGCAATGAAATCCCAGTCATGTCCCAAACTGTTTTAGCTCTATGATGATTAATGGTGAGATTATGAGGTCCTGTAACTCATTTAGAACTCAAATAACCACTGACCTCATGAACAAACCATAATTTTTCACAAGGAGACTGGACCTTTTACATCCTGAGGATTGACTTATGCGGTGTTTGGTATTTCCAAAATAACTACTTGATTCTGCTATTCACTTTTTCCACATGAAACCTTGCCTGCCTCCACCTGAAAACCACAATGATAAAATGAATCTTCTCACAGGTCTCTGCATGTCAATGTCGGAAAGAGACAAAAGTCAAGTCTATCAGGAAAAGAATGATCTGACCTTTTTAGGTGCACGATACATCACCAGATGGTCTACAGGCAAAAACCCAGGGAGGCTTCTGATAGATGATTTGGTTTGATCAGATTACATGGCCATAATTGGCCAAATGAGTTGACAGGGATAGGCACGTGATTGGTTTAGGTGGAAACAAACGAAGGGTTGGAGCATGTGGCAGAGCACTGATGGCAACTCTGCCATTGTTGGTGTGGGAGATGTTGGAGAGATGATTTGATGTGGGAGGTGGGATTGCTCATGTGTATGAATGTGTTTGACTTCAGTAGGGCTCGGATGAAAGCTCGCCCTTGTAATAGCAAAGGGTTTATTCAACCATATGAATGCTAATCTCTGTTATTTCTCATGATTGACAGCATGCTGTAATTTTTCTGCTTTTAGGCTCCTTTGAGGTAATTTACATTTTGAATGTTCCACGTAAGAACGTGTAATACATTTAGTTTTGTTTTATGCCCCATTGGTTTGATTAGCTGACTTAAGCTAGGAATAAAGGCCGTAACAACAATATACATTGAGGGGGACAAGTCCCCTCCAATAATCAGACATGGCCAGATTGAGTTTTTAGGTTGTGCCAAGGACAGTTTCATATATTTGTAATGCAAATATTATTAGGTAATCATTTTAAATCAATTTAAGATTTTCTAAATAATTTCTTTATGTATTTAATTAATTCTGAATTTTGTACAGCATCTCCTAAGAGTCTTCTTTTATAAGAGACAATTTTAGTTTGAGGATGAGCCACCAGTTAGGGTAGTTCACCTAAAAATGGAAAATGTACTTTTATCACTCACCTTTTTTATTTTTATTTGTATTTATTTATTTATTTTAAATTACGCTCAGCTCTAAAATAATTTAGCAGCTAGATAGTGTTCGTATGTAGTATAAAATATACTCGCATTATTGACGAGAATTGTCCTTTTGAGTCTTTTTTTTTTTTCCTGAATCATCAAACCTGATCACAAATCAGTCTAATTCGAAGTGAATCAATCTGAATCAAAAAGTCCTTGTCTAGTTATCAAAAATGACTGGAGAAGTCTTTGAAAATCAAAACTGATCACACTGTGAATTCAACTATAGTAGGTTGAATGTTTTGCTGCTGAAATCGGTCTGTGCTTACCATAATTTAGTGCCGGAAGCTGGAAGAGTTTTCGAACATGTGGTCAAGTGTGAGCTCCAGTTTCTTGGTGAAATGCCCTCTCTATTTAATTAAAATAAATCAATTTTCAGCCAATGTAATGTACCCTACAGGGACATAGATGTCTTTAAAGATACAGGGATACAGTGAAAAGATTTAAAACAGAGATAAACGCATAGAAAACCAGATTGAGGTGGAGATATAGTGGGGAGAAATTGAGTTCCTTCATCTAGCAATAAAGTAGACACTCGTTGTATATGGATGTGTAGAACAGCATTCTCACTGAGATGCCACATGGGCTTACTACACTTTAGTTTACTACACATAAATACTGCTCAACATATCGAGAACAGAATGTGGGCTCGGACATAAATATTGTTTCATGTTGTTTTCCCCCACACATACATCTTTCTACTGTGCTCCATTCACATAAAGAAGTGAGATTTTTATATCTCTTTATATATTGTTTACAACTTTCCACATCTCTCTCACTACCTAGTCCTCATCATTTCTATTTTATTGTGCTTTATTTCCATGAAAATTGTTTGTACCTTCATACTCTGCTAAATAAAAACCCAATCATAAACCAGCCTAACCTGGTTTGCTTGTCTTTGTTGGTATCCCAGCCTAGCCAGGTTAGTCTATTGGATGGTTTTAAGAATTTTGGGCACATTTCAGTTGCTTAGGGTGGGAGTGCAGCTTCAACTAGCTATGACCAGCAAACCATGTTGTGGTTGGTTGCCAAAACGTTGCTATGTGGTTGCTAAAGTGTTCAAAGACTTCTGCTAAGTAGACTATTGCTAACTGTCCCAAGTCAAAAGTGTCGACCAGTCTCTTAGTCTCTTAAAATAAGAGTCTTTAAGGCAACGTCTGCATTAATCCGAATATATTTGAAAACTGCGTTTTTGTTTCAAAACGCTCTCTACGTCCACACTAATGTTTTCATGTGTTTTCCAAAAGTTGCTTGTGCACACTGAAAAGTATGAAAATGCTTAAATCGTGTCACTGCACATGCGGAAAATTCCCGCTGCATGTACGGTGAAACGCAATCGTCCTCGTGTTCCATCGCCGGACACCAATTCTGAGTAATCTTCCCTTGGCCTTTGTAGGAATGCAATGTGAAGGTTGTACAAAGTGACATTTATATTTTAACAAAGCTATCAAAGTGAGTATCAGGCACAAGAGCGCCGCTATAACACAGGCCGCCATCTTGATTGTTTTGGATAGATCACCTGACTAAAAATGCGTAATCGTTTTCCAAAGCATCCGTTTTCACAGTCCACACTACAATGCAAAAACGCCGTTTTAAAAAAGCTCAGTTTTCGCGGACAAAAGCGCCATCTCAGTGTGGACGGAAGGCCAAAACGGAGAGAAAAAGATGCGTTTTCAATCGAAAACGTATTAGTGTAGACTAGGCCTTATATTCTTGTCCCTAGGTATGGCTTGGGTCCCTCCTTCAGTTTAAGTCCATGCAATTATTTTTTCTTTTTTGCTCATTTTATCATCTGTCAGGTGAAAATCCTAAATCTGATTGCTTTGAACACTAAGAGCACAGCTCTCCACCAAAAATGGCACAAATTCAGGTATCATTGGTGTCTGTAGAACATATAGTGAAAGACTAAAGGTTTGGGATTTGTTCAGTTCCTTGCCCCAAGTATACCTTAGCAAGGACCACTAACAAGAAACAAAAAAAAAAAAATAATTATGTTTCAGCTTCTGTACAGTGTCTTGTTTTCTGTTTAAGACTCTAACAGGGCATCCACAATGTAAACTTTGTTCCTTTTAATGCCCTGTTCAATTGCACAATTGACCTGTGACCCACATCAAACACGATTCAATCATGCGTTCCATTGTAAAGCAGCTGCCTGCATTGCTATCTGTTGGGCACAACAAAGGAATACTGAATTCACATTCACCGTGCTCCTCAAACGCATGGATTAAACTATATGACTTATCGCTGGATCTGGCTCGTTGACAGCACTCACCGCAAACTAAATGTTACAGCAGTAAAAACCTTGACAAGCCTCAACATGCTGCCTCACAAACAAACAGAGGAGGTGGAAAATGTTTCAGAGTCAAAGCTATCATTATGTACCTACTGAGAACTCTTTTAAAAGAAGCACTGTGATGACACTGCAAAGGTGTGTGTGAGACACAGCAGGCAATCTCTGCGTAAGAGAGCCTCAAGAAGGGGATAAGAAAAGAAAATATATTTGTTTTTTAAGTGTCTGTTTTTTGAATGATTTCCATAGAAGACCTTTTATTTTGCTTTGATCCCAGAAATCGGGGGGATTCCAGCAGGGATTCTGGCCCCTGTGCTGCCCGCACACGTCCATGCACACTTCTGAGGTGCCATGGCCTTGTTTGATGATTTTACTGGTCTGCTTTTATCGTCCTCCTGCCTCAGGTTGACTGCTATTGATTTAAGGTTCCACGGCAATTCAAAGCTTCTTTTATTCATAGTCAATCTCTATTTAAGCCTGAAATTAACTCTGATATGACTCAATTTAATTATTTAACATACGTTTGTAACTGGACCTAGAATTTTTGCTCACTCTCAGTCATTCACAGTGCAGTTTTTGTGTCCCATTTGAGTTTTCTGGACTCTTATCTGGTTTGTTTTTGTCTGTTTTTTAGCACACTGATGGGGGAATAGAGTTTCCTTTAGAGGAATCTGTAATGTAGTTACTTGTCTAACTATAGTAAGACAATTAACTAAGGCATCTTTGTGAAATGCTGTGGATTCGTATCCTTTAATATTTGAAGAGAGTGAGGGAATCAAAGTGGGTTTTTCTAAATTTGTTTATGCCACTATTGAATTATTAATATTATTTTTTTACATATTTACCATAGAACCCATACCATATGTTTTACGTCATACCTTTTCTTCATTTTACATTTTTGCCAAAATCATTAAACCTTTAGTTTGTCTCCAGGTTTAAAACTTTTTGTTTATTTCTAGGTTTAAAAAATAAATACAAGTAAAAATCCAGATTTTCAATGTGGTCTCAGACTTTTGGACCCCACTTTATTTAGCAATATTTCAACTTTTGCTGTAAGAAAGAGTAGTAATACGACTCTATTGTCTTTTTTGTATACTTGGGACAGTCTGTTTAATTCTGTTGAAAAATTAGGGTTAATATGCTCACAAACGGGCCCCAATATGCTACTGACATATATTTTGGAGCAACTGTTGGAATGCTCAAGGGCCTTTGTTTGATTCAGTCTTGCGTATTGAAGCCTTTAGAGGGCGCTAAAGACTGGCCCACGCAATTCAGTGTGGCTATGAAACCAGTCAGTCAGACCGAAGGAGATACAGGCAACAAGCCATGGCCCCTGTGCAGTCAGTCGGGCTGTGGCGCATTTTACAGTATTTATTCACCCTACCTGACACTCAGTCTTGAATTCAATTTTCAAAAAGGCATCCCTAGCCAAAAGTACCCAAATAACAAAAGGTGAAGGTTATGAAAAACAGCATTTATTTGTTTTTAATAATGCAAAGCAACGCCAGAGACATTTCCTTCCAAAATTACTTTTAATGCCAGTGGGTAAGTTAAATTTGTCCCAGAAAATGAGATTTGTGTGTTTCACCACCAATATTCCATCAATGCAGGCTAGCCTATTAAATTTTAATGAAGCCAGTTATATTATCTCAGACTTGAGCTGACACTGGAAGATGATATTTCAGTAAACAGTGCATTTCCACTATGTAATAATTTATAGACTGTAAAATATAATACAAACACTAGCAATAAAGTTTATCTATCCAACCATCCATCCGTCCGTCCGTCTATCTATTGTTCTGTCTGTCTGTCTGTCTGTCTGTCTGTCTGTCTGTCTGTCTGTCTGTCTATCTATCTATCTATCTATCTATCTATCTATCTATCTATCTATCTATCTATCTATCTATCTATCTATCTATCTATCTATCTATCTATCTATCTATCTGTCTGTCTGTCTGTCTGTCTGTCTGTCTGTCTGTCTGTCTATCTTTTGTTCTGTCTATCTGTGTATCTGTCTATCTAAAGTTATGTCTGTCTGTCTGTCTATCATTCTATTGTTCTGTCTGTCTGTTATTCTATTGTTCTGTCTGTCTATCTATCTGTCTATCATTCTATCGATCTATCGTTATATTGTTCTGTCTGTCTATCTATCTATCTATCTATCATTCTATTTTTCTTTCTGTATATCTATCTGTCTATCGTTCTATCAATCGTTATATTGTTCTGTCTGTCTGTGTATCTGTCTGTCTGTCTGTCTATCTATCTATCTATCTATCTACCTATCTATCTGTCTATCTATCTAGCTATCTATCTATCTTTCTATCTATCTATCTATCTATCGTTATATTGTTCTGTCTGTCTATCTATCTATCTATCTATCTATCTATCTATCTATCTATCTATCTATCTATCTATCTATCTATCTATCTATCTGTCTGTCTGTCTGTCTGTCTATCTATCTTTTGTTCTGTCTATCTGTGTATCTGTCTATCTAAAGTTATGTCTGTCTGTCTGTCTATCATTCTATTGTTCTGTCTGTCTGTTATTCTATTGTTCTGTCTGTCTATCTATCTATCTATCTATCTATCAATCTATCTGTGTATCTGTCTATCTATCATTCTATTTTTCTGTCTGTATATCTATCTGTCTATCGTTCTATCTATCAATCGTTATATTGTTCTGTCTGTCTGTGTATCTGTCTGTCTGTCTGTCTGTCTGTCTATCTATCTATCTATCTATCTATCGATCTATCTATTGTTCTGTCTGTATGTCTATCTATCTATCTATCTATCTATCTATCTATCTATCTATCTATCTATCTATCGTTATATTGTTCTGTCTGTCTATCTATCTATCTATCTATCTATCTATCTATCTAGTTCAATTATTGTATTAAAACATGGTGGTCGTACTGTCCCTTTGCTCCGAAACCCGATGCGCTGGTGCGGTGCTCTCCGTATGGCACTTTAGGTCGACTTTGTTGGTGACACCAAGAAAAGCTGTGAGCGAAGATCGGAAAAAACCTTTGAACGCTCCCTAGCCACCTCTCTCCACAGCATCCTCCTCCCACCGCACTCCTCCCCTCGCAGTAATCTTTTTCAGTATGAGCGTCAGTCTTTGCTCGGCCCGGGAGCTGTGAGCACTGGGGTGTCAGTTATGGAGCTGTAGGAGTGCTGCGGAGCTCTCGCCCTTCCCTAGGCTGTTCACTCATTGTAGTAGCACCAAACGATCGCACGGGGCTAGCGCCACCCCAACCCGACCGATTTACGCTGGAATTAACGGCACCCAACAGAACTTTGGATGCGGGCTGACGGGCTTTCCGGAAACGGACTTTAGATTGAAGTTAAACGCGAAGACATTTAACACCTGAACTGCGGAGAAGACAGTGAAAGTGATCTTTTTAAGGTGCCTCAGAAGATCCCGAAGGAACCAGAGTGCGCACATTTAAGCAATCGCTAAGCGTTTCTTTTGGAGACATCCGTGCGCTTTTGCGCGTCATAGCCGCTCATTCCCGCTCTGTTCTGCGTCTTATTTCTGTTTATTTCGGCAAGCAATTAAAAGCATTAAGGCTGGCTTGGTATAAATCACGGGCTGTGAGACACTAGTTCGCCGTCACCCGTGTGCGTGGATCTGATTATTCATTCTGAAAGACATCATGAGCCCAGTAAAGACTCTTGAGTTTTCAGCTGTATTTGAGCAGCTGATAGAGAGAGAATAGAGAAATACTCCAGACACTAAACGAGGAGAAAACTTCTCTAGTGTTTGCGAATTGAGGTGTGGAGTGGATGTGGACTATGACAGGATGACTCCTCTAACGCACCTTTTACTCTGTGGATTATTGTACTTTAACCAAGTGGATGGTGAGTTACTTCATTTCTCGAAATATTACTGATGCTTTTTGTCTTGGCTTTGATGAGATCATGTTGGGAATGCTGGAGTTATCTGAGGTTTCAATAGACTTCTTGTACTAGACCTGATGATATTGTACTTTTCTTTGATTTTACTCTTTGTGGATACAGCGATGCAGTCTGTTATCTGCCTATATAATATTAGTTAAAATTTATAGGAATTGTTTGGATATCGCATTATTATGGTTTTGTATGTCTGTTGTTCGTTATACAAATATTATAATGTTTTGCATATATTTGACACTAAGAGATCTCTTAGTTGTGTAAAATCATTTCTTGTGTAGATATGACACGAGATCCTCTGGTCTTATTCATATGTACTGGTCCAGTGTTGAAAGCAGTGGTTAGGTACCCACTAGCTTTCCATAGCAGGTGCCTCACAGATGCATCTCGGAATGCGTTGTGACACCTGCTGTGGGTGCGCAAGGCGTGGCGCAAAGGTTGTACATATACACCTCAAATAAGAAACGCAGGGGAACCAGGATAAAATAAAACATACATTCTTATAATTTTACCTTTTATTCTCCAAATAATTATCCTAATATTTTTGTTGGAGTGACAGGAGCCTATTGAGTATAAACAAATATAGTGGGCTTACTTAGATGTAACCTAATGTGAAACCGTTAATTGCATCAATTACGCAAAATGAGACATTACAGACTGCATTTGTAGAGAAAATCTTGCCGTGTAGATATTTACTCCTGTGCTGTTGGGCTTAACTGTATCTTCAAATGTCTGTGTTTAGTCTCATTAAACCCCATACTCAGTCCATTTCTGGCTTTTAACATCTTACATAAGCAGTTTTATTCCAGTAAAACTCATATGGGCTTATAAGCTTTATGTAATATTTCAAAGAGCAGCTTTATGTCATCAGAGCGTGTCTTTTCACTGCTCAGTTCTATAGATCAAGACCTTAATGCCACAGGACGTTTGGATAGCCAATCACATCTCCCAGTTCAGGAGTCCCTTAGATACATAATCTCTCATGTAATGTGGCCTAATAATTAATGGGCAACAAACATGGCTCACAACACTTGGTAATGTTTTAATTAATCCCTAATGAAGATACTCTCGTTTAGAGATTAATAGCTCTTTTAGTCATATAAGCTTATTAATAATATGTTTGAATATAATATGCTTGCGTAGTTGAAATATAACATGCCATTATAAATATATATATATATATATATATATATATATATATATATATATATATATATATATATATATATATACACTACCGTTCAAAAGTTTGGGGTCACTTGTCTGAAATGTTTCTCATGATCTTAAAAATCTTTTGATCTGAAGGTGTATGCTTAAAAGTTTGAAATTAACTTTGTAGACAAAATATTATTCTGCCAAAACATATACATTTATTTAATTACAAATCTAAAATTTCCTAAAAAAAAAAAAAGTTTTTGAAATGGATGACTTGGATCAAAATATGAAGAAAAGAAGCCAATAAGTGCCCAACATAGATGGGAACTCCTTCAATACTGTTTAAAAAGCATCCCGGGGTGATTCCTCAAGAAGTTGGTTGAGAAAATGTCACGAGTACATGTCTGCAAAATCTAGGCAAAGTGTGACTACTTTGAAGATGCTAAAATATTACATAGTTTTGGATATATTTTGGATTTTTTTGGTCACAAAATAATTCCCATATTTCCATTTCTATTATTCCATAGTTTTGCTGACTACTATTATTCTAAAATGTGAAATAAATAAATAAATAAAGAATGAGTAAGTGACCCCAAACTTTTGAACGGTAGTGTATATATCAGCCACAACATTAAAACCACCTGCCTAATATTGTGTGGGTCCCCCTCGTACTGCCAAAACAGCACCAACCATTCTGCCAACCATTTTCATAGTGTTCTGAGATGTTATACTTCTCACCACAATTGTACAGGGTGCGTTACGTTAGACTTTTGATAGTTCAAACCAGTCTAGCCATTCTCTGTTGACCTCTCTCATCAACAAAGCGTTTCCATCGCAGAACTGCTGCTCACTAGATGTTTTTTGTTTTTGGCACCATTCAGAGTAAATTCTAGAGACTGTTGTGTTTAAAAATCCCAGGAGATCAACAGTTACAGAAATACTCAAACCAGCCCATCTGGCACCGACAATAAGCCATGCGGTTATCTAATCTGCCAATCGTGTGGCAGCATTGCAGTGCAAAAATCATCCAGATATGGGTCTGGAGCTTCAGTTCATTTTCACATCAACCATCAGTATTGCGAAGAAATGTTATCTCAGTGATTTTGACCGTGGTATGATTGTTGGTGCCAGATGGGCTGATTAGAGTATTTCTGTAACTGCTGATCTCCTGTCATTTTCACACACAACAGTTATAAACGAAACAGGTGAAATCCCAAGAGCGGCGCTCATAATTCAGCACCCCTGCAAAATTCATATATGGTAAACACTATATTATGAGGCCATAAAATTGCATGCATAATAATTGTGGAAGAATTGTAAAGAATTGTTTAAAATGCATTATCTTTAGATGAATAGCATGTCACACTGTTGGACAAAACTTGAAATTTCATGTCAACTACTCTTGATTGTAGTGTATGGCGTGTTTATATAGGGCAAACATGGGCTAGTATTTGGGTTGTGGGTAGCATTTGGGGTCCCTTTGTTCCCTATTGCAAGTGAACAGTCCATATTTATTTTCAAGACAGTCACATACACATTACATTAGCTGTGTCAAGAGCGTCTTTGTCCTAAAGGGCTGTTTCACACTTAACATTGTTTGCTCTGGTTTTGTTTGTGCTCTTTACAGAGAAAAAGGTGATGTTAAAGTGACTAATGAGGGGTTGAGTTAGGCTACAGCCTCACTTCTGTTTTCTCTTTTCTTGTGTCCCTGTATCTAATATGGAGCCTGCTAGTCTCGCCCAGTTCAACTCAAACTCTCTGTCTCACCCCATTTCTGTATCGCCCCAGCTGTCGGTTGCCAGGCGCTGGTTGAAGGCATGGCTCTTAGTTTTTGGAGGGAAAGGGGTGGTGTAGGTCTTCTGGACGCTCGTGAATCACCCTAGCAAAACATTTGCCCTGTCAACCCTCCTCTTTCGTTGTCCCTCAGGCCGCAAGAGCTAATCCTGCCGTTCTGGTAGAGGAGGAGCTCGGTCTTGAGGCGCAACTCTCTCCAGGTGGACAAAAAAGAAAAGTTGGGGAGATGTATTCAGAAAAGGCAGTGTTTGTAACAAAGCTGTCCTGAGCTTGAATGGCTGCAGTCATTTGGCTCTGTTCAAGGCTGGGGTGATTAATGTTGGTTAGTGGTGGGAGGGGTGAGAATGGTCATTTTAGGGCTTAAAGTGGGTGAGAACCCAAAAAGTTTAGGAAAATCTGAGTTCTTCTTTACACAATGCTTATTTGTTTATATAACGCCTAGAAATCAAGGGGCGTCTGTAGTTCAACTGGTAGAGCATAGCACTAGCAATGCCAAGGTCATGAGTTCGATTGCCAGGGAACACACAAACTCATGAAATGTGAACCTTTTGATTGCACTGTAAGTCACTTTGGATAAAAAACATCTGCTAAATGAATACATGTGTATGTAGAAATCCAACCATTGTACTTTATTCTCAACTGTAACAGCCTGGTCTCATAGAAACACATTACTACACATACTGTTTTGCTAAATTATTTTTACGAGGCTCTTTGTAAGTATCGCGATTCGCAAAACTTTCCTAGTGAAATGTACACTAGAGATGCAGCAATAACAATGACTTTAATTCCCTTTCACACAGATCATGAGTAAAAGGGCCGATTATCCGTTCATAAACACATACTTTTTGCCTTGTTCCTCACACAATGCTATGTTATGATGTCTTAGCATCTTTTACTATAGTGCATGACTTGTAAGGCAGATATATTTTTAAGTTCATTCGCATTACATAACCAACTAGATGTAAAAGCTTGTTCGAGTGTGAATGACTGATTGAGCATTTTACTTGCAATACAAAGGACAGGGGTTATGAGTCCCGCAGAGCATGCGAGTCGGCACGTGAGCCAAAAGTGTAATAAAAGCACCACAATGTGACGTGGTTGCTCTAGCAATTGTGTTTTTCATCTCACATTTGCTTTTTATGACACTATCGTTTAGGTTTCAGGTTTTGGGTAGAGAGGTAGGATTTCTTGATTTAAAACTCAGAAGAGCGTTAAAAATTTAAAAACCTCATCTGTTTTGGAGAAAATGGAACTCTTATAATTTTGCAAAAATATCACCAGTCATTTAATTTTTATGAAATCAGGTTGTTCATTCTTGTTTAGTAGATCATCGATTTTATAAGATACATTGATCTTTAAAATCAGCATGAAATAAAAATTGGCCCTTTTTACTTTCCTAATGTACATACTGTATGTTTCGAGTTTTACATCATATAATCCACATTATTACTTTTCTACAAAAAGTGACGAGTAGATGAGGTTCACGAGGTAAACAAATGAAAGCGTGTCATCCTTATTACAGTCCCCGCGGAAACAAGTGAAAGCGGAACTAATATTACCAACATCAAACAAATTGAAAAGGAAAGAACGTACATATAATAAATCTATATTAAATATTGAGTTACTATACTATAATGTATTACTAAATGAAATATAATAAAATAATGAATACAAATAATGAAATTAATCAGTTCAACTTCAGTTTGACATTAAGCCTCATTCTTTAGGACTATCTTATATACAGTTAAGAATAATTTGAATAAGCCAACTAGTTTTTAATGCCTAGAATAAAGAGTAACATTTATATTTTAAAATGATATTTTGTGTATGCTGAATTATTGATTGACAGGGAAAACTAGGCAACAACTATGTTTTTACCAACAGGGAAATTTAGTTAACAGTGCCATTGAGCAGAAAGCTTACATATAACCAGTTTTGACAGAGCTGCTGATAAAAGTTAAATGATCAGCATCGATTGATGTGATGAAAAGAAAATAGGAGATAGTATCGGATGTTAAAATCCTGATTGGATCATCCCTAATATTCAAGTTGACTGTTTCAAAAACGAATGATGATGATTAGTGGGCTGAGACCCTATCACAAAATAGACAGAAATGGGTACATGGTGGACGGTAACATTTAAATATGAAGAAGACTTTGTTTCACTGTTTATATATTTATTTGTTTGTGGTTGAACTGAAAAAAAGGTCTCTTTTTAAGAGGGTTCAAGTGTGAAAACCCCAGCAGCCTTTTTGCAGTTGAACATGTGGAAAACATTACCATCATCATCGCAGTTCAAATCGCAATCGCAATATTTTTCAAAATAATCACAATATGACTTTTTTTCCAAATTGTGCAGCCCTAATGGCCTCTGAAACAACGTTCATTTTTGGCTTACATCACCTCTTGCATTGTTTCTACCCTTCTCCAACCACTTGGCTCCATTCTGGTATGCAATGCCCACTTTTCATGATCCACTTAATTCCCAATGGATAAAGTCAAGTCCCACCTTACATTTTCATTATTGTTGAATATCCCATTTCACTCTGAAAGTGAAGTAATATGGGTTGTGAATAATATTTCATGTTGACTTTAAGGAACACTTCCTCTAAGCTGCAGTATTTTGTCATTGATGCAGCCTCACTACTTTTAAGTTCAACACTGCTGACCCCATGTCCCCTCATCCCAGTTTTGTTATTATCTGGGCTCTGATCCCACAGTTTACTTCACTCCTCTCTGTGGTGTGTTGATAAGTGAGAGCAGAGAATGATGCTCCACTCACAAGCTCCACTGGTGGAGCTGAAGAGACATGCACCCGATTGCCAGCGGTCCCTTGTGAGCCCTCCCTGACGACATCATCATCTGCCTGCACTCTGAGGTTTTAGTTCTGCACCATCAGGAGAAACTAAAACCCAAACTAGCATGTGTGTGTGTGTGTATCTGCAAGTGTATGACTAAAAGTACATGCTCAAATGGAATGACTGTATGTTAATACGTTTACATTAAAATGTCAGTGCATCATGTCAGTGCAGCAAACTAGAGCTACATTTACAGATTTCATTGATGTTTTTTATCCAAAGCGACTTACAGTGCATTCAAGTTATACATTTGATCAGTGAGTGCCTTCCCTGGGAATCCAACCCATTACCTTTTAAGTTGTTAGCGTCATGCTCTACCATTTGTTTTTTCCAATTTTATTGCACTGATGTTCTCTTTGAAAGCTCAGGAGACCTTTTGGACTTCGCCGATATGTTTCAGAAGAAAAGTATCAACCTTGTCTAAGATGTTTCTTCTAAAAATCTAGGGGGGGGGGGGTGGGGGGAATTAAACAACCTGTAACAATTGTTGGCACTCAGTAAGAGTATGCAGAAAGTTAAAATATCGGGCCTGATTAATTAATCATGAAAAGAATGAATGTGTATAAATTGTTCATTAAACCCTTCTTACAAAAATTGTGAAATTCTGTTTCATTCATTAATGATACCCAATGTAGAAAGCAATGCTCTGATAAGTTGGTCCTGGAGGAATATGATGAGAAATGTTTGAGCCGTATTGAGATCTTTGACTTTTTATTGCAGATTCTGGCATCTTGGCAACCCTGCACACAGTTTGAGATATTTATTTATTTATTTTGTGAGATTATCATAGGGCATCTGGAATGCCCAATGTGCTCTAAACCCTCAGGGTGGCGCAGTCAAACGTCTTTATCCAGGTGGTGGAGGACGAATCTCAGCTGCTTCCACGTCTGATACCTTCAACCCACACATCTAATCACATGGCTTCTCACCATGCGCCCCACATTATAGCACAAGGAGGTTACCCCATGCGACTATACCCTCCCTAGCAACTGGGCCAATTTGGTTGCTTAGGTCACCCAGCACACCCTGGGATTCGAACTAGCAAACTCCAGGGGTGGTAGCCAGTGTTTTTACCACTGTGCTACCCAGGAGATCTGTTTTGAAATTCTTGAAAAGATGTGTGGGATTATTGGACTATTTTTCTCAAGTGAAAACTCTGAAAGGCAGGAGACCGAATCAAAGTATACATTTTTTCTTCAATTAATCTCATAGTTGTTGAGAAGAAACATTAGATTTTTTAATTTTTAAATTTTTTGCAATCCAACACCAGTGGACACTGTGGTGTTAGTAGTATGTTCCATAGTAGTAATTGAAAGCTAACTGTAATTAAACTAGTGGTTGTGCTTATCTGGGGTCATTGTGGACGAGTTGTCAAAAAGCTCTACTTGGGGTTTAAATGGTATTGTTCTGCACTAGTTGGTCGACTGTAATGCATCACTGCTGTAATTGAGGCTCATTTTCGAGGAGAAGCCTGCGGTAATAATGCATGCACAGCCAAACCCACAAAGCAGCCACTCTGGAGTCAGTATATTTGTGTATGTATGTGCATTAAGATGTGGAACTGTGTTTCTCAATTTAGCACTCAAGATTAAAACAAGGATGGGAGAGAATGTGACGGATAGCTGGAGCGAGAGAGAAGATTATGGGAGAGAGAGAGAGAGAGAGAGAGAGGAAGGTGTATAAGGAAGGATCTATAATGAGGGGTAAAATGAGGGTCAGCATCCAAGCACTTTGCTGACATTGTTGTAGAATATGCTAGTAAGTGCATGAAGTATTTCGGTGAAGTAAGCTGGTTAAACTCTGGATAGTATAGCACTGTGCTTTTCTCTGTTTTCTCTGTTAAAATGCTTCCTCCAGTCCTAGTTTAAAGGGATAGTTAACCCAAAAATGAAAATGATGCTATGACATAATATCACTCATGTTCCAAGCCCACATTTCTTTCAATTAAAAGAAGCCATCGTTTGAATTTTTAGTAGAACTATCCCTTTAATATTTAAAGACAACTATAAGCAGCACTATCAAAACATTGCTCTTTTTGTTTGAAAATCCCAACCAGCCTGACAGAGCAGCACTGGCTCAACCAATGGCATGAGTCTGAGGCAGGTCTATCTGTTTTTACGAGCAAAGGAAGATTTTGTGCAATTAATTGTTTTCATAATTTCATTTGGTGACCTTTAAACAGTCTAAATCTGCCTCTTCATTCTCTTTGAATCAGCCAAATTTGCCTTGCAATGGATAATTACGTTCTTCACAGGCAACAAATGCTAAATCACTCCAAACAGAAATACCTTCAGCCTCAGAAAGTGTGACAGAGACATATTTCGCTCGATCACAGTTTTTGTTGACAGTAATGTTAAGTTGATTCACACCCAGAATGGCTGTAAATGTGCGATTGGTTTGAATGACATTTAAAGGCAGCTGTTCAATCGGGAATGTGCACAGTGCTCTATGCCAGCCGTGTTTTTGTGGTTTCTTTCGATGGAAATGTCACAAGCAGCTCACAGTCGGGAGATTAGATACATTAGAGTCGGAAAGGGGGGGTTTAGTGGGATGAGACCAAAGTGTTTTCATCTGCTTGGCTCGTTCTCAGTCAAGCATGCCTATGACATTTTCTAGACAGAGGATGCAGTGCCGTGAGACTTCTTTCGTTGGTGGAGTTTTTGTGTTATGAACCAGAAAATTACTTGATGTGACAGTTTGAATCATTAGGTGGCCCAATTTTGTTCTCAAATTTGTTAAATCTCAACAGAGTCACGAATGCACACTTTAAAATAATATTTCACCCCAAAATATAAATTCTATCATCATTTACTAATCCTCATGTTATTCCTAAACCAAATAACTTTCTTTCTTCCTGATCACAATGGTTTGTTTGCTGGTTTTATAGAATCTTTGGCACTTGTTAGCTGGTCAGACTGGGAGTCCAGCTAAAGAACTGCTTGGCCAGGTAGCCAGGCTGGAGACCAGCTAGACAAGCTTAAACTAGCTGAGACTAGTAAAAGACTGGTTCTAGCTGTCCACCCCACCCCCCAAGCAGGCTACTGAAAAAACCCCCCAAAAAACAAAGTGAAAAGCCTAAGGGTGTAACTGCCCAAACACAAACTGCCAGTCAGAAAGGAAACTATGGTGCGATTAGCATTTGGGACACTTTCTCTGGCTTGAGGTTGTTCTTTGGAGATGCAACCTGGCCTTTATCTCTCTCTCACTCTCAATTTGACAGTCAACAGACTTCACCGAACATAGTTTGTACAAGCCACTCACTTCTTCGGTCCACAAAGTCATGTTTGAGAAAGTGTAATTTGCTCTTTCATCCATTCGCTTCACCTTGCCCTCGTTCTGTTGTCTCTCGGCAACTCTTAGATAAGAAGGAATCTGTGTCAAGGCTGAATGACTCAACATAACACAAACAGATAAGAATGCACACACACACGCACAGGCTTAAACTCCAGATAACAAATTTAAATGAAATTCCGCCAAAGCTATTTTTGATAATAAAATCCCAGTCCTGTGGTTTTCCCTTCTGTATGGGACTCGCTCTTGAAACATACAAGACTGTGGAGAAGACATTGACATTAAAGCAGCTCTGCTGGTCATGAAAATGGATGAGCCGCAGTGGAGCAACTCAAGATAGAGTGACTGGCCGGCACTCCAAAGCGCATCCGTCATGCACGTCAGGGCAGTAATGCTGAGAGAAGCAGAGCAATGCAGTGTATAAAATCATCCACACTGCCACCTTCACTCTCATGCATCATGGCACTCGCTGACGGCTGCACTTCAGACCGCCCGCTGCGTGCAGGAGATTGGGCCTTTTGATTAGAGATATTTTTTTCTGGATTTTTTCAGAGGGATATGGTGTGGGATGATATTTAGGCAGGTTTAGATCCTGGATCGTAGTTTTTGATTCAGTCAGAGTAGCGTCTCCCATATAACTACATAACTCGATGCTTAACCGCCATAGTATGATGCATCATTGGAGAAATTAACTATCTAGTCATGACTGTTTCACGAAACTTTAGTAACTGTGTCGCACATCCATCGTTTGAACCATCCATCATATAGGGGGCAGTGGTGGCCATGATGCCACTGTTGGGCTCTTGAGCAAGGCCCTTGACCCTATCTGCTCCAGGGGTGTCGTATCATGGCTGACCCTGCGTTCTGACACCAGCTTAACTGGGATATGCTAAAAAAATATTTTATTGTGTATGTGCAAATGTATAATATGACAAAAATAAAGGCTTCTTCTTTAAGGCTTCATCTTAAAAATAACTAAAATACACGTTGGTTCAACAATATAGAGCTGTCGTTAATGACGTTACCCAGGTAATAATGTCTGTAGTATATAAAATTAAAATAGCTAATTTACTTAAGGCACAAAAGCTGCCAAAGACACAAATCCTCGCCAATAAATGATTGTACTGCTATAGTGAGATTTTCCTTTACATTACTTTGGGGTTCCCCTTATGCACTTGAGCTCATACCTACACACATGCACACTTGACCTATTTGTTAACATGGACGCATAAGTTGTGATCTCTGTAAGAAACCTCGTGTTTATACACGTTCTCTTAACAGCCGTTAATCCCTTAAACGGTCTACGTGACATTTCAGAATGCTAATTTCTGCAAAACCCCGGAATAAGCGGTTTTCTTAAGTGCATGAAACCAATGTCAAAGTCTTGATAGAAGGAAATATATACAGTGTATGGAATAAAATAAGATAATAAGATAAACTAAGATGGTTTCTTGGTCTTGGCTGGTCTCCCAGCCTGCTCATGCTGGTCTGTTTTGCTGGTTATAGAGTGGTTTTGGGTACTTGTCATCTGGTCAGTTTGGGAGAATAGCTAGCCAACGAGCTGAAGTCCAGGTCGGCCAGACTGGGAGACAAATGCATTATAAGTCGAAGATTTACATTTATTTAGGTTAACATTCATGAGTGTAGATTTTAATTCAATAAGGTTTAGATACAGTCACATTTACTGTATTTTCATGAATTCATGTCAAATGTGAACTCTGAAAGTTCAATATTAATCATTGCAATATTATTAGAGGAGCCATTCCCTAGATACAGATACCAGCGTAGACTCGCCAACACAGCTGTATAAATCGTATGTTTTCTGTCAGTAATCAATGCTTGAAATCAGTGTTTGGTTTCCTAAGCCAAAGTCCATGTTAGGTTCAGTGATGAGTTTTGTTGGTTACCTGAATCTGTTGACCTATCAAACACATAGCTGAGATGGGCACCACTCCCACTAAATTTGATTAGGGTGTGCATCCATCATGAATTCGACCTGGTTGACAACACGTTATGTCATCAGCCATATCTACATGGAAAATGAAACTTCGAATGACAGGAATTACCGGAATGCTTTCACTTGGATAATCCTTGGAAATATATAGTTGCAACTTGCTATCACATATACACTTAGGTGCAACATTTTCTCTAGTGAATATTAGATTTTCTTTCTGTGTGGTCTCATGCTTTTTCAATCGCACTGTATTTAAAATGTTTTTATCATACAGAGCAGACCCCTTTCTTATTTAAACTATACACCTTTTCTCTGTTCCCTCTGCAGAGACATTCTGATTAAGACTTCAATGAAATGGAAATTTAATAAATCTCATTTTACCTATGTACTAAGACACAGGCTGATCCCATGGCTCAAGCTTTTCATTAACTTGCATTCCAGGCACACGCTATCTTTCACTGTACCTGCATTGTATACCTCATATTTGCAGGGACCTGCAGGCGCTTAGGCAAAGACTGCATCCCAATGATATGCCCATGTGTTCTGTAGCAAGTTCCACAAGTTCTCCAATAAAATGTCCATCTCTCAACTGAAATGACTAATGCAGCCAATTGAAAGAGTTCTTGCTTTTTTTCCTGTTCTCTTTCTTTCTGACTTTCAAATATTTTTTTGCTTCAAATAAAAGTTTGTAATCAGAGCTGGTTGGTTTGGCTCATGGCTTGGAACACTTTATTGAGGATTATTTTTATTTTTTTTAAATGGATGGAAAAATACTTTCAGAAACAAGGCCACTGAAAAGGTGGGTGGCCGCTGTTCCGCGCAATAAAGAGATTATTTATTATTCCCTTTGTTGAATTTGTCTGACTCTAGGGCCATTCGGGTGAAAGGTAAAAATATTAGTGTATGTAGGAAGACAATTGTATCGCTATTCATGTCACTTCTCAAAGCGCTTCCTGCTTGAACTGTTCAAAGAATTGTTCTGCCCTCTCTAGGATGTAAAGAATGGATTAGGTATGTAGGAGAACACCTGTGTGTTTGTGCATTCACTAGGGTGTGGGCACACACACTCAAAGCCATATAGCTCTGATGTTAACACACACACACACACACACACACACACACACACACACACACACACACACACACACACACACGTTGGGTTTCCATGTTTTATGAGGACTTTCCATAGACATAATGATGTTTATACTGTACAAACTGTATATTCTATCCTCTAAACCTAATCCTCACAGAAAACTTTTTTACATTTTCAAAAAACATAATTTAGTATGATTTAAAAGCTGTTTTCCTCATGGGGGCCAACAAAATGTCCCCACAAAGTCAAAAATGTCAGGTTTTACTATCCTTATGGGGACATTTGGTCCCCACAAATTGATAAATACACACACACACACACACACACAAACACACACACACACACACACACACACATATTATAAATGGCCCTACACCAACTTGCACCTTCAAGAGCCAGTTTAGTGTTTTCATGCTGATGTGATCCACTTTATTTTACAAGATAATCATCTCGGGCTACTTGACTGTAACCCTGTTCCCTGATAAAAACGGAATGAGATGCTGCACTGATTTAGCACTTTGGGAACAGTTTTAGGTGTGACCAGCTGTGAATATGTGTGCAACACATCAATGAAATTGACTACAATTTATAGCCTCAATTGGATGCACCTGTAGCAGGGCTATAAATAGATACGTCACAGGTGCATCGTCAGGTATTTTGTCTGAAGAGCAGTCCTGGGGCATCCCAGAGCGGCAATGAAGCGCAGCATCTCGTTCCGCTTTTATCAAGGAACAGGGGTTACATTTAAGTAACCCGAGATGTTCTCTGTCAAAAAGCTACACTTTGATGCTGTGCTAATTTAGCGCTTTGGGAACGAGAAAACCCACGCCGCCGCACTGTGGATGTCCGGACCCCTTACGGTTGTGTAGTTGTGCTCACAAGAGTGCGAGAGGTCTCAGACATGAGCTTGTGACATTGTGCTGTCTGTTGAGAGGCGAAGAGGTCCACTTCTGCCCTGTAACATCTCACCCAGATTTGTTCCACTAACTCGGGGTGGAGTTTCCACTCCCCCTTGGTATTTTCTGTCTGGACAGTAAATCTGCTCCCACATTCAGGCATCCAGGGGTATAAGCTGCTCTGATTGACAGGGAATTGCCCTGGGCCCAAAGGAGAATCTGCCATGACAGTCTGATCAGCTGGCGTGAACGTAGACCTCCTTGATGGTTTATGTAAGAGCTACCGCTGTGTTGTCCACCCACACCAAGACATGGCAGCCTCTGGAGGAAGTATTTCAGGGCCAGAAATACAGCCATCAACTCGAGACAGTTAATGTGACAATCGAGCTGATGACCCTCCCATTCGCCTTGAGCTGGACGACCACTTAAGACCACTACCCAGCCCGTCAGGGAGGCGTCTGTTGTTAGCAACTTGCGACGGCAAGACACACCTAGTGTGGTACCCAAAGTAAGGGGTCTGAACCACATGAAAGGGTACGAAGCACGCTGTAATAACCTGAATCTTTCTCTGGCAGGGGAACATGTCCTATGGCCCCTTTGACCAAGATATTTTGCTGTTCTTTCCACAGTAGACATGCTTGCTCCAGGTTCACGGTAGTGGGAACCACGCTGTTGAAATGCGGAGGACGGTGAACAAATTGAATTCTGTAGCCTTTTTCTACTGTTCTTAGGACCCACATAGAAATCATTGAAAGCCTCCCTTCTAGACGGCAGGGCTGGGTGGCCGACGGCCCTGCCCCCTGAGTGCGGCGAGGAAGGAATTGCTCCTGACTTTTTGCCTCCTGATACCTGGTGATAACTATATTCATAGCGTCACCAAATAAGCCAGAAGGCAAAACCGGGGCATCGAGAAGGAAAGTTTTGTCCTTGTCTCTGATGCCCGATAGGTTGAGCCATAAGTGTCTCTCCGTGCAGACTAAAGCAGACATAGACACGTCCGTGGCTCGACGAGGCTCAGAGAAAGCCTCTTCGTCGACCATGGTGCCCGCACTCAGGTCCTTCAACAGATCAGCCTAGTACGCCTGTACCAGCTGCCTGATAAGCCTTCCCCACAAGCGTGGAGGTGGTCCTGCATAGCTTTGTAGGGAGAGTGGGTCTCTTTAGCGATGATGCCGAGCCAGGCGAGAGATAACCCACAAGTGTCTCTTCTACTGGCGGCATCACCGATTACCCCCAAGCCTCAGCACCCACGATATGTCGACATCGAGGGCACAAAGACACGGGAAGTATAAGGATTCCTCCATGAACGAGAAAGCTTGTTATGGAGGTCATAGAAGAAAGGAAGGGACTGATATAGCGTCCCCTTCCTTTTTTTAATTTATTTTATTTTTAATTTATTTTTTGCCACCAGACAGAAATCTGTCTTCTAGTTTGGAGCATTTGGGGGGGGTCTCTTGTTCGCATGGCCAGTCTAACTGTAGTTTGGCCACAGCCCGAGTAACCACCTTGATTTATTCCTCAGCCGCTTTATTATTGTGCATGGAATGTTCAGAGGTTCAGCGTCCCCCTCGTGAACCGAAGAGGCACCAAAGTGCGCTTCAGGCTTACGAGAAGGACCAGCTAGATCTGGGGAGAGAGCGAGTGATAGGGACGGACCCATCTCTCGCTCAGCCAGATCCATGCGAGAGCCCCACAATGAAATAGTGGGTGCTTGCTCTTGGAAGTAAGCGAGAGGAGTGCGAAGCATTTTGACTGTAAACAGATCGCAGACTGCCCTGCCCCAATGCAAGAGCAGCATGCTCTTCCCCCAAACACACAAAGCAAAACTGGTGTGTGTCTGTTTCAGCCATAGAGTGTAAACACGGGAACTCACACTGCTTGCTTTGATTCACACTCATTCTTGGAAAGGAGAAAAGTTTTTCTGCGCACTGCCTAACAAATTCTATTTCCCAACAGAGGAAAGAAAGTTCTGACAGCTTGAGAAGTACAACACACATAGAGTGATCTGAAGATGCACCTGTGACACATCTATTTATAGCCATGCTACAGGAGCATCCAATTGATGTCACCAGCAGAGGCTATAAATTCTAGTCAATTTCATTGACTTGTTGCACACATGTTCACAGCTGGTCACACCTAAAACTGTTCCCAAAGCGCTAAATCAGCACAGCATCAAAGTGTAGCTTTTTGACAGGGAACTGTAACTTCCATTTTATATAGATGTGCTAACCAGGGTTTTTTAATTAGAGAAAGCAAAGAAATGGGAAAATTTAAACATCCATTATCTTTTAACTTTCAAAAGACTTTTGAAATTAATATTTAGGATGGATTTGGATATTGTGTTGATTGGAATTGAGTTTGGACATAGATTTGGGAATGGAATCAAATTTTAATTTTAATTGAATTTCTAATTTTTGGGGGATTTAAATTGGGTTGAATTTGGATAAGTATGGGATTTTAATTGAATTTAGAATAGATTTGGGATTTGAATTGGATTGAATTTAAAATAGATTTAGAATTTAAATTAAATTCTGAAAAGTTTTGGGATTTGAATTGGATTTAATTTGGAATTTTAATTGAGTTGAATTTAGAACAGAGTCCAAACTTCATTTAAAAATCATCAAAAAAATGTATGATCTGGTTTGTATCAGAAAAACAGTGCTTCTGGTGTAGAAGAGCCACTTTGTTCAATATCACATAACCCCATGTTCCTGAAAACAACACATCCACCCCTCCGAAGAGTCAGATCTTAGATTCCTTTCATCCATTAATGAACCCGAGAGAAACCATGATACTTGATATGAATGCAGAAGAAAGGGGGAGTGAAAGAATAAAAAGAAGAGGTTTAAGGTGCTGGGGAGGGTGTTGATGAGTGTTACTGGAATTATCTTATCCATGCCTTCCCTCTTTCTTCTCAAAGCTGAACAGGTCATCATTTACTGATGGGAGAGTGAGATAGAGGGATGACTGCTGTTAGAAAGATACTTCCTATGGGGGAGAAGGTTTTGAGAATGAAGGAGAGGTCTTGATAGATGGAAGATAGTTTTTGCAAAACCTTGTCCATGTTATCCAGCATGATTTGAAAATGTTCCAAAGAGCATATTGTGCTTCAATGGAAGCAAGAAAATCTGATATTTTGCCCTAAGGAGTTGAATGTCACAAAATTGCTTAGTTGATTAATATTTGAATCTATAAACCTCCAGATTTAAAATTTGATTTTGAATCCCAGATTTCCAATGTGGACTCCCACTATACGAAGCCATTATTGTTGATTATTAAATCGTTGTTCCTGCAGTTGTGTCTGTTTATAACTCACTGCAGGAGAGGACTCAAGAAGCATACACTGATACAAAGTCAATAATTCACTGCAGGCGGAGAGTGTGTGTAAAAGACAGATATCAATATCTGTAAAGCTTCTTTTTTGAGCATATATGATTCCTGGAATTATAGCATTCTCATGTATGCTTTCCATATGAATGACTGTGCAGAGAGGACAATTGCTGCAGTGTTCAGGTGCACCAAGGTTGCTTGGGGGTGTTTTTGTGTGTGTTATGCAGTTGTATTGAGTCTGAGTTTTCAAGACTGTATATGGTATATATATGGTATATACAGTATACTGTATATAAACTAGTAAATTTTTGGACTACTAATTGTAGTATACTATATAGTATATAATATTTAGTGACTAATACTAGTTGACCATCGTGACTTATCCATTCTTTTTCTAGAAACATTTGGCCAAAACCACATGATTCCTATTTTGAATTCCGGCTGAAGTTATTCTATGTCCATACCTCTGAAGGATGCCAGAGGGAAGGTGGTGTGTGTGTGTGTGTGTGTGTGTGTGTATATGTGTATATGGTGACAGCATGGTGACATGATGAATCTTCAAGGGTGTGTCTGTCCATGCGAGGTTGTGTCTGTGTGTGTCTCTCACTCCGATAGCATCCAGTAACATCATCCCTGTTTCCCCACCATTTTCTTTACTATATATTTTGCACTGATGACATGATGAATGAGTCCCTGTCAGACTAGCCTGAGAAAAGGTATCTCAAGTGCGTGAGAGAGAACTTCCAGTGCCTGGAATTAAAGTATAAACTGTATCAGGGTTAGGGTTAAAGGGCCACCATAAAACACAGCTGTGATCTGTGCCGATATCCAAGTTTGTAAATGACAGGTTTACATTTAGTTTTATGTTTCCATTTTTTTTCCACTCGCTTTTTAAACACTAAATTAATTTGTTTATTCTTTTGACAACATAGATTTCTTTTTGAACCATGGTGCACTGGATTAGTGCAAATACTCGTGACACATACTTACAGTTACACATTTGGCAGGCTTTTATCCAAAGTGACTTACAGTGCATTAAAGGTACACATTTGATCAGTTTGTGTGTTCCCAGGGATTCAAACCCATGATATTGGTGTTGCTAGTGCCATTACAAGACAAAAATGAATCTAATTAAATTGTATTTTGATTTGGAATAGACTTGTACATCATCCCTGTTTCCTTGTAGACTTGTACATTGAACCTAATGCTATCAGTAACACATTTAAGCTTTCCATGTTTGTTTGTTTGTTTATTTATTTCCCTTGTTTTCCTAAAAACAAATTTAGTTTCATCTTACAACAAAATTGTTTGTGCCATGTGGTTGTGTTTAGTGCACATTATTGCAACACATAAGAACTGTTGTTGTCAAGAGGATGTAGGTTCGAATCCGACTGGCATCTTTTTGTCCTTTGTCCATTTTTCTCACCCTCTGCTTTATGCTCTTTTCTCTACTGCATGTATATATCATACATGTAAAGAAATAAAAATAGGGGATGGAGGGGGGAAGGTTTTCATATAGGGGCTCAGCATTAGCAACCCATAAAAGATTATGTACAACAGTATTCGCCCAAATCAACGTTCCTTCAGGTGCATACTAATTCAATTAACCATAATCCAAATCAAAACCGTGAGATAACGGCATTCGTCAAACGTTGACCTTTTCCTCGCCTTTATTTATTGCCAGTGGAACAGTGTAATTACAACACCTTTGGGAGGTTGCCCTTAGTAACCTCTGATCACAGCCAGAATAAGTGATGTGTCCTCGGGGAACTCTCTGGTCTTGCTGCAGTGGGTGGGTTGTGGCTCTGGCTATTGATTTGGTTGGTGGGCTAATGAATCTCAGGGGAACACATACAAATAATTACTATAAAGATCATCAAAGCTCTGCAAACTTCTGCTCTGCACATGAATAAATATAGTAAGTGTCAAAGCTACTTGAAAAGGTGGTGGAGGTGGCATACATGGCCAGATGCAGTCAGAAGAAAGCTATTGATGATGTTGCTCTTTTATAGTTTCTCACTTTCATAGACTTCTTGATGTTCTTAATAACATTTGTTTAACTATCAATATCGTCTCTGATGATTCACTTAAATTCCCTTAGGAGAAATAAAAATGGAAACAAACTGAGAAAATGGTTGACATACAGCTAGAGTACTGAGCTATGTTATTTATGTGGATTGCATAGCTCAGATAATTTGGTCTTGGAAGAATTTGATTAAAAATGATTGAATTCATATTGAAATCTCTGACTTTGATGTCTTGGCAAATTTGAGCACATTTTGAGACATTGATATCTCTTATGTAACTATAGGAAGCACATAGATATTACTGGGGTCTTTTTTCTGGAGTAACATCTGAGATGCAGGATTGAGACTTAACCAAAAGAGTCCATTTAATTTCTGTTTAAAGTCTACATAAAACATACATTACACTCACTGAGCACTTTATTAGGAACACTACAGTCCTAATAAAGTGCCCGATGTGGTCTTCTGCTGTTGTAGCCCATCCGCCTCAAGGTTCTACATGTTGTGCATTCTGAGATGCTATTCTGCTCACTACCATTGCACAGAGAGGTTATCCGAGTTACCATAGCCTTTCTTTCAGCTCTAACAAATCTGAGCATTCTACTAACACTCAATGGATTTTTTTCCTGTTGTGGGCTCAATTCTGAGTAAACTTTTGAGACCGTTGTGTGTTAAAATCCCAGGAGATCAGCAGTTTCAGAAATACTCAAACCAGCACGTCTGACACCAGCAATCATGCCACTGTTGAAATCACTGTGATCACATTTTTTCCACCATTCCTATGGTTGAATTGAACATTAACTGAAGCTCCTGACTCGTATCTGAATGGTTTTATGCACTGAATTGCTGCCACACTTATATAGCACCTTTTTTAACCTTAGAGGTTACAAAGCACTTTACACTGTGTCTCATTTACTCATTCACGTACACTCACACTTATACACCAATGGCGGCAGAGCTGCCATGCGAGGCGCTAGCCTGCCATTGGGAGGAACTTGGGGTTCAGTGTCTTGCCCAAGGACACTTTGGCATAGGGGCCGGTAATTGAACCACCAACCCTGCGATTAGTGGCTGACCCGCTCTACCACCTGAGCCACAGCTGCCCCAGTAGGTGTACAAGTGTTCCTTATAAAGTGCTCAGTGAGTGTAGTTCACAACCCATTTAATTTCCATAATCTGATGTTTTCCAGAGAAAAACACGATGTCTAATAAGGAAGAACAAAAAAATAGATTTTGTCTATCAGAAATGTATTGGATTGTGAAAAGTGGGCATTACAGAGCAGAATGGCGTGGCTGTAGAGAACTAGCTGAAAATGTAAGAGGAATTGATGATTGTTTCAAAGCAAAGACGTTTCAGATGTAGAGCAACTAATTCATTTTTAATTCATTTACAAAGGGTCAATTTATGTCAAAATATGGTTGATTTGGATTTAATGTGAATTTAAATGGAAGAACAATATGTACAAGGATAAAATTATTTCTGTACCCATGCAGTAGAGCAGGGGGAGGTTCTGCAAGATGGCTATTGTTCTTAACCAGCCTGTAAACAATGACTAACATGTCAGTTCACCCCCTCAAGGCTGTCTCATCCATAGAAACCACATCCTCCTTCACCAATTCTATAGGCTGCTGTCAGAGAGGAGGATAGGGAGGGTAAGTGAGAGATTCAGACTTTAGATGACAGAATTTTGTTTCATATTCAACACAGAAGCTGAATTGTATTTATTTGCACTTAAGTCAGTCATGGCTTTAAAAGGAGCAGTGTAACTAGCTAACTGTAGCAATGCTACTAACGGAACTAAACTTTTCAGTAGCACTACAGTAGCTCAGCTATTACCAAAACTGTATATTTTCCAGTACCAAGCTACTGTTCTCAATGAGAAGATATCTAGTTACATTTTGCTGTAAAGGCTCCACTGTAATTTGACAGTATCTGGTCAAGTTTAATGCTGTCAGCTAAACTGAAATATATTTTTTTTTGTGCACTGCTCTGATTGCATAACTATATGATTTAATCTGCTAACATTATTTAATTATCTTATTTTAAATGTATGTAATAATACTTTTATATGTATAATATAAAAAAAAAAAATTGGTGTTGACTCCCTTTTTGGAAATCGTTGTAAGGGCTTGCCATGTGTATGTATTTTTGTATAAGCATTTGTGTGAATGTGTGTGTGTGTGTGTGTGTGTGTGTGCATATGCATGTATGCCCATGCGTGTGGGTGGGCTGGCTGGGAAGAGGAAATTAGTCTTTGAATGATGTGCGTTCAGAGACATAGTAAAGAGCACTCTCCCAAGCGGCCAAGAGCAACTGATTGTACAACAAGCAATGATCGCATTAAGAGAGGGGAGCAGAGGGAACAAACGAGAGAGGGAAACAAAAAGTGATAGAATGAAAGAAAGAGGAAAAGGGGAAGGAAATACATTGACATTGCCAGTGGCGTAGTCTGAAGAGGGAAGAACATATAGGACAAATTAGTCTTTCAGTTCCATGTGCCACATCTAGAAGTGTGATAGTCTTAACAGTGTATGTGTGGGTTTGTCGACATGTATGAGTGACCCAATAAACACTGCAACAGTGATTTTATCATTTATATAGTGGGAAACCTATTTGTATTTGTAGAAAAGTAAGAAAAAAAGTATGTTTGTTCTATGAAGAGAATTACTTCCCAATGTATTGCTCTGTTTCTTTTTTTCATCTACCATTCCTTTCCTTTCTTAAAGACCCCAAAAAATCAAGAACAATCAGAAATGACCCCAAGAAATCAGAGTCTTGGGGCTTTACGTCCATGTCTGTTAGAACTTTAAGGCTGTTTATATGCTAGTAGGTGTATATGGGGTGGCTGAGGATCAGGTGGTAGAGCAGGTTGTCCACTAATCACAGGGTTGATGGTTCGATTCCCGGCCCACACTACACTTGCTGAAGTGTCCTTGGGCAAGACTCTGAACCCAAAGTTGCTCACAATTGCAGGCTAGTGCAATTGTGAGTCATTGCAGTCATTGGTGTGTGAATGGGTGAATGAGACGCAGTGTAAAGCATATTAAATACTGCTAAAGTTAAAAAGGCACTATAGAAGTGCAGACCATTTAGTGTACTCCTAAAGCTGACAAAATTTACTTTTGGCTAAGTCTTTTTCTCACGGGAAAATTAACCAAAAATATTGATGACATCATCTTGCACTCAGGGGGCATATGCACATTTTTGTCCAGTACTAATAATAATAAACAAATCTAACAATGTTTGCTTCCACTAATACCACCTGCTTCTGACTAGCAATAGCACAAAATTCCAATGTATAACTCTGAAATACTGTAAACTGAAGCCTTTTGGCCATTTCAAGAAGTGACAAGCACTTTGAAATGTCAAGAAAATGCATCAACAAAGGAAAAAATAAAACTAATCGTCAAGCCATATCATGGGTCTTTAACAGGGAAAAGCACAATTGCAGAAGCATCTGCAAAATCTTTCCCTGGATAAAAAGAAAAAGCAAAAAATTACAGCTAACAGATGGTGCCTCACAGTGATTAGAGGTTCCAGATTGGAATACAAATTGGATTAAAAGAAATTAGACTTATACAAATTGAATTGCATGGCTAATGCAGGTGTCGTCACCTCCATCATTTGAAAGTCTCCGCCATTGGCCATTGATTAGAGGCTAAACAGATGCACCAATGAGATAGCAGTTAATGTGTGCCTGTGTATTCTTGGCGGACAGGGTTCTCCAAATCATCTCCTTATCTTGACCTCCTCCATTTATCAATGTCATAATGTTAATTAGCGGGGCATTTAGTCACGAATAATGTCAAAAAAAATAAAAAAATAAATACTTGTTCTGATTGACCCTCCTTTGGGGATTCAGATGGTAACAGCCAGTCAGAAACAAGTGCGGTATGAGGGAGGCAAAATGCTGACAAAGAGAATGGAGAAATTTAATAGTTGAGAGTGAGCAAAATCAATGGATCTGCAAACTTAAGCAGAGCTCCGTTTCATTCCATGTGGACTGCGGGTTAAACATGAAACATACGGATACAGTATGTGGCAAAGCTACTTGAAGGGTGGTGGAGGTGGCATATGTGGGCAGATGTAGTCAGAAGAAAGCAATTTTTTATTGCTGATGTTGCTCTTTTATAGCATTTACTTTCATAGATTTCTTGATGCTCTCAATAACGTTTAACTATCAACATCATCTGAAAAGGAGACTTTATCAAAAGAGTTTTAAACTCAACATAAAACATACAGTACATACTCAATGAGCACCTATTATGTACACTACAGTCCTAATAAAGTGCCCGACGTGGTCTTCTGCTGTTGTAGCCCATCTGCCTCAAGGTTCTACTGCTCACTACAATTGTACAGAAGGGTTATCTGAGTTACCGTAGCCTTTCTGTCAGCTCAAAACCAATCTGGCCATTCTACTGCTGCTCACTGGATGTTTTGTTGTTGGCACCATTCTGAGTAAACTCTTGAGACTGTTGTGCATTAAAATCTCAGGAGATCAACATTTACAGAAATACTCAAACCAGCCCGTCTGGCACCAACAATAATGCCACGGAGGAAATTACTTAGATCACATTTCTTCCCCCATTCCTATGGTTGAATTGAACATTAACTGAATCTCCTGACCTGATGTGATCTTGCTCTATCATTAGCCATTCCCTTGTGTGTCCCTCATCCTGCCCTGAGTCTTGTCTGTGGCCCCACTTAGACACAGATGACTTGAATGAGCTCTAATCAGTGAGTGGAATAAAACTGGTATTAGCGCAAATTAGGTGAAGTGGAGACCTCACTTCTTTTAATAGAGTCCATACAACACTGTGGAAGATAATCAACAGGAACACACTAAAGATGGGTGCACACTATACAATTGTGTCTACAATTTGGATGTCTGAGACATGTTGGGAATTGTAAAGGATTTCTTCCCACGTAGGCCAAAATCATCAGTCTCAAATTGCTTAGTTTGATGCACCTACTAATGTCTGGTCAATCGCAATGAAAGTTCTGACATCATCTGAAATTTTGGGTCACAATCCTGCAGTCCTTATTTTTCCCCTTCAAGTTCACTCTGAAGAATGAGCAGTCCACAAATTTCAGCAGGCCCCATTTTTTGTTGTTCCTTTCCAGGTAAAATATTGCCAAAATTAGCATGAGGGCTTGGGTTTGTGCATTAGCATTTCATTTTTACAAAAGTGTGTGGAAACATTCAAACATATTTGTATACTAAAAAAACAATCTTGTTTGTCCGCCATGTTATGTCATGGTCCCCTCAGTATGAACTAACAGCGTGGTTCTCTCATTTAGCGGTGCACTAAACACTCTAAGCAAGCACTCTGCTGCATTGCAGTTCCTTTGCAGACATCAGCAGACGAAAGAGCTTAGCACCGCGGTGAACCCTTGTACATCAAAACTGCACACCTGCCGTTCCGGGAGAGGACACAGGGCACCTTCATCTCTCACTAGCTGCTGTAGCACTCGCAAAGTATGAGTCCTGCGCTCTGCTGTGGTTTTTGTTGAACATACGGCAAGTGACCAGCTGTTTTATTTCATCTAAACAAACAGCTGAGCTCACTGTGTGCTCTAGTGGGAGGTTTAGCCACTAGCAATGCCATAAGCTAACTTCAGAGGCTGATTTAAACTAGTTTTTCCATTTAAACAGTATTCATTAATTGTTTAATATGGTAATTTAGAAATGTTGATGGATAGTCTTCATATTCCATCAACAATCATGATAATGTCAAATATGTTTCTGTTTTATTTATGGAAGCAGTTGTCTAGACATACATTTGTGTTTACAATGGTGAGGACCTCACATTAAGTTGTTTTCTTAAATTAAGCTAACTATAATTACCACCCTTGCTTAAAAAGGCAGCTTTAACCAGACTAATGTGGTTAGCTGGTTTCCCAGCCTAGCCATGAGGTTAGACGTGTCTGTTTTGATGGTTTTAGCATGATTTGCGGCTCTTGACAGCTTGTTAGGCTAAATGACCAGCTTAAACCATCTAAGAGCAGAAAACTACCTTAGGCTGGTTTAAGCTGTTTGCTTCAGTAGGGTTTGCCAGGCTGGTAGAGCAGCTTAAACCATCTGAAGACCTGTTTGACCTGGCCAGCTAAGACCAGCAAATCTAGTTTATTTATTTATTTTTTCATCAGCACAATGTTGTTTTTCAGGTATAGCATTTGGTCCCCATGAAGATTTTAACATGCTAACACAAATATTCATCCTTACTTTATTTAACAATCACATGCTATAATCATATCCCTTCCCCCCTTTTAGATTTAAGCTAATCAAATCCTGGAAAGTAGTCAAAAATCGGCAATTGCAATCTGAAGGATGTCACCACACTAGCCCTGTGCAATTGAAGCGTGTAAGGCTAACAGCATTCATCTGATGGCAGCTCTAGCTGCTCGGGCTTAGCCTCTCTTTTTGACCGGGGTTTGTGGGGGATCAGGGGCCACTTTTGTCCTCTGTTGGCCCGTGCCTTAGTGATGTAAATTCGTGGTGGCCTCTGGCTCCTTATCTCTAGGGTTAAGGCTCACACTGCTCTTTCCACAAGCTATTATCATAAGGACCAGACTCTTAGCGCAGGCTGCTAGCGTTATCCATACCAAAGGCTGGGCCGTGCAGGGGAACGTTGACGGGATTAGCATTTTAACACAGTGTGAGCCTAAACCCCTGAACTCTTCTGTCACAGGGGGCAAGTCCCCAATGATTTGCCAGCTTACTATGTGGCACCCTAAATTAGTGTGCTGGATTAAAATCTGCATTGTGTTTTTGATTTGGGTTGGAAATTTCATTTTTGAATGCTTGACTACAAATGACAAGAGGGTTAAAACATTGTTTTATGGGAACATTAATTTGCTTTCCAAGAATATTGAGTGTGTCAAACTTCAGAAAGAATTATCCTTCACATTTACTTTGTCAAGGTGCACAAGATATCAAATTATGAACAATTTATTGGTGCATGTTATTCTATATATATATATATATATATATATATATATATATATATATATATATATATATATTAGGGCTGTCAATCGATTCAAATTAATTAAATGGTGTCCCGATTAATTATACAAATATTTGCTGAGAAAGCCCCTCATATAACAATAATTCAATATATAATGATTATACATATTTATATCAATATATAATTATACATAGTTATCTTTAAAAAAATATTATAAGACAATACAAAAAACGGCTTTAGAATACAATGTGTTGTTTACTACCATATTATTGAACATAAGCCAATCATTGGCATACAGTTCACAGCAATCCATTTCACAAGTGAATTTGTCAATCAGTTGGAGATTTATTATGAGGGCTTGTTTAAGGACCCCGTCAATTTACACCTGCGTCACACATTTTTTTAAATTAATGCTTACAAAACTTTTACATCTAGAGTCAAGAGGTATATTAAAACAAACAACAACAAAAAGGAAAATAAATAAACAGTTTAAATAAAAATATAAAATTGTTTACATATTTCAATACACTTTCTTGTTACTCAAATTGGAAATTGTTCTTAGGTATTGTTGAACTATAAAACTAATGGTTTATAACCACCATGTTTACATTAATGAATACTAAACTTTGCCAACAAAAGCAGAAAATTTATCAAATAATATTCCTTATGAAGAGACATATCATAGCTAAAAAAAAACCCTGAATAAAACATTTTCAAAACAAAGTTGAAAGCTGGGAATGATATGATCTCTAACAATCTTGCAGAAATCAGACAAGTCGAGTAGGGACAACTCCAAAATGTAGACCACAAAATCTACAGAATATATTGAAATCACAATTAAATCTCTCTACATGAAAATAATTAGTGGGGTAGTACTTATAAATAAGTTTGAAGGAAATTTCTTTGATTTTATTTGTGTAATTTCCAAATTTTGCACCATCTCAATCCAGCCACACCCTGCGTCAGTTATGCTTGTGTAGCGTCTCAGGTGTGTTGCATCATAAAATGTTTAGGTCAATGTGTCAAGTTAAATATAGTTTAATACTCAATCTTTAAATGCATCTTGAGATCCCTTAGATCGCATTTGCGCTCCTTCTAGTGTTTTGAACTCAAGAACGCCTACTGAAGGTTTTTCTTCACTGTATAAACTTTGTGTTCCTCATACAGCTGAAGTTTCACTTACTGCCTTCTGAAGTAAACAGGTAGTACTGTAAGCTTGCATTTCTCAGGAATCTTCCTTATTATGATCTGTGGGAAGTGTGATTAATTGTGTAAATCTTTTGTAAAATGAATCGCACTGAATTAAATTAACACGTTAAATCAACAGCCCTAATATATATATATATATACTGGATAATGTTCACATTCAGGTCTGACTCAATTCTGATATGTAACGCCCACTTTTCATGATCCAACCACTTCACAATGAATATAATAAAGTTCTGCCCCACATTTTATCTCATTAAATATCTTGTCTTACTCAAAAATTACACATTACAGAAGTAAAATGGGTTGTGAACATTATTTCATGTTCTAACATTTAAATTATGTCTCCCAAAATATATGTTGATTTTTGTGCTTGTTTCCAGGACTGATATTGAAACCCTGTTTGTTTTCAGTCCCTCTAAAGCTCATGATCTCTATGAAAACATGTAACCTCGCAACCGTAGTGAGACATTGTCTCATAGGAGCTTGAAAATAAGTGTGATATCAGTCCTGATGTCTCTTTCTTTCTGTCTTTTCCCAGGATCCCGTCTGCGACAGGAAGACTCTCCGCCCCGCATTGTGGAACACCCCTCTGATCTGATCGTATCCAAGGGTGAGCCCGCCACCCTAAACTGCAAGGCAGAAGGGCGGCCCACCCCCACCGTGGAGTGGTACAAGGATGGAGAACGAGTTGAAACCGACAAAGATGACCCCCGATCCCACCGCATGCTCCTACCCACAGGCTCGCTCTTCTTCCTGCGTATTGTTCACGGTCGTCGCAGCAAACCGGACGAGGGGGCATACGTTTGTGTGGCTCGAAACTACTTGGGGGAAGCAGTCAGTCGCAATGCCTCGTTGGAAGTAGCATGTAAGTCTAGACTTTTGAAACTATTGTCTTGGAACTACTTTTCAGTGTGGAACCAACTAAACTTAAGGCGATAATTCACCCAAAATGATCTCTATTTGTAGACAAATCTTAGATTGTTCAAGCTGTTTCAGAACAAACAAGCTTTTCCCTTTGACTCAGCAACAGAAACAATGGTATATTGTCCACTGGGCAATATAGTCCCTGACATGTTTACAATTATAAAATATATTTCTATTGGTGCTGCACACTGATATACACAGTTGATAGGTGAACCAGTGTTTCGCATTGTAGCTGTAATGGCATTGTGTATTTTAGCACAACTGCAACGCTGTTTTGACCAATCAGCATCCAGGACCAGAACTATCCTTTTTAAAATGTTATTTTAATGGTAGTCTTGTTTGCTATGTTGTTGCTGTTTTAAAATTACATCTGTTTGCTGTACCGTTGCTATTGGAACTTTGTAATCTTTGTGAATAGTGAATACATTGGTCCTTTTTTGTCTTAGTGCCACATTAAATCTGACTCAACTTGCTTTGCCAATATTCCAAGGCAGAAATCATTTGAGATTAAGGAGTATTGGTTTTGCTCTGTTGGGTTTGTTGTCTAGACCTGCAGTCTAAGTAAGCTGCTATCTTAAAGTTTGTTTCAGCCCCTAGCTGATCAATAGAGTGGCCTCACTTAAGCATTGTTATGAAAATGGGGGCGATCCATCATGAAATAAGGATATGATGATAAATGTTGAATGAATGGATAAATAAATTGACTCTGTGCATTGCCGCCAAGACCCCAAGCAGTAATGAGAGGGTGTGTGTGTTTAACTGAAAGGGTAACTCTAGAGGAAGGGATTGTGGGAAGGTTTTGAGAGCCAGTAGAAATTTGAATGCTGCAGCATTTTCTAATTTTAGCCTGTAATTGATGATACAGGATGGTGATGTGGGTTAAAGGGTGGAAATGCAGAGATGATATGTGTGTTTTGTTGTTGGTAAGGGTATCTTTAGAGTAACAGTACCCTTGAGAACTTGCAATCTTGGGAAGGTTTTCAATACAATATTATTTTATGCATTTTCTATTTTTAACCTGTAATTGATAATATACATGGGTGATTTGGGTTAGAAATAATTAACCCCAATTTATTTTTTTATTTTTTTATGTAATACAACAGAAGAATTTGTATTGAATCGGCTTTCAAGCTCCTAAATGGACAAAAATCAACTTAAAAGTAGTTTATACATGGTACGCACTATATTCCAAGTCTTCTGAAACGTGTCATATCAGGTTTGACGTCAATGATGTTTGGTCACATTCAAAATCCAACTGTAGCTTTCATTAATGATGTAACACCTATTGTGATGTCAAAGCTATTGTATGGCTTCAGAGGACTTGTGCACACAAGTCACATGGACTATTTTATGGTGCTTTTTTGAGTCCTTTATGGTGCTTTTTATGGAAAAAATATGGACCTTTTTGAAAATTCACCCTTTGTGTTCCATGGAAGTGTGAAAGTTATAAGACACATGAGGGTGAACAAATAATGAAGAATTTAAATGTTTGGGTAAACTTCCTTAAATGGTATAAATGCATTGTGTGTGTGTGTGTGTGTGTGTGTGTGTGTTTTCAATCATGTAGCTGGCAGGGGGTTTGTGTTTTCTCTGATCCTCTCTCAGCTCTTCTGAGGCAGTGGTGGCGGCCCCCAGGTGCTAACTGTGTGACAGTGGTTTGATCTATCGATCGAACTAAGAGGGGTCTCCTCGCCTAAATGAAACTTCCTGAAAAATTTATGAAGTCCCTGTTAATTCCTCTTTTTTCCTTCTCTTCCTGATCTCACTCTCTCACTCCCCCTCTCTCTGTTTTCCCTGGCTCTTTCCATTCCTAGCACAGCGCTAAGTCAGAGTCCACTGGAAGACTTTAAATGAGCTGTAGAATGTTTTACGACGCTCAGGTGAGAGATCAAGGGTCACAGAGGTCAGCGGGACAGTGGATACTCAAGCTACAGCAGGAAAAAACCCTCAGCTGTGTTACGTTACACAATTTCCACTCATAAAACTTATCTTAACTAGTGTGAGATCACAGAAGTGGAGCCGGTCTAAACCAGTGTTGCTCTTGTGTTGCTCCAAACAAAGAATGCTTCAGCTGTCACACCATAGAAAATATTGTGAAGCGACACAGCTATCTCCAGGAGTAAATGTTGATTTTGTAGCCAGCTGTGTATATCTGATCTATATGAAATACTCTCAGACACATATGTAAAAAATAAAAACCTACAAAACAAACAGCTGGGCTTCAGTGACAAACTGAAAAATGTATAGAAGTTTTGCGGAATTCATTTTGGAGGTTTTGACTCTACTTGCAATTCCAATACTTTTTCATCTTCAGCCATAAACATTGTCTCACATTGCAACAGTGTTGGGGAAGATAATTTAAAAATTTTGCTTGCTAAACTACAAGATATTGCTTATTTAAATTAAAGCTACAGTCAAGCGACTGTACAGCTGCATTTAACTAAATATTATGCTGTAAAAATTACCCAAAAAGCAGTGAGTAAAGACATTGACTACCACACCTGGATTCATGAGTTCGCTTAGTGACTTCATTCAGGTCTCCTAAGCAACCAAATTGGCCCGGTTGCTATGGAGGGTAGGGTCACATGGGGTAACCTCCTCGTGGTTGCTATAATGTGTGGTTCTTGCACTCGGTGGGGCGCATGGTGAGTTGTGCATGGATGCCGCGGAGAATAGCGTGAGTCTCCACACACGCTACATCTCCACGGTTACGTGCTCAACAAGCCACGTGATAAGATGCGCGGATTGACAGTCTCAGACGCGGAGGCAACTGAGATTCGTCCTCTGCCACCCGGATTAAGGTGAGTCACTACACCACCACAAGGACTTATAGCACTTTGGGAATTGGGCATTCCAAATTGGGGAGAAAAAGAAAACAAAAGGTTAATTTACGTGAAATGATTCACAAAACCAATTAACTAACTCCAGACAGAATTTACAAGGTTACAAAAACACATACAACTACAAAAAGTAGTGTGTTATGCTACACCACACCACTACTTGTTGGGAAAGTCAATTGTTGCTGGAAAAGCTAAACAACTTTGAAAACAGCTGATCTACTATCACACTACTAAAAATTGTAGCAAGTTAACAGCATCGCTACTTTTAGTTTGTTATTCCCCAACGCTGTTACAATATACGTCCCCATCTCTCACTCTCTCTTGCGCGAAGACAAGACGCACCCCTGCGAGTTGAGTGAATGGTTCTGTTGAAACAGATTGCAGGCAGGCGTTCGTTGTGGACCATTGGAGCCTCCCGATCAGAGAGACCTCAAGCTGGGCTGCAGGAAGCAGAGAGAAGCCTTTGAAAAGAACTCGCTGCATTATTAATAACAGGGCAGATTGCAGGGAGGTGTTCGCTGATGCAGGATTATCTCAAATGCTAGTCTTTAACAATTGACTAATAGTAATGCTACAAATGTGACACCGATCTGGTTACTGATGTTTGTGTCCTATAGAGTTGAAAGAGATGGTGTGAAAAGGGCTAATTCTAATTCTGTTGCAATTTAATGCACTATTTTTTTTTCTGAAACAGTTTCATATGACGTAGTGTTGTTTAGTGTCAAGAGTAGGCCCAGATGGAATCTGCAGATTTTTCAAGCATTTTCTGCACTGATTTTGAGGGAAAATGGGATTTAAACATGATCAAATGTGCTAAACAGAGCTGAGTGTTATAATCTTATTGGTAGCTAAAAGGGACATTTTCAGAATTGTATGACAGGTGTCGCAATTCTGCTGAGTTTTGTGTGTGTTGACGGATGCAAATTTTCAAAACTGACCAGAAACAGCATACCATCCAGGCACATATGGCTAACTATAAAGTGCAAAATCTGGTTCCTGAAGTAAAAATCCCATTCATAATTTTTTTTCCCCACTGGGGAATTGATTTCTAATGGTAACTTATAAACCTTTAAAGACAGACCTGCCATGAGCTCCGAGGTTTTTAAGTGATGGTTTATGCTTCTGCTGAAGCCACCAGTCAACTTCATTTGAAATAGCAGAATTTCTGGTGAAGAACTACACTACCCATGATCCTGAAGGGAAACAATCCATCAATCAGAGAATCGCTGCGAACAAAGCATTACAAAAGAGCTCTGCATTGACCACCTACTCCAATGACACATTATGAATAGACCTTATTAACAGTTGTGAAGGATAGGCTTACATCTCTTCAATGGCAATCATGTTATAAGGTGTAAAAAGCTCCAAGATCACATCTGATTTTACACAACTCATGTTGCCTGTAGTTTTTAGTCTGCTGAATGTTTTTGGAAAGATGTTATTTCAGTCTTTTATCTGCGGAACGATCCAAAAACTCTTCTGCAATACAGCTCATAAGTTCTATGACACAATCAAGTTGGTCTCCCTACACTATCAATATACATATATATTTGCATATAGATATATAAATATTTTGCAATGCAATTAAAATAAATAGTTTATATACTTAAAATCAACAACTTTATATGAATAGTTTTATATTTGTCCATAATTTTTGATTCGATTACATTATTCACAACCAGGGCTTGATATTAACACCTGCCCATCCAGCAAATACGGGCGAAATCAGCTGTAGCAGGTAACTCCTTCACTTTTACTAGCCAAATTGGCAGATGGCCGCAGCCAAAGCAAATTTACTTGTTTTCATCTCATGTCCAGCGTTTTATAAGCGATGAATATGCTTTTCATATCGGACATACGCATCTCAGTGGGGAGAATGTGGTGTGGTTTAATGTGAACAGCCACATCATAGTGCTCAAGAGATAGAGCCAGAGCTCTTGGAGAGTGCAGAGTGAAACTCACGTGATTCCTGTACTTTTCCATTCATGGAAAAACATGCAATGGAAGTAAATATTGACTGAGTTGAATCTACCATTCTACCATCTAATCTACCATCTTTAATCTACCATCACCATTGTATTATCCATTTTCATGCCTTGTAATTATGTACTGTGAAAGTTATAGTTAAAGATTTCTAAACATGTTTAGGCTCTTAGCTTTTCATAACAAATACTATTGTTGATTTTTTTAGGAAGAATATCTGTATTCGCCTTACAACAGTAACGTGGAGCCATCCATGGTCTTACCTGTGTCAATGGCATTATCATTGCAAATGCCACTGTTAAAAACATTGAGTAACAATAGTAAACTTTCATAAAGCCAAGTACATTTTTGAATGGTTAAAGGGGTTAAAATCTGGACTTTTATAGACCATTGGACCAATTATTGACAAAGTTTCCCCCCTGTTCTGTCCTACTCCAGTAAATAGGTTGTGATTTATTTCAGATATTCTAAGAGATTTCATTAGATTTGTGTCCTGCTGAACTCAATATAAAACTAAAATATCCAAAACAAATGCATGCAGTTACAGTCTCCAGTTAGGGATGGGGGATTTTGGCCAGTGAACATACTGAGTGGCTAGTGACTAGCAACAGTGGCCGGTTAGCCAAAAAGTTAATGTTAAGCTCTGTTCACAACGCTTCATGAGATTCACGCCCTCATAAAAGACGTTAAGTACCTTTGTCTTCATGTCTGATTTTCAAATAATTTTTGCTTTAAATCAAAGAATGCAATCCTTGGATTCACATCAGAGCTAGTTGGTTTGAATATTATAAAATCCCTATGGAAAAAATGAATGGAAAAAACACATCCTGAACCTAGCTGAAAAGGTGGCCAGGCACTGTTGCACTCTGCTTTAGATGTACTATAGTTAATTTGGGGTGTACTAATCCCAATTTTCCATACTAAAGCTATGGGACAGTATAGTATGCAAAGTTTGTGATAGTATGCAAATCACCCATTCTCTTATATTAAGCTTAATTCATCTCTGTTTCTTATATTAATGAACAACTTTCCCCAATATCCTTGTGTATGTACATTTCTTTATCTAGTTTAAATTCGCTGTGATACATGTTCTCTCTTTTTTTTATCCCTGTGTCATTCCATGTTTCTCAAAGTGATATTTTGTTCTTTATTGCTATTTCTTTTCTCATTCTGTAATGTTCTGCCTGTCTCTCTAGCTCTTTCTCTATCTTTTCTTTCTCTGGATAAACTGGGTCAATGAGTGGGTTCATAAATCATTGTGAAGAGTATGTTAGTCACAGGCAAACCCTGCTTTGAATAAATTTGCCAAAGCGATGAAATCGCAGGTCGGGCTTGTACACAAGCCGTGTGACAAGCCTCACCTGGGGCGAACAGGCATTCAGGAAAATGTTAATTGCCCGCCTGTATCTTTTCTCAGTTGCAGAGGTTTGTGTGTTTTATAAGTCTGGGGGCATCAAGCTTGTTGAACATTGGGCTATTAATTGAGCATGGGAGTGTGTGTGTGTGTGTGTGTGTGTGTGTGTGTGTGTGTGTGTGTATGTATGTATGTATGTATGTTTGTGTTAGTCTGCTAATAGTCTGCACTATTTACAGTGAGGGATCATGCATGTGCTTTAAGTCTCAACAAAATGTGCTTTTGCGTTCACTTGCAACCTTTAAGACTATGCAAATTAGGGACCGGGGAAACCGATGTCAGGCCAGTTAGTTAAAAGGCCACCAGTGTGGGCTTGGGTGGCATGTTTGAAAAGGTTATTTTGATACGCTCCAGTGTGCCACTTCAGCAATTAAGAGCATTGTTAAGCAATATTTTGAAGTGGTAAGATTAAGTAATTAGAGGGAAAATTATGCTTTCTTGTGGAAAGCTTCTGCAGTACGCCTTTATCTGTTTGACCGTGTGTCCAGAATCAGTAAAATGTAATACAATGAATCTGATTGGAAGGGGGGTCAAGATTTTAGCTTGTTAGTTTGGGCAGTGAGCCCCTGCTGGTAGATGCCATAACTACACCAAGTAGTCATGAATTTAGCAAGCAACACATAAATTAAAAAATACTTCAGTATATTACAGTGGATGTTTTTTAATATAAAACATATATATATTTATTTATTTATTTATTTATTTATTTTTAGGGCTGTTAACGGCTTGAAATAGACTTGTTTTCCCCTGTATGTCACAGCCTATGTCCTGGCCTGGAGCAAAGAGTTTTAATATACAGCTGGGAATGGGACTGTGCTTGTTCTTGAGGTGTCATCTGCTAATTAGTGTTGTTATGATGTCATTTCCCTGCAGCTCCAGTGTACTTTGTTCACTAATTTTGAAATGAATGGCAATGCTATCTAATGGCTTTCTCCAGGAATATAAGTATAACTCTTTAGATTGAATGCTCAGGAACAGTCTGTCTGGCTTTAAATGCACTTCTATGAGAAAAATAAATACAACGGAGACAAAAAAGACAGACAATTGTGTGTGTGTGTGTGTGTGTGTGTGTGTGTGTGTGTGTGTGAGTAAATTAATCAAACACACTCACATACACTCGTTCTCACCTGCTTGATTGTAAATGTCAGAGTCAGTGTCCTCTGACCCTCGGTAACTCCGTGTTATCCCAGGATATGAGCCAAGGAAGATGCAGGTTCTAGGGGTTGTTGATTAAGTTGAAAGCAGACAGGAGCCAGGATGTATCCAAAGCCCACGGGGAATTTTCGCCTCTGATAAGCAAAAGGGAGGGAGAGGTTCAGACAGAGAGGAGGAGGTTGGATGGATCTCTAGCTTATGATAAAGGAGAAAGGAATAGAATCCCTGATTGAATGTGTCAACTTTGTATATCTGAAATGCTGGAGTCAGATGCAACACCATAAAGAGCAACCTGCTTATCTGCAGCATGTTAGGTTACACACACACGCACACACACACACACACACACACACGCATACACAGGGTTTGTGTTAGGTTTAGGGGATAGAATCTATAGTTTGTACAGTATAAAATCATTATGTCTATAGAGAGTCCTCATAATGATAGGTAGACCAACATGTGTGTGTGTGTGTGTGTGTGTGTGTTTGCGTGCGTGCGAGTGTGTGTGTATGTTTGTGTGTGTGTGTGCGTGTGACTAATCACTCAGCTTAATGGCTAGATGATATTAAATGATTTTTCATTGTACGTTGAGGTGAATGTCACGAAACCTGTCAAAAACATAGTCAGGTCATATTTCACCACAAAATCAAAAGAAAGCAATCAGAAATGAAGACACTTTTAATGACCATTTGGATTTTTTGCATTGACATAATTTTCAAGACAATAAAGCGCATTGACCCATTCTTATCCTCTTCACATTGTAATTTCTTTAATATATATATATATATATATATATATATATATATATATATATATATATATATATATATATATATATATATAAAAACACTGATAAGCCAAAACATAAAAACCACCTGCCTAATATTGTATAGGACCCCCCCCCTCGTGCCACCAAAACCAGAATAGCATTCTGAGATGATATTCTTCTCACCACATTGTACAGAGCTGTTATCTGAGTTACCGTAGACCTTGTCAGTTCGAACCAGTCTGGCCATTCTCTGTTGACCTCTCTCATCAACAAGGCATTTCCATCTGCTGAACTGCCGCTCACTGGATGTTTTTTGTTTTAGGCACCATTCTGAGTAAATTCTAGAGACTGTTGTGTGTAAAAATCCCAGGAGATCAACAGATACAGAAATACTCAAACCAGCCCATCTGTCACCAAGCACAGACAAGCTGGTTTGAGTATTTCTGTAAAAAAAACTTAAAAATAAATACAAATAAACATCCAGTGAGCAGCAGGTCTGCGGATGGAAATACCTCGTTGATGAGAGAGGTCAACAGAGAATGGCCAGACTGGTTCGAACTGACAAAGTCTACCGTAACTTGGTGAGAAGAATATCAGAATGCTGGGTTGGCGCTGTTTTGGCGGCACAAGGGGGACCTACACAATATTAGGCAGTTGGTTTAAATGTTGTGGCTGATTATTATATGTGTGTGTGTGTGTGTGTGTGTGTGTGTGCTTGATTTATATTTAAATATATATATATATATATAATATAATATATTTCATTTTTATTTATTTATTTTTAAGCATAATATTTATTTATTTATTTATTGTTTGTGTGGTGAAATGGGGCCTTTTACTGGTATTTTATTTTATTATTATATTTTTTTTTATTATTTATTCATTTATGTATGTAGTTACTTCCCATTTATATCAGAATAGCTCAAAATATCAGATAGCTCTTAACAGATTTACTTAGAAGTCCATTGTGATCAGATGGCCATCCTGCATTAGCAAGAAGGATTTAGTCTTTTTGTTTTTTAGAAAACAAATGTTTCTGCTTTGTTCAGTTTCTTTTGTTGGATCTAGTCAGGTCTTCTGCTTGATCCGAATAAGATTGCAGAAATGTAAATTTTAAAAAAAGTACAGACCTTCCGTTTTTCTCAGATTTTTCAGGCTTTGATTTGCGTTCGTGTCAGTATGACCAATTGTGCGTAAATGAGATCACATCTATTCCTGAATTTTGTTTGTGCTTGAACGTGTGCTTGTGTCTGCGTGTTTAACATTGATTCGGTCTAGTATCTATGACCCTAACTATTTAAACTCCATTACATGATTGCCTGCCATCAAAAAGAACCCGAAGCCTTGTGCCATCAAGAAGAACCCGATGTCGAATCATTCCGATTAGTCATTTAAATCCAATCAAAGTCCAACCTATTGACTCAAACCCAGTCATTTGCATTCCCAAACCCCAGCAGACATGTACCTGTCCTGCAGCTGTCCTTCACCTGCTAGAGGTTCCTCAGTGGTTCCTCGCTGTACATCTGACCATGCGGTTGATTCCCAAGAGGTTGCTGCATTCTGACAACTCAGACTGGGATTGGATCCGATGACCCCTAAAGACCCCCATGAACCCCCAAAATCCAGCTCCAAGCAGCCTCCATCGTAATCTCTTAACATTCAGTGCTCTATATAGACAATATACCCCTCACCCTTCAAATCTGCCACCGTTGTCTGCTGTAACCCTGAAACAAATTCCCCTGGAACCCCCACCAAGGCTTGCAATCCATCATATCTGTGCGTGTGTGCTCGTGTAAGAGTTTTGCTCCGCCCTCAACTGAGTACATAGGAAATTGATTCAGCTCTCTGTTTAAGCGAACAATCTGTTATTTTCTCAAGAAAAAAGTGCAGGTGCCGAAGGTTGATGGGGCAACACTTTCTCGCACACAAAAACAGTATGTTGGTATCATGTGCATGTGTGCGTGTGATTGGGTGTCATCATCAGAGAATACTTCCTGTTCCTCTGATGGATGATGTGTTTTTTAACTCTGTTCATCTACAGCGTGCACACACACACACACACACACACACACACACACACACACACACACACACACACACACACATAAACACACATGCAACTCAATCAAGCTGGCTACTGAAAGGTACCTTGCCAGAAATATGACATCAGCTGTTCCCAGAAAAACTGGTGTGAAACCTTCCGAAACCTTTTTGTTAACACTTTCATTCATCTCAATGTCATGTTTGGACATGGGCACTTGTTTTTAGAGCCAATCCCCTGAGCTGAAATGCCATGTGACTGATCACTCTGGAGCCACAGGAAAATTATATCCTGACAATGCTGATTGGCTAACTGCACCAAAAAAAAAAAAAAAAAAACGTGTATAATATTAAAGGGAGTGTTCAAAAATAAAAAAGATCTAATCATTTACCCACCCTCACGCCACCTCAGATGTGTATGACTTTCTTCTCCTGGACACAAACAAAGATTTTTAGAAGAATATCTAAGCTCTGTAGGTCCATACAATGCAAGTGAATAGTGATCAGGCCTTTGAAGCTTCTAAAAGGAGACAAAGTCAGTATAAACATAATCCATCACACTCCAGTGGTTTAATCAATGTCTTCTGAAATGATCCAGTTGGTTTTGGGTTAGAACAGACCAAAATGTATATCCTTTTTCATTGTAAATGTTCAGCATGTATATATTGCTTTTTAACAATAGAAGTTTTCAAAGCTCATTACACTGTGACTCATTCACCCATTCACACACTCTCACACACCATTGACGGCAGAGCTGCCATGAGAGGTGCTAACCTGCCATTGGGAGCAACTTGGGGTTCAGTGTCTTGCCAAAAGACACTTCGGCATGTGGAGTCATGTGGGCCAGGAATGGAACCGCCAACCCTGCAATTAGTGGACAACCCACTCTACCACCTGAGCCATAGCCACCCCTTGTACATCTTGACTACAATTGTTACATTTTGGTCTGTTCTCACCCAAAAAATGAATTGGATCGCTTCAAAAGACATTGATTATACCACTGGCGACATATGGATTACTTTTATGCTGCAAATATATGCTTTTGGAGCATCAGAGTTTTGGACCCAATTCACTTGCATTGTATGGACCTACAGAGCTGAGATAGTCTCCTAAAAACCTTTGTTTGTGTTCAGCAGAAGAAAGTGGGTGAGTAAATGATGAGAGAATTTTCACTGACATGATAAAAAGTGACGTCAAAGACCAGGACAAAGTAGTCAATTTCAGACTTTTAAGAATCCCAAAAATCAGTCACTGACTAAACAACTCAATAATATAATGGAATATTTTGTCAAAAGATGGCTACTTTTAACCATTTTGAAAGTATTATGTGGGACCTAACACGTATCGCTGTTGTTCCGAGGTGAAATGTCCACTGAGTGGTGCTAAAAGCCAGTTTAATTGTCTCCCGAATAGATGAGGATTTAAATGTTTATGCTCGATCGAGTTTTAAATCAACAAAACCGATCACCCTACACTAAACTTTAAACCTAAATCTATGAAAAATACAATGGCTGAAGCAACCAAATCATTCTTTGGTGCTTCTGTGACACTTTTGTCTCACGTGTCAACTTGCATGCTCTTCAGGACTCGTCCCCCAGCCTTTTGCATCACTAGTACAACACTCTTATCAGTTGGGCCACTGCACAATTTTATCCCGCCTGAACAAGCTTGGAATTGTAGTTGGTTATGTAATGATTACATTAAAATGTATTATCGCCTTACAAGTCTCATGATTTGTGTGAAATTGAATAAAGGTTATTTTTGTTTTAGCACCTCTAGTGTTCATTTCAGCAGGAAACTGCTGCCATACGTACAGCAAGCCACGTAAAAATCATTTAGTAAAAATGTGGTTATGGTAACGTGAGTCTCTAAGATCAGTTTGACTACTTGTTCCTCAATAGAGAAAGATGCTTTTTGGAAGCAGAATGGTGTAGTTACGGCATCTACCTGCAGGGGCAAGCCTCACTGTGTGCCGCTTTCCTCTCTCTCAAATCGACTTCCTGTGCAGGACTAATAGTGCATCCGCTGCTGTTGTGACCGTGTGGTTGTTGTCTGTTCAGATATTGAAATTGACTCTTGTTACTTTGGGAGTGCGAGTCTTACTGCCACCCCGGACAGCTGCGGAGGAGGAGGGTAACCTAAGCTTCCTGTGCCGCAGCGTGTGTGCAGGGGGGTGAAATCTGAGCTCTCACCATCCCTCGTCTCCTTCCTGCTGGTGTTTAAAATTGATAGGCGGTGTTAGGTCCTTTACAAGGGATGATAGTCTATGAGTATGATCTAAAGAACAGCTGGAGGTGGCCGCTGGAAGTTCTGTCTGCACTGCAGCCCTGGGATCAATATGAATGAGAAAATTTGTCAGTAGTGAAGACCTCTGCCCTTTTATTTACTGCTTTATCAATTCTGTTTAATGTTAATTGTCAGGTATATGCATGTAAACGTATATGATTTTACAACTTATACAGACAAATTTGCTTCTCATGTAAATGCAGCTTGTTATAAGGATGTTTAGTTATTTTTATTTGACAAAAATACATTTCGTTTTTTCAGTGTATAGTGTCAGGCCAATGTTTCTGCATCAAAGCTGTGTGAATATTGAGTTTATTTAGACAAATATTGTAGTGATCTCTAATTAATCTGCTTAGACATGTAAACTCACACTTACTATTGAGACAGCTAGACAAACAGATGGACTGATAGACATGAGCACGCACGCACACACACACACTTTTAAACTTGAGAATAAGAGACAGAGGGACACATGGATTGGCTTGGTATGTCACACACACACATACACACAAACACATTGTAGTGTGGCTAAAGGCCAAGTGCATAGAAATCAGAACTGCTCCATTCAAATGCAAAGCAGAGTCTTATCTACGGACTGTTCTTCGCTGCTCTACACCGTTAAGGGCAACACTATTATTTGGAGGTGTGTGTACAGCAAGTCTGTGAATCTGTGTGTGCGCATACTGTTGCTTATAGGTAAGACTGGGGCTGGTTGTCACATGGGGAAGTTTTCACAAGGGCAGTATCTCAGTAAGAACTGTTAAAGATTTTTAGTCAAAAGTTCATTTGCGCAAATGTGATTTTCTCTAGCTCAACAACATGTTTTTTGCAAATTCTACCCTCCAAAGTAAATTTTTCACTTAATCATATTTTTGTTATACCTCTTGAGTAAACAAGCGAGCATGAACCACAACTGGCACACATTTAAGGAAGGATCGACTATATTATAAAGGCAGATATTTACTAAAAAACTGAAATGTGTTTGAATGTTTTTCATGAAACGTCAGGTCAGGGCATGTTGTCAAATACTTATTTGGGCAGGTTGACACGTGTGTTTTAAATGAGTGGTTCTCAACCAATGGGTCGGGACCGACTTTTTTATATAATTATTATAATTCAGTGTACTGTAAATGCTAATAATTGAATAACTCCCTTCAACAGCTTGCGTTTTATGAAGAATATACAGTTCTAGACATTTCTGGAATAATACGTTTTAAGGAAATATAATAGATATATCTTATAATATAAATATCTAATAGCCTACATGGGGGGCCTTCGAATATTTTCTCTGACATTGGGAGTCCTTGGAGTCAAAAAGGTAGAGAACCACTGTTTTAAATTACATACATTTATAAAATGTATAAATTACAATGTTTGTTGGCCAAAACAACGTTTTGATATTTTTGTACATTACCTTCTACGTGTTTGTTATTGTTCATGAATCGTTTCGAGCCTCATAATTGTTTTACTTTTTACATTTTGTTGAAAGGCCAAAAATAGGCTGTTTAATGCAGGTTTAGATTTAAAATGAGACAAAGATTTTGTTTTGGTGGTTGTGATTGGGGGATGATGGGGGATTGTCCAAAACTAATGAGTTACATTACGTTTTAATTTCTCACTCAGAAATAATTGGATCTCTCAACAAGACATGGATTAAACCACTGGAGTCTTATGGATTACTTTTATGCTCCCTTTATGTGCATTTTTGAGCTTACATTTTTTTGGTCACCATTCATTTGTATTATAAGGACCTACAGAGCTGAGAAATTCTTCTACAAATCTTCATTTGTGTTCTGCCTAGGAAAGAAAGTAATTTTTTGGGTGAACTATTCATTTAATGGTCAGTTCCTTTGTGATATCTTACTCCATATAGTGTGACAACATTCCTACTGTTGGGGCAAGTTCAATGATCAATGTGTGTTCAATGATTTGTATCTTTGTCCTTTGCAAAACTTTTACATTTTCAAAGCAATTTTGCATCCAAGACTTTAAGATATGTGGCCTGAGAAACATTCACTGGAGTAAAGAGTGTGACAGCTAGTCCCGGTCTCCCCTGTATGTTTACATGTGTTTGCACACACAGCATTCATACATGTGTATTTCAATGTTAAGATCTACTTTCTCAGGGTTTTTTTTTTTTTTTAACTGTGGTCTTCCCTTGAGATTTTTCATTGCAGGTTTTCCTCATGGTTTTTCACTGGTGTATTTCCCCTGCAGGGGCTGAGCTCTAAACACAAAAGCTGAACCTTTATGAGAATAATCAGTCACATTTTTCATGGTGCTAACCTGATCAAAGAATCTAATATTCAGCCGTTGCAGCCCAGAAGGCTAGCGATGGAGGGGGGGTCACATTTCATCCGTTATGTCCTACTGTATAGTGCCTGACAGTCCCAAAGATGCTGTCTAAAATGAAAACTGCTAAATTGTCCTGATCAATCAATTTAATTTGTCTGCCACACTGTTATCTAGGGTTAAATGCATTCATTTGACACAGAGTTGTGGCGTTGTTGGGTTTTGAGATCAGAACACTGTTTCATTCTGGTTTGTGTGTATGTGTGTGTGTGTGTGGTGGGGGGGTGGAATCTTAAGAACACATGGCCTCTTGCTGCAGACGGCTCCACTGTATATGTCTCAAAAGGATGGTTCACCCAAAAATTACAGTTTTTCATTTACTCACCGTCATGTTTTTATAAACCTGTATGACATTTTATTTTATTTTATAGATATTAGGCAGAATTTTAGGGACTTATAGCCTCTCACTTCCATTGCATTTTTTTCACCATGCAATGAAAGTGAATGGTGACTAAGGCTATTAATCCCTAACATTCTGCCTAACATCTCTTTTTGTGTTCCATGGGAACAACAACGTCATATGGTTTTGGAACAATATGTGGGTGAGTAAATAAGAACTTTCATTTAAATTTCTGGGTGCACTATCCCTTTAAGGCAAGGTAAAATGATGGAGAGGAGGTGCATGCATTATGCATTTCTTGAAGACTATGACAAATGAACAGTGTCAAATCCTCATCTACATAAATCTTCATAATATTTAAAAACTAGCTGCATATTTACACAGAGAATACAGGTCACATTATTTAGATTTGTGTTTGCAGATGTTGTACAGTCAGTCCCTGATGTCTAATGTGCAGGTGACCTAAATGAGAGACGGTAAAAAATAACTCCCATAATGCACCGCTCCAGCATCACTGCATGGGAGCTGTATAATTGCTCCACGTGCTGCAACCCAGCACGTTAAAAGCACACTTCAAAATCTTGCTTGCTTTGTTCTCCCGTGTCCTTTTATTTTTGGAGATCCCAGCAGTGTTTCTACCAAGAGACAAATAAATTACATCTCTGACACATACTGAATATTGATTTGGCTTTTTATAACAGCACTGAAGTGATGACAAATAAGCATTGCAGGAAAGCATGCAGCACTCTAGAAAAGCAGTCTGCAATCAGGGTGCCATTAGCTCTAATAATTACACGCATTTAGGCACTGTAATTCAACGGGAAATTCATACACATGCAAACATACAGACCCTGTAATTCAGGCGGAGACATACTGTATGCACTAAGACAAAATATAGATCCTATAATTCTGCTAAAGAGTCACACTACATACACAACGCATAGCTGCTGGGTTAGTTTGATGGCAACCGCACAAACATACACACCGTAAGTCAGCTTTAGATTTGCATACACATTTTATCCACGATCTATATAAAGCAAATTGTAAACGTTATGCAAAAGGAAATTCACAGCATGCCACATTCTAGTAATTAAAGCCACAGTGTTCTCCCAGCGGGTGAATAACAAAGATTGACAAGTCTTCGCTCTTAATGTCCAACCCAATGCAATAGTTTAGGCCTTTAATATTGTAAAACCTCATCGAACAACCTCACAGCATTAAGAGTCTCTCAACCGGATGAGAGAAATGAGTATAGGCCGATAATGTTTTCCTGTAGCTGAGCCTCTACACCTCAGAGATAAGCATTGTGTTTGGGATTTAAGCGTGTGCTGTGTGGTAAGCCAGTTTCAGAATGGCTCCTCTTTGAATGGACAGTCACTGAGGGGTCTCAGAGTCTAGTGTGCCAGGGTGATAGCGGGCCCTCTCCAACAGAGGAGCAGATACCGGGTTGTTCTCTGGAAATGTACCCAATGAGCTTTTGATGGACCTGGAATTGAACTCTTTTGCTCATAGACTGGAAGGATGGTGCAGGTCTGTTTGTGGGTGATACAGTGGAATTCAAGTTTCTTAAATATCAGATACGTTTTTACCCAGATTTTCTCTATGTTCACTACAAAAACACTGTTGATTATAGATTTTGGAACTGACAAAAGAGGGAACTAATGCTTTCGATGGGTAGAGTTATATATATATATATATATATATATATATATATATATATATATATATATATATATGTATATATGTACTGTATATGGCAGTTTCTTATGTGCTAATCACCTAAACCTTCCTCTCACCTTTTCTCTTCTTATATGCCCTCTTTTTTGTCACCCCTCCCTCCCTTTCCTCTTTTTATTGCCGTGTCGCTAACGGTCCACAGATGATAACCATTCCTCCTCAGTCTCTGAACCCTCTCCCTCTAGGCACACGCAAATCAGATAGTCGAGACGTGGCAGGCAGCTAATGAAATTAGCCCCACATTGCCCATACGCTTTAATAAGTCACTTGACTGGATTAAGGATGTGATTGGAGGGGAATGTTGGAAAGATACAGCAAATCTCCATCTCACCCGATGGTGCCAACCAAGGTGTTGATTATCATAAATATCCCCTGTCCACACACACACAGTGACACCTCAGGCAAAATCCACACTCAGGCATCCCCCTTTTCCTCTCCACACTCCTCCTTCCATGGCCAGATGCTTTCAGAAGCCCTGGCAGCAGTTCCGAGGAAATGTGAGGAGAGGGCGGTGCCAGCCTTGTGCTGTCATTAACTTTTCTTGACTGGCAGCCGTCTGGCTGGCTGAGCCCCGCCCCCCTGCTGAGAAGCAGTCTCCACCTCCCTTCCTTCCATCATTCTCTCTTGTCATCGCCCCATCCTATAGTGGGAGTGATTCTTATGGTTTCAGCTGCTCGGAAAGATGATATTCCAGACACCCGTGGTTTGGGTGAATCTTCTTGGATCAGGGAAAGTGAAGACAGCCAGCCTGAAGTGACAGACGTTGGACCGGGGTGGAACCTGATCCCACGCAGCCTTTCCACAGAAACCTCACACTAGGCAGAAAGTGCCTGATAAGTGTAAGCAATCCGCAAATAACTCAACAGCACAGGCGGATTGCTGATTCGAAAGTATTTGATTATCATGGAGCCTTTTAATTTATTTTTCAGTGAGATTGCGCTTGATGAATTTGTTCCTTGTTCCTCCTTTTGTCCCTATCACAGTAATATGCAATAAGTAAGCCATTCATAGGTTGATTGCCCCGAAAAGTGCATCACATGGTGATATCAATTCATTCCTCTGTTTTTTTGAGCATCTCAACCAGCTCTATGTCTGACATAGCAACATTGGCTCAAACAAAACTGTGAGTTTGGGGCGGAAATATTTGTTTCAATCTGAGACAGGTAGATTATTAGGAAAGCAAGTTTGTTGACAATGGTGATGCAGAAATGACACACATTTTTCTTTAGTTTTAGACTCCAACTTGACTTGCTTCTTGCAGAATAGATGACCGCTGAGGGAACGAATCAGAGCTAATTGATGTTTCTAAGACTATCACAAGTCATTCATGCAATTTCAACCATGTAACTTGTCTGATTGGGCGAGTTCTATTAACTGTCTTGAAGATTTCTCACCCTGGCCCCGGACCATCCTTGCCCTTAACACCTGGAGTGTTTGGCTGTGTGGGTGACTATATAACAGGAGTAGCAGTGTGCTTGTTGTTTTCGACACCAGTGCGTGTTTACTTCCAATAGCGGGCGTTATGGATGCAGTCAGCAATATCGTGCCCTGAAAGCTCGCATCCTGGTGCCTGCCACAATCCGCCTCACACCTCCTTTTCTCTCTGTCTCTCCGTATGCACCCCCCCCCCCCCCCCCCCCCGTGATTGTCTAGCCGCACATAAACAGACCTAAGAGCTTATGACAGCTGGAAATGGACTTGTGGCTCACTCTGACCCCCTCTCTTGAGTCTGGGACAAGAACCACACACACACACACACACACAGACACATGCCCCGCCACACCAAGTCTCCAATCCGCACGGGGCCAGAAGGGGTCAATGGATTTGCCAGGTCGCTGTGGCAAGTCTTGAAAGGCTCAAATGTCAGCGACTTGGCCGGCCATGACATCGCTGTCAAAGTCCTCCCCCCTTCTTAGGGTGGGTAATTGCGGAGAACAGGGGATGTGGGGGTCCTGAAGCCGTTAGCATTCAGTCCGGTCCGGTTTTGTCAGGAACACACAGGCATACTGTCACTTTATGTGTAATTGGGGCAGGTCAAAACCCTCGAGGCATGAGGGGTCACGCTCGCCCTTTTCATTTCTACTGGCCATGTCTCTCTTTCTCTCTTTCTCTCTCTCTCTCTCTCTCTCTCTCTCTCTCTCTCTCGCTCTCTCTCTCTCGTTTTGTGGGTTTTTAGTCCATGCCATTTAGATTTAAGGCTATCTATATTCTATCATCTCCCTAAAACACACACACACACACGCACACACACATATATTCTGCTGAATGTCAATAAATTCAGTTCCTGCTGGGTTCTGAGATCCTAAATTTGTGTCATTGAACAGATAACATAAAAAAAAAGTCTCACAATTTCTGTGTGCCATAGATAAAAAATCCCATAGACTTACATTAAAGAAGTGACCTGAGCCATATGTAGGGGCCAGAATATCATAGAGACTTATTTGATGGGCTCTTCTATTTTGGGCCATTAAACAACCACCTAGCAACCACCCAGAACACCCTAGCAACTGCATTGCAATGTCCTGGCAACCACATACAACATCCTAACATCATGGCGGTGAGGTTTGCGAAAGGCAAACACCACTGACGTTTTCTTCTTAAATATTTAAATGTAGTATGGTAATTCCAATTTGAAGGGGAGAATATCTAAAAGGAATGTTGAGGTTGAAATTATCATCTCTAAATCTACATGACTGATGCTTTGAAAGCCATAAAGACTGAATGATGTGTTTGATATAACTTTGTTTGTGTGATTGCACTACCTGTCCATTAATATCATCAAGTGTGCTGAAATGAGCAGGTATGTTGTCTAAAGGCTCATAATTGTGTTGTGAAGAGTAGAAACACTTCCACATCATTTCGACAGGCTCTCTCTCCACTCTCAGTACCTCTCCATCACTTTAGTTTATTTTACTACGCCCCAGAGGTGGCTGCCAGGCAACCGTGTGTGTGTGTGTGTGTGTGTGTGTGTGTGGTTTTGTTGAAAAGTGCTGGTTCCTCAAAGTGGGATATACCTTCCTTGTGACCTACATACGTTTACTGCAATATTCAGTTGAGTTCATTTGGTTGACATGTGCTTTGAGGTTAAATACACAAAACACACACACACGGTCCCAAAACAAATCTTTTTTGATTAGACTATGAGGAAGCCAGTTGTTGCTTGTATGACAGTTGAAAAGGTCCTGAATAGACAGAAACTTGAACAGGTGTTGTTATTTGCTGTTCCTCTCCCTCGCTCTCTTTGTGTGTGTGTGTGTGTGTGTGTGTGTGTGATTTGGGCATAATGAACTGCAGTGGAGTAAATCACAAACAAAGATATTTTGCCGAATATCAAATCTGTTTTTTCCTCACAATCAGTTCATTTACTTTACATGCTTTATAATCAATGTTATAATCAAGCTGTAGCAGGTTTTTGTGTAGTCAAGCTACAGTTTTCATTCTTTAGTCCAAGTATACATGATGCAATGCGTAACCGAATACTTGACGGAAAGTGTTAAAAACACTCTTTCAAAGCATGCATACAATGACGTGGCCAATTGTGGTTCAATTAACATAAAAACATGCTGGGTGAAGCCAAGCTTCTATTGCATTATGTTAGAAAAAAAGACTGAAATGTCAATTGTTATTCACTGAAAATCTTCCGCTCTGCTTTAGCTCTAAAATCGTATTCTCACTTTGTTAAATTCCAGCATGGCATGTCAAGGTACTTTACACCAGCTTTGATGGCAATAGCGAAATGAAACAATGACAGTTTGACGTCTTTGATGTTAAACCTGGAGTGACATGCCTTTGGTACTTCTGTGGTGTTTTTATGTAATGTTTGGAGCGCGACAGCTCCGTTCCCGTTTATTTTTTTTGCATGTAAAAGAGCAGCTTCTACTAAATTTCCATAGAATAAATTAAATATAGGTTTGGAACATAAATTATGTAAACGGTAACAGCATTTTCAGTTTTGGGTGAACTATCTCTTTAAAAACATATTTTGGAATCTAGCTGTTGTGTCCAGCATTGGCCCATTTTTTCTCTCTCTCTCTCTCTCTCTCTCTCTCTCTCTCTCTCTGTGTGTGTGTGTGTGTCTGTGTTTGTGTGGAGTTCTCCTGCAACAAGCTTTGTCTTCTCTTTGTCTCTCTTCTCATATTCTCTTTATGTCTAAACACACACATACACACACGCGCGCACACACACACACACACACACACACACACGGGACTACAGCGAGGCATCAGGTGGATAGACTGTCCAAAGAGTTTGTCTCCCACTGTGTTTGTGTGTGTGTATTTGAATGGTGTGTAACAGCAATTTGTAACCATCTGTACTGACGCCACAATCACAGATAAACAGAAACAGCTATTCACCCTCTCTTCTATTCATCTTTCTCATACCTCTATTTGTCTCTGGTCCTGTCACATGTCTCCATCTTTCTCAGTGTCTCCAGGTATTTTGCATGTAGTGATTACGGTCTCTTCCGGCTTCTGTGTGTTTGGTTGCTGTGTTATCACAAGTCTTAGACCTTTAATATACAAGCCCAATTCTGAAAAATTTGGGACAGTATGAAAAATGCTAATAAAATCATAAAGGAGTAATTTGTGAATTATATTCACCCTTTGCTATATCGCAAGCTCTACAACTACACATTACATGATGTATTACCCTGTGACTTTCATTGTTTCTTTGAAAATGTACAGTATTTCAAATCAGAAGATTGCAACATGCTCAAAAAAAGTTGGGACAGTTGAGTGTTTACCACTATGAAACATCACCGTTTCTTTTAATAACACTTATTAAGCATTTAGTCACTGAAGACACATATTTGTTAAGTTTAGAAAGTGGACGTTTCCCTATATCATATGGAGGGGGGTAAATATCAGAAAAGGTTAAATGTGAGAAGGCAGGAAAACATGAAATATGATGAGCATTCCCCACACCTCAAAGCCATATAGTAAAAAACTGCTTCTAAAGAATGTCATCAAATTTTAAAAAACAACCTGCCCTGAGAGTGTAAATAAGGATGTTTATCTGATCTCTTAGAGTTTTTTTCATTAACAAAAAATGAAAAAGTCTCTTTCATGGAAAAAGTTTCCCAACCCCTGGATTGAAGTATGTGAATTGAAAGATTTGATGTTTTAAGTCGAAGCTATGATAAAGCCAATAAAACCGGTAACGCGATGCATGGTCCATTACATGCAAAGCTTCAATCCACTGAATATTCGGTATCTGCTTTGCAAGAATGGTTTATCAAAAGTGAACAAATCTTTCTTATCTGCTTTTAAATGGACGCGCAAAATGCATTGTAACTTTAAAAAAAAAAATAATTTTTAGCAAACATAGTTGTAGAAATAATGTAGAAAGCATTATGAGGAAGTTTGACTTATAAGCCGTTAAGGAATATTAACTGTAGCAGAATTTAAATAATGAGCTTTGAAATTTCAAACCTGTAAAAAAAACTAACCTTATTTACCTGCTACATGTAAAACCTAAAAATCAACCATAGATATTAATATATGGTTAAAGATCATTATTAATGTTTTAACATCTCTGAATTTAAATAAACCTGTACAAATTGTCAAACAATCCCATTATAATACATGTCACGTCTAGGTTTGTCATTACTTAGTGTGAATAACTCCAGATGCTGTTTTCCTGTCATTAGTTCAGGAAAGCACTGCTCCCTCTTTGAACAAGCGATGTGACTGAAAGGATGAGTGCTGTCTGACTGCTAGTGTATTTTATCATTTTTGCACGTCAAGATGAGCGGAAGAATAATAGTTCTGGTGTCATGCAACAATAGCTAATATAATATTTCCACTTTGAACATTATGAGATCCATTAATATTCACGTTATCTAAATAATAACATTACTTGTTAATAATAATAATAATAATAATAAATCTTCAGAATCTCTATTTTTTTTTGTGAGGATCGATATTTTTGATACCATATCAGTATTGGAGTATCGATACTTTAGTATCGATCTTCCCATCCATATTGTGGATATGAATCACACCACTGTTTGACTGATCATAAAGACAGCCACATGAATTGCGCTGGCAATGAAAGAGCTGTTGAAGAACATAAATGTAATGAGCGGAGCTTACCACTAGATGTCAGAGGCACGCAACAACAAGTGGTGCTTCCATATTTGGAGAACGAGAAAGTAGACGAATGAAGTAAGAAACACTTTGTGATTTATATGCGATAGGTGCGACCAACAAAACGATGCTTCATCTTAACTGAATGAAGTAATAGACCCCGTACGATATGTACTTGTGCATCACAACATTCATGAATAACAGATCTTGATTCCCTGATAGGGGTACACTCAGGCATGCAACACGGTGAATGAATCGTGGATTGTGAACCTTAACTCAGTTAACTGCCATGACACGGCTGTCACGCTTTGAAACGAGTGATCGCAAACATGAACTATGAGAGCCATATGCTCTATAGAAATGAAATATTTTGCTGCTTGGCATTGGCAACAGAAATTGGCTGCAGAAAGCCCAAGACCTTTAAACCATCCTCTAAATATGAATTGATTAATGTGATAGAGAACTTGGCATATTTCTGATGGGGATCAGCTGCTGCCTTGATGCGATGCTTTTGATGGACTTCCAGCTCCAGGTCTTGCATTCCGATTGTGGTAGATGCGGTGGCTCGACTGAGGGAGGTCTCCTTTTGAATTTGCTGATTGTTTACGAAATGATGTTTTGAAATGGAATGGTGGCATCGTCAAGGAGGAAAGGTGGCTTCCGGAGATGCCTCGTAAACATATCTATTATTATTATTCTAAGAGGGCCACGATCGCATTGAGATTCCGGAATTGCAGACACGTGCTGCTGTGCGGAGCTGCTGATCCTGGATAAGAGAAAAGGAGCAGTGATTAAATCCATATTAGCTTGTTTGGGGTCAAATCTGGCTCGACTTTGGACATAGTATGTTGTAGATAGAATTGCCACATAGACAGCTGAAGGCAGCAGTGGTTGGTTGTCGGTGGACCTTTAAAGCAAGAGGTGAACAGTGATTGATTAAAGGAAATTATAAATGAACCGATGATGTGAACCGCGCGAGTCTCCCTGAAGAAATACCGCTTAGGCTTTAATTTCTGTGCTTATTTATTAAGATGCTGCCTTTAGTCACGTGCACACTAATACATTTTTGTTTGAAAACACAGTGTTTTTGCTACGTTTACGCCTCTCATCCACAATGAATCAGGATTTTCCTCTACCGAAAACAGAGACTTTTGAAAACGCTCTCTTCATAACCACATAATTTGGAAAACAATGGGGTTAGGAAACTAACAATAGTTTTCAACCTTAAACGGATTAGTGTGGATGTGGCCTTAGAAAGCAGTTGCTTATATAGGCAGTAGATAGCAAGGTAGCTCACTACGTAGGTTTTGGAACGGAGCCTTTATTTCTGGTGACCCGAGAAACGTTACTTTGTGTGTCTGTCACTCAGCTCAGCTCTTTAAAAAGACAGGGCTATTTCCTTTCTGCTCAACAAAGCGTACACACACTCACAAGCACGCACGCACGCACACACACACACACACACACACACACACAGAGAGAATCCTAAAAGTCTCATTAAGACTGATTACAAAATGAATGCTTTCATCACCAGACTGCGAGGAAAACTGTTTCCTCCAACTCTTCAAATGCATAGAATTCCCCACCAGTCTCTCTCTCTCTCTTGTTACCATGTATCTGTGTTTAAGGAATATTCATGCTGGAGCTGCAAATGATTCTTCTTCCAAGGAAACTAATAGCACATACACCCATTTTGTTTACTTTGATGGAGCAAGGCAAATAATTAGGGCTATTATCATTGTATCTCATTGTATTCTGCTCTATATAGGTTTTACTCAACACAAAACATGAAAACAAGGTTAGACTTGATGCAATTTCCTAGAAGTTCTGACGTTTTTTGACAAGAACCTACCAAGATAATTTGCATTAAGCATGTGAAATATTTAAAGACAATTTGAAATTCATTTGACTTCTATAATTTGGTGTATTTCAGATTAGTCTTTGGGAAATGCTGTAGGGCGGGACTTGGTATTATTCATCTAGTTTTTATTGATATTTTCATTGTAGGCTTTTATATTATTGGTTAAAATTTATTTTTCCTGCCCTCATGACTTTGAATATGTCAGCAGACAAAATAATAATTTTAGTTATTATTTAGTTATTATTATGAATCAAATAAAAAAAAAAATCTTCAGGAATCATGCACTACAAGACCTCTGACATGGATAAAAATAAAAGGGTCAATTTTTGTTTCATACAATTTCATGTCCCTATTTACCTCCAAACTGCATGTTGGTGTAATAAAAAATTGGCGTAATCTTCCACCTTTGGAATGATTTTTCATTGACGTCATAAATCCATTTTCTGGTATGTAACGCTGACTTTTCATGATCCAGTAAATTTCCCAAAGGATAGAATCAAGTCCTGCTGTTTCACAAGGAAATGCATACAGTACGGCAATACACCCTGATCAGATATCAAACCAGTTTTGTGGTCTTAACCATCTAGATATCGATGTAACAATGCTCGTTTTCCGAATTGCCTCGAATGATTTTCTCTTTGTAAATGAGGTCCCCTGCGTTTCTCTAAGCCCTTGTTTCTATATCTTGCCCCGTGCCGTTAACAGGTTAACCACTGGTGTTTATACTGTTGAAATTATTGGATGTAAATCGCTGGAATGACGTCGAGGAGGAAAAAAAGGAATAACAAACATTAGAGGAGTGTGGAGGGGAGTATTGTAGTAATTTTAGGAGAGCATCACCCAGGACAATAAATCCTTTCTCCCAAATCCCATTGTTAAGAAAGCATGAAACCGGATTCCTGTAACAAGGCGTTTGATCTGAGGAGGCATGCCCCATAGGACTCAATTAGAGGTACAACAGGCCTGCTCTTTCTACCTTTCCTTTTCTCTACTCCCTGTGATTTCTCCTCGCCATTGCCTCTACCTGCTGTGATGTAGCACCACAGCTGGGGTCTGGGAAGCAGAACATGGTCTCGCACACATACTGCCTAATAAATGGCACCTCTAGTCAGTTAACCATAATCATGGACAAAGGCAGAGGGAGTTGTGTCTGTTTGTGTTTTTGTGTTATGTTTTTGATTTTATTAAGGATAAACCACACCTATTTTACACAGATGCATTTATTTTTTATGTTTATGTGCCTGAGTTTTAGATTTGCATTGTGTAATACCATCAATTTCGTACTTACCAGGTTCTTATCACATGCAGTGCAAGTTCCCAATACTTAAACAGATGTTAAGTACAATTTTCTAGAAGTTTAGAAGCATTTTGACAGAAGAACCTGTCGAGATCATCTGCATTTTGCATGTGGGACATGAAAAGCCTTTATCGCTTGTTGCTTTATTGTGTTGCATATGATTAGGACACTGATACACTTGTCTTTGTGTGAATCAGTGATTTCAGCCGTCTCTTTTTTTAATCATCAAATACAGTATGTATCCTCATGTATCCTCATTCCCCAGTCATAATTTGATGAATTTATCATCCGTCCCTGACTTTGGTTCCACCCTGCCAGAGTGCCTGGGGACAATCATTTGTGTGAGGCATTGGCAGGAAATTATGCTTAGATTTGACTGGTTTTGCAGTATCAGATGCTTAATCTCATATATTACATATACATATTCATGTGAATAGTATACTCGAGCTCTTAATTTTAATTTAGTCTCAAAAGGACTGTTAAAACTGATTTGGCTTCATGGTGACTTCAGTGTTAACAGTCCAGGTTTCGTGGGGTTATTGGTTTAAAACTCAAATTAAAGATGAACTTTTATTAGTGAAAAGATTATGTTGTTCTACATAACTTTTTTTTAGTTTTCCCCAAATTTTTAAAGTATTATTCTTCCCCCCCCCCTCCAAATTTACAGAGCTAGCTGTAAGCCAATCATTCAAAATGTTGAAAACAAAAGTGCCCTTTTGAAAGTTGACCTAACTATACTTTTGGTAACACTATGTATCCAGAAGTTAGCTAAATGAAACTGCAAAACATGGTATTTTGTATTATTATTGTTATTATTATTTATTTATTTAGACTTTTTCAATAAAAAATATCTGATCATCATTAAAATTAAATAAATTTACTTGAGAAACAAAATTGAATGAGATACTAAGTTTATATTAGCTATCCTATTGTAAAGCTGTTTTATTTTAAATAACAATTTAATTTAATTTAATTGAATTATGCAATTTCTTGTTTTAAGCGCAAATAACAAAAAAATTATAATACTACACAATTATCCTTCAAGTATTTATTTTTATTTATAATTTGTTATTTATTCATTACATTTTAACGATGTTTAGATATCTTTACTGGAAATCAAGAATTAAAAAAAAAAAAAAAAAAAATATATATATATATATATATATATATATATCAGTTTAGTCTATAGTAATTATAATTAGCTTAATTAAAGCACAATAGAAGTCAATGGGAAGCCATCATTTAGATACCTTGGTGTATGTTTATGATTGTCAAATAAAACCCAAACTTAACCTAATGCTACTTATTGTCCTCGACCAGCAAAAAGTCAATTAGAGGGTCATTAAAGAAAGAAATGAGTTTTTATAGATTTGATAGGAGAGGTATGTGTGTAACGCTAGCAATCTAACAGTGGGGAGGGCCATGTGTTGTTCCTGAGGGAAATGAGCAGATCTCTCCAGCAGACCAGCACATAATGGATTCTGTTTAGTCTTGATAATGTCTGATAATTAGTTAATCAAAGGCAGCTCTTACCCACGCGTGTTAGCTGCTTTTACATTAGAGGCTTTGTGGGGAAAAACAGGTCAGCGAGCAACTGCTTGGGAAAGACTATGGCAAGCCAGCGACTGCCACTCTTGTTCCCTTTTGCTTTTCGAATGAATTGCTTTCAATTACTCTGTTAACTATGTATACAACGCCTCTTTGTCGGTCTTGGTGAAGGATCATTTTCATCAAACACATTTAGTGTGTTTTCACATCAGGATCTCAATGTTTCTCAATGTGCTTACATGGCATTTGAACGTAATGGTGTTTACGGTTAAATGGCCAATGAGAAAACAGTGGCCATTGACAAACTGTCCCGCTCCCCCTGGTGTCTGCCATCGTTTCGTGAGTAATATGCTGTTTTCTCCGCAATCAATTAGTAAACCTTCATTAGCAGGGCCATCAGTTATTTGAAACTGACAGGGAGCGGATATGCTACGTGTCGAGGAAAAGTCAGTTGACTACAGAGGCTTAAAACATACACCTCATACTACCTTAGGCTCCTATACATTTTAGTAATGTACGATAAAATGTTCAGGATACATAATAATTGTGTTTGTTTCACTGTATAAACATTCACGAAAACTGCCGCAGCATATTTTAAATATTATTTTCCATTGCAGTCTATTATTGTGCTATCATATACTTCAACTTTGATTGGTTGCTTTACAGTTTCTGTCTAAGTGGGCGGATCTTGGCTAGAATAAACTGAAATATGGACCAGACCTATTGCTGCAAGTTATAAGTCTGGCTTGGCAAGGCTACAAAGCTTTGGACCTCAGTAATTTGAGTTTTAAATGAACATTAGACTTGAATGGAAGAAGCAGAGTTGACCTTCACATTCTATGTTCTTTCACGATTACTGTACGTGCAGGCTGAGCATCCATGAGCCTCGGTTATGATTAGAGCACTGTGAAGATAAAAAGCGCCAGATATTGGATCTTTACATGATGGATGAGTGGATCAATTAAACAATATGAAGTGTATTCTGCTGGTGACACGCTCATTAGAGACATGCTGAAAGCAGCAGGGAGGAATGGAGGTGTGCGGGTATATTTATTTTCCTTCTCATCATTCTCTCGCCATCCTTCGCTTCAGGTCACTTTGGTGACTGAAAGAGGATAAATAACAGAGCAATCGATGAGAACACAGATTTATGTACTTGTTAATGAGGGAATTTAGGCATTGCCGCCATGCAATAACAAGTTTCATGTATTTATGAATAGTATGTAGCTAGATATTTTAGCTTAAAGTGATCTTGTACAGTGGTATAGGTTTTAATACCATACATTTTTTTTTTTTACAATTCTCACAATTCTCTTCTCTGTGTAAAGGTTAACACTAGACTAGATCTCTTTGTTCTTGTCTTCTATTTTCATTCATTAAAAAATTAAAATAATTATAATTCTCATGGATGCAAAACAACGAGGTAAACCACATTAAAAAAGATTTAAACTTATCAGATCCACTTAGTTGATAATCTCTGAATCGGGAGAGTCTGGTTTACCAAATGTGCATGTGTCCAGACATGAGACCGCTATCATTGTGCTCTTGCACCTGCAAACATCAAAAACAAATGGAGATATAAATATGTACACGATATGTACATAAACTGAAAGCTCCAACCACAAACATTATTAAGTAACACTTTGAAATGTGTGCACCGTTTTCAAGCTTTCCAGTTGCCATTGTGAAGCATAGTTTTGTCTTAATTCATTGGCCGTTTGAGACGCCAAACTTGCCTAATGGTTCAAATACAGAGACACAAATTGAATCCAGCACACAATTAACACCAAGCTCTGCCAATTAACTCCTACATATTAATGAATTAGCATAGAGCTCCGCCTATTAACCCTACATATTCATAAATTAGCATGTGCATATTAATACCGTCTCACACGGGTTGGTTTACTAGGCATTTAAAATCTTTGGAAATGCATCAGATGGGTGCGTGCTTGTCCTCGGGAATATAGACACATTGAAAACGTCTGGATCTACGTTCAGCGCCATGCCAATCATGCCAGTGGAAACCCCTCCTACCCATGCAATTAAGTGTGAAGTGTGTAAAACGGAAGGGAGGGTTCCCCATTTACAGATGGGCTGCACAGATGGACAAGTGGCATTGCGGGCCAAGCTGTATGGCACCTCTTCTGAATGCAGATGCCACGGCAACTAGAGAATGCAGAGATGAGTTTGGTGTTCAAAAGGGTGGAAGGACATTCAGAGAAAACGTTATGGGGACATTATGGGGACGTTTAAGGAGCAGATGTTAGTGTCTCATCGTTTGACATCTGGGCTTTTATGTGGACGTTGAAGGCCAATGTAATAACACTGGAGAGATTGATTTGAGAGCACAGATGTTTTTCCAGCTATGGTGCACATACGTGCATGTGTTAAGTCAAAAACAGTGAACGCACACTTTTTCAGCAGCTTTTCCCATTAATTTTCACCATATTTTGGATACCAAAAATGTACTGTTTACACACATGCAGCAGGATCTGATTTGTGTCAGGTGTTTGTAAAAAAATCTGTCTTTGGTAACATTGTAAATGTGGCCAGTGAGATTTCTAGGACTTAAACACCTAAACTTCACAATCTGAATTTTGAGACCCGAATTTCAAAACCTAAAATATGCCACTTGGACATTTAAAGCCTGAATGTAGCAATGCAAATTTCAAAGAGGTGAATTCACTCAATTTTTTTTACAAATTTTCAGTAACATTAAGTTATGTCAGTTCCTTGTGGAACAATTTCGACACATTTCTCTCAACCGATGATGAAGTGAGGACTACATTCAAAAGAAGGAGTTTTGCTGCTTGTTCAATTTACTTAATTAAAATGAATTAAAGCAGCACAATTTTAGAACATTTTGTCACAACTTCATTTAATTGCGTTCTATCCATTCATGTATGTAAAATGAACGTTTACTTAATCCATTTGTGTTCGGACTAAATTAATTTGTGGTGTGATGTGGTTATAGCATTGATGAAACTGGGCAGGGGGCTTCCATTTCCCAGCAGCTTTGCATGGAACTATTGGGTTATTTTACGCGTTTTTGTGCAAGATGAATATAAAGGGGGATACTTGTTGGTGTTTGATGTTTTAATATGTTGAGATATAGAACAGTTTCTGTTATGATGGAGTTTTGGGGGTTCCCTTTATTTTGAAGAGTGGAGCTTGAGCTAACACTTTTCAACTGCATGTTACGGTTCTACTCGACATGCAGTTGTTGCAAATCAAGTGACACTGGTAGTGACGATTCTCTCAGACCAATCAGTGATCTGCAGGTTTTTGACGTCACATTTATTCTCGGTTCGGCTCGCTTGGAACCACGACCGAGATGGTACTAAAAAAAAGTACCAGTTACTATCCTCAGTGAAAAACCTAAAAAAGAGAGCAGAGTTGAGTCGAGTCGTACCGTGCAGTGGAAAACCCCAAATGAGGACTGGAAGATGGTGCACATGAAAGGTTCTTTCTGTACAAAGTGTTTTTGTTGAGACTGCAAAGTAGTTTTGTAGTAGATGTGTAACCACTGTCCATGATTGAATCAAGTTTAGCCAAACAGCTATTTTTTTTTAATTTAAGGTGTAATCTGTTTTATCATTGTCCTTCTTTCTCACCTTCTTCTTCCTCTATTTCAAATTACCTGTTTTTATTTCTATATTCTGTCTGCCCAAGCAACTGTAGTCTATCAGGTGGAAAATTGCTATAGTATATCAGGTGGGAAATTGTGTTTTCACCAGATGTGTTTGCATATAATCTAAATAAATATAGCAAATAACAAAGATCTGAACCACCCCATGTGTGTCACTTAGATCTCCATCATTCACTTTCCATTTTAGGCCATTATTTCTACAAAACTCTGTCCTCATCAGGAAAAATGGCAGAAGTCCCACACGATAGCTATCATCCTGTCCCCATCCCCCAAACTGTCTCTTGCTCCATCTTTCTCTTCCTCCTCCCTTTTATTCTCTTAAAATCAACCCTCATACCCCTCTTTTTCCCTCCAATTTGATTTTTATGGAGTGACCGAGACCATGGCAGCTGGCGAATCATTCCTCTATTATTAGATCTCACAAAACAGGAAGCTAAAAATTTAATAAAAGCAAACACTTTCTTCCTGGTCACAGTTCTGCAGTTTCAGATTTAATTGCAAATACTTATGGCTATAGTTTTTCCTATAGAATCCTATTCAGTATTTTTAGCTATACATTGACATATAATCATCAAGTGTCTTTGTACAGAGATGATTTCACCTCTAAAGATCTAAATTGTGCCAAATAATTACCATAAAAATGACTAAAACAGCAATTGCGAGTGGGGTGGCCTTCGGTCCATGGTGGCTACCCTTGGCCACCCCTAGCTCCGCCACTGTTCAAAATCTTGGCTTGTGTGCCCCCACATGTTATTTTGTATTTTTTTTTCACCTGTAAAGAATGACTATGAAGGCTGTTTTCTGTCAGCATCAGTATAACAGTTCTACTGTCAAGCCGCCATTGAACATGATGAGAAATAGAGAGTGAAATTGAAACCTTATAAGGTACTTGAAGCAGATCAGTGTATCTGTGTATTTACTAAGAGACCCATAACCAGTACTGCACACACCCTGCCAAATGCCCACCCTGCTGAGTCTGTGCAACAACTACATAGCTCATGGATGAGTAGAGCTCTACCCACACCCCCCTCCCCCCCTCATCTGCCCCACAAAACTCCTCAGATGCAGAGGGACCCACTCTCCCTCATTAAAAAACCAACAGCCATTAATTGTGGATGAGTGAGGAAGACGGGGTAGAAGAGAAATTTTAGTGAAAGGGCTTTCAACTCCATCATTGAGCATGCGTGTCAGTCTCTCAAATCTCAGTTTTGCGCTTTTTCACAAATGCACACAGACATACTCTAACTCTAACTTGAGGTCAACATGAAATCAAAATTAACAGTTTTACCTTTTTAATGCCTGTTCCTTGTCTTATTTCACATAACTATATAAATTATTCATTTTAAAAAAAAATGTCTTTGTAATCTTTTATGAACATATAATAATTTGCACTGCTTCTGAAACAACTTTCATCCAAACACGCCATTCTCATATGTTGACCTGTAGGGTTAGAGCTGACATTCTGGTTATTCTGCAAATAATGAACTCTTAATTCCTCCAGTCAATGCAATAGTCTGCATCAGCTCCTAAGAGACTCTCTCTTCAATTTCAACTTAGTCTGTGAAAATTTTAGTGGCAGAACACTATAGATAATCAATGTTCTCATTGGCAGATTGACTCTAATATTCTCCTGTCAGTGATGCACCAAAAACTAATGATCCCACAATGCAACACTTTCACCACTTGATATGCACATTTTTGTTTTACCTGGATTTAGTGCAGATTTTATACATCAGGGGTTTAAATGTTTCAGAATCCTAAAACATTCTGTTTATTTCTAGGCCTACCTGAAATAAATTGTCCCAGACCTTTATACCCACCATATCCTTTTATTAATTAGTATATTTGTCTTGTTTTACTAAATACAAGATAAATTTACCTGCAAAACAAAATCTCATATTATATATACTCTTGAATATAAATGTATTTCATCATTTTTTTTATATTTATTTATTCCACTTTTTAATCATAAATATTTTTTCCAAGAGCCTTTTTTTTCAGACTAAGGAGTTGTTCTGTCTGATCTGAGAGATGAATTCCTAAATAACTGCTTAGAAATGTGCATGTTTGTGTATGCATGTTCTGAGCATGCATTTGCGTTAGTATAATGGCATTATTTAGTTTGATTTGGAGCTCCAGGGGCAGTAGGGGTAGACGGCAGTGCTGTAGCCCTGTAGCGGTGACCTGTCTGTGGGGACAGCACTGGGCTGCGGGCCCTGTTTCTGTGTGTTGTTCTGGGACTCATAGAAGGGTAGTGGATGCATAATGAATGTTCTGGTCCACAGGCTCTGTGCACAGCATAATTAGCATCATCAAAGGCTGGAACCCTAAGCAACAAAGCATCTTCTTACACTCTGAGTTTTAACTAAAACAAAGCCACCATTAGTCACCTACTCAACATAAGACATGCCCATTCCATTAGTTCCACAAGTTTGTCCCCTGGTATTGTATTGTTTGTAAAAGATCTTTCTAAAATTGCTTATCTAAATTTTATTTATATGTTAGAGAAATGGGAAAAAATACATAGTAACCATAATGTGTGCTTTCAAATTGCTGGAGCTCACCAAGTTGCTGTACTGTTGGTTGGGATTCATGTAAGAACAACTGTATATGTGAGGATATATGAGAGGACAAGTTGGACAAAAAAGAAAAGAAAAGTATAAGAGAGAGAGAGAAAATAAAGTGTCTTTCTACTGTTCATCTGTGCTCCAGTTCGAAAATTTGCTATTGGCTAGAGACAGGGTCTTCAACTGCAAGACCACGTATATTTTTCTCCCCCCTCTCTCACCTACCTAACAACAACGTCTCGAAGAAAAGGTCAAGGTTGCACCAGAGCACCTGAGCGATTTGCTCCTCACTGAAATTGCATAACCACATTAAACCATTGAATAGGATGGTTTTCCTCCAATATTTGTGGTTGCCCCAATTCAGACCAAATCATAGAGACAAATGGCAAAGGTCAGTATAATATTCAAGGATACAAATCTCTCTTTTCCTTGTATAGTATATGTGATTGGGATTTATAGGATTTGTCAATTTGTTTTTGCCAATGATATGTTAGTTTTAAACCTTGCACAAGCTCTACATCTTTTCACCCACTTTATTTATTGTATTCTGTCTTTCTTTGCTAAGTGTGAGACAGTGGTTGCTCATTATATCTTCTGTGGGTTAGTGTTGAGAAGGTTCAGGTATGGATCCGCTGTGTCCTTTATTGAAAGCTCCAGGGCTCTGGACCATGTGCTACCTGACACCAGTAACTCCCCAAGGGTGGACTGCACCATCGCTGCCCTTGCCTTCCTGTCAGAAGCTGCAACCATCTCAGATGCACACAGGCATACATACCTGCTTACCTTAACAAATATCTGCTTCGAGAGCATTTATGGTGCAAAGATATCCATTCGATGTTTGCGTTTTTAGCTGAAATATATTATTTTTGCCATGCTTTCTCATCTGCAATACTGTGCATCACTAAAATATTCCCTTTTGGATGTTAGAACAGCATTCAGCAGATGTTTTCAAGACATGTATGATTTGGAATATATATTAAGTCTTAAGTTATGATCTGAAATTACTATAGTTACTACCAGAAAAGATTCCAGAGTTACAGTGTTTATCATATGTTTGGAAGACATTATGGAAGAAAAAAAGAGTTGTGAACTGCTAATAATGTTGACTTCAAAATAGAATGCAATGTTTTTCAGATTATGAGCTCTTTCGCAGATGCTTCAGCAATGTATGTACAGTATACACTCACCGACCACTTTATTAGGTACACCTACTTATTCATGCAATTATCAAATCAGCCAATCATGTGGCAGATGTGCGTTGCATACAATCAAGCAGATACTGGTCAGGAGCTTCAGTTAATGTTCACATCAACCATCAGAATGGGGAAACAAAAATGTATCTCAGTGATTTCTTCGAACCTTAAGGTGGATGGGCTAAAGCACAGTATAAGAGCACATCGGGTTCCACTTCTGTCAGCCAAGAACAGAAAGATGAGGCTGCAAAACTGCCCAAAACTGGATAGTTAAGACTGGAAAAACATAGCCTGGTCTGATAAATCTCGATTTCTGCTGAAGTACAAAGATGGTAGGCCCACTGCAGCCTCAGCTTTCTGTTCTTGGCTGACAGAAGTGGAACCCGACGTGCAGAGGTGGGTAGTAACGTGCTACATTTTCTCCATTACATTTACTTGAGTAACTTTATGGAAATAAAAATTACTTTTAGAATAGGTTTAAAAGTGGGTACTTTATACTCTCACTCAAGTAAATTTCAAATATTTTTTTCATTTACTTAGTTACAGTGGGGTTATATTTTTAATTAATGTGTAATTTATTGAGAGATTGGTCTTTTACGAAAGTGGAAGTTCACATCTGCATGCGCTGTCACAAACTATAATTGAAGATGAGTCCATCACTGCTGCATCATGCTCTTCAAACTATGTGAAACACTTTATTCACTTCGCACAGTGAAAAAAAGAATAGTTTCATCATGCAATGCATTCATCTGGTTACACACATTTAACAGGGTTATTCTGTAAATAGGGGTTCTTATGACATAAGTTTTTAAGTGTACATTTTTTAAATCAGTGCAGCAATATATCAGAGCGCTTTGTCCTGCATTCCTCATCCTGCATGTCATGAGCAATATTTATGCCTTTACCCCGCACACTGTATAAATTCATGTAAACATCCCAGTTAAGTGTAAATGCTTTGAGATACGTGGGTGTAAGACGACCGTATGGTTAAGAGAGTGTTGCGTGACTGGGGTTGGTGCCCTACGCAGGGAGTGTCGGTAATGCAGTATAGAACTAATGAACAAAATTATTTAGACACTGAAAACTCTAACTACACTGAACTAAGAATCCACGCAGGACTTTAAAAGCTATGAAATAGTGAAAGTAGGCATTAATAAAGCATGATCTTGCTTTGGTTTATATTTCAGTATTACATATAATGTCCCTGTGGGACATTGTACACGTTTTCACCATAATAATTATTAGAAAGGTTTCCAAACCTCTCTTCTTATTGACAAATTATTCCAGATCTGACAAGAGCCCTTAAAGGGATAGTTCACCCAAAAATTTAAATTCTCTCATCATTCACTCACCCTCATGCCATCAGAGATGTTTATGACTTTTTCATCTGCTGAACACAAATGAAGATTTTTAGAAGAATTTCTCAGCTCTTTTGGTCCATACAATGCAAGTGAATGGGTGCCAACATTGCCAACAAAAAAAAAAAAGCTAAGCATAAAAGTAATCCATAAGACTCCAGTGGTTAAATCAATATCTTCAGAAGCGATATGATAGGTGTGGATGAGAAACAGATCATGTTCACATTCTTCTTCTTGAGTTTTTGGTGATTCACATTCTTCTCTGTATATGGCCCCTGCTGGGCAGGCAGAAGAATTTCTAGCAAAAACAGTACTTAAATATTTATCTGTTTCTCACCCACACCTATCATATCACTTCTGAATATATATATATATATATATATATATTTAACTACTGGAGTCGTATGGATTACTTTTATGCTGCCTTTATGTGCTTTTTGGAGCATCAAATTTTGGCACCCATTCACTTGCATTGTTTTGACCTACAGTGCTGAAATATTCTTCTAAAAATCATAATTTTTGTTCTGCAGAAGGAAGTCAGTCATACATATCTGGGATGGCATAAGAGTAAATTATGAGTGAATTTAAATTTTTGTGTTAACTATCCTTGAAAGTGATATCTCAGCAATAATTTCATATTCTGTCATCATTTCCTTACACTTATGTTGTTCCAAACCCTAGTGACCTGTATCTCAAACAAGTCTGTCCATTCTCCATTGACCTCATCAACAATGAGTTTCTGTCTGCAGAACTGCTGCTCATTGCATGTTTTTTTGCACCATTTTGAGTAAACTCCAGACACTGTTATATGTGAAAATCCCAGGATATCAGCAGCTACAGAAATACTCAAACCAGCTAGGCTGGCACCAAAAATCATGCTATGGTCGAAATCACTGAGATCACATTTCGTCCCAATTCTGATGGTTGATATGAAATTTAACTGAATGTCCTGACACGCATCTGCGTGATTTTATACATTGCACTGCAGCCACTCGATTGGCTGGTTAGATAATAGTATGAATAAGTAGGTGTACAGGTTTTCCTAATAAAGGGGTCGTGAGTGTACATTTCTTTAGCAAAAGCATTAGAAGTGGATTTCTAATAAATCTCTAATGATTGACATCATGTATACCCTATGATTAATACCTTGATAACATTTATTAAATTTTCTTTGTCCATATATGTTTGTCTATGCATTATGCCCAAATATAGACTCCATCTTTGTTTTCTTAGGGGTTAAATACTGCCGTTTATCATGTGTGTGAGATTCTGTTTGACTGAAGTCGCTATTGACAGCAGCACATAGCTGATAAGGGAAGCTTAGTTGCTAATTACTGTGCTGCAATGTCTGTTCCAGTCAATGAAGACATCCTTCTGCCTCTCTCTCTGGACTGGACCCTCTGTTTTTTGAGGAATTGTAGATTAGCCAGCACTCTTTGTCTCACTCTCTCTCTCTCCCTCTTCGCTCAGTCATCAACTCATTAAATGGAAATGTGCTCATTAATGATGGGTATTCCGGCTCTTTTCAGTGAGCCTGCTCATTCGGCTCAGCTCACCAAAAAGAGCCAGCTCTTTTGGCTGCATAACGGCTCTTAAAAAATATATATGTTTTGGATTTTTTCAAGTCAAACAGTTTGCGATTAGTTTGACTATGATTGGATCTTAAAACAGTTCTAATTAAATGATTAGGGTGCACAGTTTGCATATGCCGGTGTAGGTTGTTTGTTTTGTCAAATTCTACACTGTGCTCTAATATTGTCTACATTATAATAATGCATCCAAATGCTACTGTGCTTCCGACTCATTTTCCAATTTCCAGCTGTTGTTTTCACAGTTATCCTTCCTCTCGCTCCTCGGTTGCTAAGTGTGTGTGGCTGTGTTTCGTTTGGAAGAATGCGTCCACCGGAGTTCAAATTTGTCGGCCGCATACGTCATCGAGGCTATCTTGTTTCATTTTTATAAAAAAAATTTTGTTTTTGTTTTTCTTATTTTTTTTATCTGTTGTCAATGCCTTTTATGTATAGGTAATTACAGTTATAAAATGTTTTACCTTTATTGCATTCACAATAAAAAATAAAATAAAAAATAATTAAAGGCCTTGATGACATATGCAGCTGACAAACCTTCCAAACGAGACACAGTCACGTGTCTGTGAGTGAGTTGGCTCCGCCCTCCCTCACACATCTTTGGTTCATTGGTTGACACTGTGTGTCTGATTGATAGGAACAAAGGTGAGGCTGTTAGTCTGAGCAGACAGTCACAGAATGTGTGTGTGCTTGAGCATTCAGGCCTATATTATTTTATTTATTTTTTGTTCTTTTAATTAGTTAATTCTATTAATTAAAATCTTTTGATGATCCATATCGTAATTTTTTTTTCTATTTTTATAAATAGAGTCGGCTCTTCTGATATGTGAGCCGGCTCCCAATGTTCACCTAAAAGAGGCGGCTCTTAGAGCCGACTCATTCTCGAATGACCCATCACTAGTGCTCATTTGTTTGTAAGGATGGCAGGCTTTAGCATCTCTCCTAGCATCTTATCTACACTACAGTGTCTCTCCTCTCGTTAATCTCCAAACATTAGATTACTCTCTTTTTTTTTTTTTTGACAGGAGTGACTGTAAAAGTTTTGCATTGTTTTCCCTGAGAACCAACCTGAGCCTCAGAGCTAAGCATATTAGCGTGTTAGCAGGCATTTTGGAGTTACTAGGTTAGCATGGTTAGGTTAAAGTCATGGGAGCAGTGCGTTGTTGTTGAACTGGACAAGTTATTTATGGTCATTAGCTGGTCCCAGCTTGTTTAGGTGGTTGATCAACTTGCATACCACCCAATGGGGTCAGGGTCTACTAGGACTGGCCTAACTTCTTGGCCTAACAGAGTCAACAACAAACAAGCTACCATGCTCCAGAAACCAGATATATCTCTTTTTTTTCAGCAAGGACATCCCCTTAACATGGAGCTCATGTTTAGCTCATCAGAGACAACAAAAATACTTCTCAGCTTGTATTGCAGTATCCACTGGCCTTGTACAATTAACAGATTCTGCAGTTAAGGGTAGTTTTGCTCATACTGCTATTGGGGAGCTTACAACTGGAAATATTGTGTTTTTATGGGACTTTTACCAGCTTAAACTTAGCCCACATTTTCCAAAAGCAGGGGGGAAGAGAGAAAGATAATGCTGAGATCAGCAATACGGTATAGCTATAAGTGAAAGGAAAGTAGAGCACAGTGCAGAAATTGCTTATAGATTTGTTTTTGTCAAAATTACAAATGGCCTCTATGTGTCTTTTCCCTTCAAGTTTTACACTCTCTGCATTTTTAGTGTCATGCATAACTCCATAGACCATATGTGTGTGGAATTGTGTGCTACTTTTGGCTGAATGTGTTAAATAGAGGGTAAATGACAGTGCGCACACACCCTTATGTTTGACACCGACAGGGATAAATGTCACTCGTGACAATGTGTGTGTCATGCCAGAGAGATGCCCTTTTCGGTGACGTCCCCATACGACCCCTCAGGCATGCTCGGGTCTCAATATGGTGTCAAGTGCTGGGACCTGCACATCTTTATGCATGTTCACACCTTGGTACACACAGATCTGCAGGCAGGTGGAGCTCAGGGATCCCAGGGTGGAGAAGTGCTGATGGAGTAGGATGTAGTTTTTGGATCGTTGTGTCAGCAGAGATGCCTAGTGTGATGCCAACCTCTCTTCCTGTGCCATTTAACCTCTACGGCTCACCCTCTATATCCCTGCATTGGTGTAAATTTTTATTTTGAAGTGCTAGCTCAACCAAAATAGTTGCATAAATTTGGGGTTTACTGTCCCTTTAAGCCTAAACAATATTTTCCTCTGGAATAATTTTTCGTTCATTTAAATATTTTGTGTTCATTTGGGTGTATAGTCAAAATCATTTGACATATATTTTACATTATCACTGCCTTGGCTTATTCCGAACCTGCTCTTATGTTTTGTAAATAAACAGTTCTTAAAGATGCCATATGTAACATTTTTCATGTAATATTCGTTAATGTTTTTGCCAACATGTGAATGGCTTGTAACGCAACATAAAAAATTAGCCCTTCACGGACTTCCTATGTTGCCTATTAAAGCCTGTAGACTTATTTTCATGCAAAGGGAGCAGGGCGCTTTTGCTGGGAAAATCCAAAGGATGTGACATTTATGCATGCTCCCGAGAGCCTTGCCTCAGAAAGTAGCTTCTCTTCCGCAACTCGACAGCGTCAACAGACAGTCTGCAACACTAGGTAACGTTACCTTAGAGATGGAATCCAGAAAACGTCCAGCTCCCAGCACAACACCGACTCCTACACAAACTCTGTGGAAGACAAAAAAAAAATGATGTATCTACTGAATCCCATCTGGCTAAGTGGGAATGTGATCGTGGTTGAGCAAAAACTAGAGTGAACATAGGCAGTGCATTTGGGTTCCTGGAGGGACCTTCATTAGTTTTTGGGGATCAAAACAAGTTTTGAGAATCAAAACTGACCCTGAATTGGCATTCTTCTTATTGGACAGGTAATTTTAGAAATAATTCAAATAATTTCAACGATCTTTCAAGTTAATGTCAAGGTTAATCTGTAATTATTCTGCAAGGTAAACTACAATACTACATGAAATTAATGCTAGACAATGTTCAAGATAATGCAAAAAGCTCCATTCATTAGTGTAACATAACTTGGTTATACAGAAAATATATAAATTCTATTATTATAAAACAATAGCGCATCGATATATCAAATTGACAGTTGTGATGGAATCACATCAGTACTGAATTGTGTCAACATATTTATAACGTACAGTCTATTTTATCAACAGCTACTGTCATCATCCACCAAATTTAGCTAACAGCTATTTATAAAGCTGGCTAGCATTTATCGTATAAATGCAGTCAATGTATCATGCAAAGAAAAGTGATTACTTCAAACTACAATCTCGCATAGCCAGACCTACATCCAAACTTTGTTTTAGCCCTTTTCCAGCACTGGAGAGTCAAATATAATATACAGTCTCAAAGTTTGTAGTAAAACAATCATAACTGTGTAATTTTAATATGCTACCTCATCTGTCAGCATGATGTCAGTGAATCACGTTTTGGTCGATGCTCGCTCGCGTCCCAATGGAGTGTGTGCACGAGCACGTGCATGAGCAACAGGTAGCTGGCTGCAGTTCACTTAACGGCCACAGGTGTTATTAATAACAAGGTTTTCTGAATATTATATACTGCACCTTTAAATAATGATGCCATATAACCCATTAATATGGACCGTTATCCATAATAAAAGGTGCAATCCATATTGCAAATGGCCACAGCAAACACTTAATTAATCTTAATTGCCTGCCAGTTGGAGCAGCTTGCGGAGTAACGTCATTTCTCTAAACTACTTCACCCTGTGAAATTGCACACACTTTATTTTTTTCTCATCCATTTCCCATGCTTGACGTGATGAAGTGCAAGCCTGCTATCTGTCTGCTTCTTATCCACTATAATTCCACTGCACGGCGGGCCAGAACATTTTTTTCACAAACTGCCAAACAGATTCAGATGTTTGTTGGGAGGCTATTTGCCATTGTGGTCCAAGCGGAAGAGATGTGGGGGTGTGCTCCTCTGTCCTTATCACTGTGTTGCACACCTGCAATCCTTGTGTTGCGGTGCTCCTTATTAATTACCTCCTTCAACCTCACTCCTCCAGGCCTCCTTCCAATATCTGCCCACGCTTTCCTGTCTCCCTTGTCTATTAATGCCACTGAAGCCATTTTTGGTGAGATTTATTGGTCTTAACATGTGGCTTACAGGCCAGGGTACAAAGAATAAGCCGTACCCCTTTTGTAGATGCCATGTTTTGCTGCCCCCGTCTAGGGTAAGGAGACCGTTATCTTAAGGTGCAGCATTCTAATCACTACAACTGAACTAGTTTACTACTCATCACACTACAGCAACACACAATCCTATAGAAAAGTCTGATTTAGTCCTCAACACTACTTGTTGACCAGTGAAAGGCCTTTAATTTAATAAGGTCTCATTCTCAGTCAGTGAGACATTCAGGTAGATGGGAAGAGAAATAAGTAGGTAGGTAGACATTCTTTTGGCTGGGGTCATAGTGAAGTTAGGTGACTAAAAGCTGTTAGCTGGTATGCATTCCATAATGATCATCCACCGATGGATCTTTTGGCCTTCAATCATGATCTTATTCCTGAAATGCCCACGACTATGATGATAAGCTAACATATGGGTTAATGAATAGCATTTCGAGAGGTTTTCACTGAATGGCAGACAGATACATTTTATGAAATTCACCGTCAAAACATCTGCTGTTTTAAAGTTGTAAAGACATGTGTGATATTTTCCTTTCAGACAGAACACATACCCATTATTGGTCTCTTAGCTACTTATGGTTGCATCAGTCAGGCTAGTCATTGAGAGGTAATTTGGAAACACTTTAGGGCCTGAAGATGGATAGTTGTCAAGATCTCTCTCCTGTCTGAAAGTACCGTAATAGTCCTGTCTCTCTCTCTCTGGCAGTCAGTGGGAGGCTCCTGTAATATGCAGGGTCCATCCCTGTTGTGCATTGAAGAGCACTTATTCTCCTTATAATGGGACATGTGTGCAACGACCGTTTCCACTCCGGCTGAAGGAGAAGAGAGAGGTAGGCATATGGTGTTCTTTTAGGAATGTTTATTTGTCTCAGCGAGGGAAAATGGCTGCCCACTTTCTCTTTTCTTACTCTTTTGCCTCACACAAAAGTGCTCGTCTTTTTTCCAAAGAATATTATACTGTGAGAAGAAAGAACAAGAGTGTCTTCAAAGAGAAGACATGTGACTGATCAGGCCCAACCGAGAACATTAAGCATGAGATGCAGCGAGTGACCACGGCATATGCGTCTACAGAGTGTAACTGTATCCTGCTATTTTAGGCACTTGGCCTGAGATAATGTACCACTCCCAGCAGCACAGCTGGAGAGGGTGAACCAGCGGAAACAACAGCAGTAGTAGCAGCAGTTGGAGTGGGTTCACCCCGATCCAGCCCTTGGGGTCAGGAGGGGTCTAAGATCTGCCAGTTGGCAGATACCTCCATGGTGATGAATGTTCGGGAACTCATTGGGTGACACCCAATTTCTCATCATTAATGCAGGCCATTATAAGGCCGTTTCCACTGTCATTGATCCAACAGTTGTCCCCATCCCTATGCTCACGATTGTCCCACAGCTGACCAGCCCCTCAGGGAGAAGATAGTGTATGGGGGGGTGGTCCAGGTCATCGGTTATCAAGAAAGGAGGATGGAGATCAAGCCCCTGGCACTGCGTCAGCAACAGCAGGAAGGTGCAGGAGCATGGCAGATGTTGTGAAGGATGCATCTCCTGTTTGCATACAGATTTGGTTTTGCTGACAGTAGAAGCAAATGGCAGTGGTATGTAGTTCTATCCAGATGCCACCACAACGTAAAGGTCACCCTTTATGATAGGGTGATTGCAAGGGAATGCTCAGTGATATTGTGTTAAATGACAGAAAATGTATTTGTATGTTTGGTCATGATTTTATCATGATTCTATCCACATCAAGAGCAGTCATGAAGCGTATTGGTGCTGGAAAGAACTTTAGTATGTCTGAAAGATTTTCCACTTTCTGTTGATAGCCACAGCTCTCTGGAATCTTCACATCAGTTGAAGCATTTCTATTTGTACTTCCTTCCTTCGTTCCTTCCTTTCTTTCTTCTTTCCTTACTTACGACCCCCTTATGAACTTATTTACCTCAAATTTTCTCCAACTTTCTATTTTACTCTTGTGCTTACAAATTATATCAAATAAAGCAAAGGCAATGCTGTCAACTGTAAATTTGCTGATCATCAGGGCCTCTTTGCTTCCACCCACTAAGGAAATGACAGATTCCAGAAAGGTGTAAGAAAGAAACAGAAGGAACCCCCACCCCCCCAAGGATCTGTCTGCTACTCAACAGTATCTCTTGATCGGGATAGCTCTTACCACAAGCCCAGCTTCCCTGATGACAGTACAGGCCAGATGGAAGGTTTCCTTTGCCCTGCAGGGGACAGACTGTATTTAGCAGAGCTAACTGTTGCTTTTCTCTGCCGAAGTGCTTTTTTTTTGCTAAATATTCTCCTCAGCTAAATAAGGGATACTTTAATAGTGAGAGATTCCTTTAGAATCTCTCACATTTAATTAAAAAATGTATAATTAAATGGTGTTTAATGTGTGTGTTATCCTTTTTAAGAATAATATATAGGTGTTAAGTCAAAACAAAGTGATACTGAACCTGTCTGTCTACTCGTCCAGCCGCGAAGCAGGAATGGACTCTTTGTACAGGTGTTTTTTAGAAGGGACTGCCTGTTTGTATGTGTGTGTGTGTGTGTGTGTGTGTGGGTCAGCTCGATGGTGTAATTACTCGGATCAGTGAGCATGATAGTGGGGCCATGCTCTCCTGTCAGTAGTAGGTCGTGGCCGGCAGCTGGGGAGCTAATACTGCTATCAACAGCTGTGTAATCACAATCCTGTAGTCCAGCCAGACTGGGCTCACTCACCTGGCAACACACAGCAAACACTATCCTTTGGACTTCAACTCCTATGATCCTTTGCTATATTTGCAGGTGCACACTGAATAGACAGAGCCTTGAGCTCTAATTAGAGTCCTGCATATGAAGTGGTCAACTGTTTGTTGGAAGCCTGACTCCAGGTGGAGAGGTCACGTTTTTTCCAATAAAATAATGCAGAGCAGAAGGGATTTGATAAGTGTTAATTTTTAGGAATATATTAATCGACTTGTAACTGATTCCACTGACGCTATTATTTAATTATTGGTCTATTTACACATTCATCAGATGGAGGACTTTACTTGTAGCATTGCGCCTTGCTATTCTTTTCAGTGTCTATTGAAGTTATGTTGTGTTATAGAAAAAAAAAAAAACTCTTGCAAAATACTGTTTTCATGATAAATCGTAGCTACCAGCTTCGTATTTCCAAATACACAGGTACACATGCCCATACATTGTCATTTTACTCCTCTCTACTAGTCATTCAAACAGCTTCAAAACTACATTGGCTGGGGACGTATTATCTGGAGTTATTGCTGTTTTGGCTGATCCCATCTTCAATTGTTGGCGAGAGGCATCGGTCACGGTGGAACTGGTGGGCTGTGTGGTCTCGGGGAAGATGAAGACATTAAGGGGAGGTGTTGCTTTATTACTTCACTGTTTCCCTAATGGAAGAAAAAATTAAATTAGCTGCTAATTTGCACTGATGTCTCTGGTGGCAGGAAGTAGCATGTCGTGTCAGTTTCTATTAGAAGAAGCTCTGTCACTTTTTTCCCTGCGATATTTTCTTCTGACTAAACAGAGAAAGCACATGCTGCTATTGACCTTTTATGAACATGGAAAAATATATTGATGGCATTCTAACTGACATAATGTAATTAAGAAAACAAAATTGGTGTTCTATTCATTGTGTTCGTGTAGTATTTATATCTTTAATTTAATATTTTAGATTTTGAAGCAGATTAAATTTTTAACGCCTATTCAAGACAACTGTCTCTTTGATGTCAAACCACGTAAAGCTCATGTTTTTCAACAACAAATCCCATTATTTCATTAATTAACTGTCGGCGGATGTCTTACCGTGCTGAATGCGATGACTGACTCTTTTAACTACAAAGAGTATCGTAAAGAAAATTGCACCTCTGTTTAATAAGATTAACCACATTTCTTCTAAAGAATGTCACATTAATTCCTTGTAGAAAAGCTTGTGCTGAATAACTAATTGAAATAAAATCAAAATTGCAATATGACGTGGTGCGATTATCAAACTGTAAGGGCTGTGATTTTTTCAAATCTAAAGTAATATCATAACACCAGGATTTTGTGGACAGAAGAATGGATGAGAGCATTTCTCTGCATCACAAGGCCATTGCCATCTCAACTACATACAGAAAAGACTTATTTCAAAGACTTGTTTTGACAAATAATAGCTTCGGCCAAAATAAAGGGTCAGGGGGTTTAACCGAAACGTATAGCAAATCTGCATGCAAGTTAAGAAATATTTCTGTAAAAATGTCAACTTAAAAATGACTTATAATTGGGCTCCAAAAAATAATGATATAAAGTGGGCTAAGACCCTATCACAAAACAGGTACACTGTATATGTTTCACCGTATTTTTTACAAATATTTAATGCTAGGTTTGGTTCTTTTTAAGACTACTCAGTTGTGAACATCCTTTCTTGAAGAATATTTCTGATTGATTTCCATTTACCCCCGATTAAGAGTCAGACATCTGGAATATTGCCTTGCATATCAGGCGTGTGTCATCTGTTTTGCATTCAAGAGCTTTAACGGCAGTCGTTCCTCCTCCACGCTATCAGAATAACTTCAGTCGCTTGCATTAGGAATGTGAGCCCTCTGCCTGACTTTGACAGATGAATAGAAATCAAGCTGCATTGTTACATAGGTGGTTGTGATTGTTTTCCCTCCTTGGTAATAGGGGTATTTCACATTCTACTGTGGGAATCTGCCTTTGTGTGTTTCTCGAGTGTAGGGGAGAGTAGGGTAAGATGTGTCAGTTCTTGTGTCGCACCATTAATCTAGCAAACTGTTCATATGTTTTGTCACGCGACCATATGTATAGAAAGAACAAATATAGAATAGACTAGGCCACAAATATGAAGACAATCGTACACTGCTATTTGTGATTGAGAGATACACGTTACAGAAAATGAGAAACACTTTTTTTCCCCTACATTTTCTACATTGCTTGTAAAAAAAATAATTAAAAAAAAATCGTCAAACTTTTCCAGGCCATTAAATATGTGACATATGTTGGTATATTTCCAATATATAAAACAATGTGATTTTATTTGCTAGATTTAGCCATGTATCATTAAATGTAGTTTTTCAGTATTAAACTGTAATATCACTCTTTCCAATGCTATTACCAAGGTTGACTACCCTCACCTTTTTCTGGTTGGCTTAGGAAAATGTAAATAGTATACAGCAAAATAAGACTATGAATGGCAAAAAAGTAAAATTATTTAAAATGTAAATCATTAATATAACTTACACCTTGAATCATATTATTATGGTTCCTTGTTATAGATTTTATTTTCCTCCAGTTGGTAGCAGACATCCTGGAATATAACTGGAAGTGTTATTTTTAATATTATAGTTATAATATATTATTATTATTATTTTACTTAATCCCTTTTCTCCTTGCATAGGAGACAACTTATTTAAAGTGGCACATCTTACCCCAATCTCCCCTTGTTTTTCTGTTTGTCTGTCTGAAATGTGTATTTCTCTTTCTCTGTGTGTGTGATTTCTGTGTGTGTTCCCCTCTCTGTGTGTGTTTTTTTTCTCTCGGGTCGCCGGGCTGCCCCGAGTTATGTTGCTGTCAGTCTGGAGCTGTAAGCCATGCATTAAGACGGAGCAAGAGACAGAGAAAAGCATGAAAAATACATGGTTATCATGCCGCCACACTGAGCACAAATGCCTAATTGGGAAAGAGGCTCTTTTCCCCTGTTTGTGGTGCTGAAGCAGTCTGCAGGCTCCAGGGCTCCGGCTCTGTAGAGAGATGCCACAATGCAATTCTTATTATACTAATCTTATTTATTCAGACACAGCTTTTTGGGTATGGATTTCACAATAATGTGTTCAGAAAACCCTTTAAAAAAAAAAATAGCAAATGCAAGTAACGAGAAAATGACAAATGAAAACGGAAATAAAAAAATCTAAACAAAGCAGCAAATGTTTGTCTTTGGCTGTGGGTGTTGTGTCTGGTTCACGTTTTTGTGTCCATAAACATTCTGGTTTGCTGTGTCTGTATTTAGTAGGAGGGGTATGGTGGAATGATGCATATACTGTGCAACGGTAAAAATGTGTCATCCGGTAGTGGTTTTCTTTACCGTTTATAATACAGTAGATATATTTGCAGGCTCAAAATATTCTTCAGTATTTACAGGCACACTAGCGAAAAAAACGAATAAAATACCTGTATTTGTATTCTGCAATTTAGGGTCTATAAAAGCATCTTTAAGGGTATTAACACTGAAGGGAAATCCTGTAGCCCAGTATCGCATAACAGTCATATAGCACATGTGTCGAACGTCTTTGTTTGTGGGCACGTTCGAGTATAGTTTTAAAGTATAGAGTGTTCCACTACACGTATATGCTAGCATATGAGTAAAAACTAAAACTAAAGTATACTTTGAGCTTAATTGGGCAGGACTTGTTTTAATTATTTGTGCATGAGCATGGCACATATACATGGATTACTGTATATATACATTTTAGGGCTGTCGATTTAATGAGTTAATTCAGTGAGATTCATTTTATAAAAAATAACACATTAAAAACGCAATTAATTGCAATGCCCCAGGACCGTAATAAGGAAGATTCCTAAGAAATGCAAACTTGTAGTACCACCTGTTTACACCTGAGGGCAGTAAGTGAAACGTCAGCTGTGTGGTAACGCGCAGTTTATACAGTGAAGAAAACAACCATCCATCAGCAACACAACAAAAACATGCATTACGTTCTTGCGTTCAAAACACTTGATGGAGCACAAATCCGAACTAAGAGATCTCAAAATGTGATCTAACTATTAAACTGTATTTAACTTGACACAGTGACCAAAACATTTATGTTTATGACGCAACGCACCCAAGACGGTACACAAGCATGTCTGACGCAGGTGTAAATTGACGGGTCCTTAAACCTTAAAGTCCTCATAGTTAATCTATAGTAAAAGCCACTTTTTGTATTGTCTTATTAATGATTAACTCTTCTGCCACAAGAATGTAATGCATTTTAATGTATTTTATTTTATATATATATATATACATATATTATTTATATATATATATATATATATATATATATATATATATATATATATATATATAAAATTACAAAATAATATATATATATATATATATATATATATATTTAAAGATAACATGTATAATTATTTAATCATTATATATTGAATTATTGTTATATGAGGGCTTTCTCAGCATATATTTGTATGTGCGATTAAATGCGATTAATCGCGATTAATTAATTGGTACACCATGTAATTAATTTGATTAAAAATGTTAATCGATTGACAGCCCTAATATATATATATATATATAAAGAAGACGAATACCCTATTCGGAAAGGCATAAATAATGACAGTTTAATCCGAATGATAGGCTATAAAAAATATTCGTTTGACTGATTATTTAAGAAGCACAAGGATAAAGCGACATTTTAAATAAACACATCCAAAATTACAACAAATGTATAAATCTATGCAGCCAATATTTCTAAAGTGTAAACCTTATGAATGAAAATGCGCAAGGTGTGATTTCAGATCAGGGAGTCTCGACTCCCGTTTGCGGTCTCTGTTAATTGTGGGCGTCTGGAGCTTGTCGAGTGTGACATTAACTAAGATGCAACATCATATACACTTTCCACTTCTTGAAATGTCTATGTTAACGTATCACACGATTCACACGTGATTCTGTGTATTCATTTAAAGCCTAAACATGAGTGCAATGCTATTATACACATAGAATAAACGTTACTAAACTTTGATAGATTTTATTAGATTTATCTGAAAACAAAACGAGAAAATAACATATGCAGTGTAGTCATATCTTTTAAAGAAGTACCTTTCATTTGTACAGTATTTAATTAACTGGTTTATACAAAAATAGGCATTACCATATGGTTTTAAACATACAAACCATTTCATTGTTGAATTTCCAGTAAGCATATGGTAGCTGTATTGTGATATATATGGTCACTGTGATATAACATTACTCATTCTGCTGACACCTTGCTATGGGTGCTGCAGAATTGGGTGCCTGTATTTACCCCAAAATGGAGAGTAATGGTGTTTGGATTTAAAGTGAAATTTGAAGCTGTTTCGCATGTTGAATTTGGCCTCTGGCACTGATGCGATGAATGTAAAATTTAATGAAGGACATGCTATTTACCCTCCTCTTCCACCTTCTACCGTTCATTCTCTCATCCATTAAACACAGCCAGTTCCAAACGCTTGTCCCTACACTGCCTGATTATAAAACAATGCCTTATCAGAAGTGCATTCTCCATCCATAAATCAATTGGAAGCTGGGTGTGGATCTGCCAGGCTGCATGTAAAACGTACCAACTGCCGACAGCACACACATAAGTGTCCAGAGCAGCCCCCTCTGAGAACAGCCAAATTAATAACAGTAAGTGGATAAAACCCTGGGTCACACCAGCGTCTAAATGCAATTCATGTGTGCGGATTAAAGTGCAGTCGGACAAGGCTGACTGAACCGATTGCGCTCTCCCATGATTCCGCTTGATTCACATGCTAATGCCAAGCAAAAAAACAAGGCGTAATTGGCACAGGGAGAAAACAGTGTTTTTGAAACCTAGAGTATTCTCTGTGAATGTGACTGGCTTTACATGATACAAAGAAAACACACATTTTTCATACATGCAATTTCAGATCTGGTCATGATAACAGCCACAATGTTAGTTTCAGAATGTTAGTTTTAATGACGGTGAGCAAATGTAGACAGAATGTTTTGGTGAACTATTCCTTTAACTTGACAAACGTTTTGTTTTAAATGTGGTTAGTTCTTTGCTGTTGTCAAAGAGCTGTCCTCTGTTTGTCCTGGAGAAGACAGGCGGGTCATGGCACCTGATTAAGTGTGCTTGTGGTCTTTGAGACCTTGGGTTCCTGTGGTCATCCAAGGTTTTATATTACGCTTTATTCCTCATCATAAATCCCGTTGAAGGATGTCTCTGTGTTTCAGACAAGCTTATTCATCTCCTCTAACCTTCTATTGCTCTTGTTTTTTTTTCTCATCATTTTCCAATTAAGACGCGGTTTTCCCAAGGTAATTGTATGCTCTGCTTTTCAAACTATTGTCTTTCAAACCATCAGTTTTTGAGGATTCTAGCTGTCCATTTATTTCCCTCTTTCTTATTGTCCTCTTCCTTTCCCCTTCAAATGGCTGTCTTCGTGTTTTCGCCACTAGTGGCTGTTGTCGCCAGCACTCCAGGGAGCTGATGGCTCTCATGATCTCCACAGGAATGAGAGAAGAGGTTGTTACTGTAATTTTCTCAGGCAATGTCAACAAAGGGCAGAGAGTAAGGTTGGGGGTGGATAAAGCAGCTTTGCCATTTCGTGCCATTATGTGATTTTGTGAAGGCTATGTCCGAAAGCTGACAAATGCTGCCTTCAGAGGTACAAAGACAACAAGGCAAATCTGAATCAAATGACTGTGTAACATCCTAAGATGGTTTACAACAAAGATGGCTTGATCTGGTTGGTTACCGAAGGCAGCCTTGAAAAAATATTGATATAAATATTGTGTTCAAGGTAAAAAATAAAATCAGTCTTAGGCTCATGTTTCAAATGAAGAGGGAGGTGTGCTGTATATTTACTGTTTTCTACCAGTTTTTTTTTTTAAGAACAGAAGAGTTGTTGGAATTTGATCATTTGTGTTGTGGTGGACATAAGGCCGTCTACTCAGATGGACAGGAATGAGTCCAACAGTCCAACCTCTCACCCCTGTTTGTCACCCCATTTGACATGCAGTTTTTGGGGCCAGGTGTGGAGACGGCTGAATGATATGATGTCAAAGAGATGGGGGTCAGCTAATCCAGTGGCCCAGCATGCCAGCACTCTCTCACGCACAACTGCCTTTCAATAAATAAAAAATAGAGAATGTGTTTCGCAAATGTAATATTAACCTCACCATCTCCAGAGAGAGAGAGAGAGACCTAGGGTTTGGTTCATGAGCAGGTCCCTGAATGGAGCCGAAGACACACTGTGCTAATGGAAACACAAGCACTCAGTGTTTGAAGATTAGACCACAGCGTACATCCTTTAAGAATGTAAATCTCTAGAGAGGTAGGAGGAGGGATATGGAACACCAAAAGCATCCTGTTTGAACCCAATGACTGCCTATTGCAACTCATTCCTGTAGCAACTACGAGTTCCAATGCATTTTTGCAACCCACCGTCTACTGCAATCACAAAGGTCATGTTCTGAGGAAGGAGGCAGAAGGGGCTGAAATGCTGCCTTCACCTGAAGTTGGCTGGCCACACTTGCAAGCCTGTCTCCTGCAACGCTGCTCAATCAACCGCAACCCCCTCTCACACCTCTCTGCTTTTTTAGGAGATAGCCAATTGGTCACGGTTCCTAGAAGAAAGAAACTGACCTCTGGAACTGATTTTTTATTCTATTTATCAATAAGCCAGAACTGTTCTTGTCCAGTGACCTCCAGAATGAAGCCATAAGAACATTCCTTTTGTCTTCTGGCCAGAAGTCAGAAATGTTAATTTGCATATTGTGAGAGATAAAATACTCTGGCATTCTCTGAAATAATATTAATTGAGACCTTAAAATAAAGAGAGAGAGAGAGAGAGAGAGAGAGAGCAAATCGAAAGAATAAAAAGAAAACCGCTCCAGTCTTTATCTTCAACTTTCATTACTAGGTGGTTAATGGAACGATGGCTTGGAGGGAATGTTAATGACTGATTCTCTAGTTAGAGAAGCTATTTGCTCATTGTTTGTGTGTGTGTGTGTGTGTGTATCTGTGTTTGTGTGTGGTTTTATTTTTTTTCTCCATTTCAAAACTGCGATTCTGTCCTGCCAGTGTAAATCTTTGTCACGTTAGATTTCTTATCGTTAATGACTTCTTGCTTATCAAACCAAATAAGCGACAAACAGTTGCCACATCCCGCATTTAATTCCATTGCTATATTCTGAGGCTATGTCTTAGATTTAAAGAGAAGGCAAATGAAACACAATAACAGTGATAGCAAAACTATATGAGGAGTGAGGAGGCTGTTCTAGCAAACTCAGAGGCATGGAGACAGGATTTCATCAGAGGTGGGATCTGTATTTGATTCCCAAATAAGGCAGACGGAAACTATTTACAAAACAGAAAACAATATGACATGAGATTAAAAAATAAATAAATAAAACAAGATTAAATGATTTGACCAAACCATTTACGTAAGCACTGCCATTAACTTATAAACAGTTCTTCTAAATCATACAGCTGAATTAAAACAGAATTATAGCATAAATCATGTTTAAAGTAAATTTATCCTACTTCTGGGTAACACAGACAATAGATGGTCCATATAGGGTACTCACAACATTCCCATAGGGAGACCGGAACACTCAAACACAGAACAAAGACCACAATAAGATAAGCACTAAATCCTCAACTTGCTTAATGCAAAATAAACTGAATACTGAATTTTGGGGTGATGAGATTATGATTTAGTAGATGAATGCAGTGGAAACTGAATTCATTTTGGGAGATGTTTTTGTATTGTTTCCACTCGCGGCAGCGCAGTCTATTAATTGGTGCACACAACCAAACTAATGCATGTATCTACGCATGAGTGTGTGTGAGCATGAATGTATGCATGTATGGAACAATGAGTACATGTGGGATGTATTGATAAACAGAGAGCGCAGACATTTAAACGGATAATCAATACATTTACAAACACATAGTCCAATGGCAGCAATGGCTGCTGTGATGGAGACTAATCTGTCCTGTCACAGATTCCCATTGCCAACATCCTATTCTAGAGTGTTTGTTCATTCTTTACATGCATGTACAGTATGTACTGTTTGTGTATTTATACTGTATACTGTGTGTATAAATAAACCTGTATATATACAGTATATATATACAGTATATATATATATATATATATATATATATATATATTAATTCAGTATAAATGCATACATAATAAATTATTGCATGTACACACACACACACTACTAACATTTTGACCCACAATTCCCAAAGTATGTTTAAAAGTAATCTTTTGTAGACTATGTAATGTAAATCTCTTGTTCGTATGTTTTTCTCTTGTGTAGTCTCAAAGTCTTTGTCTAGATGTATCTGTGTTCTCTCTCTTTATCTCTCTCTCTATTTTTTCTCTCTTTCTCTCTCATTTCACATCCATTTTCTTCAATCACTTCTTAAATAATAACCTGCAAACACAGACTCTTCATTTATTTACACTGCAATTGTACAGTGTGTTACAGCGAATGAAATAAAAGGTCGGCAAAACTGACTACGCCCTAATTGTATCTGGCCCAGAAATAGATGTGACATGTTCCCCAATTGTTCACATTCAAAATGCAAGCACTGCACTATTGAAAAGCAGCTTCAAAGCATCCACACCAGAGATCAAAGACTCCGCTCTTTGCTGACTAATTAACTCGCCGTTGGCTGTGCAGATATTTAAAATCTATTTTATTGAAATAATAATCTAAATAAATAAATAGATAGTCATTATGTCCACACAAACATAAAAATCGAAATACATTTATGCATTTGGCATATGCTCTTGCAACTTGCCACTGTTGGTCCAACGGTTTACCAGTTGAGCTACAGAAATGAATCGGAAATGTTAAAATTAAATTGTGTTTGAGAGCCATAGATTTGGTTCGTTGCCATTCTCCGGCACATTCTTGGCCTTTATCTTTATTTAATCACCTTATATCTACATGTATGTGTTATAAATGTGTTGTACACGCCAAAGGCGTTTAATCTACAGAGAGGTGCTTTGCAATTTCAAATGTCCTTTATGAATCCAATGTAATTTCATAGATGTGTGTGGGTTGCGTAGAAACTACTTTCACTAGACAAATGATAAAGCAGTTCTTTTGGGCAGGAATCCGGTTTTCAGTGCCAGGCCTCTAATGGTTGTTCGTGCTTGAATATGCAGTCTCTCTCTCTCTCTCTCTCTCTCTCTCTCTCGCTTTCATTCACGTCTCCCATCTCTTCCCCTTCATTCAACTTCAGACAGATGTTTTATGCCTCGCTGACATTCCTGCAGCGAAAAGCCCAACCAACGAGTTATTCAAGGTCAAAAGAGAACAAGAGGAAGAGAGACCATTCAAAGAAAACTACAAGCTTTGCTTTTAACAATTCTCTAATTTCTCAAACTGAAACAAACTGAATCTCTATAGAATTTTTTCTAAAGTGTATTTTTTTTCCATTCATTTTCTTCATAGAGATTTCAAATAATTCTTCAATAAAGAATTTGTTTTTAAGTATCTACACTTGAAAAACAAATCTATTCAATTAAAATGGCAAAAAACACGACAGGTAAGGAACTCTGCATTCCATTTAGCATTGCGAATGACATTATCGAATCAGAAATGATGGTATAATGTAAAACTATTGACTTATTGCCATTTAATTATAAGTATAAAAGCAATACATTTTAAGTTTATTGCAAAAATATTGAAGTGTGTTGGGAAGCTGACTTGGTGGATCACTCATTGAAATTACAGTCATTTTTATCTTTTACAGAAGCGTATATCATTGCTTAACAACCTCTGAGCAACCTCTGATGTCTGTCTAGAAAGGTTTATAAAGGTTAATCAATCTCTACAAAGAACATAGATGGGATTTTTACTTTGAGAACCCAACTGTTGCAGTCTATGAAACCCATTCCAGTCTTTTCCACTTTTATACTCTACCTGATGCTAATCCATTTTGATTTAGTGCTACATTATATATCAGCATGAGCTTTTGTCTTTAAGCAGCAAACAACTTCTAAATCCCTCTTAAAGTCTTGGGAATTCGTCAGGCTTAGTTCAATTAAAGAAGATGATACCAATAATGGCTGCCAACCCTGTAATTATTACTAAAGGCTGATATGTTTGTCCAACACAATAACTGTCAGTGATCAATTGGCTGAGAGGTTGTTCCTTGCTGGTTCCTCTCAATTTTGGTTTAATCTTGGGCTGAATTTCAGATTGTTTTTTTCTTTGGAATCACCTGCTGTCATAAAAAGCACCCTGGCTTTTCATTTATTCATTTGTTCCACTCATCCATCCATCCGTGCCTCTCTTCATTTTTCATACCCCTGCCCTTCCTCCCGTTTGAAGCAGGTCACTGAGGGAATAGAGGAAGGTCAAAGAATTTCTCTCTTATTCATCATCTTGTCCTTCATATACATTCTTGTCATTGGCTGAGCTGCCGATATTGATTAAACGGATAGGAAAGGGTTACTAAAGAGACAGTGGAGGCTGTTTTGGAGAGCTTGGTCTAATATGCAGATGATGTCATTAACACAGCACCTCTGCTGTCCAGGGCCATCGAGTTTCTGTCCAAGCCTGTTAGTTTGAGACTTCATGCTGACAGCTTCTGTCCAGAGTCCACGTGGGGCCCGGCGCTGGCCCGTTAGGCTTTCAGCACCCTGTCTGAGCTGTGTGTGTGTGTGTGTGTGTGTGTGTGTGTGTGTGTGTGTTTGTAGTGCCATTAATAGGCTATTCTTCCATAAATACACACATGTGTGCACTCTGTGTGGTGATAACACAGTTAAGCCACTGTTGAAAAAGTTCTTGACACATAGTTGACCTTAGAATAATACTGAATACTTTGTCATGGTGTGTTTTCAGCAGGCTTGTTGACAGGGGTTTGTTCTATAGTGCTGAGCGTCAAGAGCTTGTTTTTCGAAGAAGGATCATTCCTAGAAAGCCGAGAGCATGTGTCCTCCAGTGTAAATCCATTGTGTTTAATAGCAATGAGGCAGTATACAGCACGATAATACACTGAGGTTATATGCATTACATAGGGGAGACTGGGCTAGTTGTCACATGGTAAAATTGTCAAGGACTATATCTCAGTAACTCTGTGTCTCTGGCAGAGCTTTTGTATGTTGGTTTCAAACTCCTAGTTCTAAACCCTCTAAAATTTGAATTTGCATCATATTTTTGTTAAAGCTCTTGGGTAAACAAGTGAACATAATCAAACCACACTGGCATACATTCAAGGCAAGGGTCAACTATGCAAAAATTTACTGAAAGGTTTAAATGTGGTCTACCTATTGGTATACCAGGTGTACCTATTCCATAGCACTGATCATGGCACAAACATTCACACATACACTGCCAAATCAGCACTTCATAAGGTTTCAGCAGGCATTTTAAGAAGCCCATGTAGACATGGATTTGCATGCGTAAGAGCACCTGCTCGATTCAGCACTGAACAGCTCCACGTACATTTACATTTATCTCTCTCCCTATGTCTCTAGTGGTGTAACTTCATATCAGTGCACTAAACCCTCTTGTTGAGGAGCATGTTGGAATTTAGTGCTCAGATCTAGATCAGTTTTAGCCCTGCTGAGTAAACCATATCAGACTGCGTTCACTGAATTCTAACCGTTTACACGGATATGGCTCGGATGCTATTTAGGCCCCACAGCTCCTCTACTGAAAGAGACAGTTAAAACAAAAATGAAAATTCTGTCAATATTTACCTTGTGGCATTACAAAACCTTATGACTTTTTTTCTTCTTCTGTGGAACACAGCAGGAGACATTAGGCAGAATGTTATTCTCAGTCAACTTTCACTTGTATTACATTTATTATTTCCTGCAGTGAATGTGAATGGTGACTGAAGCTAACATTCTGCCTAACATCTCATTTTGTCTTCCAGAAGAAATTCATACAGGTTTGAACAACATGAGGGTAAGTAAATGATGACTGAATACATTTTTTTGGGTGAACTATCCCTTTAAATCGGTGTAGTGTGACCAAACAAATCTGAATAACCGTTAACTATTCAACTGTTAATGCACTGTAATATGGTTTTGTGTCACTATGAATGCTGTTTTTTCTAATTGCTGTCTTTCTCTTTTCTTTTTTTTTCCCTCAAATGTTGCCGCCCACCTCATTACAATATGGCGCTTTCAGGTGAGTAGTCTGATTTCTTTTAAGCCTATAAATGTATTTATTAAAGTGCTTGGAAGACAGCACTGTTTTGGAATTCCTTATGCCTTCCTTGTATTTACATCACTCTCAATACATGTTAATATCTCTCTCTCTCTCTCTCTCTCTCTCTCTCTCTCTCTCTCTCTCTCTCTCTCTATCTTATCTATCTATCTATCTATCTATCTATCTATCTATCTATCTATCTATCTATCTATCCATCTCTTTAGGTTACAACTTTTCTGACTACATATAAGTTTACCTAAAACTTCAAAACTATTATTTTGTTGTCTTGCAAGCATTGGCATTTCCTTCAGGAACTGCAAATCTATTTAATCCCCAGTCGTACATGCTGAGAATAGTTTGTCTCTCTCAATTAAAGTGGCAGGCTTTTTCAAATCGAGCAGAACTTTGCCTTCCAGAAATATACTCTTGTTCCTTATTTATTCACATGCACACACGCGCACACACACACACACACACACACACACACAGACACACACACACACACACACACACACACACATCCCCAGTAGCAGAAAAACACACATGTGTACTGTAGCCTCCATTGTGTTTTCAAACATAAGCATTGTGATGGCTGATCGTCAGTCTGGCATTTCACGGCCATGTGTTGCTGTAGACGATTCTGACAACTCGAACCGACTGCACGCTGTTTGTTAGGAGAGCTCTTCCTGCCCCAATCCACCCACACAAGGTGGGTTAATTAGGGACAAATTCTCACCCAAGACATATCCAGGAGAGCATATGTGTGCAGCCCCTGCGGGACGCTTGTGTGTATGTTGCATGTGTACGTCGATGTGTTTGTGTGTGAGAGAGTGACAGGGACATTTACATGCTTTAATGATGAGGATGGAACGGATGCTGTCAGCCCACCTAATGAGTGTGTATGTGTGTTTGTGTGTGTGTGTGTGTTTAGCCCAGGGGTAAATGGGGGGTTGAGTCCTACGTGATCCTTAGGCTGGCATCTGTCTGTCCCTGCACACACACACACACACACACACACACACAACATTATGGATTCAGCACAAGGCTAACGGCACAATCCTTTTGCCTGCATGCCACCACACAACCCATAATGATCACACACTGTCTGTCTGCCTGTCTCCCAAGGACTGATTTTAAATAAACACACATTCCAGGCAGTTTATTTTATAAGACCTATTAAAGATGCTGTATTGTTAGGATGCCATTATATATTATAATTAGGCCTGCATGAAATCTGCGAATTTTTTTTTTACTTTTATGTACTGATGATAAGGGGAAATTGATTCCATGGAATGGATTTGAAAGTCAAGTGTGTAGAGTAATTTTGTACCACTAGCAGAAGTGCAAAACTAATGATTGTTTACAAAGTTTTCCTGGACACTCCTCCCACCTACAATTGGTCAGACTGACAGATAGACAGTGTTGCTGTGTTGGGCTAGTCAGGATGCTTAAACAAACAAAGCAATGTCCAGGTAGTGCCACAGGGCTTACAGTTCACTTTTTGAAGGAAAATTAAACTGTAAATTAATTATTATACTGTAGTTGAATTCGCATTTTAAGAATAGAAGTATTTTAAAATTAGAAATACACACATCATCTTTAAGCATACTGTAATAAAATGTATTGAATGGAGCTGAGACTGCTATACACATATTGGTACCTGCAAGTATGATCAAATTAAGACATAATGTTCTATATTAGAATATGTAAAACCATATACAGTTACTTTACAGAGTGGCTGAAGCAGAATTTATATTTTGTTCTACATGCATCAACCATGTTGTGTTGAACCTAAATATATATATATATATAATTTATTTATTTTGGTGATATGTATTTTGGAAATATAAATATAAATAATTCCAAAATACATATCACCAAAACCAAAAAATAAAATAAAAATAATAATAATATATATATTTGTATTTTTATTTATTTATATTTTTTGCATTAATAATTAACAAGAGTGAGTTTTCTTTTTTGTTACAATACAGTGCAGATTGTACTGTAGTAGGCTTTGTTTTCATTATGAAACAAACACACACACACACACACGGATAGGTACATCCTGTGTTATGTGAATAAAAGCCTTTCTAAAAGCACTAGATTGGTAGCTCTTATGGCAGACAGCGGTATTGATTGCACTGTGAGTGCTGTCCATTGAGTTAAACCGAGTCTTAGCGTGCTATGCGGAGGTTAAGACTGCTCAATATGGTCTGATCATTAGTAGATCTATCAATGTCCAAAAGGACATGCAAACTGTAGCGCACTAGGAAAGAGAGAGGACCCCGCTGATGACCCTTTGCCCTGGGGCCATGTCCCTAAGGTCAGAGGTCAAGCCACAAGTTTGCCGTAATGCACTTTCTGGCATCTATATGCATTAGTGCAGGGGATTGGTCAAATTCAATTCATTTTGTTCTATCTATACTGGTGTATCTTGCTGGAGTATTAAAGGGCATGTCTGTGTTTAGGGTCCTTCAACATGTCCAGCAATGTGTATTTACACACAAACACACATACACATACACTCCATCATGGGCACCCTCTGCAGTATGTCACCCTATAGCGGCTGTGTTCCGGCCCCTGGTTCCACCGCCACATCAAGGGCCCACATCAGAGCTCAGATCTCCACAGAGCTGTTCTTTCTCTCATTCCATCATCCTCTGCTTCTCCTGCCTTAATTATAGCACTCCACTCCACCAGGCTGTCATTTATAAAGCCCAAAACACTGTAATTAAGTGCTGTTTTTACAGTACCTCATAAATAATCCCAGCCCTTCTGTAGCTCCACGCTCTTTACAGACCTCTGCTCTAGCGTACGCCAGCGATTGTGGACGTATCTCCCAAAATAATCCAGCCACACTTATTTTAGTCCCCAGCTAAAAAGGGACACATTTGTCACGCTTTTCTCTGCTCCTTGCTGATTGGACAGATCTTCGTGTAAGAATAAGTTTGCTTGGAAATGTCCAAAAGTTGTTGTTATTGTTGTTTTTTTTTTCTTTGTTGTCAAGAAGAAATATTTCCAGCCACGTGTTCTCAATATGTTGAACAGTGACACAATTAATGACTCTAGCAGACAACGCCACACACGCAAGGAAAATATTCCCATATGGCCAAAGTGAATGTAATATATGAAATATTTCCCAACCTCCTCATTTGCAGTGTCAAAAAGTTGCTTAGCAACAAAGTCTGATTTGATGAGCAGCATTCAAAGTCTTTGTTAAGTAGCGACCGCACATCAGCCTAAAGTTTAAAGGAATAGTTCACCCAAAAATTAAAATGTGCTGATAGTTTACTCACCCTTAGGCCATCAATGATGTATCTGACCTTCTTTTTCAGCAGAACAGGATTTAAGATTTGCAAGTGAATGGACACCAATTTTTGATGGTCCAAAAACCACACTTAGCTGGCAACAAAGTAATCCACCAGTAATCCAGTCGAGTAAATTTATCTATATATGTCTGTGTGAAAATCAAATCGCTAATTAAAATGTTTTTAAGTTTAAATTGGAGTTTCTGCCAGCTCTCTGTAGCTGTTTTAATTGACCCAACTCTCGCGTGAAGTACTGTTCCTCAGAGCGGAACTTTCAAATTCTCGTGTGAACTCGCCAACTTGATGATGTCATGCAACAGCGATGTGAGGCCTTGAGTGCTTACCGGAAGCAATTTTGAAAGTTAATAAAGTTTTAATTAGTGATTAGTTTTTCATACAAATGTATGGATTTACTTCAGAAGACATTACTTGATCGGCTGGATTACTGGATTACTTTGATGCTGACCAAGTGTGCTTTTTGACCATCAAAAATTGCTGTCCATTCACTTGCATTGGATGAAGCTTAAAACCAGGGATACTTTCCAAAAATTCTTACATTCTGTTCTGATAAATAAAGAAGGTAATATACATCTTGGATGGCCTGAGGGTGAGTAGTGAGTATACTATCAGCAAATTGTCATTTTTGGGTGAACTATTCCTTTAAATTACAGTTTAATTCATGCACTGTACCCATTTATAATGCGTTGCCAATTTGATTTAAATTTTTACCCTTAAAGAAGAATCAGAATCAGACTGAGCTTTATTACCAAGTGTTCTCACTAACACAAGGACTTTTTTTTGGTGATAGAAGAAACAAGTGTGCTCATAACATTATAAAACAAGATAAGAGTAAAAATAGACACAAATAATAGGACATATAACTGAATGGCATATGTACATGTGCAAGCAGTAATGTATTTGCATATCCACATCAGAAATGTATTTACATTATTGCACTATAGGGGAGTCCAGAGGTAGTTTAAAACTTTTCTTGTGCCTGGATGTCCTGGCACATAGTGCTCTGCAGCGCCGTCCAGAGGGCATCATTTCAAAGAGGGAGTGGGCAGGGTGTGTGGTGTCCAGAGTGATTATACCTGTATGTTTCCTCACTCTGGAGATGTTCAGGTGTGGAGGGTGGGCAGGGGGGGTACCAATAATCCTCTCTGCAGTCCTGACATGTTGTAGTTTCCTTCAGTCTGATTTGGTGGCTGAACCAAACCAGACAGTTATAGATGTACACAGGACAGACTCAATGACGGCCGAGTAGAAATGTGTCAGCAGCTCCTGTGGTAGGTTGAACTTCCTCAGCTGGCAAAGGAAGTGCAATCTCTGCTTCACCTCTGCTTCACTTCAGGACCACTTCAGGTCCTGAGAGATGGTAGAGCCCAAGAACCTGAATGACTCTACTGCTGCCGGGGGGGGAGATCCCTGAGGAACACCAGTGCTAATAGTGGGGGGGGGGGGAGTATTTCATGTCATTGAAAACATTTACGTATTATTTTAAAATATAACCCAGTGCTACAGTTAAAACAAAGTAAGTGTGATGCTGATTGTGATTCGTAATCAATTTGTTTAAAACCGTGCATCGAATATTAGATTCTCAAGAGTTACACCTCGCTGTCTCTGGCCCCAGTGACCGATTTTAGAATATCTGTACTTGTCCTGTGTGTGAGTTATCAATGGCATGTCACAGACAAAAGGAGGGAAAATAAATGTTTCTATTTCTCTTTATGTGTTGGTGAAAAGATAACAAAAGCAGGGGAACACAGTGAAGTTCCAAAATAAGGGTGAACTTTAGCTCCAAAAGGCAAAAGAGGGACAGAGAGGCGGAGAAAAGAAATAAAGAGGGGAACAGGCCTTGTTTCTCGAAACCCTCACAGACAATTTTTCATCTGTCTGGAATATAGAGGCATGGTGAACACACACAAAACACAGATGCCCACACACCTAAAAGAACCCTTTCCCAGCCATTTTCTGATTGCCTTCAGTTTAGACCACCCAGATAGTCCTTGAGCCTCATTTACCCCAAATACAGAGAGAGAGAGAGAGTTGGAAAGACATTGGAATCAGTGTCAGATGCATACCGCACTCGCGTTCTCTCTCTCTCATGCAATGAGATTTTAGTTAACGTTATCTGCGCATCCCTGAGCAGCAGGGGAATTTAGGGAAATCTAGTTTGCTCTAATGTTCAGGCTTCAATCTAATCCGGCAAAGCACAACATCTGTCTCACTGCATGTGCACTTGTGTCTATTTGTGCATGGGTAGTTGACATATAATGTGTCCATTAAGATTTTCGGTTGAAATTACTATGAAAGTTTAACTGGAAATGCATAGTTTTGGCGATATGACTTTTATGGCATTATCAATATTTTGATACGCTTTTAGACTTACATCAGGTCCGTGCCACCATTATCACTAAGGCCAGATATGCCCTTCCAATATTTAAATTAGTGGCCGTCCAATGTGAGTTTTTCTATGGCAGTTTCTTGAAATATTACATTTGCCCCCCTTGAATATTGAATATTGGGCTATTGTTTTGCCTCAAATGGCTCATTTCAAATTACTAATGGTCATATAGTGTGACGTGAATTTTTTAAGGTCCAGAAATTTCATTTAGTCTCTTAATTAATAAGAGGCCATAAAAGCTTCACACGTAATTATAAAACAATTCATAAAATGCTACGCTTTTGATGTTAATTTGCATGTCTCAACACAGGAGATATCAACTTTTCCTAAGTATTTAATGCAACCACCAACATTTGCGTTCATGCCTGTCTTTTTCAGGCACACTTGCTCTTTGGTGTTTTTGGTGTGTGTTTGGACTGTCATTGTGCAGTAAATAAATGGCACTCCAGAGGGCTAGAGCAGAGCTCTTGAGGTGGACCTCAGAGACATTAGCCCACCCCTCACCAAGCTGTTCTGCCTAATGACAATATGCTTACCAACTCTTTGCCACACCAGAGAGCCTGTGGGGAGGGGGTGGGTTAAGTATTTTTTTAGGTTATTATGCTATGCTTTTTTAGGGTATTATGCTATAAATGTGGTTTATTATGACATTTTTAGTGTCCACATAACTCAAATCACTTAAAAAACATACTATGTTTTCATATTTATAAATGCAGAATGCTTTTTATGAGGGTTAGATTTGGGAGTAGGGTTAGAGTTAGGGGATAGAATCTATAGGTTGTACAGTATAAAAATCATTATGTCTATGGAGAGACCTCATAAGGATAACCACACTAACGTGTGTGTGTGTGTGTGTGTGTGTGTGTGTGTGCGTGTGCGTGAGAGAGAGAGAGAGAGAGTTGTTGCTCTGTTGGTCGTTTGCATGTTCTGACATGTCCTCTTCAAAAAGGAAGAGGAGGCGGGGTCACTGTGGGATGATTACTGAAAATCTAAAAGCTTTAGTTGCTCTGAGCTTAACCCTGCCCACACACACGCGCGCGCACACACACACACACACACACACACACACACACACTGAGACCATGATGACCCACAAAAACATCACAGATTGATATTATGTGAGATAATTACACAAGGGATGATAAATGACATTAAGTGATTTAGTTATGCAAGCTGTCGACAGCACAATTTATTTCCATGTGATTATGGGTAATCATAATAGAAAGAGTAATCTTTCTAAAGAAATTAACATAGATGGATGGATGGATGGATGGATGGATCCATGGTTGGATGGCTGGATCAATGGATGGATCCATGGATGGATAGATAAACAGACAGACAGATGACATGGGCATAGGCTGATAGACAAAGATGGATAGACAGATTTAAAGATTATTTAATGTTTATTATTATCTTTATATTTTAAATTAATTTAAACCTTTAAAATTTGTATTGTCATCATTTATATACCATGGTTTGGTTTTGTGATCATAAATGTGTGCATGTAGAGTTTAATTTAAGTGTAATTAAGGCTGAACAGGATGGGCTGGGATTGTAGTGAGATGCGTTATTAGAGGGAAAGTAGGGTGATTTATTTCCTGAGGAGAAAGCTGTCATGTCTACTCCACTCCCTCAGCCACTGGAAGTGCCCAGCGGACCAATTAGACCCAAGAGAACTAGAGAATGATAGAGGCTGTCATATACCTTAGACACTAGCTCTCTCTATTTTTACATTTCTCATCTCCTTTTCCACTTAGAAGATATCACAACAGCAGCCACTTTTGTCAGAAATGCATCATTTATATTTCACAACAGTATATACCAAAATAATGTTGTTTTAGCAATAAATGTATGCTTAATATAACTTGATAGATATTAATCAAGTCAAAATTTGTGTGACTGAAATTGGTCCATATCCTCTCACAGTTGGTTTCATACCATTGTCCCATGCTCATGCATATCTCTCTCTCCATATGGCCGGTGTCATGCACAGGTAATTAGAGCTAATTATTATTCTGTGTGTGCTACACTAATTAAAAGGCCTGTTGTGTGGGGCTTCTCTGTCCCTCTATTCAGTCTCTGGTCTCTTGGCCTCTCACCTCCGGGAACCGACTCACCATTCAGGTCTTTGTACTGTTGAAAACACACTCAACCTGGGTGGGGCAGTGTGTGTGTGTGCGGTTTTTGTTGTTACATCTCTCTTTTGTGTTCGAACTCCCATTCACAAAGACAGCAATGAGGCCCAGAATCTAACTGCTTAACGCTAAGCAAGATGTTTTTAGCGACTCTAAAACATTTAACTTTTAGCATTGTCAGAAATTAGAAATTTTCAGAAACACTGTTTACACTGATTTAATCTGATGCGACATTTTCAGATTCAGAAATTGTTGTTGATGTTTACTTTATTGTCCACTGATGTGGACATTTTCTTTGGCTTCTCATCACAATACAATAATCACACACAATATCTACAGGAGACCCAATTAAAAGTTATACATTGTTATTTAATTTTTTTTTAAATGCTGTAGTATTGAAAACTCATGTTTTGAGTTGATGTTGATTTCATTCTTAGGGTAAGATGTTTTGGACACTAGAGTAAATTGTTCGGTATTTAGACAATTTAAAACAATGGATCATTTTAGTATGATTCAATGTGAAGAAGTTCATACAGGCTTGAAATGTTACCATTCATGCTTTCCATGGCAAAAAAATTGACTTGTACACCTGTATATTCTCAGCAGCAATGAGCATACATCCACTTGAACACACAAGCGACGCAATATGCTAAACGTCCCTCTTTGATAGACCACACAACCTAGCAGAATCATCCCTCCTCTCGTTTCTCCTCAATGCGGATTGCTCACATCCATTCTCTCTGTCTGGGTCCCGTGTTCCGACCCTGGCCCGACAGCCCTAATGGATCCAGGCGGGCAGCTGGAGTCTAGCGGATTAGCCCAGAGACAGTTAACAACCTCTGTACTGTTTACAGAGTGCAAAGAGCCCTCCTCATCTGCCACTTGCTCGGCAAAGCATGTGCATATTTAACCATGATGCAACAGACGGGGTCTCTGCATCCTCTTGTAGCTGGCAGCGCACCTTCAGAAGTGGGTCCCATTAGCAACCAGTGTCAGGGGGAGAGCTGGAGAGAGGAGGGGCGGATGGTATAGGATGGTGTCCCCTGGGAGTACGAAGACCACCGCTGGGTTAGAGGAAGGTCGCACCAGGGGAACTTCATATGGGGGATTGTCAAAAGAAAGCAATTATATTAGAGCCAGAGGAGAACTTTAATGTCAGACCTCAGATATTGGCCAGCAAGGCTTCTGTGTCTACCTTAGAAATGTCAAATGTGATTAGTAGGTTATTACGCTTCTTAGAAGGGGGAAGAGGCATTCTCTGTATCTCTCTCTGTCTCTCTCTCTCTCTCTCTTTGGATTGGCTGTCAGAATTTCATAATAAATCTCTCAATGTAATCAGATTCGACCCCTCCATATGTGTCACACTCTAAATTGTCTAGACACAGTTTGTTAAAGATGATCACTCGTAGAATAAGAAAGAACCAATGTGACAGAGATGGAGAAATACGGCATATCATTTCCTAACAGAAATCAATTGAAGTGGGTATAAGTTAGAAGATTCCACTGATCCGTGTGTAGGGTTTTAAAATAAAGGGTGACTTGTGGGTTTATGTAAGTTAACTCACTGCAACTAGGGTTGGCAACTTTTTGCAAAGCGAATAAGGGACAGCGATGGGACCCCTCAAGGTTTTACTGTCTGCCCGGAGAGGAATATTCCCCTCTAGAGTAAAGAGAGGACAAGAGACATCCCTTCTAACAACACCTTCACAAGGCCTTAAAATACAGACTACGTAAGCAGCTCACTAGGTTTTGGAACTGATCCACTGTTTACTGGTAGATCGATGAAAATGTTTGCACCCTGACTGCAATAAATTGTGTAAATCCAGCAAATCCATAAGAGGTCATTTTAATATCATTGACTAAAATAACGTAATATAAAGGTCTATATTTAACTATTTAAAAAGTCAATAAACTATGAAGTATGTTTATCTTCTCTCTGAGTAGAGCAGTTTGCTTTAACGCTACTCCAACAGAAAAGGGTTAGGGGAGAGCTTATTTAAATGATCCCATGATTATGTTCTTATCTTTATTTTGTTCTAAACCCTAAACCTCAGTTAGGGGCTATTTTACCAATGAATCCCACTCCTACATTTTCTCTCTTTCTCCTGCCTCATCACTTCTTCCATTTTCTTCCACCACCCCTTTTGGCATAATATGGGAGCATCTATCATCATTCAACCATTGGTCTAACTGTTGCTGGCGTGCATAATGCAATGAGAACTGGATTCCATTGCACCTGCTGCCTCCTCTTCCTCTACTGCTCCATTTCTTCGGTGTCTACCCCTCCTGGGACAGGGGAGGGATTGATACCCCCTTCTCTCATCCAGCCCTCTCTCTCTCTTTATCCCTCCATTGTGGGCCTTGCAGTGCCTGCAGATTTGAGTGCCAGGCCTCGGGTGTGATATAAATGGTGGATGGGGCGTAATTCTCTAATCAGAGGCAATGGCTGGGAGGCCGATTAACCTATCAGCTGCTGACCTCGTGATCTGTTCCTCGCTCAGATGGACCAGGGCTCTTCAAGCTCCTTCTGGAGTGGGAAGGGATTGTGGGTTGTTGCCTCAAGCCAGGATAAAAGATGGATCTTGATCATTCTGTCTGGATCTGTAGGAGTGTGTTAATCATTTGTTCTCGCTCTTTCAGTTATTTGTTTGTTTGTGTTGCAGCGTTTTCTTGCACTCTTTTGACTGTGGTCATCTTTGAAAAAAAAATAATTCTTCTTGTTTCCTGTTTCTTTTTTTCTGTCTGCTTTTCAATCATCATTTCTTTCTTTCTTTCTTTCTTTCTTTCTTTCTTTCTTTCTTTCTTTCTTTCTTCGTCCCTTCATTTCCATCCTTCCTCCCTACATTGCTTCCTTCTGACAGTCCATCTGTCTTTCTTTCTTTCTTTCTTTCTTTCGTCCTTAATCTCATCTGTACTTCGTTCCTTCCTTTCCTTACTTCCATCCTCCATTTCCTTCTTTCTTCCTTCCATATTTCATTTCCCACCCTATTTTTCACACTCCCTCCCTTCATCCTTCCACCCAAACCCTTCAACCTCCACCCCACTCTTTCTGCTTCTCTCTACCAAATCCTGTGCAGATAAGCACCAGGCGCTCCCTCCTGCCATTGGCCGACAGACGCCCAGTGTGCGCCAGTAATCTTGCCAGGCTCTTATGAGGGTGGCATTGTCTGTGACTTATACCCGCGCCAGGCTGCATAACTCAGGCTAATTACCTGTCATTTGGCACACAGAGAGACGCCAGAGATGGGCCTCTTTGTCTCCTCCCGTCAGTCCAACTTGCTTGGTTGGGGGGCCTCATTTTAGTCAGAGACATGGCCTAGTGAGCCTTGGTGCTTATGTAAGCGATACGGGTACAAATCCAGCTTGCAACATTCCCTGATTTGGTTGTGTACTTGCTTGATTTCAAATTGACACTTTTTCTACACCCTTAAAATCATGCATAACTTTGCAGTATGTTTTGTATGTATTGTGTGACACTTTTACCTTGAAAGTGATGAATCAAATATGATCATCCATCCATAGTTTTTGAAGAACTTCAATGGCGTGTTAAGTGTTGGTACAACTAAGTGCATTATTCCAAACCCAATAGGTTCTGGAATATATCTTTCAATTTAGACTTAAACCATTGTCTTGATAGAATTACTTTTGTAGCGGTGAACAAATTTTATGTGTAAGAAAACAAAAGAAGAGAAAAGCGAAATACAAGAGCTACACAAAAAAACTAAAGAGAGAAAAAGGGAGGTGGAATTATAACACACTCGCTGGCAGGCTGCCATGTCGAGAGTTTGGGCAGGATTGTGAAGAATAGCAAAAATACATTTTGTCTCCTCTGTGTAAGTATTTATTGCCTCTGCCAAGATCTTTAGCCAGAGAGTAATGAAATCTCCCCCTTCCTAGCAGGAGGTAACAGGGCTGACTGTTATTGTGCCACATCACAGGTGTATTTTTTGTCTTCTCGAGCACTCGTTGTTGCTCGTTGTTCAATGTGTGTCTTTAAATGTTTAAATGATGTTGGGAGCTTAGAAAGTTGTATCAAATCACAGATCATGGTATTATCAGGTTGTGTGAGACATGAGTAGGTTAGGTGCAAGTTAGTGGTGTGAGAAGTTGGAGCAGGAGCAGGCCACAAACCGTAGCGTTCTTATACCATGTAACATTAGTAAATCTTCTAGAGCATAATGGTGTACAAGTTCTTGTTGACCATAGCCTAGGGTCATGTTTCTGCTGATCTGTTGACATGGCACATTCAGTTTATAGCGAATTTCTAGCAATAAAATTGGTTCTGTAAGCACAAAGTAGACAGACCAATGCTACACTTGCAAGAACGGAGTATATGTTTTTCCCCCTGCCTCGAGCTAGCAGACATCCACTGGGCCAAGTTGAAGCCAGAGTTTGGATTTGATGAGCTTCCCCGTTTTGACACTTGCTCGCTATTTGCCCAAGGCCGGTAAACCTGTCAGTTTGTGAACATAAAATAGCTGAGACACGCTTAAGGTGGAGACAGAATAGGACAGATCTGACTGATATCTATACTACATTTCTAAATGTTTCTGATACATAGCAGAGTCAGATCTGAATTCACAGACTTATGGCAGAAGTCCTGAGTTAGCTGCACATGTCAGTTTCTACTTTGCATTTAAAATAAAGCCTGGTCTCTCATAATTATCCTTTCCCTTGTTGATTAGATGAGGAGAAAATTTTACACTGCACATATTTAAATGGATAGTTCAGCAGAACTTGGACATCAGTGATCATTTACTCACCTTCATGTTGATCCAAACCTGTATGATGTTTAATTTTGGTGTGAACTATTCCTTATAACACTAAAGAGTACATATAGAACCTTGAATGGTTTTAGAGGATCATTTTTGTGGTTTTGCTGGGATATGATTATCCCTAAAGGCTATTGGCTCTATATAGACAACATTTCGAGCTACTTCAATTTCGAGCTGCTTCCTGTTACAATAGGAAAGTGCTTTTGTTAAACTATTTTATGGGGTCTTTAAGTTTGCCTTTAAAATAGTCAACTTGTGTGATCTTTGTTATGTAGACTATTGAGTAAAACCAGACACGCTTCTCCACTCTGGCCTCTTAGAGTTAGAGGATTTTTTTTCCAGAAATCAAGAAAAATGGATGTCGTTGCTCCTCAAGATACCAATATTGGCGTGAGGAAAGACTCCATGTTGTGGAATGTGTGAATTGTTGTGTCTGGTGTGTTTACATGAAAAAACTGATCTCCTGCGGTCCACAGAGAGGCTGAAGTGAGTGGGTCCTCAGCTCGCCTGAGCAGTGGGGAGCCTTTATCTGTTATTAAGCAGATTGGATGAAATAATCCTCAGCCGTAAGCTGCAACATGAGTCTCGGTCAACTCCCTTGGGGTAGAGAGAGCCGCCTCGCATGAGTCACTCTAATATGCTTTTAAACGCTCCCACACACACATGCACATAGAAGATATGCACTTTGCAAACATTTATTAAAATGCCACTACATTTACCCACAGACATTCACATTACGACACCAAAAAAAAGTCTGTGTACAATGTGTTGACTTTTAAAACAGCATGTGCATGTACACACACACAGCAGGGTATTAGAGATTTTTTATGATTATTTGATTTCAATATTTCATTTTAGGAGTCAAATTAAATTTGTCAATTTAATTTAGTTTTTGTCAGATTTCACTCTGTGACGTTTAGTTATATTTTTATGTATTTTTTACTGTTCTAGTTTTTTTTTCTTCTCTAAATTCAGTTTATATTATAGCGCATGTCCACACTAATATGGTTTACACATCTTGTCCTCACTAGCATTCCACTTTTCTTCAACAAAAACAAATTGTCAAACAAAATATTATCGCATACCTTGGAAAATAATGCCATTTGGAAAATGAATACATATTTTTGTGGATGTTTCCTTACACCCTGTTAGGTTGGCTATAACTGGCTATAGAACCCCGTTATAATAAATTATGCTGTCTACATTGGAAGCGTCCATTGTGGTGCGTTCGTTGTGGCATGTCCATTGCGGTATGTCCGTTGCGGTGCGTCTGTTGCGGCGCATTTGTTGCGGCATGTCTGTTACAGTAAACGGGTGTACCGTTACATTTTACGCTTCACATGCTGGTGCTACTGCTGACAAAACAATGGTTTACAACATTCGTGATGATGCGTCTAGTGTAGACAGCCTCAAGCTGTTGCGTTAACAGATGCTCCCGGTGCAAGGTTTTAATTTTAATTTTCAGTGTATGTGAGGGCTGCCGAAATTTCTGCATTAAAATGATATCATTTGAATATGTTTAACAGTGTTTATAAGGGCTAGAGTTATCAATATCTACAGCCTTGGCAAAAAGTATTGGCAGTGACATAAATGTTGTGTTTTGCAAAGTTTTCTGCTTCAGTTGTTGTGGTGTTGATTCACATTGTTTCTTGATTATTGTGCAGAGTGATAAAAATGCATTTTAAAAAATTGCAAAAAGCTTCATTAGCCAAAATAAATTAACTTTATCACAAAAACCCAAACGTCACTGGCACAAAATGACCAGCCAACATCATTTCACTAATCATGTCAGCAGCAGCTGGGAAAGTGTGAATGAGTACTAGTCAGGTGAATTATAAGAGCAGACTGATTGCTATAAAAGGAGGGAAGAAGTGCTTCCGATCATTGTGTTCTTGTTTGCAATGGTTACTTCTAAAGAAAGATGTGCATCCATAATCGCTTTGCATCAAAATGGTCTCACATGCAAGGAAATTGAGAGAATATGAAAGAATATTGCACCTGAAATAACCATTTACCGGATCATCAAGAACTTCAAGGAGAGAGGTTCAACTGCAGTGAAGAAGGCTTTAGGACGTCCCAGAGTGTCCAGCAAGCGCCAGGACCGTCTACTCCTGAGGAGTCAGCTATGGAATCGTGTCACCACCAGTGCAGAGCTTGCTCAATACTGGTAGCAGGTTGGTGTGAATGGCCTGGTGTCAAGAAGGGCAGCAAAGAACCACTTCTCTCCAAGAAATACATCAAGGACAGACTGAAATTCTGCAGGAAGTACAAGGATTGGACAGCAGAAGACTGGTGCAAAATATATTTTCTCTGATGAAGTCCCCATCTGACTGTTTGGAACATCTGAAAAATCGATAGTCCGGAGAAGAAAATGTAAACGCTACCATGAGTCCTGTGTCATGCCAACAGTGAAGCATCCTGAGACCATCCATGTGTGGGGTTGCTTTTCATCTAAGGGAGTGGGCTCTCTCAGAATTCTGCCCAAAAACACAGCCATGAATAAAGAATGGTATCAAAACGTCCTGCAACTTCTCCCAATGTTCCAGGAGCAATCTGGTGATGATCCGTGCATTTTACAGCATAATGGAAGACCATGTCACAAGGCAAGAGTGATAATGATGTGGTTCGGAGATCATTACATTGAAATTTTGGATCTGTGGCCAGGCAACTCCCCAGATCTTAATCCTATAGAGAACCTGTGGTCAATCCTCAAAAGGTGAGTGGACAAGCAGAAGCCCACAAATTGTGATCAACAGGATTTGGCCCAGAAGCTGATATCCAACATGCCAGAGCGAATTGCAGAGGTTATGAAGAACAAGGGTCAACACTGTAAATATTGACTCTTTGCATATATTTAATGTTTTTGCAAATAAAAATCTTTCAAACTTATGAAATGAATATCATTGTTTTCAGTATACCATAGAAAATACCATGTTAAAAATTAATCTACAAATACTGAAGCAGCAAACTTTGCTGTTGTTGGGTTGTAAAGGTTTAAAATTTTATAATATACTGCATAGAAAAACAGATTTGTAAAAAAAATACATTTTTATTTTAGTTAGATTGGGAGTCATAGCTTAGTTTAGTCTTTGCAATTAGTAGTTTTCATTGTTCTTTTCTTCATAATGACACTAACATACATGCATACACACAAGTACACATACAGATGCACATATGCTAGCAACCCAATGACACATGCAAAACACCCCCCCAACCCCCCCGCCCCCCCCCCCCCCCCCCCCCACACACACACACACATACACACACACATACACTCACCCCCATTATAACACACACCACCTGCTAGGGTATACACACATAATGTATTCCTTTCTCCAGTGGCTCATTTGGGATTAGGTAAATGGTCTTTAATGGAGGAAATATACACATTTATAGCTCTTTTTATTTACACTGGAAAAGCACAAAGCATCTGGAGTGTGTTTACATTCGGGAGACCCCCCCTAGACAGGGAAATAAAACACAGTCACATCAAAACAATAAGCGATCAGTGTTGAAATGTATTCAAATTTATAACAAAGCATCTGCCAAAATACCATACCTGCTATGATGTTACTACTCTAACTACTGTAACTGTAACTCTACTGTAACTTGAATTACCACTAAACTGTAAAACTTCATTGATTTGGAAACTATAATTTATTGTCAGGCGGTGATTTACCTACTGAAAAAAGACTGTTGTTGCTAAATTCTTTTGTATGTTTTCAGTTGCTAAAATGACACTAGTATACTATATTATAGCTGCAGGGTCGAAAAATTTCTACTTGCCACCAAATGTGGCAAACATTACCTAGATAGATAATCTTAATGCATTACCATGACGCCTTTCCAGCTTTTACCAAGTTTTAAAGAGTCAGTCTCAACTCTGCTATACAACACTCTTGTCCCTTGTCTTTGCTACTTCCTGTGTGGTTTCTCAAAGGCTCCTTCGCTCTATGAGGTACAGATGTGAGGTTCAAAAACACTCATTACCAGCATGCCCAGCTGGATGCCAGCCGGAAAGAATGGGGACGAGAGGGGTTGGTTGGTATTTAGGTGGAGCTGGCCAATGGGCCCTGTAATTGTACCCTATCCTGACTTCTGCCAGGACATGAGTTCTGGGATCTAAAGAGACTTTCTTGAAGGTCTGTGGAGGAAAGAGACACAGCAAAGGCTTATGAGTAATTGCAGGGTTGCTGGAGCCTTGCTGTCATGCCATGCGGCGAATGGAGTTTTATCACCACAGAAACACAATTCCCATGAACCCTGTCCATAAGAAAGCGTTCATTTCACAGCCAGATTTTGACCTGGGAATCCAGGTCCTAAACGTAAACATAAATTAAGCATGATTTTTTTGGAAACATAATCTTAGTTCACCCCAAAATGTCATTATTTACTCATCCTCATTTCTTTCCAATCATGAATGTGGTTATTTTGTGGAACACACAAGGAGAAAGTTTGAAGATATTTCACCCAGCTCTTTTCCATACAACTCATAATCGCAATCAAAAAAATATTAAATAAAAATATTATTAGAATACCATTTAGAACCACAAATACTGTAATATGTTTTTTTTTTTTTTTTTTTGTGAAACATGATATTCCCTGGGATATATTGAATGAGAAGCAAAATAGGTTGGGTACATGATATTTTCCATCGTAATTGATCAGATTGGGAAAATCAGCCTTTAGATATCATAATAAAGAGGAGGCATTAAAAAGTAAGAGGGACTGGTAATTTCAGTTGAAAAGGAGAGTTGTTTCAGAGGCAGAGCAATTTATACAAATTTCATAATATATATATATATATATATATTTAGAATGAATTGTGCACAAAATGGCCAGGAACATGAAATGAGAAAGTAAATTGGGTTTTAATTTGAATTTCATGTTGACTTTCCATGTAAACTAATGTAACACTGTCTTAATGAAACTAAACATCAGTCAATGAAATCTGACGTGAGAGGTCCTACAGTGAGGAAATGTTCTAAAAGTGGAAGATGGAATGATAAGATGTAGATATGGGAACTTCTAGGTGGGGCAGGATGTGTGAAATGGCCTCCGTCTGCTTCTTCACCACTGAGGACTGCTGTTCGGAGTCATCAACGGTGCCGCCGAATGGACGGCGCCGGGAGACGGGGGCGTTCGAGAAAGCGGCTGTGAGTGGCGCACATGCCCGCGGAACCAATCAAGTAGCCGTGGGGGGGGGATGGGGTTTTCCGGACCAGCCTTGCACTCGCGTTAGCCCGGGAAAGCATAGCGGACCTCTGTGTGTCAGGCGAGATGCAGCGGCGATCTCGTCATCCAATTCCGGAGCTCAAGGGACCGGCCGGCCGTGAAGCAGGCCGCACTCATCCCGAGCTCAGACGGAAGCAAGCAAGCGTGCTGGGAAGGCGGGTGGTTCGAGGGGATTTTCCTGGCGAACGGAGCCGTCATTCTCCCCAAATTGCATTCATCGCCCGCGGCGCCTGCCCTAATCCCGTAGGAAGTGGCTTTCTCTCATGACAAAAGAAAGCCGCAACTGCAATGCTGCCATGGCTATGTTCTCCCACTGAGAACATGAACCATTCATAAAACGCTACCTGCGTGTGATCGCAGCCCAGGCATGCGAGGCAGCTTTTATGACCGTCAGAGGTGGGGAGAAATCAACCGCATCCAGAAACTACACAGAGGTAGAAAGATGTCTTTAAAAAGACGCGTCCTGAAAAGGACGTTCAACGCCAGCTGTGTATTTGCTCTTTTAGAGAAACAAACTCTTTTAGAGAAAATAACTATATTAACTGCGCTGTCGAAGTGCCCAGGGGTAAACTGCACTGCCGTGCAGAGAAGGAGAAAGCCGCTGAAGTGCGCCGTAGATCCAACAGCAGAATCAGCTCAGAGGAAGAGGAACAGGTGTGTGACTCGCAGCTCACTGCACACACGACCATCGGCTCTGAAGAAAATTTCTGAATGAACTAGACGTATTTCCCTGCCTTTATACATGTATGTCCGGGGGTGGGGTATGCAAATACTGTCTGCCAACTTCTCATTGGCCTTTCTTCATAGAACAGAGGCATATTCGGCGCTCAAGAGAGACCCCTAGTGTCGCTTCTTCGACACAAAGTCGAAGTGAGCGACAGACGGAGAACATCAGTATTACTCATCTTAAATCCCCTCTCCAGTCACTGGTTTAACTTTTAACTGAAAATTTTGTTTATCAAAATTGCATATTTAAATGTTTTTTCCATGAAAATAATCTTCATGCCTTGAAATGGCTTAGATATAACTCTACACCTTTGCCTCATTGAAGATGTGCGGATCTATGAATATGCAAATGAGTCCCTGCCTCCATCTCCACTCACCCCTGTACCGCTCGCCTGCAGCACGGGCACTAAATTGGGGGAACCGCATTGGACTTAAGTTTAATGGCAAAACCCATCTGTTTTTGGGAAAATTTTCAAAACAGTTCTCGGAAATTGATTACTGCAAACCTGCGTTTTCTCTGGAAGTTTTGCTTGGACATTACATTTTTTTTTAAATTAACTGCACCCATTTATCTCTTATTTTCAGATCATTTGGTAATACATGAAGGCTCACCATTTGTCCTTCTGCAACTTTGCATCTGAAAACAGAACATGCCTTGCCTTGCTTTGCTGTACCGTATGTTATTGATATAGAAAGCCCCACCCCTCAAGTTGACAGAATTTGTTCCTTAGGTTTGTGACTTTTGAAACCCTGGCTGTCTAAATCCGTGTTTTTGAGATTGTCTTTGGTACACTGCAGTTCCAAGACGAAAATGCTCAGCCATGGCGTTGACTGATTTCACTCATGGTATGTCTTCTTGCTTATAAAAAACACCATATGGACATGTAAACAAAGTTAAAAACTTGATTTTCAAGTTGATGTGCTTGAAGTGCTGTATTCTGCCACTCACAGGTCAAAAGTCAAAACAGGTCATCAGTTCTAGGGCTAACAGCTGTGGAGTGACTCGCAGTGGTAATTCTGTGTTCCCCCCAGTTCACACACAAAGTAAAGCTTTCCAAGGGTCTGTCTGAATGTCTGTTGATAAGTGCAGCTTGAAAGCCTCAAATCTTTAAGAGTTTTACAGCATGGCAACACTAAAGAATCAATAAGTCAGCGCTTTGTATCTGTTTAAACCATCCAATGCCATTTCATTTAGTTTTAGATGCATAGGATTTGCATGCACTTGTCTTGAATGTAAAGAGGCAAATACACTGATTTTGACATTTGCTGAAGGAAATGAGAGTGGGTGTTTGTTGTTGCAAGCAAGTCACCTCCATGATGCAAGGGTGTTTTGGGTAGTTGCCAGGGCGTTATAATGCATTTGCATTTTCCTTCCTTCATTGTAAGTCTATGGGAATTTTCCACCCATTTTAGCCATACTTTTCAAGGTATCATTCATGTCCGTAACACAAACATTAGCGAGCACCACCAATTAGACAAATTTCAGCTGGAGTTTCTTCCATAGTATGCAAGCCGTAAGACAGACAAGAGAAATAAGACATGTTCTCACCTCTGCAGATGTCTTTCTTCCTCTCTCTCTCTTTCTCTCTCTATCTGTATTTAAAGAGATAAAACCTAAAGTGAAAATTATCATTCTTATATCGTTCCAAACCTGTATGCCTTCCATAGAGCAAAAAGGAAGATGTTATGTTGTATCGATACCTAGTTTCAATTAAATAATCATGAAATTATGACCATTAAACTCACAAGTAGGGACTTCCCAGTAGGACTTGAAGGCAGCATTTATTCTTGTTCACTGCAAATTTGCTTCAGTAATGATCACGCATACACACACCTGTGTCTCACAACACAGACCATCTGAGGTTTTTCATCCATTGAAAAAGAACTCAAAGAGCTAGACAAGAAACTGTAGAGTCTGGGGAAAACACCCATTATATAAGAAGAAGCCGGAAGGAACACAACGTACAGCAAAGAGGAGACAACAAAGAGTGTAGTGCATTACTCTGTTTAAAACTAATGCACCATGAGGTTGAGATTTAGACTTCCAGTCCTCAGGGGCCCCTGGCCAGGAACCACAGCCAGGCCAAGCTGTTCCCCCACATCGGCGTACAGTCCTGGCCAGCGGCCGGTGGCACTGAAACAACATCAGGCAACAAAGAGGAAGTAATTATGACTGGCCTGAAACTGGCATCTGCATATTGAATTATTACCAACTCTGTTCCAAAATAAACACCCAATCCCAGCCGGAGCATGGTCAAAGCCTGCTGTGTTGCCAAGGAGATGGAAATAATCAACAAGGAAATGGAACGGAGCAATGCTGATTACATCACATAGAATTAGAGCACTTCAAAGGGGTCACTCGATGTTCAAGTTAAAACAAACAAGGGTTTGTAATTTGTTTTGTATATGAATGCGCTGTTCCCATGTGTTTCAGCACCAGTCCACTGTGCACAATTTCCACCACCCCCACATAAATATGTTTTATGTCGCCGATTTGGCTTCAGAGATTAATATTTCAAGTAATATTTATGCAGTTGCAGTGAATTTTGTGTAGACTGCCAATCTGCCGGCTGATGTGTGCTGCATGTATGATTAGCTCTTCTCATGAGCTGAGTCTTTTCAAATCTATCTGGCCTGGTGCCGCGGTCAGCCTGTCCTCGTTTGTCAAATATTGCTGCTTCATTTGAGTTCAGCTCCAGATTTAAATAACTTTTTTTCAGTAACTGTTGGAGTGAACTTTTGATATTCTTGATTGTAGGGTAGGGAATCAAGAATGGTTCTTGAATGTCTATATTTTTAGCCGATACGGATAAAATGATTCAGCAGCTGTGCTGTACCACAAAACAATCTACAACACCATGGCAAAATAAATGATGTGTTAGCTGATTCGTGAGGTTGAATTTCAAATTAAATGTGATGACAAAGAAAGACTGAGAGCTGCAAAATAATATAAAGTCAATAAATAGACAACGTATATTTCTATTGTGTTGTCCTTGCCAGTTTGGTGCGATAACATTCTAACAGCACGATCAGTGTAGTCCCGAAAATAAACTAATGACCCTAAAGAGAAGTTTTTAATTTTTTTTAATGAATCAATCAAGATGACTCTCAAGTAAGCCTCAGACGCATGAGATATTGGTTGTCTTTCTGTGCCATCTTTCTCTTATGTTCTTTTTTGCCATACTAACAACACTAACTGTTCCTGAGCGATTTTGTCTGCTCCAACGAACGTCGTGCTTATATGTGACTGATGCCATGTGCTACCCTAAACAAAACAACTACATACTGACAACAGATACATCCACTGGCAGACAAGTGCAATTTTGTAGTCGTCAGGATGACTGATTTAAGTAGAGAGATCACATTGTTCCTTGTGTGCAGGTTGTTACTGTACTATTTGTTGACTAATTATCAGATCTTAACGTGTTTTAATTTATCTAAAAGTATTTGATACATTTGTATTTGCAAGTAATACAAGTAATGTGCAATTTCATGTACAGCCTTTAATTTATGCTCATTTAAAAATTACAAATATTTATATTACAGTATTTATTTTTCTATAATACAGTAAAAAAAAAAAACTGTACTACAGTAATGAGAAACTATTTAGAATCACTATTGAGAATTTTAAAAATCTTAAAAGTGAAAATCCATAAAAATCCCAAAGTGACGTAAGAGTAATTGTTTATTTGACAGTGATTGGCTGATATAGAGCTCAAATTCTGAATCTCTTGTTCTATTACAACAACTTTCAAAGAGGTACTTTTAGTTGGTGATTTTAAGTGGGACTGGTTATCTCCTGTTTCGGATCATTTTAAATCTTTCTGTGATATTTCTAATTTAACACTGCTGATTGATAGTCCTACTCGATTAAATCTTAAATGTTCTGATAAATCAAGACTATTAGATCTCAGTATGACTAATGCCCCTCACAAATATACTGATATAGGAGTATTTGCTAACGAAGTGAGTGATCACTGTGTCATAGATGCTGTGAGGAATACCAAGCCTCCTAAGAATAGACCCAAAATTCTTCTTGCACAAAACAGAAAACACTTTATTGAACAAGCTTTTCAACATGGTCTGTATCTTTTTGACTGGAGCCGAAGTACCTTAATAAATGATGTTGAATTAGCTTGGAACTATAGTAAATACTCAGTACTTTCATGTATTTGGTTGATAAACACACACCGCTTTGTAAAATAAGAGTTAAGGCTCAAAGTAACCCATGGTTTACACCTGAGTTGGCTAGGCTTCTGCAGGATAGGAATGTTGCTTGGACCAGGGCCAGGGGTAACAAGGCAGAAACAGATTGGCTTTATTTTAGAAAATTGAGAAATCTCTGTACTTCCAAGATTAAAAAGGCTAAATCAGATTTATATCTTTCAGAAACATCTCAGAATTTAAATAACCCTGGAAAATGATTAAGTGGCTCTCTTTATCTGAGAATAATGTGGAGATTACTAAAATGATAACTAAAAGTAATCATATGACTACAGATAAGTCTGTCATTTTGGATAGTTTAAATGAGCACTTTATATCCTCAGGTTCTTTATTTGATTCTCAATTAAGTAACCATACATGTATTAGCTCTAAACAGTATTACCATGTGATATTGCTTGTAAGTTATCTACGCAGCTATTTGAATTGACTCAGTTTTCTGTATTTGAAGGTCAAAGCTTTGAGTCAATAAGCCTGCATGGCATGACAAGCTAGAACCATTATACTTAAAGCTATCAGCTAATTTCATTGCTGAACCATTGAAATATTTATTTAATCTTAACATTGTCCACAATGATATACCGAAAATTTGTAAATCTGCTTTAGTTGTTGCTCACTTGAAAGGGGAAGATTCATCGCAACTGAATAACTATTGGCAGATATCTAAATTATGTGTGTTATCTAAACTTCTGGAAAAATTTGTATATGAACAAATAAAACATTTATTAATTTATTTAATTTTTTTGGAAGCGAATTATATACTTTACATATTTCAGTCTGGTGTTAGAAAGCAACATAGTTTGGTCACCACTGCTATTAATGTATTTACTGATATTATAAATGCTATGGATTGTAAAGAAACTTGCTCAGCTCTTTTTCTTGATCTATCTAAGGCTTTTGACACAGTTGTCACAACATCCGTTTAAAGAGGCTGTACATTATTGTTTTTTCTGATAAAACTTTTAAATGGTTTGCCAATTATCTTTCTGCTTGAACTTTATGTGTGCAGTTAGAGGGTTCTATCTCATCATTCTTGCCTTTTTCTATAGGAGTTCTGCAGGGGTCAGTCCTAGGACCAATTCTATTTTCTTTATATGTTGCCGGTCCTTCTCGCCCCCACTCCGAACGGGCCTCGAACCGGCATCTCCGGTGTGGGAGGTGGGTGCGCTAACAAGGAGGCTAAAGGCTACAGCCTCTAGCGTCAGTCGCTAGTGCACCTCTTGAGGTCAGGAGAGTGAGGTTTACACACTGCACAGCTATTTACCAGCTGGCTCCCGTTACACTCACCCCCCTAAACCTCACTCCCATCCGGGTCACGGCACCACTGTTGCCGGTCCTTCTCGCCCCCGCTCCGAATGGGACTCGAACCAAAGTCTCTGGCGTGGGAGGCGGGTGCGTTTATGAGGAGGCTAAAGGCTACAGCCTCTAGCGTCAGTCGCTAATGCACCTCTTGAGGTCAGGCGAGTAAGGTTTATACACTGCACAGCTATCTACCAGCTGGTTCCCGTTACATATACATAAATTACATTTGTGATAATATACCTGATGCGAGATATCATCTTAATAGCAGATGATCCCACTATTTACTGTTGTGCATCATCAGCTATACAAGCTCTTCAATATTTACATTCAGTTTTTGACATTGTACAGTCTCGTTTGTGTGAACTTAAATTGGTTTTTAAATTCAGATAAAACGAAATGAATGCTGTTTTAAAATTCTAAAGCCTTACCTTTAAATCTGTCCGATAAGTTTACAAATTGAACGTGTTGTCAATTATAAATATTTTGATATTTTATTTGATAGCCAATTATCTTTCAGGTTTCATATTAATAATTGAATTTCTAAACATAAACTTAAACTAGGGTTTTACTTTAGAAATAGAACTCTACACTTTTTTAGTGCTAGAAAATACTTGGTGTCTGCAACTTTCCTACCATTATTAGATTATGGAGATTTACTTTATACAAATGCTCCATGCTCCAAAAAAAAAAACATGACATTGCTTTTCACAGTGCCTTACTTTTTATTACTGGTTGTAGTTATCAAACACACCATTACATTCTATATGATAAGGCCACCTCTGTATACACAGAGAAGTTCATTTGTGGTTTAACTACTTATTTGTCTCTCTTCTTATCCAATACAAATTTACCCTATAATCTCTGTTCTTTTAATATAATTTCTATGTCTTTTGTTTTTCATTTTGTGGTTTAATGTAAAGATCATATGCAACCAGAATCTATTTTGTCTGTATTAAAATGTCTCTAAAAATGTGTATGTCCTTTTTACACTGATAAGCCAAAAAACATATTATACCTAATATGCGTGCCATCAAAACAGTGCCGACCCGCCAATGTATGGACTTTGCATGACCCCTGAATGTGTCCTTTGGTATCTGGCACCAAGACATTAGCAGCAGATCCTTCAAGTCCTGTAAGTTGCGAGTTTGCGCCACCATGGATCGGACTTGTTGTTACTTTGTTTTAATGAATGATGTGTTACTACTGTATGTGTGTGTTCTCTTAATCAGTGTTGTACTTATTTCATTTGGAATTCAGGGTAAAAGAAGTCAGGGCATGTCAAGCACTCATACTCATGCTTTTATGACCTCTATTCTCGTGTTGTGCCTCAGCCTAGAGGCTGATGCCTCCCCAGAAGAATATTGTTTGTTTTTCTTTGCTGGAGAAATTGAATAATAATAAAGATCTGTAAGACACCCACCAGACAAAGAGAAACACAGAGAGATGGCCAAGAGAAAATTAATTTCTCCAAAAACGGTCTAGTATAATCATCGAAACTAAGAAATAAAACCATTTGAAAAATGGGAATTATGTAGAGGATAAAAAGTTAAATCAAAAATCTTATATTTTATATTATGTCTAATATTAATATTTTATGTAATAATAGACTCATTGTCCATATACACAGTAAATAAAGCCTTGTTATTGAATGATAGTATATATATATATATATATATATATATATATATATATATAAGGGATAATTGACATTGATATTGCACACTTGAGGTGGTAATATGGTCACGACGCACAGCACAGACTGTGACCATTACACCTCGGATGTGCATTATTTTTAAACAATTCAACAGGCCGGAGTCAATTATTCCGCTTATACCATGGTTATAACACCTTAAGACATTGTTCATGGTTTTGTCTCAAGACATTTTCTAGTTTTCATCCCTAAAACACTCTTATGAGAGGAACTACTTTCTTTCATCACGGATTCAGAGCTTTGCTTTGATACAGTCTAAAACGCCCCTTTAGAACTCTCAATGGAGGATTGCGAGGTTTGCGCTGTTTTACTCGAGGACTTGCTGGAGTAACAAGTTTCTACGTTTGTGTGTGTGTGTGAGAGTTTGTGTGTGAGTTTGTGTTTGAGGGATCGAAAGAGAGAAACTCTGAAAATGAGAGAGAGATTGTTCTGGGATTACTTTTTATGTTGCAGCCTTCGTCAGAAGTAACCACTTTAAAATCACCAAAATGTAAATTTAAACACTTCTCAGCTGCAGCGAGTGTCGCCTTATTTTCGTTGTAAACCTTAAAAAAAAATGTAAACACTACTGAGATGCAGGAGTGCGCTGACATGACGCTCTGTTTTTCTCTCACGGGTAAGTGTGTGCGTAATGCGTATATTGTGTGTCCATGAGTGTGGGAGTGTGTGTGTGTGTGTGTGTGTGTGTGTATCTTTCTCTGATACAGCTCATGCCTCAGTTGCTAGTTTGAACGTCACTTTAGAATTAGCAATGGAGGATGCGCTGATTTTTGGCATTGGAGTAACCAGGTAGTGAGTGTGTGTGCATGTGTCACAGAGAAAGAGAGAAATGCATGTGTTTAAAGTGGCTCTCGTCAGGAATAACATCGCTTCAAATTGCTAAAGTGTAAGTCGCATCAGCAGCGAGTGTCGCCATTCTTGTATTTGGCTTTTCTATTGCAAAACAACTATTTTAGACATTGTTTGACATTTTTAACTAATTTACTGTAACCAATGCCTTAGTTTTAATTTTGCTGTCGTAGCCTGTATGGCTCTTTGAATTAACTTAAATAATTTGGCGAAGTGATAACTGAGACCTGGAACTACTTCATAGCCGTGCTTTTACTTGAAAAATTATTGCACACATAATTGCACACATGAAGCATTCAACATGCCTGTGGTGTGTATATATATATATATATATATATATATATATATATATATATATATATATATATATATATATATATATATATATATATATATATATAACATGTCTATGTCTGTGTATTTTTATATGCATGTATTGAAATCAAATCTAATCTTTTTTCTTCTTCTTCTTCTTCTTTCTGGGTCTCTGGTAATGCCTGTGTGTGTGTGATCTGATGTTGTCTTCCTGTCTACATCCAAAGGTGAGTATTGTACCTAAAACACACACGCTACTACAAGCCAAAAGCAGCACTTCCTTTACCTTGCATTTATTCTGACCAGTGTATTGAAGCAGTTTATTCTATACAGTAGTTCTTTTATTTTTGATAAACTGACATATAAGGAAAGTAAACCACAATTAAATCATAAAAACAATCTCCTTTTCACATAGATTAGCATCTCATAGTCTGAGCTTCAGTTGGGTTTAGCCTTAATGGGATTATAGTGGATTTTGAATTGATTTTCTGTAAATATTAACATATTAACTCTTGTAATCCTTATAAAATGTCAAGCTCTCACGTCCTTTAAGCAACAGATGGCTCTTGAAATTAAAACAACAATATCGCCACTTTTTCACTCTGATGGTTAGTGGACATTTCAATTCAAATAATGTGTGACCACGAGACTAAACAGACAGACAGAGAGCGGGATAAACAAGCAGGTACGCTCTTGTCCAAAGCTCTTAAAAGGATTTCTTAAATGTGTTCAAGCTTTCTGAAAAATGCCCACTCCGTCACTGTGAGTATGTGAAGTTAATATTTGTTCGGAGAGGCCCAGTGTGTATGTTTAAGGCCTGCTGGGATGACTAAAGTCTGGAGAGAGATGGAAGGAATGGATAAAGGATGAGAGTGTGTCTAATTTGCTTAAATGGACCTGTCTCGGGTTAAAAGGAACAGGGTGAATGACAAGGTTTCAGAGGTTTTTCTTGGTAAGAGGAAATAGATGAAGGTTTCATTTGACATTATGACCTAAACATATGTTTTTACACACACGAACATACAGTATTTACAAGAATATACAAGCACTTTAGTGAGCTTTACATTAGCTTTAATTGGCTGATTTTAGCCATGGATTCTTGAGTTGCATTAACTGTTCTTTGATGATCGTTACTGTGTGCAACATTGCTATATAACTTTGAATCTCACTGAGCTTTCTGTTTGACCTCCTGTCAAACAAATGTCACGGTGAGAAAGGGCTGTGAACAGCCTCTAATTTATGGCCTTGTAAAGATGACAGTGATGGATTCTCTCCGTGAGCCCGTTCACTTCATTCATGTGACAGAAGGATAATTTGACTGAATATCAAATCATTTAGTTGAAGGGATGTTTTACTCACACTCATATATACTCTATATAAAAAGATGCAGAAAGAAAGTCTAAAAGGGCTGGAACAACGTGATGACAGAATTTTCATTTTTAACTAATTTCTGAAGTTTTTCTTGGTTAGAGCCTCTTAGTAAATAAACCACATGATTTTGAGTTCAAGTCCTCTTCTCTTGTCCTCCCTCTTGCTCTTGACAAACTGTCCTCCTCACTCAGTCTTATCTCTCTACAGGATCCTGGCTACGGGATACTAGGGATGATTAAAACACACTCTTTAGCATTTATTCAGCAGTCTGATAGCAGTTGCTGAGAGCCCTCTTTGTTCACACGCGTGCGCGCGCACACACACACACACACACACACACACAAGCACACACACACACACCAGTGTTGGGAGTAAAGCATTGCTAATAATTACTGTAACATTTTTGTATTGCAAAAAGTAAAGTAAGGGATTACTATTAATTTTTCATCAATTTAATTACAGTTACTTCTGATGTAATTGTGTTAAATACTGTATAGACCATAGAACAATTCTATATAAAACAATAGTGCATTTTAAATCTAAATGTAACGTCTAATGTTAAAATATATGTTTTCTAATGTAACACTGCCTCCTTAAATTATTTGGCCAGTTCATGAATAATGTATTTGATTTATTTGAAATAATTAAAAGATCAGTTTCATGTCTATCCTAGTATTTTTCATCTGGTCGAGGTTGATAATGGTTTTAGATAGTAGTTAGTAATAAGTAATCTGATTACTTTTCAGACAGAGTAATTAGTACAGTAATCTAATTACACTGCAGAAGATGTAATTAGTAGTTAGTAATTAATTACTTTTTTAGAGTAACTTACCAAAAACTGACATACACACACACACACACACACACACACTTATCTACAGTTGGAAGTGCAGGCAGAGTGTCTGTGTTCACTGATACACAATGACCGTTCAGTGTGTAAGTCTCTGTCCATGTGAAGTATGTTTGCAGGTGTGTGAGTGTGTGTGTGTGTGTGTGTGTGTGTGCATTTTTTCCTAAGACCAACTGTGATTTATGTGCCTTCTCAGAATTAAATTAGACCCCAACTGGGTCACACTAGCATTTTATTACTGAAATGGGTAATTTAGAAGCAAGAAGAGTATCTGCAAGTAAAGCCAAGGACAAAGAACTCCTCAGATTGAAATAATGTACATACAATTAGCTCTAAATATATTTAAGTCACACTTAAAAATGTATGAATGTGATAACAAAATATCAAACCAAGTGGCATCTACAAACAAATGATATTAGAGCTTTTTTCACAACTTCACTTTTATGACCCAAGTACGTTTAACCTGTTTGTCTTGCGATGTAAGTAAAGGCCCAGGTATACTTAGTTTTTCTGCTTTCCAGATCGGATCTGCCCAGTTGACCACGTTGCTTTTCGAAGTATACTCTTTTGAATGCAAGCGAATATGAATGCATTTGACACGAGCACTACAACTGTTTTGTGATGCTCTTTTAGTACAGTCAATGGCATGGGCTAACTCTGCACACAAACGAGGACTGTCCGTCGAGAAAATCTGGGCTGCACATGGACAATCTACACAGACTGTTCTGATCATGGAATTTGTGTCATACATACTGTGCGTGGAGTGAAAATAAATGCGGACAACCTGAGTATACTTTGGAACTTAAGTTCAACACAGGTGTCCAAGTAGAGTAACCACATATTTCAGCAACATTTAATGACCCGAAAGGGTCTAAAAACGCTTTACAATAATTTTGAATCTATTGTTTTATCACTTGAAACCCAACAAACATCTTTTTGTAAAATGTTTTTGAAAAGTACGTTTGTGCTATATTAAAAAAAAAAAATGCCACTTTGATTTGATATTGGCTTGATATTTTGTTATCTATTACAATGACATTCATACATTTTTAAGTGCGGGGCCACTGTAAAATATATTGCCATTAATGGTACCATTTAAAACAGGATAAAACAAGATTGTTGGTGAAAAATCTCTAAGAATGGGAAACATGGAGTTTGAGGTAGGATTTCAGGCAACTTTACGAATGGAACGCACCCCATTTCACATGAAGGATTGTGTTGTTGTGACAATGTACAACATTTCAGCCCAAAAGTTGTACAGCTTTTTTAATGTTTTATGTTGGCCTGTATGTAAATAGTGCTTAAATGTTTGTGCCTTTGTTTTACGTCAATTTAAAGTGTTAAATCACATGCGTGACTGGCAGAACCCTGTTTAAATGCAGAGTGTTATTATTGTCTGCCATGTCATTTCATGTTTGTTTGCACCTGTGGTTTGCATGCTTTCTGACTTTTGAGGGTGCTTTGAAGTGCACTGACTAAGGAGTTCAGCAGAGCAAACTAACCTCATAATATACACCCTGGATATTGTTAAATTACTGAACGTGTTTGGAATTGAAATTTACGCTGATATGCTGTCCTCTATGTTTTGGATGTGAACTTTGCACACTGTATAGTATCTCCTTCTCTCTCTCTCTCTTTCTCTCTCTCTCTCTCTCCGTTTCTTTCTTTTTTGAGCTTGTGTGGGACACAAGGCCAGTGGAAGTACAATGTATTCCTAATGGTTCGTCTAAAAAGCACAACATTGTTAAACGGACCACTTTTCCCAATGGTGACTTCTAGTTACCCAACAACAGTATGTATGTTTGTGTTAAGGGGACGTTTCAACCACGTTAGCCTCAGTCACCATTGTATGGAAAAAAAAGATGCAATGAAAGTGCATCCTAAACCAGCATGAATTTGCTTGTGTAACACATTTATGTACCATTACAATGTTGTACTGCAGTCGGCATTTGCGTTTAACTAACAAGATTAGAGATATCTAGTTTTGAACAATCAGACTCCATGCTGTGACTATTTATGAGATGTCCAGCTCATTTGATCTTCTACAGGTTTGCTTTTCCGCTTGGTACAGTGTGGCAACATGCCGTGCTAGCCATAAATAATCTGCCTCATGGCAAGATAAGGTAATTGTTCATCATAATATTCTGGTCCACGACAGATTCACTGTTAAGTTTGTTGGCTGTGAAAACAGCAGTAACCAGTGAGCAAGTGAGAGAAAGATGAGTAAATGAGGAGGAAAATCCTTCCACAAGGCGTTTGGCTGAGCTTCAAGATGTCTTTCACACGCCGGGCGAGCTTTCAAACACCTCACTTTAATGGAAACGTTTCTGTTTTCCATTTGATTCCTGTTAAGATCCTTTGTGTGTGAGAGCACGTTAATAAATGAACTTGCTCAAAAATAAATACAAACCCCACTTCCTCTCCTTGCTCACTCAAAATCCACTAGTGAACTCTCTAAGACTTTGTTGACTTTTCCCCTGCCGAACTTTAATAGAAACACGCACACACATTCATTGTCTAATGCTTTTTGAATGCCTTTTTATGATGAATGTCACACTGCTTAAACATGTGTTATTGTCGTTTAAGGAAACTAAATTTAATACATTTAAATTGTATTAAATTTAGCAAGCGTCGCCTTGTTCCCCTGCATTGGGGAAAGGTACGTGCAGTCTGACACAGCTGGTCGTCCTGGCACGTGAAATACCTGCCCGCTCCTGTGCCAGCAGTACACGTACATGGCTCAGTGCATGGCGTGATTTGAAGTGGACCCCTAGTGTCACTTCTTCGACACGACGTCGATGTGAGCGACAGACAGGGAACGTCTAGGTTACGTATGTAACCTCCGTTCCCTGATGGAGGGAATGGGACGTTGTGTCCTCCGGCCATGTCGCTGAGCCAAGCCACTGAGTTGGCCGGACACTCCCAGCTCCTCAGAAAAATTCTGAATGCACTCATAGTATTTCCTCACCTTTATACCGGTATGTCCGGGGGCAGGGTATGCAAATACTGTCTGCCAACTTCTCATTGACCTTTTTTCATGCATCAGAGGCATATTCGGCTCTCAAAAGAACCCCTAGTGTCGCTTCTTTGACACGACGTCGAAGTGAGCGACAGACGGGGAACTAAAAATAAATCAATAAAAAAATACCACAAGAGACACTAAGCATATTTACATTTTATATGTTATATATGTTAAAATTGCATCCCTAAAATACTAAAACACTAAATAAAACAAAATTTAGTGCAAATCACAAACTAAACTTAAATTAGAAAACAACCAAAAATCATAAAACAGTCATATAGTGAAAGCTAACAAAGCCAAATACAGTACAGTAACCCTGCCTTTAACGAAAGTGAGCCAACCAATTACAGCGCTGAGCCATCAAGCGGCGAATACCTGATAGCGATTGTGTTAGAGTGCGCTGTTATTGTTCATTAGATGAAGGAGCATATCTTCTACGCTAATGAGAAATGTGCTGCAGCCGATCTGCAGAGTGTACCAACAGAACCACAATTCAATTAATTAGAACATATTGCCTAATAATGTGTGGAGAGGCTTGAATATTACTAATGTGCCCTCCCCATTTTGCCTCTGTCTCTCTTTTTCTCACTCTGTGGTGTGCTTTGTTTGTTTTGGGGGTTGGTGCACAGGGTTTTAAGAGAGTGTGCTGTGTATTTTGGCAGATGGAGGGACTTACAGAAAGAAGACAGTGCCAAAACAGACTGCAGCAAGTAAAAAGTCTTGACTTTTTTGTAAAAAAAAAAAAAAAAAATGTAATTGTTATGTGTCTTTATTGACTGTGTTGAAGTAGCTGTTTGTCTATATCAGTGTAGAACAGATGTGTCAAGCTCATTTGAGAATATTATGAATTTATCACATTTATATTATAAATGGTGTAGATAAATGAACACATAAACATGCAAGATGACCAAATCATCAGGTGTGAAACAGGAGTGATCGTTCCCCAGGTAACAGCTCCACCTGTCTCCTCTCATGAAAGCCCCCACGTCACAGCTCTCCAAACATTAATTCGGTCACTCTCAGAAGACATGAACTGGTGACTTTTCCTGGGGACACAGCACTTTGCTTGGCAGCCACATGTGTTGTAAACACACAAATGAAGCCACAATGTCACACTGAAATATCACACTCCCTATATTTCCTCTCTAGTTTTATCCAGTCTTTATACAGTCACTAAGATTATTTTCCAAAATGTAGTGAACTGTCTTGCCGTCATTGGCATCCGCATTCAAAGACTGAAATGGAACCTCATAAGTGGTAGTTCTGGGTCCATCTTGAATGGATTTTTGCACTGAGTCAAAATAATTTAGCTTAGAATACAACATACAGATTCGTAGCTTTTTAAACACCCTTCGTGTTGAGAATGTGCCTATAATGTCTTACAATGCTGTCTGCATTGGCAGCTCAATACGTTTTGGAGCCTGAGTCTTTTTTAGAATATCTGGGTGAGCCTCTCATAGATTTTCTGGGTTAAGGTTTCATTTAAGCGCCATCTCTTTGGCATAAACATCATGTTTTGCCTGTCTAATGAGCCAGAAATTTTCTGTCATTGAACATATATATACATTTTTAGGATTTAAATTCACAACTGCACTCCAAAATAAAGCGTCCCTACAACAAGACTCAGGATGTAGACAGATTTTGGTCTCCACACTTGCAGAAAACCTTACCATTTATCAGTTTGTGTTTTTGTTAGAGACACTAACACACAGACACACACACACACACACACACACACACACACACACACACACACACACACACACACTCATGAAAAAGCTTAGTCTTTTTCAGATTGAATCAAATAGGCAGACAAGCTCATTTATGAAATAAATGGAGAGGTGATTCACTTCCCCTGGATACAACAGTATTTAGCACCGTCATCTGGGGCCGAGAGAGATAAAGAGCAAATAAGAGAGAGAGAGGGAGAGGGAGAGGGAGAGATAGATACTATCTTGGCCCAATTGGACCCACCTAAACACTGCAATCCTTCATTCTGATGTCTTGTATTTTGGGTTTTGTAGGGGATGGGTCGATTTGGTGGCTGGTTGTGGGGCTGTTTGGCCCACACTTCCTGTCATGATGGATAGAAGGTGTTTACATGGTTCTCCCTGTGGCAGTTACAAGAACAAAATTAATTAGACTGATTAAAATTGTGTGTGGAAAGAGGCATAAAAGAAGAGAAAGTAACAGAGAAACATGGATGGATGGATGGATGGATGGATGGATTGATGGATAGACTGATGGGGAGAAAATGGATGGCTGGATGTATAGATGGATGGATTGATGGAAGGGGAGAAAAATTAATGGATGGAAGGACAGACGGTCTGTGACAGGGCGGAGGGCGGGACCGGGTCGTGATTATACACACCCGGTCCCTTAATCGGCCTTTATCCCTCTCCGAGGCTCAGACGGATGGGAAGAAAAATGGATATACTTTGTAAAAAAGACAAAAACGATAGCTCTAAGCGACAAAGCACCAACAAAATGCTTGGTTTTTGAAGTAAAAGGCATCTTCAAAGTGTCAGTTTGAAGTTTATTGTCCTATCACAGCAGATGTTATGCTGGATTAGGTCCAGACTGGCAATTCAGATGTATAAGTGTCTTTTTCTCAAAATAGATCATCTTCAGCATTCCCTCATGGCATCGCTAGATATACCATCTTACTGCAGTTTGATACAGAGTCTTTTGTGTCTGTAGGTATTCCTTGAGCTCAGGGTGCAATCAATAAGAGTAGAGAAAGAAATGAAAAGGACAAAAGTGTTGTCCACAGGTTTATTGGCTAATTAGAGGCGAGATAGACACGTGAAATTAATAATATACTCTCAGACCTTAATAATAATATTTAGCTTTTTTGCTTTTTTGGTTTATGCTATTAAACTATTGCACGTCTTTATAATTTGAATGCACATGTTCATATTGCACACTCAGACACATACAAAAGAATAATATTTCTCTCCCTGTCTGTTGCCAAGGTAGCAAATGACAGGGTTGGCAGGGGAGGATTTCCTGCACCACCCCCCCCCCCCCCCCCCCCCCAATGTTTAGCCCCCCTTTATTTCGACCAATCAGATGGTGCCATCACTTACCACCTCAGTCTGAAGACTGCAGACAGTACTGTACTCATAAAGCAACAACCCAGCACCCCAGGTACACACCTGTTTGTCTTGATTGCACCAGATTTTGTTTCAAGGCTTCAACCTCCCATTTTCTTAAAATAATACATTTCCACAGTCATTGAAAGATGTAAAACTGTTGAATAATTCCATCTATAATGTGTTGTCCTGATGCCTAGGCCCTGGCTCTGGGATATGGCACTAAAGTAAACCCACTCTCTGATTGAATATTCACCCAGCTTCTCGATCAATCTCTCCTTAGCCGTTTCTATGGGGCAAAGAGCACAACACCAGCCTGCATTGCCTTCTTAAATCCTTCCAGAGATTATGCTCCCAAACCATTTTTCCCCTAAAATGTTTTCTTCTTTTTTTCTCATTTAACACATGAAGAACCAGGATGTATAATGTTGAGAGGTGGACAAAGGGCCAGACTCGCTTGTTTCTGTAGCAGTGCCTCTTAATACTATATCTAAAACTGTATAAAACTGATATAAAACTGTATCTGGGTGGCTACATACATATTTAGGGATCTAAAAGGTTTTGTGAAACGTATTCTCCTCCACTAAAGCCTAAATTAGTAAAGCATTTAAAAATAATTATATTAAAACTAGGGCTGTCAAATTAACGTGTTAATTCAGTGCCATTAATTAAAATATAAAGAATAACACATTAAAACTATTAATGCAGTTAATCATGTCCCTCGACTGTAAAAAGGAATATTCGTACCATCTGAGCAATTCAAGCTTGTAGTTTCAACTCTTTTCTCCAGGGGGCCATAAGTGAAACTCCAGCTGTACAGGCAATGCTTAGCTTATATAGAGAACAATGCACACTTACCAGGAGCAGACAGCACAAGATGAGCACGGACACATTCGTGCTTTCACACACAGCTTGATGGATTGCAAATCTGAATGCAGGGATCTCAAGTCGTCCTTCAAACTATGTTAAAAACTGTATATTTATGATGTAACGCAAACAAAGTGACAGGCTCCAAAAGCACCTGTCTCCTCAGAAAAGCCCTTATAATAAGTCTCAGACTGATTGACGAATTCCATTACAAAATGGATTACTGTGTGCATATATATATATATATATATATATATATATATATATGTATATGTTCTGTATGTATATTATTTATAATTATTTAATCATTTTATATTGAATTATTGTGATTTGTAAATATATATTGCAGATATTTAAATATGCAATTAATTGCAATTGATTTGATTAATAAATCGGCATACCATGTAATTCATTCTATTAAAATTTTTTATTGATTGACAGCCATGTTTGAATTGATTATTCAAACATTGTTAAGGTATATAATGGGGTATAATTGGGAGACCACTTGTAAAAATGCTTCTATGTTGCATTGTTCTAATTTAATGCACATTTTTTCATTATAAGTTATATTATCAGCATAGCAATATGAGTGAAAATATTAACATGAATATTCTATCATTTAATTTGCTTTAATGTCAGCATGCACTCGAGCTGACATGGACTCCAAAACCTGATAATCCATCATAATTCCATCATGATTTGCGAGTGTTTCAAAGACCATCTTTAACATGGTCAATGTGACCATCTTTAGTCAATGTCAATGTGGTCTCAAACTTTTGGACCCTGTCAATATACACAAGCAATTCCATACCATTTTGTGATTCCAATGTTTGTTTGTTTTTTTCTCTGTAAAGCAAACAGAATCAACACATGGCTGTGAGATTGTAGGTTGAGAGGTCATCGTCCTCATTGATGTAGCTTCTCGCTAATGACTGTTTGCTTTTCTTTGTCGCCGCTGAGACACCCAGGCATCTAATCACTGTCCGGCTCATTTGAAGCTCCTCAGCGTCTCCTTGTTATGTCTCTGTTTGCATCCATGTCCCTCTCCCGCTGGTGTAATGTTCTTCTGCATGAGCACTAAAGCTTTAAGTGCCGCTAATTGACTGCCATTAGCTTTGACTTCCGTCCCTTCTGTGTCTTTGTCTTTCTTGTCTCTATGAGGACAGGACAGTCTGTACTGATAAGCAGATGTGGATGAGACAGTAACCTTGTCAATTCTGTTGCCTGATGGCACGAGGTTGGATTGACTATGCACTCAGTCCATTTTAGGGGGTGGTGGGGGGACCATATTATCGTTTAGGATGCGTCCACCCATGTAACCTGATCAATGTCCTCGGGCAATATGGAGGTGATTTCTACTATTTGTCTTCATCTGTGTATAGTAGAGGGGATTTTTAGAACCTGATGTCCTCTGAGTTACCCCTTAAAACATTTCACCCAACGTTTTATCCCAGACATTTAGAGGCATCCCTTTTGGCTATAGTTCTAGTATCATCAGACATTGTAATATGGCATCATGTTATGTGATATTAGAGGTAGTTCTAACAGATAATCAGATGAACTTCTATGACATTCTATTATGACATCAGATGCAGTTCTAAGATAGCATCAGTGTAGTTTAATGACATCAGAGGTAGTTCTAACAGATAATTGGATATAGTTCTATGACATCATATGATGTAGTTCAATGACATCAAGAGTTAGTGTGATTACATAAGAGGTAGTTCTATTACATCATCAGGTGCAGTAATATGACATATGATACATTTTAGTCAAATTCACTATTTTGTTTTTGTCTAATGGCATATAATATTAGTTGACAAAAATAAAAACATTAAGTTGACGATAATGTGCAAACTGTAACAGACTAAAATTTAAACAAATATTCAAATAATTAGAAAAAAGTATGAGCTACTTACAATTATTAAAACATGTTTCAAACATATTAAAGACTAATGTTTAATATGTAAGATTAAAAACATGAGAAAACTGTCCTGAAAACCTGTGTACAGTGTGAAGCTCACTGTCAGAGCTCTGAGGGCTAGTATATTTCCCATCAGTTCGAGGTCATGAAATAACAGAGAGGGGCCCCGTTAATGGGCCTGTCAACACTTCAGACTAGTGTGTGTGTGTGTGTGTGTGTGTGTCTCTGTGGAAGAATCCTAGTGTTTATGTTCAACTACTTTTGTCCTCTCTTGTGAGTGTGTGTGTTGTATTACAGGCTAGGCATGGTTCTCCTATCAGTCAGTCAGCAGTATGGCTGTCAGTGAAACAGTAGAGTAAGTGTATCGTTCTGAAGTGTAAGTCTGTCAGCTTATTCACCCCACCTCTGCCCTATTAGAGAAAGCCAGAAACATACAGAGGCCCCAAAATGTACACTTGAACAATTAAGTCAGACTTAAATTACTTGAATGTTTTTGCACCAGTTCTTGCTGCAGCTGGTTAACAGTCAATGCAAAAATGTAAAAAGTTAGTCTGAGCAAATATCTAGCATCATATGTTTTGATGGCACTTGATTTGAAATTTTGTATACTATGCAATTATATTCATACATTTTAAAGTGTCTAAAAGTGTCCAGATACTTTTTGGGGATACTGTATTTCACTCAAATACACAAATGCAGATGCAAATGATTGGCTACACACCGCCACAACAAGCTGACCTACAAAACACACACACAAACTGGCTGTAGTTTGACCCACAGTGCAATGACATTCCAAACTCTCGCCCACACGCACAAAAGTAAATCTGTTCACCTTTGTACTTTCATCTGATTGTGTTTTTTGGCCTGAGTTCAGACTGTAGTGTTGTGGGTTCCAGTAAACTATTGATTATAAGGCCTCTCAAAATAATGGCTTGGCACTTCCCTGTGGTTTGTTCGTTTAAAGTGAGCCACAATTGATTTCAAAGTATTAGTGGCATTAGTTGTAGGGATGATTAAGTTATCGGTCAGCATTCTGTACACTGACCATGTATTGTGGTATATTTGAAAACAAAATGAATTCAAAATTGACCCTATTTACTTTAATTAATGTTTCTAATCTTATTGTGCATTGGGTGAGGAAAAATATAACTAACCAATAAGATTGTAGATTACTTTTTAAGCTAGCTTACTATCTCATCAAATCCCCATAGATAATATCAAGCCTTGCCCTACATTATTTCTGGCTAAATGTGGTTTTACTCAAAAATGCATCTCATTACAGAGGCTCAATGCATTGTGAATGTCATTTCATGCTGTTTTTAAGAGCAATCAAATTGAAAAGAAATTTGAAATGTAGCTTAAATGTATAAACAGTATGCAGTGTCTGTATTGTTTTTACTCAGTGTATCCCTTATATGAGGAGATCCATACAAATGGCAATATATGGTTTAATGTGTGGACAAAATGTCAATACAGGACTATTTCAACGAATGATGTATGTGCTCATATGTGTGTGTGAACGTGCTCTCAGGGAGGTAGGGCTCCTGAGGCCCAAGGGCTCTTTATGTGCAGGCAGTATGCTGCAGGGCCGTCTATAGCACTCCACTGTGCCATCTCACTCAACACAGACCTTATTGCAAGGATTATCCAGCATGACATGGCAGGCAGTCTCTGATCAAGCTGCTTCTTCAAACACGCAGTATCATGGTGAAGACCGTTCCATTGACTTCTTTTGTTTTTATTGTGACAAAATGATATTTTCTATCCCTCAACCCTAAACCTGACCTTTACAGAAACATTTCTGTATTTATACATTTAAACAACACTGAAAATGTTTTTAAATATTTAGTTGCAAAGTAAATATAGCAGAAAACATGAAGTACTTTCTACATAGAATAAGTTCATCCAAGCAAGAACTTGAAAATATTAATTCAATCCTGCGTTTGTACTCAATTTAAACATGCACATGCTCTAGCTTATTAGTAAATATTATTTTAGATTTCTTGTTATCTTTATCATGTGTCATGATATATCAATCCTGAAGTAGGAACCTTGTCATATTTATTTGCCTATTTGAGTAGATGTCAAAGGTAAATAAACAAATCAAAATTGACTTTTTTGGTGTTTTCAGGGCTTAAATAATTAATGAACAGTTGGTAGTTACTGACATTGTGTTTTGTGCACCAAGGGTTGAGGCCTGCGTCCGCAGTTATGGAAATTGTTCTTATTGCCTGTGATCATGTTGAAGTTGGGAAGTTCCATTACCCTAGGATCGGGTATGTCATGTATGACATGCTCACTGACATACCCTATCTCCCATTGGACATATTTGGAATGACTCAACAACAATTACTTTCCCTTTTGGTGCCACTGATTGAGTTGCATGTGAGACCACATTTCAATCACCAATCAAATGAGGAAGTAATCACATTTTTATAAACAATCACGAGCATGATAAGGAGATTGCGTTTTTGTCCCTAACATTGCATTTTGTCTCTACTAATGGTTATGGTTAGATTTGGGTTTTGGTTGGGGGGTAGATTAAATAAAATAAGCATTTCTCTTCACTGTTTTTCACCCCGTTCAGCTGAAAACAATTATTTTTACAAATGACTTCTGGCGAACTCTCTTGGATATAAATGGATGTCACATATGCTCTGAAACACTTACTGCTTTAGCCTCTGTAGGCAGTGTTTTCAAATTCAGACAGAATATACTGATTTCGGCTAAAGAAAAATCAACGCACACACTTGCCGATTTTTATGTGAGATCAGGCTGATGTAATACAGGGTGATGCTGTATTTGTAGGCAGTAGCTCACTGGGTACTCCAGAGGCACTAGGTTTTGGAAAAGATCTATAGGGTATGTTTACATTTCATTGTAGTCTTTGCTATAATCTTAGTTTGGGCTTAAAATATTGCCTTTTTAATGTTTTATATAGGCCTGTTTCTGTGCTGGATCATGATTATATTGTTAACACCAGCTTTTTCATTTGAACAGTAATATGACTCAAAATCCTTCTCAAATGCAAGAAAGATATTTATGGTGTTCTCTCTCTCTCTCTCTCTCTCTCTCTCTCTCTCTCTCTCTCTTCACTCAAAAACATTAGAGATTACTATCTTCAGCTCCTCTGCCGCCCTGCTTAAACATTTAAAAGCTTTTCCCTCTCCTTTACTGTCTGCTTGTTTATATATTAATGTTTTACTGCTGACCTTTATTTTCACAGAGAGCCGCATCGCACAAGGACTCAAATCAGAAAATAAAGCTGCGATATTGAATGGCATCCAAATAATAGCAAAACATGTGCCACTATCCAAACACAGAAACACATTAGATCAATAAAATATAGTTTGGATTATATCCTCAATAAATAGCTGCTCCCCTCTGCCTTTGTAATCGCTCTTAAGAAATGAAGAGGAAGGAGGCAATTGACGCTAAATGAGCCAAGTAAAACAAGCCCAGATTGAAAGGGAGATTTGTTGTCTTTGAGTTCCCCGTCATCCGAAGTGAGGTCTGTTCCAAAACCTAGTGAGCTGCTACATTAACAGCATATTTGGCATCATCCAAACTAAGATTCCTAGTTTTGGAGACAACTAAGACAAGACAGTGTCTTGTTGGTTGATTTCCCTGAAAAGTGTAAACACTGTGACTCTGTGACACTATCTAAACATTTCTTTTGTTTTTGTTTGTTTGAGCAAAATTTGTATTTTATTTCCTTGGAGAAAATGTTTGCTGACGGATCCATTGCTGAAAGTACCATTAAGTTTTCACCTGCCAGATATGATCCAATTACGAGTAAATATCATCGCCGTGTTAGCATTTATTAGACAGAACTCCTCTAGTGCTTCCTGTAACTGAGCAATAGAAAAAGCCATTTTCCTGGGTGTTGTTTCATTCTCCTGATTGAGATTTATTATACTATACTATACTTTCCCCTTTCTATTCTATTTCATGCCATACCATACTACACTTTACTATACCACACTACACTATACTATTCTATACTATACTTTTTCCATTCTATTCCATTCTATATCATGCTATACCATTCTATTTCTATTCTGTACTCTACTATACAATACTAAATTATATTACACTATACCATGCCATTCCATACCACACTACACTAATCATTTATATTCTATTCTATATAGTGCAACAGAGCCTGCCCACTTATTCAGTCGTCTGGGTTCTGAAAGTATTTTCCCCTTTAATTTTTTCATAGACTTTTCATGTTGTCCTTCGTAAATGATTTTTAAGACATGAACCAAACTTACTTACCTTCTTATATCAGGGCATGAACTACAATCCCATGAAGCATTGCGAATTATGGTATTGAATATAAAACTATGTAAATATATAAAAATACTGATTTTAGGTTGTGGATTATAAGTATTGAAACAATGTATTTTAAGTTTATTGCAAAATATTCCGATATGTTAAAATAGATAAGTAGTTCAAAGTTTAAGGGTAAAGAGACACCAGCTCGATTAAGCCATTCAAGCATCATGGGCGGTCTCTTCAAGGCACGTTTAGTGGGTTTGGTTGACCGCGCGCAGTTCTATGATTGATGAAGCTTTCTCTGCTGGACCATGGATGATGCAGTTGTTTACTATTAATTCCACTATTCTAAACAATGATGTTGAAATAAACAGATGAATGGCTTCAACGGAAGCAAATACTATCGAAAAACAACCTTTGAGCTCAAGGTAGGTCTGTCTGTAAAGGTTTATAAGTTATCATTTAAATTAAATTAGTCTATGGGAAAAGTTCATGGGATTTTTACTTCCTGAACCAGACTGTTGCTCTTTATTCCTTACCATACTAGATTGTACCATTATACACTATACTATACCATCCCACTGTATACTATACTTTACCATACCATAATATGCAACATGTATATTCCTACGGTTCCCGAGTGATCAGTCACATGGCATTTACAATTTGCATCACAGTTTACCTCATGAAAACACGTGCTGAGCATTAATGGATATCTGGAATCTATTGAGCTCCATCAAGATCTCCTTCCACCCCCGCCTGTCAAGTATTTAAGTGACTTAATACCTCTGAATCCTGTTTGATTTTATTAGGGTTGGTGAGGAGGGTTTCATATCATACATAATGGAAGGCAGTGAATGCAAGAAAGACAGCGGGGAAGATTAGAAGGCGCACTAATTGTGGTGTGCCTTACACTGGGCCAGAGATGGAACATAGGATCGATCAGGAAGGAAAAATAAGAGAGGAGGAATAATCATGAGATGGAAAAAGGAGAGGAAGAGGTGGAGAGATGTAGGCTTGTTACAGAAGGAATGATGTATTGATTGTGTCTGACAGGCCGGCACAGAATGCATCGACCATTTGCAGGTGCTTGTGTGTGTGTGTGTCTTTGGCAGAGAGATGGTTGTGTTGCAGAATTCGCTCCAGGTCACAAGTGTTTCCACAACAACCGGGCATAATATGTAGACAATGTAGACAAGAAAACAAAAAAGGAAACAGGTGGGAAGTGACTCTTGGAGCAAAGTACCATAGTACAGTATTACCATAGTTTTTGGACATGGTACCAAGGCAATACTTTGTTGTTCTTTGTACCTTGGAGTGACATGTAAATATAATTATATATTAATTTGATAATGATCCAGATCTATAGTGTACTGTATATTCATAGAGTATACTATGGTACCACAACAGTTCTATTTCTCTTAGGCTGTAATTGTAAAGTAAGAATTTATTAGTATTGTGTATATACAGTACTGTGCAAAAGTCTTAGTCAAATAAGATGTTTCACAAAGTAATTTGTCTTAAGAAGGTTTTTTTTATGTCTTAGCTTTAGTGTGTCAATAGAAAATATAAATTTTAGACTCCCAAACATGACTTTTGCACAACGAAAAGATTAGAATAGAAGAACAGGGAGCCCTGCAACAGACGTTATGGCCCCCACAAAGCCCCCCACTAAACATTGTGTATGTCTGAGATCACATAAATAGATAGAAACAATTGAGACAGCCTAAATAGATAAAAGAACTGTGGCGAATTCTCTAAGAAGCTTGGAACATCCTATCTGCCAACAACCACGAAAAAATGTGTCCAGGTGTACCTAGGAGAATTGGTGCTGTTTTAAAAGCAAAGGTGGCCACACCAAATTTTTATTTAGCTTTTTTAAGTTTACTGGACTTTGTATGACATTAAGTGATAAATGAAAACTATTTATATCATTATTTTTGAAGACGTCCTCACTATGCAACATTTTTCACAAGTGCCTAAAACGTTTGCACAGTACTGTATATAGTTGAAAAAAGCCCAGTCTCACACCCCTCCCGTATGCTGATCTTCACTTCACTTCACACACACACACACTAACCAACACCTCCTGGAACCCCCCTCCTCCCCCTTCCTGATACTCAAACTGCACTTATTGTGTGCGAGGAGGATATGTGCCGGGTCTTCTGGAAACAAAAGACCAGGAAAGCTTCTGTCTTACCTGCCAGTCTAAAGTCTGCGCTGACCAACTGGCCCCCATCTTCACACAGATCTTCAATAGATCACTGGAGCAGTGTGAAGTTCCCCGCTTCTTCAAATGTTCTACCCCTTCTAGACCCCCTTCAGTTTGCTAACTGTTTTGTCAACATGGGTCTGCATTATATCCTGCAACAGCATGACAGACCTGGGACTATGCAAGGATCCTATTTGTGGACTTCGGTTCAGCCTTCAATACCATCATGCCTGATCTTCTCTCAACCAAACTGACCCAGCTCTTTCTGCCAACCACAATCTGTTGGTGGATCAACAGCATTCTGACAGATAGGCAGCAGCTTGTGAGACTGGAGAAAATCACATCTGGGACCCTCACTGTTAGCACTGGTGCTCCTCAGGGATGCATAGTCTCTCCACCGCTCTTCTCCCTGTACACAAATTACTGCACTGCAAATGACCCTTCTGTCAAGCTAATAAAGTTTGCAGACGACACTACGGTCATTGGCCTCATCCATGATGGTGACGAGTCTGCATACAGACGGGAGGTTGAACAGCTGGCTGTCTGGTGCAGTCACAACAACCTTGAGCTGACCACGCACAAAACAGTGGAGATGTTAGTGAGCACTGGAGAATTCCTCCTGCACATATATATATATATAAAGGTAAAATATATTATCTTCTGTATGGGACAAAGAGAGCGAGAGAACTATTACATAAAAATTTCCAGTTCAACAGAAAGTTGAATGACATTCGGCAAGCCTTATGCTCATTTATGAATACCCCTAATTTGAGTGGTTTTATAGGAAAGGACAGCACACTTCAGAAGCACAAAGAGTTTGTGTAGGAGGTACAGAGCAAGAGTTATCATCTATTACAACAACTTCACTGCTTAGATCTGAGCACTTCCTTTCAAAACACACACACAAAAACACATGCTCATCTCCTCTGTCTAGCTCCTGTGGCCACACACTGCCTTCTCTCCTGGCTAATTGATTGCCTAGTATTAATTGAAGGCAGGCCTGAGTGGGCTGTGTTAATGGAAGGTGAATCATGTTGGCCTGACAATAAATTTCAGACCTGCTGCAGATATATTTGGCAAAAGAGGCCGTGGCATTGACTGTGGGGAGGTGTAAGTGTCTTTGGTTACATACACACTACAGCTAAACATTGCTGTCAATACTTTTCTGAGTGCTTAATATAATTCTGTACCATGATTATAATAGTTTTGAACTATAATATTTAAACTTAATAGTATCATTTAAGTTTGTTTAAAACCATTACATTTCTCAGGGCCATCTGGCATTTTCACATTTTGGCTACTTTTGTCATGTTTAACAAAGGTGATACTTTGAAACACCTGAAATTTTGCTGTGCTTATGTAGCCTTTGTGAATGAGGCTTCCGATTTGAGGTAGAGCTGATGGAATATTCTGTTTCAGCAGGAATTAATTTTCTCTATCAATTTTTCTGCCTGTATAATCTTAGAATGAGACTAGATTGATGGAGAGATGTTCATGTAAATGAGACAGATCAAGGTAATATTATTTCATAGGACATTTGGAATCTGCCTGCTAAAACTCTCTTAGTTAATCCGGCTCTGTGTTCAGATCAATGTCTGTCTCTCATGTCCAGCACTACAGCATGGCATCCTATTTGCATTTATCTTAGGTAATTGCCCGCATTAATCACACCCGCATTTACAAAATGTCCTCAGCCATGAACTGATTATGGTAATCTCCATGCGTTTGAAACCCCCAAAAGCTTCCTTTTAACACAAATTCTCTCGGACGACTTGACCGACTTCAATCAGAATTGGAATTCAAAGCTGGAATAAGATGGTGTAATGGCTAGGTGTTTTGAAGGGTGGGGTAAAACGGGATCCTCAGAGTGATCGACATCTCTGGGTACCTCTTTACCATGCCATGCTCATCTTAATGTGGAGCCTCTTCTGGGACTGTATTGATGTAAAACATGTCACAAATTACCTTCCTCCATTGCTGCCCCTGCCTGGAATACTAAAGGGTCATCTGTCAGGGAGGCATCACACTCGGGTCACAGGTTTCTGGGACCCCCCTTTCATCTCCTTCACTCACTCCCCCACCAGCTCTGAAATGTCACCTCCATCCTTTCCAAGACCGGAACCGTTTTTTAGACCATGAATTATTCAGTGGAAAAACTGGGGCCTTGTTCAGGTCAGCGGCCATAAAAAGAGCCTGGGCTCTGAAAAATTGCTTCATTGGCACCGCACTACTGAAGCGAGTGACTTTTTACAGTCATGTTAAATTTCTGGACCCATTTCTGGTAGGGAGCCCATGCAAAGACAGAGTCAGGGCCATGTAAAAGAATCATGGGTGGGTTGGGGCAATCTCCAAATTTAACAGGTGTTGGTTCCACTTCTACTCCAGTCAAATGGTTGTTATGAAAAATCAAACTTGATATCCTGCTTTTTCTCAGAGTGCAGTCATTCAAGACAATAAGACAGGCTTGCAAATGCAAGAAAATGGTTTTGGGAAATGGCATTGTGGAAAAAATGACTTTTCCGCCAACACAGTTGATCTTGACTTCCACCCTTCCCTGCCACTCAGTGTTCGATTCTCCCCTCAGGGAACATACTAGCTGCTTTTATAAATGTTTTGTTTTGCAGAAGGTGATTTTACTTCTAACATTAAAAAAAAAGGTATTTAAGGTATTCACAAACAATAGCATCCATACAGTATACAGGTTTGAAACAACATGATGATTTGTACATGACAGAATTTACATTTTGGGGGGAACTGTCCTTTTAAACTTGTAGCTGTGTTTTGGAGTTGGTTTCTATCAGATCCAAGGAGGTTTTTAACTGGTCATTAGCTGGTTGACCAGCTACTGTACCATGTTCCACAAACTAGCTTGACCATCTTAAGTCGGTAGGTGGTTTGTTGTTAGTCCAAGATGGTCTACAAGCTTGGACCAGCTAGAAACCAGCTAAAATGTTCCAATATACAAACAGCTACCAACTAAAACTAGTTATTTTCTGAAATGTAAAGGATTGCAATGCAGCAATAAGTAGCAGTTTCGGATGCAGCTCTGTTTGATGTCTGGTTAAGTTTAGGTGAACCCAGTTGTGAAAGTTACGCACTCATTGTAGAGGTGTGCGTTTGAGGCCTAGAGCTCGACAGCCTCATCCTGACACTGATATCTGCCTTCAAACGCAGTGTATGTGAAAATAGCTTCACCCTCTTCTTTTCAAATCTTTCTGTAGCTCTTTTTCAGAGGGATAGAAGTAAGGCAAGAGCCATGTTCACTTCAGCAGAGAGATGAAGAGATATGACACGGAGAGAAGGAGTGATTGCCACTCGTCCGCCCCTCTGCTCTTTCATGTTCCCATCAGAAACCAAGACATTTGAAAAGGAAGGAATGTGAGTCGGTTTTCCGACATCCGCAGTCTCCCGTCTCGGGATATGTCTGACTGATGCATTAAAAACTGTGAGCTACTGACATTCTGCTGCCTTTGAATAAAGCTTATTAAAAAGGAAAATGTTTTCTCAATGTGATTAAGTGGTGTAGAGATGCTGTGCCAATGCTTTCTGAGATTCCCAGCACGGGCTGATGAATTCACCATGGCTGCTCTGTGAGAGGCCCACTTAGCGACAAAAATAAAGGTTTCAGAAATGAGAAGTCAGGGGTGGAACGGTGGCTGTTTTTTTATCAGTCTTCTGCTCTGCCAGGACGCTTGGTTCTCGCTCTGATGCACCATGTTGAGGGTTATCTGGATATCTGTGAGCAGCAGATAACACACTGACACTAATTAGGTTTTACCGCTGTCTGCAGTCCAGCAATGGAGATTTTATTACCCTGGAGAACCAGGGGCTGGTCGCTCATCACGTGTGCACAATTCTGCCTCTTTTCTAACTTGAATGTGGGGTTGTGTCTCTTATATTTCTTTCCCACTGGCCTTCTCAAACCTTCATAAAAGTCTTGGACATCGGCCATAACAATCATGCGGTTGTTCTTCTGCGTTTCCATAAAATTGTCTTTTCTACATTGCCCTGCCAAACATCACCCCAATGGCCCCCTTTCTGGAGTTATAACAGGCAATTTAAAATGTCATTACATCATGCTGGCCTTGCAATGACCTGGAAGCAATCAGACAACAAGGGTCACGCTTTGACATTTGACTTCAAATTCAGTATGTTTTTAGGCCTTTGCAAGAATTGGGTTTCAAGTAAGATATCTAGACACATTTCAGAATACTATATACTATAATACTATATTTACATCTGTTTTGGTCATTGACTGATATGGGTTTTGCAATGGTTGATGCTTTTATAAATTTATACTGGGTGGCCAATGGCTGATACATTGTACATGTATAGACAATACAATTTAATTATGGGAAATGCCATGTAGAAATTGCTAAAATAATAAAAAAATATACTTTTCACAATATCTTCTTGAGTTGAAATGTGTTATCCATTGACAAAGCTGCTGGTCGATTTTGGAACTGACACAAAGGGGAAGTAACACTTCTGTTAAATATATAGTTCACCCAAAAATTGCCTGTAAGAATTAGCCTGTAAGACTGTCTATCTTCCAGTGAATACAAAAATAGGCATATTAGGAAGAATGTGCACTCTTCGATTTTCTCGCCAAACGCCCCAGCTCCCTAGCTTATCTGTGACCGTTTATTCTGTCAGCAGCAGTCATGGAGGTCATTAGCACTGGAGGAGAATGAGATGATGATGAAAAGTAACAATGCTAAATAACAGATCCTCATCGGTAGATAACAATAGTGCAGTCTGTAGGTCTCACTGTGGCCAATGTAACCACTAAGTATAAATAACATTCGTTTACTCGTCTCTGTTCACAGATTCTGAGATACACAAAATTTTACTCCAAACCATTCCGAATCTTCATCACATTTCAGACTCAGGCAGAAGTCTGGGTTTATTGAATTATCACTAACAGTGGGTAAATTAGTATTGACTGGTGTGTTTTTTAGTGGCTAATGTTAGTAGCATTCTATAGTAGGTCACTAACTGTATTAGTTCTGCCATTTAATTAGAATGTGGATTTCAAAAAGAGAAAATAAGCATTTCGACTCATGCATGGCGCAGCAGGGGCTCTCCGTGGGTGGTTGCTGAAAATTTGTTGAACTGTACTGATGAACTGACTCATCATATACCTTTTTGAGTCCAGTGTTGGTACACTATGGAAGAACCTGACTAAATCAGACTAAAACATTGAGCCGGTTTTTAAATCACATGGGATAAGAAAGCATTGTTTACTCACCCACATGTTATTTCAAATCCATATGCTGTTCTTTACTCATATTCCATACAAGTTCATAGTGACCACATCTGTCAAGCTCCAAAACTGACCATAAACATTTTCCATATGAACAGTGTGCTGTATTCCAAGTCGTCTAAAGCGAGGAACAAAGCTAAATTGAAGTTGTTATTCATGTTCATGCATACCATATGGTACATGGCTTTAGGGATGATTTTCGGTGAATACCGACTCAAAACTATTGCATTGCTTCAGAACACTACTGAAAATAGTGATTTGGACTGCTTGTAATCTGTCCATTTTGAAGTGAGTTTAAGACTGAAGTCATACTAATGTATCAAGTCTTCTATATAGAGTAATAACCGTAATCCTTTTACCATGAGAGGAACACTTGCAAACCTCTGGAAAGTAGCATGCTGCATTTGCATGACAATATAGCTGGACGTACCTCCAGGCAAATGTATTGTGGAAACATAGGGCTGGTGTTTCTCATCTAAATTCCACCATTCTATCGATCTGACTAATGGGACGAGTTTCCCTGCTTTATACAGACCAGACCTCATTGTGGTGGCCAACCAGTTACAGTGCAGAAAAACCCTCCTGTAGTCTATGATGCAATTAACAGCAAGAGTTTGTCTTTTTTAGTGAGGCTTTTTGTCATCATGCATTGTTTAGCTCTGTATTGTTAAGCAATCCAGGTCTACATTAATTTGTAAAGAGAGCAAATAGAAGATTGAAATAGAAAAATAGAAGATATTCTTCTCTATATTAATGAAATTAACTTTTATTTTTCTCCGAACTCACACTTCACACACTTTATTCTTCAAGGTTTTTATTTCTTTAATTTTACCATTTTGTCAAAATTACAGATAATATTTTTTTTGTAGCGCAACCTCTAAAAGCATCTAAAAACACAGTCCTCCTGCACGAGACACTGTTAAAACATTGAGACCTGGTGCATCTTCCATCTACCACATGTTTACATAGGAAAATTATTGAAGTACAGCGTTCCATTTGGTGTGAAGAGCCCCTAAGATAACTTACAACCTCATGTTTGCCACTGAAAATTACAAACTGGCCAGATTTGGCCTGTGGGCCACCAATTCAATAGACCTGCTCAACAATGTCACATAAAACCAAGTGAAGTATAATTGGTGGTTTAATATCTTGGTCAGATGGGCCCTAGATATCTGAATGGATGTTTTTGACCAGATTAAGATACATTATGCACCAAATTTAATAACAATAGCCAGAACTGTGGTTTGTGATGCTAATAGTTTTTGTCTGTTGTTGGTAAGTAAGAATAATGCCTGTAGCAGTACTGATGAGTACCGGTCCACTTCGAGCACTGGTTGTAAATGATACAAAACAAGTAATGCAGCTCTATCATTGATGCTGGAACAGTGTTCTTCTGTTTTTTTATTTCAAATTAGTGTGTGTGAAACAATGTAAACAATGAAATAAAACAATGTTTTATTGCAGATAGTGCGGATAGTTTTTTGTGAGGGTTAGGTTTAGGGGATAGAATATATAGTTTGTACAGTATAAAAATCATTATGTCTATGGAGAGTCCTCATAATGATAGGTAGACCAACGCGTGTGTGTGTGTGCGAGTGTGTGTGTGTGTGTGTGTTTGATGAGCTGTGCCTAATGTTTCAGAAATGCTGAATTTGCAAACTTATTTTAAGTGTTTTGTTGTACAGGGTACACATACACAGGGTACACATTTTCCTTTTTCTCTTTTAGTTTGGTTCATTTAATTTGAAGGTCCATTAATTTTATCCTGTGATATAACACACACACACACACACTCACACACACACACAAACATGCAACCCAAATGATTACAGAAAGATGAGCACAATTTTCACGTATCACATTACCCCATCGAACTCACTTTTTCATCCACACACACACACACACACACACACACATTTCTTTCCATCTATTCATGGCACAGACTGCTGTAAAGGTCATCAGCATGTCCAGTGTAATTTTCACTCTTCCTCTCCTGTTAAGATCCATAAAACCATCAATAAATCATTTTTAATGTCAGTGTGAGAGCTGAGAGCTGACTTAGATTTAACAACTGACCCCTGTTATCTCTCTCTCTCTCTATCTCTCTGTCATTCACAAACACTAGCATAACTGGTCTGTGCAAAGGCTATTTTGTTTTAATACTTATATAGATGTAACAGTCTGCAAATAAAATATTAAATAAAAGGATAGATGGATGGATGGATGGATGGATGGATGGATATATATTTTTGTAGAGTTGCAAAGGAAAACATAAAAGCACACAAAAATGCAAAGTACATGTCTAATGTCAATGCAAGTTGTCAGAAACACACACACACACATTTCCGCTCACTTAGAAGCATAGCGCAGGTTCTTTACTGCTGCGTCTCCAACAGAGAGTTTAATTAAAGGAGGAAGATTGTTGATATCAGACACATTTTCACAAACCACCTTCCAGTTCAATTAACTGCAGCGAAGCATTAGAGATAGAAGACGGCAATCAGCACAAATAACAGATATTCCCCATTCCACCATCATGTTTTGTGTGTGCACACATGTGTTGCAAGTAAGTGAACGTGTTCTTTATGAAACACCAGCAATAGGCCTCCTCACAGTGCTCTGCCGTAGGGCTCATGTTACCTTTTATAGGGCCACACATGCAATGTAATTGGTCCAGAACTCAGAAATACACATGAATGGTTCATAAAGCAGTTGAGCACTAAATTTGACTATGGGAATATAACAGAGTATGGAAATATTATCATTAGATGTTTCATTTTATTTTTCATTCTCATTTGATGGAAAACCTTAATGGACATATATATATATATATATATATATATATATATTAAATAGCAGGGTGTATCGCTACTGCTATGGTCCATTAACAAAATGAAAATATATTGTACGTAAATCAGAATTGTATAAGTGTGTCTCCCGCTGGTAGTGCATTAAAATGTTTTGTGTGTGTGTGTGTGTGTGTGTGTGTGTGTGTGTGTGTGTGTGTGTTCACATGTTTTCACACTGCAGCTGGCTAATGTCACACCCAGCAGAACTTGCGTCACCATGCATTGCTTCTGCTTGAATGAATCCCACCAAAATTCATTGCATGATAGCAAAGTGTCTGTTTGTTTCAGAAGCACAACGTAGATCATACACTAGCTAACAGTTTTTTTACTTATCTGATGAATTTTCTTTTTATTTATCTTACACCGTGGTCTAACCAGATGAGACACAGCAAAGCACCAAGCAATAAAAACTATCTCTTCCATATAAATCTAAAGTGATGCATCACAAGACATTTTGTTGTAAGGTTGCCAATTGTCCGGTATTAAGACGGAATTTTGTGCATTTTGCCCAAACTCAAGAAGTTCCATATGGGACACCTGTTGTCCTGTATTCAAGTGGCGAAATGCTAGAATTGGGACCCCCGTCCCATATTGAAGTACTTAAAAGGCTCAAGCATCTCATTTGCATAGTGAAAAGTTGGTAACTCTATTTTGTTGGTCACTTGGCTTATATTCTGTGGAATTAGGCTGTCCCGCCCTCATGAAATAGCATTGGTCCAAAATCCTATTCCACATAACTTAATATAAACAGCAATCATAAAATGGATAGTTCTGACTCTAAATGGGCAAGGGCTGGTAAAATCACTCTGGTCCCCACTCACCCAGCCCACTACCTTTTTGAAATGTTGCCTTCTGGCCAACGCTACAGAGCACTGAGCACCAGCACTGTCAGGCACAAGAACAGTTTTTTCCCTCAGTCTATAAATATCATGAACAGTAAAAACTATAATATAATTACGTGCAATACACAGCCTAGTCAATTATATTATTTAACATATCTTACCTCTTCAGCATTACATTCCCTTGCACTGTATGTAGCAGATTTGTATTTATTCATACCATATGTATATTTTTGTCTTATTGTGTATTTAAGCAATATCACACGAGCAAGAGTGCGATATAGCCCTACATCAGCACTGCTGTGATTTGGCTATAGATAATTACAGCAGTGCTGATGTAGGGCCATATAGCATGATTGCGAGTGTGATATTGCTTATATACAACAGTTCAATGAATGAACTACTTTATTACGCGACAAATAAGAATCTGCCGTTGCAGATGTGTGTGTGTGTGTGTGAGAGAGAGAGAGAGAGATGGAGTGTGTGAGATCACCTGTTGCCACACCCAATTAGAGATGCTGTCAGCTTTCTGAAGGTCCGTTTTCTCAGTGGAATATAGACGTCCAAGCGGGGTATTCCTCTCTATTTCGGGGTAGCTGGTGCGTAAATGTCATTCACTATAGAAACAGAGATGTCCTCCGCCATTTTAAACGGTATGTATCCAATGTGGAAACTCACAGAGCGCTGTTCTATGTAAACAATGACTAATGGATTCACTTTACATCACCAACTGGCTCATATTACACACTAAAATTATCTTTTGCCACCACCTGCTGGCTAAAATATGTAATTTCAAAAATAAAGACAGTAACACCTAACACATATGCACTAGGCTTACAATTTAGTTTAGAACAGCACGAACACAATTGGAGTGATATACACACACAGTGAAGCATCTGAGAGCTTATGCTGTCACACCATCCGTGCTCATGGAACGTCTCTTGTCCAATCAGATTCGAGGACCGGAGCTAACTGTGGTATATTTCTATATATACACTTATATTTCTATTAGCTTTCGTTTATTTATTTATATATTTTTATTTCTGTCTTGTTGTTGTATTTATTGTGCACTAGAATGTTCTACCACCAAGAAAAAATGCTTGTATGTGGAAGCATGCTTGGCAAGCTCTTTCTGTTCCGAGTGGATGAGTTGTGTTTGAAGCCGTTGTAAAATACTAAATAACATTAAATGATAAATGCACACCTGTGACTGCCCATTCTGTATTAATTATCCAAGTCGCTGCACATTAAAATTAAAACATTTCAATATTTTTTTAACATTAGTGTATTTTGTCATAGTGTTGTTGCCAGCGATTAATAAAAGCAATAAGCCACTTGCATTATAGTGATTTTACCATGGTTAAAGGGGTGTCAGTAGGCACAATGCTAAGGAATGTCCCTTTACTTGTTGTTAGTAACTTATCGTATCGTGTCTAGTTAGGACACAGTGTTATGCTTCTTTTTGTCTTTCTGACTTTCATATCATCTATTGCCTCCAACTACATGCTGTGCCTTTATGTATGGTGAGAACATTTAAAAGAGAAAAATATTTCAAGCCATTTCATGTCTAAACCCCACTCATCTGAAATGACACACTCTCTGCTGAGACCACTCAGGCAGAGGAAAAATCCAAAAGGCAGCTGTGCTGAAATTACCTCTGACCGACAAAAATATATAAATGTATAAACTGATCACAGCTTTGAATCTACGAAAGAGTTCCCTCAAAGGGCCGTCATGACGTTCCACATCTTGACAAACTAATTAAAGAGCAGGAGTAAGAATCAAGCAGAGACGGGGAAACTAAAAAGGGACATCTCAGGAAAGCCATCGGCAGGATTTCCTTTGCCACGTAAAAATAGACCAAAAGAAAAGTAGACCACCATTTTAATCAGCCCTTGGAGATCTTTGATATCTCTGAAATTAGGAGCAGCCTTCAGGTTGTTGCTCTCTTTCCTTTGGAAGTCTGTGTAAACACAAACCATACAGAATGATAAGATGTCAGCTCCAGAGGACAGAGGTTTGGCTTTTGATCAAGCTTTCATTGGAGCAAGTTTCATTCAGGAGTCGTTCATTACGGTAGATCAGGCTCACCGTCCGGTTGCTGGAACGTTCTCCTGAACATGTGTGTGGTTTTTGAAGTGGCTGACGATCGGTTATGTGTGTGGATCCTGCAAACACCAGCAGAATTTCCAGATCCAGGCTGATTTATGCCTGTTTAGCTGAAGGACAAGCATAGAGGTTCACCAACAAAACTTAGCTGGTGAACATCATGGCTAACTCTAAATGCGCTTCCTAAATTTAATTTAGCCTAATGTAGCCCAATTTAGCATGGTTTAACAAGGTAGTCTTGCCAGTTAAGCTAGTTTAAAAGGTTGAAACATGAAACACCCTTCACAAACCATTTTACTTCCATAATCTGACATATTTAAGAGTAAAACAGAATATTCATAGAGAATATCTAGCTGGTCAACCAATGTGATCAGTGTAACGGAGCAGGTTGTACAAGTTAGTCTTGCTAGTAAAGCTTGTTAAAAAACAACTTGCATATGCTGGTCTTTTAGCAGGGTTGTATAGGCCTAGAATGCTTCCTTTTGGGAAGATTTGAAAAGCTGGAGAAGCAGGTGTACCGTATAATAGATATTAGCAACTACTAAAGCTGTGTTCACACTGCCAGCGACATCGCGCAAGACAGCGACACCATCCCATTCATTTTCAATGAGAGCACTGTGTTTTCCGGCGACACGAGCTGTCGCGACCATTGGTGACCAGATGTGGGCGTGTCCTGCGACACGACAAAGTTGAGACAAGTTGAACTTTATTCAAATGAAGAGCGACTTACAGGAGCGACAGCCACTACGAGAGAAGACGGTAGAGCTAAAGTGATCCTTCTCTCTCTCTCAGCTCCTGCAGTAATGGAAAGATCAAGGGACCCACCCTATGCAGCAGCTCATCAAACTGGGTCCTGTCAAGCCTGAAGTACTGCTGGAACCGGACTTCATCCAGCCGCAGCTCTTGCACCAGCCGGTGGTACTCACCGTGCTGACTCCGAGATTGAATGGTTTTGTGGATCCATACAGACCGGCGTTTGCGTTTTCACCGCAGATAAACAGCCACTATGGCAAAGAGCATGCCTTGTTTCTCGTTCATCTTTGATATAAAGCATTTTATGTACTGATTCCATTTATATTTAGTCTTTTCCCTCCAAAATGTTTGTTTTTAGCGGCAAGAAAACTGATTCGTTGTCAACAGCAATGGAATGGCATCCGTGAATGTAATTTATTAACGTAACTAGGCAACCAGTAGTGAGAACGCAGTCACAGTCGCTGGCAGTGTGAACGCAGCTTTAGGGTGGAAAAGAAAGTAATGTTTTACAGGTTGCACATTTTGTAGCATGCAGCACTCTTCATGTTCTAACGAACCAAATTGTGATGCTCGTCAGTAAATGTAGGCTAACTATGGGGAAATATATTTAAACATCTTGGGTTTTACACACACATTTCATGGTATTAGTGCCCACAAAGGCTCCCCAGCTAGTCAGAATATTCTTTATAGCAACACTTTCACACAAGAAGACACAGTTGGCATCTCTGACCAACCCAGAAGTGCCTCCCTAAATGATTTTGGTAAGAAATGCATCTTTAGTGATGAAGGGGTATTTAATTACCAAGTCACTGAAAATTAGCCGCACAGTGCCTGTGTTTATTATGCAAACGCAGGTGGTTTTCAGTAACAATTAAGCTATTAGAAAGTCGTCATTCTCTCTTTTTCTGTAATTATCTCCTCATCTCTCTCTTCTTTTATCCATCTTCCTCATTTTTGTCTTTGCTTTTCAGCAATATCACAGTAATGAAGCTATTACTCCAACGAGCGAATTTTAATGCGTTTTTAGCTAACATTTTAATGAGCTATACATTGCCATAAAGCACAGGATTAGGCTAAATTGAATTTGCAAAGTGCACATAGAGGACATGGGAGCAAGCAGAGAGGTTTATTAAGAGACAATTATATTGTTTAGAGATGAGCTTGTGTTCCAGAGCCAAGGGTCTTGTTGGAGGCGTTAGCATGGTGTGGAAGTCATTAGCGGGTCGGCTAGCTGCGATCTTGTCAAGCCAATGACGGAGTTTGGCCTTTGAGGGTGAAATCTTTTGTGTTTGGTCATCAGAAGTGTGCACACAAATGTTGTTGTTTTCATGATGGGAAACTTCCTTTCACTGTTACGTTCTCAAATGTATCATAGCTAAGCTAATAAGCTAATTATAATGACTACATCCTAACCCTTAACATTAGGATGTTTTGACATATTTCCTATTGATATAGAAAGTTAAGGCAGGTCTTATCGAATGGGTTGTCCCCTTTTTAAGTACCAAATAGACTTTAGTTTACATCTCAGCTGTGAACCATGATTTGCTGTTTGATTTTTTTTATTCAGAGCCAGGTGGTATAAGGGGAAGGGGCATTCTCATTCTAGATAGCCTTTCATTGGATAACAATGTGGATACACCTCTAAGTGCAAGATGAGTTATCAATATTTTTTGTAATTTTTTGTAATTTTTTAAGTTAAAATCTGTTTAAAGGTATAGTTCACCCAAAAATGAAAATTCTTTCATCATTTACTCGCCCTCATGCTATCCCAGATGTGCATGACTTTCTTTCTTCTGCAGAACACACATTATATTTCATCTCTGTAGGTCCTTACAATGCAAGTTAATGGGTGTCAAAAAGTTGATGCTCCAAAAAGCACATTGTGATTACATCTATATTTTCAGAAGTGATATGGTGTGGGTGTGGGTGAGAAACAGATCAATATTTAAGTAAATTGTTGATCGAAATTCTTCTCCCTGCCCAGTAGGAGGCAAATATATAAAGAATGTGAATCACCAAAAACACAAGAAGAAGAATGTGAAAGTGAAGTTAAATGGGAGATTGAGTGAGCAGGGAGGAGAATTTATTGTAAAAAAATGACTAATAATGATAATAATCTGTTTCTCACACACACCTATAATGTCGCTTCAGAAGATATAGATTTACCACTGAAGTCTTATGAATTACTTTTATGCTGACCTATGTGATTTTTGGAGCTTCAAGATATTGGCACCCATTCACTTGCATTTTATGGACCTACAGAGCTGAAAAATTCTTCTTCATTTGTGTTCTGCTGAAGAAAGAAAGTCATACACATCAGATAATTTTCATTTTTGGGTGAACTATTCCTTTAAAGTTAATTTTTTCAACTTCTTATGAGTAAAATAGTATGTAGATGGCCTTAAAGCTAACCAACAATGACAAAAAGCCACAAAACTTCAATTTTAATCTCTTTAAGATAAGAAAACTTAACACACACACTCAAACTTCCTGTCACTACTTGGAGACGGACTACAGAAAAACATGTTTTTGCATGACCAGAGAGTCAGAAGCTCTAGGTCTGAGATTCTATGTGTACAGTATTTTACGAGTGGGAAGTGTGTGTGTGTGTGTGTGTGTGTGTGTGTGTGTGTCTGTCTGTCTGTGTGTGTGTGTGGTTGTGTGTGCCTTCAGGGATAGAGGCAGCAATGGTTGCGCAGCTGCCAGTGCTTGCATTTAGACCGCAGGGAGGAGGAGGATGGAGATGATGATAATGAAGGCAAGAAATGTATCTTTATGTGTGTGTGACTTGAGGGCTTTATTTGCAGTGTGAGATTGAGTAGATGGGGTTTACAGAGGTTGTTGGGGCTCTAACTCATAAGAGAACTGATATACCCTACAAACAAATGGATCACCTTTCTTACCCACTATATAGTGTGTGGCAAATTTTCACATTACTCTTACCTGATACACATACACGGCAGTGTTTTATTTATCTCAAAGTGACATACTTACACTCTTTCATCCGAGAGCCACATCACAAACGGCATCAAATGGCTAATGCTTTCAAGAGGCGCTCAAACGAAATGCTATCACTATTTACATCATGCTGGAAAAACACTTGTCTATTTGCAATCTCTCTCATTTTTCTGTAACCACCATCTCACACACAAGCTCGGTAAATTGTTGCAATGTGCAGTTGGAGTGTGATATTGCTCTAGGCTAGTGCTGTGCTGTAATACCACAGTTGACCTTTGCCGCCTCTGGTGCAGACACAAGCTACAGTACCATAGTGCATGATGGGTGAAAATAAACAGATTCATATGCACAAATTATCATATAAACCACTCAGACATTTCTTCTGCAGGTCTGTTTGTGGAAACTTGAATAGTTATCTTTATATCGGTTTGTTCCTGTGCAATTTGTATGGAACTGTTGGATGAAAAAAGTACACTTAAGTAGTTGACTTAAAAATAGTATATTAATGTGTATATATATATATATATATATATATATATATATATATATATATATATATATAAAGCATTCGAAATTGGCTCCCAAGGATGAATCAGACATTTGGAGAACCACAATTTTTTTTTTATTGAAGTCTTGGCTGATTTCTTTTGATTTTCTCATTATGTCAAGCAAAGAGGCTCTGAGTTTTTTGAAGATAGGCCTTAAAATTCATCCACAGGTGCACCTCCAGTTCAGTACACCTCCTAAGCTAATTGACTAATTGCCTAAAGGCTTGACATAAATTTCAGAAATTTTCCAAGCATCTTAAAGGCACATTTAACTTTGTGTATGTAAACTTCTGACCCACTGGAATTGTGATATAGTCAATTAAAAGTGAAACAATCTGTCTGCAAACAATTGTTGGAAAAATGACTTGTGTCATGGACAAAGCAGATGTCCTAATCGACTTGCCAAAACTATAATTTGCTAATATTAAAATAAGTTTCCAATTTATCCCGCAACGGGATTTCCCCATCTCCACCACTAATCCTCCTGGAGGAAGAGCAGGAGAGATGGAGCGGGCAGCGGAGGAGTATTCTGCAGATAAGCTGCTCCTTTAGCCTGCAGCCTTACAGGCACATTTTGCTCTTACTAGTATGCGGGGGAGGAAGAGGAGAAATATATAAATATTAATGATGCAAGATTGCAGAGGCTCATCTCTCCCAAGAAAGAGACAGAATGAGAGAGAGAGAGAGAGAGAGAGAGAGAGAGAGAGAGAGAGCGAGCAAGAGAGCGAGAGAAAGAGAGATATAAGTGAGTTTAAAGTTGAGGCTTTTGGAGGGATCAAATTTTAATTATGCATATTGAATGTATTTACACGCCCTGAGGCCAGAGTAAGTCATGAGGTTACGAAATTTGACACACATACACACAACTATTTTCCAGTGTTATTATTTCACCGTTTTACTCTGTTGTGCTTACAAATGCTGTATTATTTTACAAAAATATAGAAGTATAGTTCCTTTAAAATTAGAATTTTGTCATTATATACAAACCCATGTGTCGTTCCAAACCCATGTGACTTTCCTTCATCCATGACACACAAAATGAAATGTTCGGCAGAATGTTAGGGACTGGCAGCCTCAGTCACAATTCACTTACATTGCATCTTTCATCCATACAATGAAAATAAATGGAGACTGCAGCTCTGTCAAGTAAAACATTCTTCCATATTTGACACAAAGCACAGCAAAATCAATGTCAGCTTTAACACTTTTAACCAATCAGATTAATCTGAGGGTGTGAGAATCATATTTACTGTACATATACAAAATTATACTATAATGTTAACAATGATTTATGAGAGTTATATAGTTTATTAGCATAATCATAGGTAATATTGTAAATATTTAGATCTGGTGCAATTATTTAATATACAGTTCAACTGATGTGCAGTCACAGGTGTGTTTACTGTATTTTGGCTATTTTAGAGTGAATAAAAATGTCAGATTTCAGAGTCAGAACTATTTATTTTATTATTTTTAAGTAATAACTTACTTTAAAGTTACAACTGTACCTACTGTGTAAATTGTTATCTATTAACACAAGATCTGTTGACGAATTCCTCCTTTTATCTCACTCAGTTCAATGCCACAGTATAATTACTGTTATTAAGTTATTTATTAATACGTTAGTGTTAAGATGTGAAGATGTTGTGTACAGATGTTTGATTAATCCATTGTATTTATTTATTGATGATAATGAGGTGACCTTATATATGTTTTATGGTGTTGGGTTCATTGCTACATTAGTCATGGATGGAGGCTTAGTAGTGAAGATGAAAGGGTGAGCATGGGTGATTAATTGGAACAGATTTACACGCCCACCCACCGACTGTGTATTTGTGTTCATCAACCAAATGCATATGAGTGACAGAAAGCTGGAGGGCATAAAATCTCTTTCTGTCTCTCTCTGTTTGTTCTCCTTTCTCGATATAGAACACCATTAAGTCCAATTAAGTTTTGCTTTTTAGCCACATCATCAAATAACTCACACACACACACACACACACACACACACACACACACACACACACACACAACACACAGTGTGATGTATGCCGTCTATAATTACCATGACCTTAAAATACTTTACGTAACTTTCAAACAGGTGTCTTTCCACTCCCCTATTTGATGTGAGCAAACATTCGAAAGCTGTTAAAGCGTGTTAGCAGTTTAGAGGACTTAATGAAATGACATCTGTTTCAGCACAAAAGAACATTTTATTTGTGCCCCAGGGATTGTAAGCATGACTAAATTTGCAAATGGTTAAAGAACTAATGAAAGCACAAGTAGCTAATTCTCTTTCACTATTTTTCTCTCTCTTTTGCTATTTCTCTCTCAGTGTTACGTGATGATTTCAGACAGAACCCAACAGACGTGGTGGTGGCTTCTGGAGAACCAGCCATCTTGGAGTGCGTCCCCCCTCGTGGACACCCGGAACCCACCATCTACTGGAAGAAAGACAAAGTTAGGATTGATGAGAAGGATGACAGGATCAAAGTAAGAACTGGATATAGGTGCTTTTCAAGTGATTGTATTGTGTTTATTAAAACACAAGACATGTCACAAAATGTACCATGACAGAAATGAGTTTTTCAGTCTAGTTCTAAATGTTTCAAACTAAACTAGAAAAAGAAGATCACATTTCCTTCTAAGACAAAGTGGGAAATTTGGATTCACAAAGCCTTGCCTGAAAGTTGAAAAAGATATATAGCATATAAGTAGCATTAAGGGATTGATAGATAGACAGACAGACAGATGGACAGACGGACGGATGGACGGATACAAAGAGATAGATAGATAGACAAACAGACACACAGACAGACAGATGGACAGATGGATGGACAGAGAGATGGCCAGATGGATACAGAGAGAGAGAGAGAGAGAGAGAGAGTGAGAGATAGATAGACAGACAGACAGACAGACAGACGGACGGATGATATAGATAGATAGACAGATAGACGGATGGATGATATAAATAGATCGAAAGATAGACAGACAGACGGACGGACGGACGGATGATATAAATAGATAGATAGATAGACAGACAGATGGATGGACGGACGAGATAGATGGATGGATGGACAGACGGACGGGTGGACGAGATAGATAGATAGACGGACAGACGGATAAACGGACGGATGGACGGACTATATAGATAGATAGATAGATAGACAGACAGACAGACAGACAGACAGACAGACAGACAGACAGACAGACAGACGGATGGACGGACGGATACAGAGAGATAGACAGACAGACAGACAGACGGACAGACAGACAGCCAGACGGACAGACAGACAGCCAGCTAGATGTTGGATACAGAGACAGACCGACAGACGGATGGATTGAAGGATTGACAGACAGACGGTCAGTTGGATACAGATAGATAGATAGATAGATAGATAGATAGATAGACAGACAGACAGACAGACAGACAGACAGACGGATGGACGGACACTTTGTGCGGACATTTAATCGTTTTAAATCTGTTTTATAAGTTCTAAGTTGCCATTTAAAATTTGTTGCACTGTTGTAATGTTGTGATATTCCCCTTCAGATCCGTGGAGGGAAGCTGATGATCACAAACACGAGGAAGAGTGACACTGGCATGTATATCTGTGTGGGCACCAACATGGTCGGTGAGAGAGACAGCGAGACTGCCCAGGTCACCGTGTTTGGTATGCACCATCTGTGATCTCTGTTTTTACATTTTGAATTTGATCAAAAGTTATTTACAGTACACACAAGCTGGACATTTTTATAATTCTGTGGCAATTAAACCTAAGCCATGTTTAGCATTCTGAACACAGCTCTTAGAGCTTTCCAAACCTCAAACAAGACATACAACTTAAAAAATGTTTGAGTCATGCTCCTTAAATGTGTAACATCCCAGCTCAAAGATAAGCTTTTGTTAGCCAGCAAATTTGAATGATACATGGAGCAATTTGATGGATGGAATCGTGATGTTTTTCCATCGTGAGAGAATGTGTCATGCTTAATCCCTCTTTTATGCCTGTGAATTCATGTTAGTCATAAAACATGCTGGGACAAACAAGCATATCACATTCTTACTCAATAACACAGACTGCTGTAAGAGCCAATGTTCTATCTGTCTGAGTTAGTCAGCATTGAGTCACAACGAGTAAACAAATTATTTTGGCATTTCTTAAGTCCTTTTCCCATCTGTGTGTCTTTTACAGAGAGGCCAACGTTTCTACGGCGGCCCATTAACCAGGTGGTTCTGGAAGAGGAAGCGGTGGAATTTCGCTGTCAGGTGCAGGGAGACCCACAGCCCTCAGTTCGCTGGAAAAAAGATGAAATTGACATCCCCCGCGGGAGGTGAGACAGGGATACGCAGGCAGAGACATCTGCCATTCTGAAGCATTATTTCAAGCAGCCTGTAATGCATGTGTTGAACTCCATGCTGGGGCCCATTTGAAGAAAACATGTGCTCTGTCGTGAGGCCCCCTGCTGATAATATAAGCTTGAGATGCGTGATGGACCTCAGTAGTTGGGATTTTTTTTTTTTGCTCTGTGTTGAGGCCCTGAGGTAAGAACAGGTGAGCTCACAGATATTCAGGTGAGACTGCAGGTGGACGGTGCAGGTGAGGTTCTGGCATTGAAAAAGAGAAGTCACACAGCCTCAGGCTTCTTTATTCAAACTCTGATGGAGAGATAAAGGGAGAGAGAAGGAAAGGATGAAAATGGTTTTGACCAAGATCACCCTTCAGGCAATACAAAAAAGGATTTAGTCATGTACCAGATATATTGTGTCAACAGCACTACATTGTGGATCGAATTCAGTGAAAAAAGTCAACCTATTGCTTTAGTTTTTGGCTGTGTTTGGAATAGTAAACGAATATACAAATTTTTCAAGCTGTTTTGCAGAATATAGTATGTATGCACAATATCCAAATTTTCTGTATGCATAGAATACTAAAATGACCTACTGTAGTACATAAATAAATAATAATAAAAAAAAAAAACTTTATTTAACGTGACTGCCAATGGTTAAAACATGTATGCACAAAATTAAATGGCAAATGCAAAATAACAGTTTTTCTTTATATCTATATATATATATATATATATATATATATATATATATACTCAATTCAACATGATGCGGTCATATGACAACAATGTTGCATACTACTGCTTAATTAGTTTATTGTGGATTTATGCCTACTCTTAAAAACTGTATACTGTGCAGCATACAGAAAATATTAAGCTACTCTTATCTATTTAATTTACTGCTCAATATAATGCGCAACAGTGGCAAACGCACGTGGTGGTGCCGTCACTCTGCTTATATTTAATATATAATTTACCTTCTATAAATGTAATTAATGTTAGCAAATTATACATCTTTTCAAAGGTTCAACATTGAGATCCGATCTCTGTTTCATGATAGCAATGCTCCAGAAACAGCAATTTAGTTATTTGTGCCAGGAGTACAAATGAAAACATGCAATATCAAAACGGGACTTCATAACTTTGTTATGAAAATGTGATCGCCAGATGAATCCAGTTTGCCACACTTGGGTCAATTGTCCATGTCAAGTGTTCATTGAAAAACATCCAATAGCACTTTGTGGCAATAAAAGTGCTAAATCTGTGAAATATTGATATATTCTCCATTGTTTTCATGAGATCTCGCCTGAAAGATTTAACCTTTGCATCATTCTTCAACAAACTACAAACATGAGCAGCATTCATGTTGTAAAACTGTATATTATCTTATATATTAGAGTTTCATAAACAAAACTAGCCTGTCTCCAAAGTCTATTTTTAAAAATGCGGCGTAGTTTCATTCATAATAGTCAAGCAGTACAGTCAGATTTTGAAGTCTTGAAAGTCGGAGCCTTAATTTTACTCTGTACGCTTCCAGAGATTTCAGAGAATAAAAGCTTGCAGGAACCAGATTTTTTTGTTAGATCATCTTCAAATTTGAAACATAACTTCTTTTTACTTCTGGCTTTGAGAACATTGTATTTCTGGGTTGTCTTGGTACTATTATTATTGTTTTTTTTTTTTTTAGATTTTAAATACATATTCAGCACAAAATATTTCCATTACCATAAACTTCAGCTTCTCTAACTTTAATAAATAACAACATATATTAATTCTGAAATTTGGGAAATAAAGCTCAAAGCTACAACTTTGCCCATACTCCAAAGGTTCCAGTAAATACAACCATTTAAGTTCAGGTATGTCATTTTCATGGTTTGTGCTCAAAAATCAACATTTTAATTATTTACAATTGTTTTGTTGGACCAGCAACACAGCTAGGTAACTCCACCCCTTCCAATACCTAAGGCAAGCAGCATTAACATACTACACGCACTACTTACTGTACACTTCAAATTTATGTAGGCTAGTGCAGAAGTGTTGGGGATGCACCTATAAGTAATGCCATGTTACTCTTTTGCAAGTGTATTATTGCTGATGAATTATCTTGCAGGTGAGTTCTGAGAAAGCAGCTGTCATTGAATCAAAATAGCATTAAAGATAGACAGCTCCAAACATGCCTGGGTGTATGTGTCCTCAGTCGACAGATAAGGATGTGGGGAGCGGCTGGGTTTTTTGAGCGCTATCATGCCTTGTTTGCTTGTCCGTGACTCTGATATGGTACGGGTCACCAGGCCACGAGCTCTTACAAGCACACACAGAATAAATAAACCACGTGTACCTTTCCCACATCACCCACATCTGCACCGATTTCAGGCGGCTCCTATTTGGAGTATATTGGAATGTAATGAGATATCTAGAACAAATAAGGTTGATTTTGTTCAATACTTTTTAAAGAAATAATTCGCCAAAAACTTGCACAAGATCTCAAGTCTTCTGAAGCTGTGTGACAGCTATGTGTGAGAAACAGAATGAAATATTTAAACCAATGCATATTCAAACAAATTTCATTTTTATTTTGGATAAATGGTTCCTTTAAGGGTTTAATAATACTTCATTGTTAGACCATTGTTGTCATCCCTCACAATTATATTCCGTCCTATAGTGTATATTTGCTTAATGGAACAAATTCAGAAATATTAAGATGTAATTACTTTCCCACGTTCCTTTCAATAGATCACAATTGTCGTCTGTGAAGGTTTTGCCCATTTGCGTGAAGAGTTTTCTTGGTTTATTCGTTTTGTTAGAAACAATTAAATTAATCTACATTATTCAGCTGTCATCTAAAACACACATAGTAATTAATTCAAGTGAGCACTAAAATCACTCTAACTGTCAGGTAATTATTCAACATGGCTCTTCTCTTTTCTTTGTGAGAAACATATCAAGAAATTGATTAGGTTTAGAGAAAGAAACAATGACAATCTAATAATTAAATAACTCGCAGACTTGCGGCACATAATGACAACAAGACCCATACTAGACCAAACGCATGTCTGGTGGTCTTATTTTATTTCCTGTCTCTGAAGAAGCAGATTATTTTAATTTTGACATTCTCAGCTGTCCCCCGTCGTGCGAAGACGCTTGTATTCTCTCTCGTTTTCTCGTCCCGCCTCTCTCTCTACTGATTATGTAGATGTCTGACTTCAAAGAGCTTGCGTATTTGGATAGATAACGGGTTGGCAACCAGTTGACCTTTAGGTTATACAGTCACACAGAGAAACGCACAACCTTCATAAGTATTATCTCAGAAGTGGCGCTACACGTTAACCCATGGCACATCATTATAGTAGCGTTTTCATGGGAAATGACAACTTTTGGAAGACACAGACAGAACGTATAGAAAACTTAGCCTACATGCAAAGCCCCTGGTGTTTGAAAAATATAATGTTTGCTTTGTTTTTCTTGTCCTTAATGAAGAGTTCACCAACATGCATTTTACTCACTATGATATACATCCAAAATCCATCTTCGCTGGAAAGCTTTCCCTCCGCCATTGCTTTCAGATCTCATTTGTGCTCGTTCATATTCAGATTTACACCCGTATTGGGATTACGGTTAGGTGTTGGGGTAAGGTCAAGGGTTAAGTTTAAGGTAAGTATATGATGAAATAATGTAACATTTTGTGTGAACTAAACTACTATTCACAGTACATGTGACACGCTTTCAAGTAGCAACTTTTGTAAGGGCATGTCAGGTTTACAGGAATTAAGCTAATATTGTTTGAGCAAAAACGGTAGGGGATGACACTGTGCAGAAGCTAAACACGGCAATGTATCAAATGTCTTACTGACAGAGCCTCTGGCAAAGTCTGACGAGATTGGAGACAGAAAGAGGGAAAGAGAGAGAGCGATTAAAGCAACAACATAAACAGATGCAAATCAGATTTTAAACCACTAAGACTAAATATTGCATGAAACAAGCCTGATAAAATGAGAAACACACTTGCACATATACACAGACACACACACACACACACACACACACACACACACACAGAAACAGTAGTTCTTTCTCTGCACTTTTTCTGAGCGCAAAATCTGTTCTCTATTAGCAAAGGAATGCTATTACACATGGAACAAGGCAATGCTGAGGAGTACAGTACACTCTATTGGCCTCTAAACAGCACACATATGTAAATGACAGATTTGGGGTGTAAACTATCGCAGACACAGCTCTGAGTCATTTCTTATAGATAATGTGTACTTTGGAGCTCAGATTTTCTGTGAATGTCTGTTCCCAATGGTGTGGTGTTAGTTTGAGGAGTTAATGAGTTCATATCTCAGATCTACTGTATGTGAACAGCAAAGACATTTTGTCAGCAGCAGACGTTTTGTTTCTTCAGTGCTCATATCAAGTAGAAGACAAACTACGGTAAAAATATCTTTAACACATACAAATATTTTAATTTGAATTCTGTGGCATTTAGTCAGTGTTATTAGCCATCAAGCTCACAAAACTGAATCCTCCATTGATCCGCATTCAAATTCCGAGCGGTTTTTCATCTCATTGGAGAATTTTTACACTCTGGAGATTAATTTGTAATTAAAACTGAGAGTTGCAAGGATTCATACTTGTGAAATGTTTTTTATTCCTCAACCCGTAACATTTCCTTGCGATTGGCCCATTCTGAACTGCGCTGGCAAAGAAACAGGTGCCGTCTATGCTCTGCTTCAGCAGTCGACTGGACCTCTGCCCATATGGTTAAAAAAATGGCTCATAAGAGTCATTTGTTTGTCAGTTTGACTCTACTGGTCGCATTGTATGTTTCATGATGCACATACATCTGAACAGCGCTTCTTGAAACAAAGAGACACTGAGAGAAGTATGCTAAAAATATTCAAAGAAATCCTTTATTTTTCATTATTCATGACACGATGTCTCATGTGTGAGAGCAAAAAGTTGTGTGTGTGTGTGTTGGGGGGGGGGGGGGGGGGGGGGGGTTTGGGTTATTGGTAGCCAGCGTCCGGGATCGTCCTGTCAACTTTGCCATATCTGACACCTTTCCTCAGCCCTGCTTTCTACGGAAAGGTGGATCTCGAGTGATAGACAGCAGACAGAGTGTTGTCTAGCTGTCAAACAAATTCCACCATGACACAACTCTCACACGCATAAGAAGTCCCGATTATAGCAACATACTACAAAGAAGACAAACCTGCAAGGCTTCACTTCAAACATATACTCACGCACAGCTCATCACCTTTGGCTGTCAGTCTCCAGGACATAGTCCTCCTGAAGTAGCGGAGAGCTGCCAGAAAGGTGGAGATCAATAAGACTGGATTCAACATCTCAAATCCCTCTCTGACCTGGAATCGGCCTGTCTCTCTGATCAGCTCAAATATACGCCCCCTTCACACACACACACACACACACACACGCACACACACACGCACACACATATGGGCGCATTGGATTCCTCATAAATATTGGAAATATCTGTGGTTCCAGTTGAAAGCCTCCTCCTTCTCTGTAGAGAGTGTTTCATTGTTGAATAATGGATCTTGCGCTGTCAGTAATGAAAGAGTAACTTATGAAAATACTTCTGTTTGACATATTTCTAATTTAATACAGTTTCCAGTTCCATTATACATAATATTGTCAGCATGACAATTCAAGTAAAAAGTTTCATTCAAAAATGTACGTGAATTTCGAAATTTGTTTGTATTTGGTATGTCCCTCTTTGGCTGAAATATGCACTTGAGCTGACATGGACTCTTGAAAATGTGTGTAAACCTGATGATCCATATTATCCCAGCATGATTTGAGAATGTGCCAAAGAGCATCTTGTTTGCTTTAATTGAAGCAAGTAAATCTGACCTTTTGAAGTATGGAGTTGTTGAACCCCACTCTCTCGATATGTACTGTATATTGCTATAATCTCCTGTAATATGTGTTTCAGGTATGATATTAAATATGATAAGGATGACTATGTGCTGAGGATAAAGAAGGCAGTAGCGGGGGATGAAGGGACCTTCACCTGCGTGGCGGAGAACCGAGTGGGCAAAATGGAGGCATCCGCCACCCTTACGGTTAGAGGTCAGTGAATGTCCAAAACACCCATGCACGTTATTTCACTACACTTACAGCTTTAAAACTTCACCAGGGGTTCGGTGGCTTTCGGGAGGGTGCCATACATCAAAATATTCCCAAAAGCATTTCCTTCTAAAAGTTTTAATGCAACTATTGTAATCACCTAGATCAAATGCTCCTGATTGCAATATTGATACTTGTTTTGAATTTCTTGACTGTTATTATTCTGTGCCTTCCATCTCAATCAGAAGCATATAAATAATTTGGTTATGTTTGCCGTTGAGAGAGTTGCTTATCTAATTTTTTATTTCTTTTTTTTCCCTTGAGAAGAAAACAAAACCTAACATTAGTGTGATACAGAGATCCAACAGTGTGTTTGTGCTGATATGGGCTATTTGACTCTTTTGTAAGGCTTCCCTTCACTGGAAATCAATAGCGGTGTAATGCATTTTGCCATAGTCTCTGTCTAAAAGAGTGAAATAACCTTCTGCCGGGCCGCAAATGAACCTCCTGAAGTTTAATTTAAGTGGGGGCTGATCTTGCCTTGAGCATTATTCCTTTTTATTATTTACACACCCCAGAATGGCCACCAACCTCCCTTTACACACACACACACACACACACACACACACACACACACTAACTATCTCTACTCTTCCACCGTGGCTCTGAAGCCCAAACCAGGGAAAGCATTTCACAGTTTACTGGTGCAGACCGACCTCGCAAAGCCCAACCCGGGTGGGGAAGGTTAATAAAAATTATTATTTTTTGCTCACAGTAATCTGCCTCTTTCACCTTCCACCTCTTCTCTGTTTCTCTTCTCTCCTCACCACATTAATTCAAACTGCTTAGATGCTCCATGGAGGGTTTTAAAACCTCACGTGGGGGTTTCGGTGGCCTTCATAAGGGGGTTGATACTGCCAATGGGGACTGACGTCAATTTTCAGCCCTTTAAAAAGTGGGATTTACAAGCTGGTAGAGTTCAGCCGTGAAGGGTTGTGTGGTGATGCAGAGTTGAGGGATTTTAAGCAGGCCTGCTTTCAAGAGAGAGAGAGGGAGGAGAGAGAAAACGAAGGAAAGGAGAGGACAGGTCTCCGAGTGTGATTGCTCCCTCTTAATGTCAATATGGTATCATGCCCCTCGACAGCTGAACACTGCAAAAAATATGATTCTGTTCTCTCTCCTTTTCTCTCTGCACCTCTCTCTTTCTTGCCCATTCTGTAAATATTGCCCATATATGTCTTCTGTAAATATGTCTTGCTGGTTCAGCCTCCTTGCAGAGAGCTGTGTTTACAGACCTCATGAATGCTGGTGAAACAGATTTCATAGTAGAGTACCCAAATTGTATCCCAGACAAGCCCCAAAATTTAATGACATCTTAAGAAAAGAGATTCCTGTCGAGGAGACATTAGAGGACTGTTGGGTTGTTTTTTCTCAGCAGCCCTCAATACATTGCTGACACATGACAGCAGGTATTGCATTACTTGGTCACACAAGTAATGCTTTGCATTTATCCTCTGCTACGTGCATCTCTGCTGTGAAATCTGTCTTTACTACCAACACTGTGCTGAAATGATGTCCAAAAAAAAAAAAACACATTGCCATTGTTCATTCTGAATATGATTTATTTTGTTCTTACTTGTTTTCACTTTCTTCTTTGTCCGTCCTGTGTTTGTGTGTGTGTGTGCGCGCGCGTGCGTGTGTGTGTTTTTCTGTCTTTTGTTAATTTTTTGTGTATTGTTTTTTGTTCACACCACCATTGTTATGTATTCAGCTCGCCCTGTTGGTAAGTACCCATCACAGTCACTCTTCCATACTGCATGTTTTCCCTCTGCTTTCTGTACACCTTCCTCCCTACCTGCTACACACATACACACACACACATGTCCTGAAGTGTTTCAACTCTTGAACTAACCCGGTAGAGGTTCATGGTTATTCTTCATTACTTCCTTTACCATGCTTGTGTACTTCCTCAGGTAATATTCAGTGTAGCATTGTATACCTTACTAACCTGTGGATGCACTAACAACCTCTTTTAAAGAGCTCTGTCTTGATAGCACTGTCCATAACGCTTATTAAATGATTGTGTGTGTGGATGGGGTAGGGTTGGGTTTATGGATGGGAAGTGGGTTTGAGTGTGTTTTGCTTAAAGCTTTGTGACATTCTCCAAATCTAATACAGCATTCCCACTTAAAAACAAGCACAACCATCTGGGAAGGACATACATTTGGAAATTGATAGAGTTAAATAGTCCAAGTGTATATATATATATATATGTATATGTATATATACATATTATGGTTTGTCAGTCTGTGTTTTTCAATCAGACACTTCAAAACAATGTGTTCCAGCATTCTGAGAGTGTCTTCAATTAGTCATTTAAGTTTCGGTTGCTTTTTCCATCTGAGAGAGAATACATGTGTTTCCTCTTCTCATATGTGTTTGCGAGTGTTTACATACAGCTCTTAGATGTGTGTTTAGTTGTGAAGTCAGGACAGATGTGTTCAGTCATTAATTAAATATGGGATCTGATCAGCCATTCAGCTCTCAGAGAGCTGTATCCGCCCAGCAGACACTTACCAATGAAAAGAGCCTAGTGCTTGGACATTTTACAGGAAAACATGAAATGCAATCACAGTTTATTTGACTAGATTTGTTCTACTCTTTATAATTCTGTAAGGAACAAATAGGCTTGGGGCATGAGTGTCTGTACAGGTTTGCCTATACTGATGAGGGCCAAATGTTTGAAAATTATATATAGAGAGTGACTCTCTAAATATAGAGTCATATTGAGAACCGACTTGATTGGACACAAGTAGTCTTCACTGTTTGAAATGCTTATAAACTGGCGAAACCATGTTTCGCATGAAATCAAATAATATCAACAGGTTTGTGTGAAGGTCAGTTTAAGGATAGGGGTAGGTTATTGTAAATATAATTATCTTAGTGTGAAAACCATTGCAGCTATGAGAAGTCCTCACTAATATAACCTATAAGATCTCTGTGTTTGTGTGCTTCCCCACAAAGTCAGCCAAAGAGGGCTTTAACACTCAACAGTGTACGTTCAAGTCATTAAACAGTCACTTTGAGTAAGTGGCATCAGTAAATGGCCATCTTTCGTGCCCAGTGCGAAAAAGCTTTGGAGTAGAATGAAACTGGTCCAAACTATGATTTAAAGCCTTAGTGTGATGCCCAAACTCAAAGTGCAACACCAACACACGCCCAGATTGGGAAGCCTGTAAATTTTCCACCATCTGTAAATTGCTCGAATGTGTCTGCTTTAGTCAAGTACAGCCTCACAAAAGGGGAAAAGTCACATAAATCACAAACACTTGCAGACTTCCCTTGTCCATAGTTGCCAGCTGTATCAACAGTACCCGGGCTCTTTTAGGGATCAAAATAGATGGGAGCGTGTTTTTTACAGTCAGACCCCTTTCTTCTGTTGATTGGCATACTATGAGTAATGGTTCACCCACTAAAAGAACTGAACTGCTTTGAGTCCATCATCTAGACTTATTGTTGTAGCTGCCAATTTAAAACTAACACAACAAAATACTAAATGTTCTTTATTGTTGTTATTTTTGCTCCAAGATCTTGACATATTTTGAACCTCATGAATAATATGTATAATTATTTTAACAGTAATACCTACTGTGTTTGCCTTTTTGGTTTAAATGATTGATTATAGAGTCCAGAGTCCAGAGATGCTGGCAGAAGCAAATCTATCTCTTTTTTAAATCAGTTAATATTTCTTTTTTTTTCAATATAAAGACCATTGCGACATTCTTGAAACCCAAATGTAAATGCTCCAGTGAGTGCTACTACTCTGCCGTAGCATTTTAACTTCTCACAACCTCCTCCTGCCATTTCTTGCCTTTGAAGACACAGATAAGCCAACTTGTTTTGACTGTTGGTGCCCTAACCTTCTCATTACGGAGAAAGTAGTGGTGACTCAATGTCAAGGGTAAAATTTGGATCTGTCTTTGTGAATTTTGATGTCATTTTAAGGTCAGGTTAGACAGGGTAAGCAGGGAAGATGGTACTTTTAATTGGTTTATTTGAATTTGCTCTGCAGGAATGTTGGCTAGGTTTCTGTGCTGGGTGACTTGAGAGGTTCAAATACTGGTGATAGGAAACTCAAAATCTGTGAGAACTTGAATGGGGTTGGCACTTAGAAAGGAGAATGACTTCCATTTTAATATAAACAGCAAGTTCAATGTTTTCCAAGTTTGTTCAGCTTGTGGCCTTTGCTTGCCTTTTACAGTTTGCATAGATAATGATGGAAAGGTTCAGTATGGGAGTATAAGCTGCTTTGTGTTCTTTGAATGGAGTTGCCCATTTAAAGGTTACATTCACCCAAACGTGAAAAGTCATCATTTACACCAGATAATAGTTTCCACCCATGTTCAAGGTGTGGCATCCTCACATACTATAACTTCTATGTGTGTCCTAACCGGAATGACCCACCCTTCTCTCTGGTGTTGTGACTGCAGTACAGCCATGCCTGAAAGCTGCATGTCATTCATTCGGTGCAGCCCACCATGGCCCCACCTGGATGAATGGCTTCCTGTTGCTGTCCTTGCTGTTTGTGGTCAAAGCAAACAGATCAACCGAGAGATCAAATTCTGTCGTAAATGGACTGATGCATGGAAGCTCTGTCTCAGTGACCTTGTCAGCCAATGCCTGTGGATGCCTGACATTCCCAGTGGCTGCCAGTGTGTGTGTGTGTGTGTGTGTCATTCTGTTTGTTTGCATCTGAGTGTTGCTGTGGTGGTGTAACATTTATTTATTTTTCCGGTTCTTGACTCAGCCGCACCGCAGTTCGTGATCAGGCCACGAGACCAGATTGTGGCGCAGGGACGCACCGCCACTTTTCCCTGTGAGACCAAAGGGAACCCACAACCAGCAGTCTTCTGGCAGAAAGAGGGCAGCCAGGTAAAAACACATCACATTTCACAGTAGGAGGGAGCAAAATACAGTTTAAAATGATATACCAGTTGTTTAAAATTATGTTCTGGTTAAAATGTGTCCAATTGTAGAAATATTCAAGTATCACACTATGACCTCAATGTAAATGTCCTCAGGAATGAATAATAACACATTTGTCAACTGTGCGTTTATATCTGCTACACAGTCACCAAAAAGGTTTCCTTTGGAAGGCTAAATCAAAAACAAATACTGTATGTGATAGAGGGGTTTTCTTGACACATGACACATTTTTTTTGGAAGTTTTGGATCTCTCTCTCTCTCTCTCTCTCTCTCTCTCTCTCTCTCTCTCTCTCTCTATATATATATATATATATATATATATATATATATATATAGTTATAGTTATTGACCGAAAATCGACCAGAATATCACTAGATAGTTTTTACAACAAACAAACTATTACAGTTGCTCATACTTATGGTTTTGTCTTAGCCTGTCCCAGAACCTGCTCCAAACCTATGCTTACATTTGGTGGGAATAAACCTATAAATGGCTTACTTATACATAGTTGTCTCTGTATATTAAGCTGAGGCATGCAGAAGTGTTTTAACATTGAGAAAATGACACACTTCACCTTTAAGTAAGATATGAAGGTATTTGTTAAAAGGCAAAATTAAAGCAGTTATTGAGTCATTAGGGCTGAGAGAAGCCTCTCAGACACACTTGATGATAATGGAACCGGCATCTATAATTTGTTAGAGGCTAATTAAAAAAAAAAAAAAAAAAAAAAAAAAAACAGCATTTGGAGCATAATTTGGAGCATTAAAGTAATTAGGTGTAATTGAATCCGGCTAATGCCTTTAGTTTTTTGTCGGTCGCCTATGATGTCTCAGAGTTGAAAAGCAAAAGAGAGAAAATTAAAGGATGGGTAGTGAGATCTCCAGGATATAAAATCTGAGGTGGATTTGAGGCCTCATCGATGATGGCCATTATTGAACCTCGCTCGTTATCTCCCATAATTAAGAACATCTAAACCGACTACTGCTGGTGAAATAGCTTTGAACCACCTGGCTGCCTCCCTTTCCAACAGATTTAATTTCAAACACAGCAGCCATGTCAGACAAAGTGAGTAAACAATGCACCTCAGTGCCATTTAGACACAATGGATACACGCAGTAAGGTATATACACACTTAGGGTTAGCTTAACTGTTAGAAAGAGTTCTTTCTCTAGTGAGCCATTGTGTCAAGCAATTTTTAATATTATAGTAGAGCATTCGTAATTCCTTTGGCAATTGTTGAAAATACATTGATAATTTCCTTTTTCTTGTACAAGAATTTCATCCCTTGAGTGTTTCTATTCAAAGAGGAAACAGCTTGGCACAAACAATCTAAAAACTGCAGGTTCCAGGTAGAAAATTTATCCTAAAATGCTTTTCTTTTGTCTTCTTTGTCTTTCCTTCCTTTGTGCAGAACCTCCTATTTCCAAATCAGTTGCAGCAACCCAACAGTCGATTCTCTGTGTCGCCCAGCGGAGATCTCACTATCACCGCAATCCAGCGGGCTGACGCAGGGTATTATATCTGCCAGGCCCTGACAGTTGCGGGTAGCATCCTGGCCAAAGCCCAGCTTGAAGTCACAGACGGTAAGCACTGGGTCGGACTGGAGCACAACAGGGCTTCGGGAATGTGGAAGTGGTTCTTGGCTGGCCAATGTTTCTTTTTTGCTTATTGTTTTATAGTTGCAGGACTGTTTTGTTGTTTGTTTTTCTTATTTATAACTAGTTTTACAATGCATGGCATACATTTTATTTCAGCTCCATCTTTATAAGATATTCCTGCAGCCACAAATGTTATTTTCCAGGCCAAAATGGAAACTTTAACATTTTAGCAAAATGGCACCCACATTCCCCCACACATGATTATTCGTGTGGAGGCTTCACATTATTCTCTGCGGAATCCACGCAGAACACACCACGTGCCCCACCAAGAGCAAACCACATTATAGCAACCACAAGGAGGTTACTCCATTTGACACTACCCTCCCTAGCAACTGGGCCAATTTGGTTGCTGAGACCTGGCTAGAGTCACTCAGCACACCCTGGATTCAAACTCGGGACCCCAGGGGTGGTAGTCAGCGAGATTATAAAATTATTGTTTTTTGCATCATTGCCACAAACTTTGATATATATATATATTCGGCCTGCGGCTTAATCATATTTTGCTTTTTCGGAAGGTAATTGGTATTTTAATTCAACAAAGTGGCATTCAACTGATCACAAAGTATATTCAGGACATTACTGATTTAAAAAAAACAGTGCCATCACTTTTTGAAAAGTCATTTTTGATCAAATTTAGACAGGCCCTATTTCCAGCAGCCATCACTCCAACACCTAATGATGTTATTTAACATCATTAAATAAAGGTTGACATTGTCTTGGTGTTTGTTTTTGAGTTGCCGCAGTATGCAATAGACTGGCATGCCTTAAGGCAAAAAAGAAACCGCTTTTTCTATAAACTCGTCAGTCAAACATTGTTTTGAGGAATGAAGGTGATTCAATGCTTGAAATTGCCAAAAAACTGAAGATTCCATACAAAGGTCTTCAAAGACAAAGGACAACTGGCTCTAAACAAGAGGATACGTACATCAACCCTCAATACGTGTCTCTATTTTGAGCAATAGATGCTTCACATGTCCTCAGCTGACAGCTTCATTGAATTCTACCCGCTAAACAAAGAGAAGACTCAGGGGTGCAGGCCTTATGGGAAGAATTTCAAAGAAAAAGCCACTTTTGAAACAGAAAAACTAAAAGAAAAGGTTAGAGTGGGCAAAAAATGCAGACATTGGACAACAGATAACTGAAAAATAGTGTTCCCCTTCTGTCACTCACTCGACGTTGTGTCGAATGAAGTGACACAAGGGGTCTTCCTGGGACACCAAACGTACCTCTGAACCTGAGAAAAGGCCAATCTCAAGTTAGCAGACAGAATTTGCATGCCGCACCCCGGACACCCCCGGGTATAAAGGGAAGCGGGGCAGCGAGTGCCAGTCAGAATTTTTCTTCGGAGCCGAACGGTTGTGCAACAGCAAGCTGAAGTTCACCACTTTTTCACTCACCTCTGTGAGCGAGAAGCATTGCTGTTGGATCTACTGCGCGTTTCCAGCTGCCGTTCTCTCTCTCCCGCTTCGACAGCACTTTTCACTGTTAAAAGAGTGTTCTCCTCCTAAAATAGTTTTGATTTCTCTAAAAGATTTTGAGTTTTATTTTTCAAGATGCCTTTCCGCTCCTGTGTTGTTCCTGGATGCGTTCGATTTCTCTCCAAGACCGACGGCCACAGACGCTGCCTTGTGTGCCTGGGCAGCGATCACACTGAGGCGGCGTTTCTTGGATGGCTCATGTACTCACTGCGAGAACATGACCATGGCAGTGTTGCGGTCACGGCTATCCTTCGTCAAGGTGAATGCCACGTCAGCTGCTCCCCATGTCGCTCCTTCCCACGGGATTGTGGATGACCCGGCTGGTGCTGAAGGTGATATGGGTATAATGACGGGCTTGGTTTCGCCGGGTAAATCCCCATGAACCACCCACCCCCGACACGCTCGCTTGCTCCCGTCTGAGCTCGGGATGACTGCGGCTTGCCTCAGAGCCAGCCGGCATTCTCCCTTGAGCCCCTGGACTTGGATGATGACATCGACCGCTGCATCGGAGAGCGTCCAGGCGTCTGACGCGGAAGACTCAACTGGGCTGCCGCCTTCGGGCCAGCCCGCCCAGTCTGAAGCGGACGCGCAGATGGACGACATGCTTGCCCAGGCTGCCGTGAGCATGGGCTTGGACTGGAACCCTCCATCCTCCCCACAGCCTTTGCGGCTTGACGACTGGTACCTCAGCTCCGGGTGGCGCTCACAGCCACGTCCCCCCAGTGCTGTTCTTCCCAGAAGTGCATGAGGAGCTGATGCGGTTGTGGAGGGCACTTTTTACTGCCCGTAACCAACCCCTCTGCTCGTCTGCTCTCACTACCCTGGATGGCAGGGCGGTCCGCAGGTACACGGAAGTCCCCCAGGTGGATAGGGCGGTTGCGATCCACCTGTGTTCCGAGAACGCTGCCACCTAGTGGGACCACCTGGTACTCCCCTCCAGAGCCTGTGGGATGACATCATCATTGACCTCCAATGCCTACAGTGTCACCGGACAGGCCGCCTCCACCCTGCATGCCATGGCTCTCCTGCAGGTCCATCAAGCCAAGGCACTAAAAGATCTGCACCTCAGTAGTCCCGACCCTGACATGCTGCAGGAACTGCGCTCTGCCACCGACTTCGCTCTCAGAGGTCACAGTGCAGGCACTCGGGTGGGCAATGGCCACCCTCGTGGTCCAGGAGCACCACCTCTGGCTAAACATGGTCGAGATGCGCAACGTTGACAAGTCACAATTTCTCAATGCCACATCTCCCAGCTCGGCCTCTTCAGCGACACCGTCGACGACATCGCCAGCAGTTCTCGGCGGTGAAGAAGCAGAAGGAAGGTGATTTCTCACATCATGCCGTGGTGCCGCTCAACCAGCCAATCGCCAAGGCGCTGTGCGCTCTCATCTTATGTCACAACTCATCCACCATCTCCTCCTTTGGAGTCAGCCGTGACTTAGGTCGCTGCACATAACTCACATCACTGGCAACCGCAACATGACGGCGAACGATGTCGCAGCAGGTTTCGCCCAGCGGAGAGTGAAGGCTCCACCCCAAGGTGGTCCAGTTGATATAGGACCAATTCGGCAAGGCCCCTTACTGGCCCACCTGGGCATGGTGTTCGGATCTTATGCTTCTCGCAACAGCACATCCCTGGAAAATTCCCCTGAAGGAAGGACCTTCTTTCTCAGGGACGGGGCACCCTCTTGCACCCACGCCCAGACCTCTGGAACCGAAGACACGCAGAGGTGCGCAGTTTGGTCAGTGCTTTCATTCCTGCAGGAGAGGCTGGAGCGGAGGCTGTCCCCCTCCACCTTGAATATGTATGTAGCTGCTATCGCAGCCCAGCACGACGCAGTAGATGGCAAGTACCAAGGTAAGCACGACTTGATTATTAGGTTCCTGAAAGGTGCCTGGAGACTGAATCCTCCGGCCTAGCCTATTCCCCTCCTGGGATCTCTCAGTGGTCCTCTAGGGCCTTCAGAGACACCCCATTCGAACCGCTTGATTCAGTTGAGCTCAAGGCCCTCTCCCTGAAGACGGCCCTCCTGATCACGTTAGCCCCCATCAAGAGGGTTGGGGACCTGCAAGCGTTCTCTGTCAACGACACCTGCCTGGAGTTCGGTCCGGCACATTCTCATGTTATCCTGAGGCCGTGACCGGGCTACGTGCCCAAGGTTCCTATGACCCCCTTCAGGGACCAGGTCGTGACCCTGCAAGCGCTGCCCAAGGAGGAGGCAGACCCAGCCCTTTCATTGCTGTGTCCGGTACGTGCTTTGCATATCTATTTGGACCACACGCAGAGCTTTAGATGTTCTGAGGAGCTCTTTGTCTGCTTCAGCGGATGCGGAAAGGGAACGCCGTCTTCAAACAGAGGTTAGCTAACTGGGTCGTTGATGCTATTTCTTTAGCTTATCATACGCAGGCCGTGCCCGCCCCCTTGCGGATTCTAGCACACTCTACGAGAAGTGTGGCATCCTCGTGGGCACTGGCCCATGGCACCTCCTTAGCAAACACCTGCAGAGCAGCGGGCTGGACAATACCCAATACATTTGCCAGATTTTACAATCTCAGGGTTGAGTCGGTCTCGTCCCGTGTTTTGTCAGGTCCGATCCGGTTGAACTCGGTAACGCAGCACAACCGAACGGGTGTTCCGCTTGCACACAGCACCCTTCACCAAGTTGATCCAGTGCGCCTTCTATCCCAGGTTAGCCACTAAGCGTCACTCCCTGGATGTTCTCCTCCCTAGCCTTCTGTTCTGCGAAATCAGCGGAGCAATTCACGTCCAGACCCACTACGAGACACACTGGGGTCGCTCTGTACTGGGGTCGGCTACACGGGCTTATTTCCCTTTTCAGGCAAACTCCCCGTGATATATTTCCTGCGGTACGGTCCCCCTGTCGGCGGACCCGCATTTCCTTTGGGCAGCCTCGCTGCCCCGGTCGCCGTGCTTGTAGAGCCCCCCTCATTAGGCTGGACTTACCACCGCACCATTTCCCACGTACGGCTTCACAACCCTCGTGTTGAATTTGCCACATGTAACATCCCACTAGACTGCTCAGGATGTGGCCTCCACAGGGTCTTTTCCCCTGAAAGAATAGGACTGGGAAAGACCGCATCCCCGATGTATTTCATAGCGTTAGGATAGCCCCAGCCTCTATATATATATATATATATATATATACAGTATTATTATTTTTGCTAATCATTTTCCCAAATTTGTTTGCATTATATAGTCATTTTCCAAAACCGTCCCAATTATTTATTATTAAAATTATCATTTTACATTATTATAAAGTGACAGAAAAAGTCTGTTTTATTATTTCACATCTCTCTCTGTCTCTGTCTTCCCACCCTCCCTTCCAGCTCTCTTTCATTTTCTGTCATTCAAAAGTCAGCCTACACTTTTCATACCCCAAACAAACTAAGGCCTCGATTCCTAACACAAAAGATAAATGAAAGATAAATGTCATAAGAAAACTACTTCTATTGCCTTTGGATCCACATTAAAAGCTGAATTGGAATCTGGCCTTGAGAACTCTCCACGCTACATTGATTCAGCCACGCTGTGTGCAATGAATGGCAAGCCCGATGACCCTGAATTCTGCTCGTATTTAAATAGTACAGGAGCATTTCTCTGTGAACTTCTTCTGACAGGAGGAAAACTTCATTTCAGCTTGAAGAGGGAGTGAAAACATGCGTCCTTGAAAATTTCAGATACTGATGGTGGAAAAATATCTTTGGCAACAATAGCGAGTTGAGGGTTGTGTAAGAAATATATATATATATTTTTTTAATTTTTTTTTTTATTTTTTTCAAATGAGAAAGTAGAATAAAGTCACTTTGTGTGAACTTTCAAACTATATGTTCAGTCTAATATGTGACCGCTGCTGTGGTTGACTGCAAAATATACAAATTATGAAATCTCACCTTCAGCATTTGACCTAAACTCTAGCAGATGTTTTCCACGAATAGGGTGCACTGTGGTGTTCCATTACTCTTCCACAAATTACAAGGATGTTTTTTTTTTTTCCAGAACTATTAGATATGTTTTGATAAAGAATGTAAATTGTTTTATTATTATTTTTAAATTGTGAGACTTAAGAAGTAATATCATTTGGACACATCTGCAGCATGGCGGAAATACAAGTGAATGATCTTTAACAAAAATTCCAGAGTGTTAGGCATTCATCATGCTTTTCCATTATTTTACCAAAGGTATTGTAAAAAACAAAATCAAACAAATAATGTATTGTTTAATTTATGATAAATATAAGTTTATCAAGAGCAACAAGCCAGCATTTGATTACAAACTAGCTTCTCCTTAAAGAATGATTGCTAAATCTGAAACCTTTTTTCTTTTTACTATTATTATTTGTACAAATTTAGTATCTTTTAATGTTTATTGCTAAAATTAGTTCAGGGTTTTAACTGTATAAAATTCTGTATAAGGTGAATTTTAAAATAAATTGAATAAAAATAATAAAACAGCTCCCTGAGGTTGATGATCAACATTTTCTGAAGGCTAATCACCCCTTTCACTGACCATCTGTTGAAAGAAAAAGAAAAAAAAGAAAAATATTTTTTAGGTGTAATTTTCTACACTATTCATGTAACATGCCAGCAAAGAGCTCTGACTCAGAATGGAGCATTTGAGAGATGTTTTGGAAGATGACAGGAAGTGATGAGGAGGAGGTCACGGCCACACCTGCACTGCAGGAAGAGTGTGATTTAGTGGCTGTTGAGGTGGCAAAGGCTCCAGACAGGTTCAAGGAGATATTTGATGAAAAATATCTGGTGCCAGACGGCATCAAGGCCTTCATGCTGTCCACAACTCTCCTTTCAGCTGAACATAACTCCACGTCGGTCTGACACACACACACACACACGCACACATTGCGGGGGCAATCTTTATGAGGACTCTCCATAGACATAATGATTTTTATTATTTTTATTATTATATATTTTTATATTCTATCCCCTAAACCTAACCCTCACCAAAAAACTTTTTTACATTTTAAAAACATAGTTTAGTATCTTTTTAAGCGATTTGAATTATGGGGACTCTAGAAATGTCCTCATAAACCACATTTATAGCATAATACCCTTGTAATTACCAGTTTATATCCTAAAAAAATGCCCTTGTAAACCACCAAAACCCACCCTCCCAAACACACACACGCACGCGCACACACACACACACACACACACAAACACACAAATATACACACACACACACACACACACACCATACCAACTAGTCTCAGCGAACACTCAGGATATATCAACCAAATTTGAAATGTCATACTGTACACTTACAATACATTTTTGTTTGGTTACATTAATAAATAAGCAGTCTGGCAGATGCTTTTATCCAAAGTGATTTACAGTACACTTATTACAGGTTCAATGCACCTGGAGTTTTTCACTCAAGGGCGCAATGTTGATAGATCCTTGCAGGTTTCAAACAACCATTCAATTAATAGACTTTTCAGTTGAAAAGTAAGATGGAATTTTGATGTCAGCCAAAAGTGAAAATCGGCGGAAAAATTTCTTAAATTATATTAAACGTGTTTAAACTTATATTATGTGCACCAATGAATCATACACTATTAGACCGTAAACATACATTAAGAAAGTCAGTAGGGTCAGTTTTGATTTCATGTTGATTTTAAAGTACACCACACCACGGCAGAATATCAACATTAGATGAGAACATTCGTTTCTTTATCAGAACTGCCCTTTTCTTAATTGTTTTCTGTAAGTTTGTTGGGAAGCCAATGAGAACTCTCTGAAATATCTGCCATATCACTGTAATCAATTGGCATAGAGGAGATCTGGCTGATTTGAAAGAACTTCAGCCCAGTCAAGTTGAAACGCAACATAGTTCAATATAGTTCAAGACTAAAAGACTCATTCCACCCAGAGGATGCAGTTTTAATCCAGATACAGCCATTATGCTTCATCAGACTCTATCAGTCTGCACATGCATCTCTGGGGCTTACACTGGCCTGATGGATACGCAGGCAAAGCACTCTGGGGTTTAACCTTGGCGCGGGGTAATCCTTGTTGATGAATTAGGATGGCAACTCTTCATCCCTGAACTTAAATGAGGCATTCTGATGGAGATTTGGACAGTATAAATACCATACTTTATACAGAGCGAGACAAATACTAACTCACAGCAGAAAGAGAGGCAAGGAAGATACTTCGTTTGAAGCTGTATTTAAGGGTTAGAGGTGCAGTCTGTTATTAGCACCAGCAGGCTTTTTTCTCATTAATCCACACCTGCTAATTAATGTGTCCTCAGAGAGGCAGGGGGACAGCACACACATGCTATTATTGCATTATTATTATTAGTCAGATAAATAAATTGTTAGAGCTTCAGGGCCATTAGATTCCCACTCATACATCACAAATCATTGTGTGAAAAAATTCACAAAGATTGTATTTGCACAGACAAGGTTTGAAAGTGCTGTTATCCCTCTGGTCTCAAGTAAAGTCTTGTGATTATACCCACACAGAAATGAGATATATTTTTACAGAAATAAAAAAGTAAAGTGCCCGACGTGGTCTTTTGCTGTTGTAGCTCATCCACATCAATGTTCGATGTGTTGTGCATTCACGACAAGTGTACAGAGTGGTTATCTGAGTAACCGTAGCCTTTCTGTCACCTTGAACCAGTCTGGCCATTCTCTGTTGTCCTCTCTCATCAACAAGGCATTTCAGTCCACAGAACTGCCACTCACTAGATGTTTTTTGTTTTTTGGCACCATTCTGGGTAAACTCTCTTCATGAAAATCCCTGGAGATCAGCAATTACAGAAATACCCAAACCAGCCCGCCTGGCACCAACAGTCATGCCACGGTCCAAATCACTGAGATCACATATTTTTTTCCTTTTCTAATGGTTGATTTGAACATTATCTGATTATCTGATTATCAGTATGTTCGTATAAGTAAAGGATAATGTACAGTGAGCCGATTGTTATTGCAAAATAAACCCGACAGGGTAATCTGGTATTGTATCACACTGAAGGGTTTAATTTTGTGAAAGCAACCGGCTGACATTGCTACTAACCAAAAAATATACAGAGCGCAATAAAAATATATTACAAATATTTAAATATACATAAAATACTGATTTGCATTGAAATTATGTAATTTTGTGAGAAGAAAGAAATCGCTGAACAGCCGAATTCCACCTCCGGTTTGCGTCGCAGTTCTGTCTGTGTTTATTTTGTGAAATTGACCCTCATTATCTGGTGTTTTTGTTTTGGAAATACCGTAATGACTGTCTGACTGCTCATTATCCAGCTAATTAACATGAAACATTGATTTGAGTTTAATTATTTTATTATCTTTCTTGTAGAGCGCATACAGTAATCGGAGAGGTAGGATAGATGACCCGCAATACCCGGATGACCAGTCTGATATGTTTTAATCCCCTGAAGTGCGGTTGTTACTCAGACATATCAGAGCACTAGATGGCACTATTGACCAATCAGAATCGAGTATTCCAGAAACGTGTAATAAGGCCATATATCAGATTTGTGTATGGGAATTTTCAAAACAGTGTGTATTTTTCCGTTTATCCCAGTGCAATGGGGGATAATATACCCATAGAATTACATTGTTTCTAATTAAATGTAAATGTAAGTGCATTACATTAAACACAAATTTTGCTTTTACAAACATTTACGTTTACTCATTTGGCAGACGCTTTTATCCAAAGCGACTTACAAAAGAGGAAAACATAAGTGAATCATCTTAAGGAGACAGTGTTACGAAAAGTGCCATACTACAAATTTTCACTATCATCAGAATAGTATACAAAACAGATTTAAGTGCAGATTTTTTTTTTTTTTTTTTTTTTTTTTTTTTTTGTGACTGGTCAAGTGCTCTTGGAAAAGATGAGTTTTTAGCCATTTTTTGAAGATAGAAAGTGAGTCAGCTTCACGGATTGAGTTGGGAAGGTCATTCCACCAACGTGATATGATGAAACTAAAAGTCTGGGAAAGTGTTTTGGTGCCTCTTTGTTTTGGTATGACAAGGTGACGTTCCTTAGCCGACCGCAGGCTTCTGGTGGGAACGTAGCTCTGCATAAATGTTTTTAGGTATGCTGGAGCAGACCCAGTTACTGTTTTGTATGACAGAATCAGGGCCTTGAATTTAATACGTGCATGAACCGGCAGCCAGTGGAGAGAGACAAAGAGATGTGTAACATGTGCTCTCTTTGGTTCATTAAAGACCAGAGGTGCTGCTGCATTCTGGATCATTTGCAGAGGTCTAATAGCACATGCAAGAAGGCCTGCAATGAGAGCGTTACAGTAGTCCAGTCTAGTTATGTCAAGTGACCGAACAAGCAGTTGTGTGGCATGTTCAGAGAGGAAAGGTCTTATCTTCCTGATATTGTAGTGTAAATCTACATGATCTTGCAGTCTTTGAGATGTGGTCTGTGAAATTTAGCTCATCATCAATGGTTACCCCTAGATTTCTGACCGTTTTGGAAGGCGACACTGAAGTTGGACCCAGCTGCATGGTGATGTTGTGGTCAACAGCAGGGTTGGCTGGAAAGACAAGGAGTTTGGTCTTGGCTGGGTTGAGTTGAAGGTGGTGTTCCTTCATTCCGGCTGAGATGTCTGCCAGACAGGCAGCGAGTGGTCACTGTGGTGTCGTTGGGCTGGAAAGACAAGTGGAGTTGCATGTCATCAGCGTAGCGGTGGTAAGAAAAACCATGTGACTAGATGATGGGTCCTAATGACGTTGTGTATATGGAGAAGAGAAGAGGCCCAAGCACTGATCCCTGAGGTACCCCAGTAAGTAACTGATGTGGCTTTGATACCGTCCCTCTCTAGGCTACCTTGAAGGACCTATCTGAGAGATAGGAGTTGAACCAGCCAAGCACAGTTCCGTTGATGCCCAGTTTAGAGAGGGTGGAGAGTAGGATATGATGGTTGACTGCGTCAAAGGCTGCAGAAAGGTCCAGCAGAATCAAAACAGATGATCTGGGTTCAGCTTTTGCCTGTCTCAGTGACTCTGTGACAGACAGCAGGGCAGTCTCAGTGGAGTGTCCACTTTTGAAGCCTGACTGATTGTCATCCAGCAGCTTGTTCTGTGAGAGATAGGCAGAGATCTGATTGAAAACTGCCCTTTCAAGTGTTTTCGCCATGAATGGGATGAGAGAGACTGGTCTGTAGTGTTCTATCTCTGTGGGGTTAAGTGCAGGTTTTTCAGCAGCGGAGTTACTCAAGCCTGCTTAAATGTAGTAGCAAAAGTGCCTGCAAGAAGAGATGTGTTAATTATGTGTGTAAGTGCAGGTAGGATGGACGGAGAGATGGCCTGGAGAAGGTGTGATGGAATGGGGTCAAGGGAACAGGTGGTGGGGTGGTTGGAGAGTAGGAGTTTAGAGACCTCAGTGTCAGTTAAAGGAGAGAACATAGAGAAAGAAGAGTTGCATACAGGAGGTGGGTGTTTGACAGGGTGTGGTGCTGTGAATGTATTGCTGATGGCTGTAACCTTATTAGTAAAAAAATGTGGCGAAGATATCTGCTGTCAGTGATGTGTCAGGTGGTGGAGGGGGAGGGCAGAGAAGTGTCTGTGGTGCTGTTGATCTTGGTCTGGTAATATGAAGTTTTTGCAGCTTTAATGTTATCTGAAAAAGTTGCAAGCAGAAGCTGATATTTACCTAGATCGGCTGGATCTTTAGATTTCCGCCATCTCCCCTTAGCTGCACTGAGATCAGTCCGATGTTCACGAAGGACATCAGACAGCCAGGGGCTGGGTGGTGTAGTATGTGCTGGTCTAGAGGAGAGAGGACAGATGTTGTCTAGACAGGTTGTTAAAGTAGAGCTAAGTGTGTCTGTGGCTGTGTTTACATCGAGCATGGAAGATACATTTATTGTGGGATGAGAGGCAGAGACATCAGTGGAAAGGCGAGAGGGTGAGAGGGAATGTAGGTTACTGCGAAAGGAAACCAAAAGGTGGAGTCGGTTTTACTATGGATGGGAGAATCATGTTGAATTGAACAAAGTAGTGATCAGATGTAAAGGTGTAACAAGAATATTTGAGGTGGTACAGTTACGTGTAAAAATTAGGTTCAGCTGGTTGCCCGATCTGTGAGTTGCTGTGGTGTGTAGTCTTTCCAGGTCAAATGAGGCCAGAAGAGTATTCAGTTCAATGGCCTGAGGCTTGTCTTGGTGTATGTTGAAATCGCCAAGAACCACAAGTGGCCTGCCATCCTCTTACAAGGAGGACAGCAGGACATCCAACTCCTCAAGAAAGCTTGTCAGCTGACCTGGAGGGCGATATATGACAACAACATGTATTTTTGTGGGTTGCATTGTAGTAATGGCATGGAATTCAAAGGATGTATTGTTACATAGTGAAGCCTGTGGTGAAAATGTCCAGTTATTATGAATGAGCAAACCTGTTCCCCCACCCCTACTGGTATGTCGAGGGGTGTGAGAGAAGGAGAAGTTGTTGGAGAGAGCAGCAGGTGTTGCTGTATCCTCAGGACGTATCCATGTCTCCGTCATTGCCAGGATGCTGAGGGTGGACTGTGTGGCGAAAGCTGGAATGAAGGCAGCTTTGTTCACAGCAGACTGGCAGTTCCAGAGTCCCACTGAGAACGAGAGTGGAGTAGGTGTTGAAGTGCAAAGCGGCCGTAGGTTATGTGGGTTGCGTTTGATCTTGCATCTGTATCTTGTGAACGGTCTACAACAGATAATAGGGATGTGCTTGAAGGCATGTGTTATAAGTGAACTAGACATGTATGTATGAGTAGACTCGCTGGTCTTTACCCAAGTAGGTCTTCACACGAGGAGGGCTTAACACGAGGGCTATCACTTCCGCTGCCGCCTCCGCGTCAACATTCAGTCCAATAAATACACACGTTAACGAGCCGTTCAGTGGAAAAAACAGCCACGCCTTAATGCTACTTAGCACAACAAAGCTAGTCACGTGGTCAACCGAAACCGAGGGTCGCACAAGGTGCCAAGCGCGGGAACAAACGTGACTTCCGTACACCACAAATAAGTTATGCTGCACTTTAGCAATAAATAATACTATAAAACAAGTGAAGCACTGTTTGCAGACACTAAAACGACGATAGTTTGGATAACCACCCCTAAATCTAGCAGCGAATACTATGGGACAAGTTAAAACAAATCTAGCAGCGAATACTATGGGACAAGTCAAAACAAATCTAGCAGCGAATACTATGGGACAAGTCAAAACAGATCTAGCAGCGAATACTATGGGACAAGTCAACACAAATATAGCGCACACACAAACACACGTTTAAGTGACGTTCAAGACAGTAAAAAAACAGCACCTGATCTAGCAATGAATACCACTCTAACAACGTTAAAAACAATTAAATAAACACACTTACATACAACTGCAGACTCCTGTAGATAGATCGCTTCTCCTGAATTTATAAACACAGGAACAAATCCAAATAATTTTCTGTGCTAATTGACAGCATGTCACAGTAAAAGCTTGACCTGTTTCAAACTCACAGCATTCCTTAAGAACTACCAGGCATGAACTAATGGATGAAAATCTTTCCATGGTCACCGAAACTTAGTTAACCCATCATTATAAACGGCACATAGAGCAAATAATCCATGTGATGTAGAATGGAGCTTTCAAGTTTTGAGAAACAGTTTATGACTCCATCTCAGCCCCCAAACTCGAATGTATAGTAATGTATGAAATTTTACTTAAGCTCTGGTTCCTAAATTAAGGAACACAGGCACTGTCTGGAAACTTCAAAACCACCTCTGCCACATCAGTGAGCTCCAAAAATGAAGACTCTGCGTTTCTCCCTGTTTTTCCCAGAATGTTTGGGGGGTAGACGCTGCCCTGTGGTGCAACCACAAAATGTGCGTGTAACCCCGTTCCATCCAGGAATAGGGTAATCATGGCTTCCTCAAGCTTTCTGCGCCACACGTGATAGTGTACCACCAATGTTAATGTTTCCAGACACATTTAATGATGAACATGCTCTCCTTGTCCTATGCTAAAACAATTGGATGATACATAACAAAGCTGTAAAAGTCATTGTTGTGTTACATGTTGAGAATGAATTTGTTTCGATGCACAAGTCTGCTAAATGCTAACAATCCAAGTCAAAATGATCAGAACATAACATAAGGGTTAAACAGGAATGTTCCAGATTCAGTACAAGTTAAGCACTTGAGGCATGATATTGATTACCACAAAAATAAATTCAACTAGTTTATTAAAAAAAAGCAAAAAGATTGGTTACAGTAAGGCTCTAACAATGGAAGTGGATGGGGCCAATCCAGAAACATTACAATACACACTGTTTCAAAAGTATAGCCAAAAGACGGAAACATTATACGTGTTAACATGATTTTGGTGTGATAAAAATAGCTTTTTTTACCTTATCAGCGTAAAGTTTTATCCAATGTTGCAACTTCATTGTCATGACGACGTAAATACTGTAATGCCAGTTAATGCCAGTGATCTAAAATCATGTTAACACCTATATTATCACATAATTTTTTTTTTTTTTTTTTTTGTGGTAATCAACATTATGCCACAAATGCTGTCGATTGAGCTTAAATTGTATTAAACCTAGAACATTCCTTTAATAATTTTTCTTTCTCTCTTTCAGTGTTGACCGATCGTCCTCCCCCCATCATCCGGCAGGGTCCAGCTAACCAGACTCTGGGTGTGGACAGTGTGGCTCTTCTCAGGTGCCATGCATCCGGGGAGCCCGTGCCCACCATCAGTTGGCTGAAGGACGGGGTCAGTCTTCTGGGGAAAGATCCGCGTATGTCCCTGCAAAACCTGGGCAGTCTGCAGATCAAAGGCTTACGGGTATGCCCAAACATTTTTATTTCATTTAATCATAATTTTAGAAAGTATGTGTGTATATATATATATATATATATATATATATATATATATATATATATATATATATATATATATTCGACCAATGGCCAAATTAAAATCTAAGCTACCAACAATTCTATATTACTGCAATTTTCAACATTTTAGATTAATAGTGAAACTAATATCATTATAAACATAAATTGTCAAGTGAGTCCAAACATGGTATACACTATTGATTTGTCTTTTTTTTTTTTTTTTTTAAAGCAGTGTTCATAATAAAATCCTCTTATCTATAGTAATCTAAAGTAAACCTGACATCAGAAAATTATAATGTGTGAAAAAAAAGGACAAGTATCATTTTAGTACAACATTTACATTTATGCATTTGGCAGACACTTTTATCCAAAGCGACTTACAGTGCACTTATTACAGGGACAATCCCCCTGGAGCAATCTGGAGTTAAGTGCCTTGCTCAAGGACACAATGGTGGTGACCGTGGGGTTCGAACCAGCGACCTTCTGGTTAGCAGCCCTGTGCTCTAGCCACTATGCCACCACCACAACCAACATTGAAAAAGAGACCAACGTTTGAATTGAAATAAGCCCTGCTATTTATTTATTTTTTTTCCTAGATCAGACAGATAACTATCATTAAAAAAATAAATAAAAAAACACTAACACTGGCCACTATCGATATAGTAACAGATTTATTATACATCCATAGTAGAAAGCACAAGCTCTATGTCCAGATGTGTCTCCATCATTGTCTTTCAGTGACCGTGTGTGTGTGTGTGTGTGTGTGTGTGTGTGTGTGTGTGTGTGTGTGTGTGTGTGAGACTCCCAGCTGTCAGAGCCTGTCTATGTGTAAGTGTGATGTATAAGCTTAGCACAATTCAATCGGATATCGGTAAGACATAACAGAGACGGGTAGAGGGAATCATATTGCATTACGGGGATGAATGGGGAATATTGATTTTGGTAAATTGTTTGATACTATCACTTAAGGATACGACATCCCTCCCAAGAACCATTTATGGAAGTCTGGACGGGCTCCAGCTACACACATTTCATACATACTGTATGCACACACACACACACACACACATAAACAAACAAACAAACAAACACACTTTCAGGGCCATATTAAATTTTAAGTCCCCAAGCCCGCCTCATCAGGGTGGAATAACCATTATGGCTGACAGCGCTGCCCACCTCTGACATTTTATCCAATAAATGGAGGCAAGGCACTCTGACGAGGGGCAACAAATAACTGGGAGAAGGTCCCAGAAATATGGGGGGCAGATATACGCCAGCTGTCATCAGTCCAGTGGGTTTCAGCGACTCTCCCTTTAAATGAATTAGTCTACCTCTCTTTGCGGTTAGGTCTGTAAATTTGCCAGCGAGGGTAAAAGCTGGCATTAGTGTCAGCACTTAAGCCAAACTGGACATTACTCAGTGTTAGTATTTCCATCAAAGGTTGGCGATTGGGTTTGTGTGTTTTAACCGCAGATCAAATTGATTTGCTGTTCACTGAATTTTTAATGCTTCCAGATTCTAGAGTTATTCAAAACTATTTTCTTTTCCCAAATTTGCTTTATATTAATACTATTACATTTTTTAAAAAGAAATCTCTTATCCCAGCTAAATATATACGTTTTCCTAACACATAGCGGCTTCAATATTAACGTTTGAGGTATGAATGTCTTTTATTTATGTTGCAGAACAAACCGCCCTTATATCATTATGTAATGCTAATCACAGACCTTGTTTTACTCACAAGTTTAAAAAACCTATAGGAAAATCCAGAGGAACCCATGGCGAATTCTCTTCTGGGTTTTTGGACTACAACTTGAAAAACTGGCATGAGTTTGGGCTGGGACTATCTGTTGGACCATAGGCAGATGAGAGAAATGTTCTGGTTACCTTTTAGTAAACAAACTTTATTTTTGCAATTTTGTTTAGTGAAGTTAATGGTGCAGAAATTACACGCTTCACCTTTAAATTTAAAATCAGTTTCGTTTTAGTTCATTTCAACAATGGAGTTTCAATTTTATTTTTATATATTTTCACTAAAGTTGCACTTAGCAATTCCTGAGAAACACTGTTGATATTTGAACTCAACTGCCAAAACAAATACACCCCTCCCTTCAGTCCTCCTTTGGAAGCTCCGCCCTCGATTTAACATAATCCATCATTTTTTGTTTATATTCGTCTGACCTTTTTTCCTGGTCTGTTTCTCAGCCAATTTTCCTCCTTGGAGTTTAGAAAGTTTGCATCATCCAGATTTGCAGTCGCTCTTCTAATGAATTTCCCTCTTGCTCTGCCCCCACCCCCCATACTGTGCACGAGCAAGAACCAACCCCTGTTTCTGACTGGCTGGAGTAGCATTGGTCATGGTCTGATCCACTTTGTTTTTGTCCCATTTACAGAGCCATGGCTGTGTACAAATACTACATTTTTTTTTCAGCCCACCCACAGAATGGACAGCTAGCAGACTGTGTGGAGATATTTGCAGAATTTGACAAAAAGTGAATTGGATTAGAATTACTGAGTGCAACTTTAATATGCAAAATAATTATTTAAAAATAATTAGTAAATTGAACACTAAAATATATGAACTATTTATGAAGTAATCATAGTTATGGAATTAGTTGAGGAACCAAACTGAATATTTATAGAATTATTTTTAAATAATTCTCTATAAGATTATTAATTATTAAAAAAACTGCTGTTGTTGTTTTGTGTATTTTTTGTCCGTCAACCACTGTTTTTTTTTTCGATTAGTTTTAGGCCTATTTTATGTTTCTATATCGCCATCTTTTTCCAAAGCGTTCTGTACTAGAGTGTGTTTTCGAAAGTTTTCAGTGGTGGAAAATGCCATTCCAGTGTGAAGAGGTCTAAAAGTAGTTATATAAATGCATTTTTAAACCAGAATTTTTTAGTGTTCCATAGACGTGCCCATAGTTATTCATTATTTTATTTATTTATTTCAGTTTATGAAAATGTTTTTCAATAAATCAGTAGTCTTCTCCTTCCTTTTAGTTTACCAGAATAAGGCTGAGAATTACCCTCTCTTTTTCTTTCAGCTCACTGATTCTGGTATCTACACCTGCGTGGCAGCGAGTTCCAGCGGGGAAACATCGTGGAGTGCTTTCTTGGAAGTCAAAGGTACTTTTGCACTAATGTGCGATTTTCAAAATCACACTTTGGCTGATTGTAAATTTACAGTCATTATTATTTGTGTGGACTGTGTGACCTCCTGATGTTCTTATAATTCTTTTCTTCTCTTTTCAGAGTCTGGTAGTCTTGTGGTGGTTAAGGACAGAGATGAGAATGAGCTCCCAGGTCCCCCGTCCAAACCTCAGGTTACAGATGTCACTAAAAACAGTGTGTCGTTGTCCTGGCAACCTGGCCTGCCCGGGATGTCACCCATCTCATCATATGTTATTGAAGCTTTCAGGTATACATTTTAGCGTATTATCGTGTTTTTGACAGAAACGTAAGTGAGAATTAATATGACTAATTTTTGTGTGACGCAAATTTAGTCAGAGACAAAAGAGATGCTGTTTTTACATTTTTACGCAAACATGTCTGGGAGTCTGATCTTCAAGGATAGTCCAGTCAATATGTTATACCAGTAGACAGAACAAAGGTCATGACCTAGTGCATTAAGACAATTTAAATGGACTATATCTCTTTCCCTTAAAGCATAATTTGCGTCAAAATAATTATGTCATCTTCTTTGACTAATGTCTATAAAGACATAACAAACATTTGTAACATTGCCTTATTTCCATGCAGCCAATCGGTGAGCAACAGCTGGCAGACTGTGGCTGATCACGTGAAGACCACACAGTACACCATTAAGGGCCTCCGACCCAACACCATATATCTGTTCATGGTGCGAGCAGTCAATGTCCAAGGCCTGAGTGACCCCAGCCCCATGTCTGAACCCGTCCGCACTCAAGGTACTCTGACTTTACTCATGCTGAAATGCTTTCACGTATCCCAGCCTAATATGCAGAGACAGCTATAAGTAAACATTTCGTTGGTTGATTCCTCTGAAAAAAATGTAAACATTGTGGCTATGTGGTAGTGAATACAATTGAACAAGGGCTGTTGTTTATGGTTATAAAATATCTGAAGTCTGACCTGGTGCTTCTTTAAAGTCAATATCAATCAACTAAAGTCAGCACATGTCAAATTGTAGCTGTTGCGCATTGAAAAAGAAACCTAGTTTAGATACCAAATGGCCCAATGGTCCCACAAGCTCATTAGTTCCAGTGAGAGAGTATAATGTAGAGCAAACATCTTCTACATTCAGAGTGTATAATTAAGTTAGTGCCCTTGCTGGTACCTAAATGATCATTATGGGAGGAAAAAACTCCAGCATTGAAATGAAAAAGATTAGATTAAGGTGCCACAGAACTCTCCATATGTTCATTAGGGGTGAGTGATTCTTGAACCCTGGGTGGATGTAACCTCACAGGTTAAGTTGAAGCTGTGTTTTCTGCTACTTGTCTTTTTTAGAGGATTCAATTGTATTTAAGGGATTATATTGTACTGGTCAGTAATTTAGCATTGTCAATGCACTATAAGATTAAATGACATTGGCTTATGCTTCTCTCTTCACAGACATAAGTCCTCCAGCTCAGGGTGTGGATCATAGACACGTACAGAAGGAGCTGGGAGAGGTTATTGTGAGGCTACACAACCCTGTGGTGCTCAGCCCCACCACCGTACAAGTCACATGGACGGTAAGACCCTCTTTGTTTGGTCAGAGGTTGTAGCGCATGATCTGTGATTTTTACACTGCCATTGTACACTTATATACACTTGACTGAAATGTTTCTCCTGATCTTAAAAACCTTTTGATTTGAAGGCGAATGCTCAAATGTATGAAATTAGTTTTGTAGACAAATATAATTGTACCAACATATTAATTTATTTAATTACAAATCAAAACTTTTATGAAAAAAAAACTTTTTTTTTTAAATGGCTGACTTGGACCGAATTATAAAAAAAGCAGTTAATAAGTGCCCAGTATTGATGGGAACTCCTTCAATACTGTTTAAAAAGCATCCCATGTTGATAAGTCAAGAAGCTGATTGAGAAAATGTCAAGAGTACATTTCTGCAAAGTCTGTGCAAAGGGTGACTACTTTGAAGATACTAAAGTATAACAGTTTTTATTTATTTTTAAACTATAGGAATTGCAACAGAATTCCTATAGTTCCATTTCTGTTCTTCCATAGTTTTGACTATTAGTAAGTAGTAGTAAGTGACCCTAAACTTTTGACCATTTGATATATAAAGGTATGAATTAATTGCTTTTTTTGTTGTTGCAAAAATAACTTTGCAATTCTGGGGTCTCAGATGGTTGCACAGAGATTGTAGGATGTGAACTTTGATTGAACGAAGGTTATAGCACATAAATTGTGGTTGAACGAAGTTTGCTGCAAATGAACTGGGATTGGACAAAGGTAAGAGTGTGTAACGGTGATTGGACAGAGGTTATAGAACATTAACTGCGATTGGACAGAGGTTGTAGCACATGAACTGTGATTGGACAGAGGTTGTGGCACATGAACTGTGATTGGACAGAGGTTGAAGCACATGGAATGTGATTGGACAGAGATTATAGCACATAAACTGTGATTGGACAGAGGTTATAGCAAGTAACCTGTTATTGGAAAGAGGTTATAGAACATAAACTGTGATTGGATATATGTTGTAGCGCATGATCTGTGATTGGACAATGGTTGTTGTGCATGAACTGTGATTGGACAGAGGTTGAAGTGTATGGAATGTGATTGGACAGACGTTATAGAACACAATCTGTGATTTGACAGAGTTTGTAGCACATGAAATGTGATTGAACAGAGATTATAGCACCTAAACTGTGATTGGACAAGGTTATAGCACATGAACTGTGATTTGGCAGAAGTTGTAGCGCATGAACTGTGATTGGACAGAGGTTGTAATACATGAACTGTGATTGGATAGAGGTTGTAGTAAATAAACTCTGATTGGACCGAGGGTATAGCATGTAACCAGTGATTGGACAGCATTTATAGAACATAAACTGTGATTGGACAGAGGTTATGGCACGTAACCATTGATTGGTTATAGCACACAATATGGTGTTAATCTCATTTAAAAACATTTCTTTATTAACTAAAGTGTTGAAATATTAATATTTACTTCTCAATAGATTACTCTTGAAACTTGGGGGTGCGATACTGTAGAATTTTTTAAAACCATTAGTTTTTTAGTTTATTTGAAACATATACATCTTATCGTGTGTAAATTTCAGTTTGCGGCAGTTTGTGAGTTAGCAAAATTGTGTTTAAAACAAAAACAAGTTCTTGGATGTTGATGCCATTTCCCACAACAGTATTCCAGCATTGGTATAAACTTTCGAAAAGTGTTTATTGTTTGTTGAATTGCATTAAAATGGAGGTTTTACAGCTTTGCCTGTGTCACATTAGTCCATAAGCACCCTCCTGCGGTATATTAATGACTGCCATCAACAATCATTATGGAGGCAAATATAAGCATCTGTCCGTTGAGTCTAAATGGTGGATAGACTGTTTCAGAGGTATTTTCCTCATATGAATAATCCATAAATCCTTAACCTATATGGTCTCTCGATAACAACAGCACTCTGGCTGTAAACAATGTTGGTGTCAAGAAAGCTTTTACGATCCTGAATCATTCAATTAATGAGAGTTAAAAAGCGTAGGAAAGAAGCCCATCGGGCTGATTTACTCCACGTGTAGGGGGGAAAAGCAGATGTTTAATATCTCACTCTGAGAGCCAGATTCTGCTGTTAAGTAGACATTAATGTGAGTTATGGACATACTTTCTCTTGGTAAATACAACCTTTCTCTGCCAAATTACAAAATTAAACACAGCAGCAGCTTTCAACGAATCAGGAGTCCTGTATACTTCTATGAATTGTTGATTGCATCTCCTCTTTGATCTTTAGCTTGCATTTGTATGTACGTATGTTTATTTATTTGCAGCTGTGTGCTTTTATTGCACTCTGCCACAGCATGTTTTGTGGAGACGGTTCTATCTTTCACGATTGTTGTCAGTAGTATTTTATTTACAGTTTGTCGGAATCATGCATTCCTGTCTGCTCTTTTTATTATTTCTCCACTTTTGATTCTTGTTTGCAATTTCTTTGATGATCAGGTGGACCGTCAGTCTCAGTTCATCCAGGGCTACAGGGTTTTGTACAGGCAGATGTCAGGGCTGTCCTCCCCCGGGGCGTGGCAGAGCCAGGATGTTAAGGTCCCCTCTGAGAGGAGCATGGTGCTCTCTGCGCTGAAGCAAGGCATCGTCTACGAGATCAAAGTCCGTCCATACTTCAATGAGTTTCAGGGCATGGACAGCGAGTCCCGAACAGCCAGAACAACTGAGGAAGGTACATGTATTGACTTCTTTAAAATTCTTAAAATTGATTTATTGACGTCTTTCAGCTCCTTGAATTCCAAAACAGCTAGATGGCGTTCAACGGACTGAAACTGGATCCATTGGTCTTAAGACATGTTTAACAGTTGAACTTTTATTAACATGACATGTAATCTTAAAAAGGTGGTGCTCATGGCGCAAGACACTCTGTCTATATAATTCCAATGAATTCATTTAAATACATCAAGGCATACGTAAACTGAGAGGCTGGATCTATTGCTGGTTCTGCCCAGCTTGCAACCAAGTCTACAGCTATTTAGGCTGGTTATACACTGGTAGACAAAAGTTTGGAATAATGTACAGATTTGCTGATTTGGACGGAAATTGGTACTTTAATTCACCAAAGTGGCATTCAACAAATGTAAAAAACAGTACCATCCCTATTTGAAAAAAAAAGAAGTAATTTTTGATCAAATCTAGACAGGACCCATTTCCAGCAGCCATCATTCCAACACCTTATCATTGATTAATCATGTTAATTTGCTAATTTGGTGCTAGAAAATCACTTGCCATTATATCAGAGACAGTTGAAAGCTATTTGGTTCATTAAATGAAGCATAACATTGTCTTTGAGTTTGTTTTTGAGTTGCCACTTTATGCAATAGACTGGCTAGGCTTAAGGTCAATATTAGGTCAAAAATGGCAAAAAGAAAGAGCTTTCTCTAGAAACTCATCAATCAATCATTGTTTTGAGGAAGGAAGGCTATACAATGCTTGAAATTTCCAAAAAACAAAAACAAAAAAACATTTCATACAAAAATGTAATACAAAGGTGTCACCACAGTCTTCAAAGACAAAGGACAACTGTCTCTAACAAGGACAGAAAGAGATGTGGAAGACCAGATGTACAACTAAACAAGAGGGTAAGTACATAAGAGTTTGAGAGTTAGACAAATCACATGTCATCAGTTGAAAGCTTCATTGAATTCTACCCACTAAACACCAGTTTCATGTACAAGAGTAAAGATAAGACTCAGGGGTGCCTTATGGGAAGAAATGCAAAGAAAAAGCCACTTTTGAAACAGAAATAAAAAAGAAAAGGTTAGAGTGGGCAAAAAATGCAGACATTGGACAACAGATAATTGAAAAAGTGTTGGATCTTAACCCCATTGAGCATTTGTGGGATCAGCTAGACTGTAAGGTGCGTGAGAAAATCCCCCGACAAGACAGCCACATCTATGGCAAGTGCTACAGGAAGTGTGGGGTGAAATGTCACCTGAGTATCTGGACAAACTGCCAGCTAGAATGCCAAGGATCTGCAAAGCTGTCATTGTTGCACATGGAGGATTTTTTGATGAGAACACTTTGAAGTAGTTTAAGAAGTTCTGAACATTTTTTTAATAGTGATTTTTCACATTATTAATGTCCTGACTATACATTGTGATCCACTGAATGCCACTTTGGTTAAAAGTACCAATTGCTTTCCATAAGAGCAAAATCTGTATATTATTCCAAACTTTTGGCCACCAGTGTAAATCCCTTAGGCCAGTGTCATAACATGTACTGCAGTAAGCAATACTGGCCTGTTACAGTATGCTGCTATCCACGGCACTGCTGTAAGATTTTCTCTAGCCCTGATGGGTCTCAGAGGGAAAGACATTATCATTTTGGCAAAATACATTGACCTTTCTTTTCCATGGAAGTGTGTGTTTGGTTGACAGGACACTAAACTAAACATGATTTTACTGCTGATTGAAACAGACTCTGTGAGAGCCACACTGACACACAAGCAAAATCTCATGACAACCCATAATAATTCATATGAGATGGTGAAATTGTGAGACATCGTACATCTTGGCTCATACGAAAAAGTACGACTTTTATGCCCATACATTATTTCAAATCATTACAAGTCAGACATCAAATTTGAGCTAGCCTCCTATCAAACACTTTATTTTAAAAAAGGAAACATCTGTGAACAGATTTGGTTTCAAGTTCCATTTTTATTTATGCAATACAAGTAACAGATGTACAGAAGTATATCAATAACCTGTAATATAATCTCATCGACTAATCTTCCATGGTACATAAAGTAATTTTCCTTTTCAAAATGTAACCTTTGGAGAACATTTATTTAATTGACTTGACTTGACTTATGTTTTTTTAGGTATGTGGAAATGTATGTGGAATATTGCTCATTAAGCCACCAATATAAAAATATTAGGAACAAAATCACAGTCTTAACATTTTTAAAGAAACAAGCATAGAAAAACCAACAAAATAAAAATGTTTACCTGAAAAATAAATAAATTATATTTTATATATATATATATACCGATCAACCACAACATTAAAATCACCTGCCTTATATCGTGTAGGTCCCCCTCGTGCTGCCAAAACAGCTCTAACCCCTCAAGGCATGTACTCCACAAGACCTCTGAAGGTATCCTGTTTTATCTGGCACAAAGACTTTAGCAGCAGATTCTTCAAGCCCTGTAAGATGTGAGGCGGGGCCTCCATGGATCAGACTTTTTGGTCAAGCACATCCAATTGATACTCAATTGCATTGAGATCTTGGGAATTTGGAGGCCAAGTCAACACCTTGAACTCTTTGTCATGTTCCTCAAATCATTCCTGAACAATTTTTGCAGAGTGGCAGGGCGCATTATCTAGCTGAAAGAGGCTATTGGCATCAGGGAATACTGTTGCCATGAAGGGGTGTACGTGGTCTGCAACAATTTTAGGCAGGTGGTACATGTCAAAGTAACATTTGCATGAATGCCAGGACCCAAGGATTCCCAGGAGAACATTGCCCTGTGCATCACACTGCCTCTGCCGGCCTGCCTTCTTCCCATGGTAGTTCTTGTTACCATCTCTTCCCCAGGTAAATGAAATACATGCACCCGGCCGTCCACATGATCTAAAAGAAACATGATTCATCAGACCATTCCATTGCTCCATGGTCCAGTTCTGACACTCAAGTGCCCATTGTAGGTGTTTTCGGTGTTTGACAGGGTTCAGCATGGGCACTCTGACCGGTCTGCTGCTACGCAGCCCCATACACAACAAGCTGCGATGCACTGTGTGTTCTGACACCTTTCTATCATGGCCAGCATTAAGTTTTTCAGCTTTTTGTGCTACAGTAGGTCTTCTGTGGGCTCAGACCAGATGGCCTAACCTTCGCTCTCAACGCACATCAATGAGCCTTGGGCTCCCATGATATTGTTGCCGGTTCACTGTTTGTCCTTCTTTGGGCCACTTATGGTAGGTACTAACTACTGCATACTGGGAGAACCCCACAAGACCTGCTGTTTTGGAGATACTCTGACCCAGTTATCTAGCCATCACAATTTGGCCCTTGTCAAACTCCCTCAGATCCTTACACTTGTTCATTTTTCCTGCTTCCAACACTTGAAATTCAAGAGCTGACTGTTCGCTTGGTGCCTAACATATCCCTTGACAGGTGCCATTGTAACGAGATAATACATGTTATCCACTTCACCTGTCAGTGGTTTTAATATTGTGGCTGATCATATAAATATATGCTGCTTTGAATAGGTATGTGAACCAAATGACTGGGAGACCAGTGTGTCAAAGCTGGTCTTATGAAAAGTCATTATAATAGTACAAGCATATACGGCTTAGAAAAATAAACAACCCACAAACAATGTTAAAAAAATGTCTCTAGTTTATGTTTAACCTAAAGCTAAGCATTACGTCTAACCCCTTAGCCAAACCCTAAACCTAAGAAGTCAATAGAAGACGTGCAATTGCTACAGACTATCTTAAGTAGATATTTTGAATGTGCTTTGAATCGCTCATGTCACTTACATCAGACTATTGTTCGTACAATTCAACTTGCATTTGGCATGTATTATGTTGCATTTCCTATTATCATTAATTAACCAAACCAATTGTTACTTGTGTTTAGTGCTTGGCAAGTGTTAACCCTGCATATAACCCAGGGTTATTGTGGCTCAGACAGACAGCTTGTTAAATAAAGTTGAGACACATATCTGTGTCTTGGATTAGCAGTTATGCTTGAGTTGTTTTCCCTTCCGTGAATGATGGTTGCAGCTGCACATAAATCTTGTACAAAAAATGCATTTTTGAGAGTGCTTTAAACGGCATATGGAAATCTCAAGACATAAATTCACTCACACACACTAGAACAGAAGGTTGTTGATTAAATTCTGAGCGCAATGACAGGCTCATTTATTACCCAGAGTGTCCACAGAGTCGTATCTCCTCCACACAGCACCAGCTCTGTCTCCTGAATCTCCATTGCTCTGTCTTCACACCTTACACCTGCATGTCAGAGCCATTACCAGTGCAAGACACAACATTGGGTCCTCTGGCAGAGCAGCATCAAGGGGCCCATGAGCTGAGATAGTCCCCTTTTGTTTCGGGTTTTCCTCTATTTGGACGTTTGTCAGAGTAAGAGAAGTGGATGATTTATTGGCCATTGTCTGATTAGACAATTACAGCGTCCCTCTAGAGCTCCCTGTTTCCGTTTCCTTTTTCTTTTCTCTCCGGCTTCATTTTTTCAAGACAGTGTTGGAAAATTATTTTCATTTTAATTTAAAGGGATCATGATATTAAGAATAGAATTATCTTTGACCTTTTGACATATAAGAAATCATTGCAAAATAAAAACTTACTGTAATTTTTGACCTGCAAAAACAGAAGTGCAAAATTGTTTTAGAAGTATAATATATATATCTTCTATTTATCTTTCATTGTGTATGTTTTAAAATACAATTCCGGGGAAAAACAGTGATCTGATGACAAAATAAGGAAAGTAGCAATATCAAGATTGATATCGGCCAATAGTTATTTGTTAACATCGGTATCGGCCAAAAATGTTCATATCTGTGCATCCCTAGCAAATATTTTATTAGTTTTTTGTGGGAGAAATAACACAACTTTAAGAATATTATAAGTGACCCTCAAAGAACACATTAAAATAATAAAAAGGCATGTTATGACCCTTTTTAAGCTTTTGCTGAAGTGCCAATTTTGCAAAGATTACAGCCTTGTTCCCTTGCAAAAAAATATTATTATATCCATAACACCTAAATATTTTGGTGGAAGCTATGTTAACCTGCTAGAAAAAAAGCTGTTTAAACCAGCCTAAGGTGGTTTGCTGGTCTTAGCTGGTTTTAGGTGGTCTATCAGTCTAGTCCCCCCTAAACCAACCCCCTCTAATCCAGCAATCCAGACCTAAAAAAAGGAGGTTTGTTGGTCTTAGCTGCCCACAGACAGGTTTGCACTACTCAAGCTGGTTTAGTTTAATGTCCATCTAGCTAAACTAGATAAATAGATTTGCCAGGCTTGGAGACCAGCTACTGTATACCTGCTGAAAACCAGCTTGGCCAGGATAATTGACAGCTAAACCAGCTAAAAAAAACACCTTTAACTGTTTAAGATTTTTTTTTATTTAATCATTATAAGGGAGCCATCCGTTCTCAACAAATTTAACATGGTAAATTGTATAAGGGTTACTCTGGTTTGTATTTATTGTAGCTCTTTGGTTGAAAATGTACGCTTTATATTAGTTGTAGTGGTATTTTTTTATTTTTTTTTTTTTTATACAGAGGTTGAAAAGGTGAAACAGACCCTTTAAGAAAATATTATGTGTGATCTTATTTTATTTCATGGTCAGTAATCAGCTTCTTCATGGAAAAATTCTCACAAAGGTCATTATAGCTAAATGATTAGTGACATGCTAAAGCAATGTAGCATTTCTTCACATTCACTATAGGCTACAGCCCTGTCATCTGCACGAGGTCTCAATATAAGAGTGTTTAAACATCAGAGAGTGTTATTTTCCTCAGTGTTCGCCTCCAGGCTACAGTAACGATTTTGAAACAGAGGTCACATCCTCGCTGGCTATACATCACATCGCTAATGGTGCTATTAGCATCGCCTGCGCCACCGCTCCCCAAATGAGGAATATGTATTGTTTGCCTCAGATGTGCATAATGATAAGCGTCTAAATGATTTGCGGCATTAACTTTGAATGACATTGGCTGCATTGTTATGGGAAGGATTTTGTCACCTGCAATGTGCTGAGTTAACTCTACAACATTAGTGAGATTGAAACAGCCAAACAGTCTTTTATATCCATTCAGCTCCAGATGTTTGATGAAGTCAAGCTCTCTTTTGTCCTGTCAGGCCTTTTGGGGGTTAAAATGGGCTACCCCAAGTGAGGGATGAGTGCAGCTATGGGATATGTGCCATTTATATGGGGGCCATGGTGCACTGAAAGAAAAGAGAGTGTGTGTGTGTGTGTGTGTGTGTGTGTGTGTGTGTGTGTGTGTGAGAGAGAGAGAGAGAGAGAGAGAGAGAGAGAGAGAGAGAGAGAGAGAGAGCAAATAAGTGCAGTTCACCGTAATTGAGCTGTCAGTATTCTGTTGCAGCACCTTAGTCTGCCACCACAGAATTGAGAAAAACATTTTTTTATTTTTTTATTTTTCATTCCTGTTTGTCAGAGTGCTTTTGTTTCTATCAGAGTGACTGTGATGTGGTTAATAAAACTGAGCTATATTTGTTGCCAAAAACAAAACAGTGTCTTCGATTTACAACTGGCCTACTTTGATTGTTATGTCGCTATTGATATGTTTAACCAGTGCAACATTCTCTACTCTTCCTTCTTACTCTATTCTTAAAAATGACCTCAGTTAGAATTAAGGATATAAAAAGTGCTTTTTCCCTGGTACCAAGTCAATAATAGAATAAAATATTTTTTTGAAGGTAAATCTTTATCACTAACTGTGTACTTGAATAATTTACTTCAAAGCGGGATTCGATTCATCATCTCCGGCATGGGAGGCTAAAGGCTACAAATATTATAAATAATATTTCAATGAAGAACTTAACCAAAAAGACAAACACACAAAGGTGTCGGACAGCTGTCCATAAATCTCTCTCTCTCTCGCACTGCAGCTTCCAGTCTGCCTTTATCCCTCTCTGAAGCCTGATTAGGGGCCGGGTGTGCGGAATCACGATTAGGCCACTCCCTCCGATCTGTAACAGGAGGCTAAAGGCTACAGACCCTAGATTGCCTGTTGAGGCCAGGGGAGTGAGATTTACAAACTGCACAGCTACCTACTAGCTGGCTACTATTACACTCACCCCCCTAAACCTCACTCCCATCTGGGTCACGGCACCACTGTAACCGGTCCTACTTAACCCACTTCGAATCGGGGTCTGCGGCATGGGAGGCGGGCTTAATAACGAGGAGGCTAAATGCTATGAAACCTAGTGTCAGTCACTATTGGGCAAGGGGAGTGATGTTTACACAGTACACAGCTACCTACCAGCTGGCTACTGTTACATTTACTTTATTGAGAAATACTCGAAGACTAGATGCCATTGTTTTGATGAAGGTTTCATTTTTGCTGTGGTATAGAAGTTGGTATAGAGAATTGTGAAATGTCACTGGAATTGGAATCAAATACTGACATTTTGGTATCATGAAAACAATAGTTCTTCAAATTCCCTTGCTCATTCCTCTGAACTCAGCAACTTACATGCTTGTCAGAGCAATTTGTTAAGAAAGCAGAGTAATTCAAGGTGACTTACCATCTCATTGTTTTTCAGTAAATGTATTTAGCAGTAAATCCATCCTTTCAGGGGCAGGATATGAAATCATAGCAAAATGTGAGGGCGTGTTGTGTCAGGCTGCAGAAAATCCCCATCTAATGAACGTCTGCACCCGTGGCAACCTGCCTTATGTTTTAAAGCTCAACACTGACTGCTTAATGTAACACAGTGGCTTACAATAGACTCTTTCAGAGGATATAGAATAAGAGGTCAACTGTCTTTGTGTGCCTGTGTTGAGTAATGTTCATAAATTGTTTGCCATGCAACCAAAGGGGAAGCAGATGGTGTGATCTGGCATTGTGGCTACAGATCTGTGCTGTAATGAAAAAGTTGAAGGTTCAAATCCATTATGCTCTTGATCAAGATCTCATGTTGTTCCATTGGGACTAAATCTGTAATAAGTGCGCCTATCTACTGTATCTACCAACATCCTAGCAACCACTCAGATCACCTTAGCAACCACATAGCAACACCCTAGCAACCACTCATAACACCCTAGCAGTGCCATAGCAGCCACTCAGAGCACTTCAGCAATGGCAAAGCAATGTTATAACAACCTCTCAGAACTCCCTAGAAATGCCATATAAACCACTCAGATAACCTCAGCATCCACATAGCAACACCATAGCAACCGGCTAGCAACATCATAACAACCACCCAGTATATCCTTGCAATGCCATAGAAACCACTTGGAGCACCTCGGCAACCACAAAGTAATGTCCTAACAACCACAAAGAACACCCTAGCAATACCATAGAAAACCAATAAGAGTCCTTCCGCAGCCACATTGCAACACCCTAGCAACCATTTTGCAACGTCATAGCAACCACCCAGAACACCCTAGCAATGCCATAGCAAACCACTAAGAGCACCACAGTAACCGCAAAGCAACACCCCAGCAACCATATAGCAACGTCCTAGCAACCACCCAGAAGATCCTAGCAATGCCATAACAAACACTCAGATCACATCAGCAACTTGATGGCAACAACCTTGCAATAATATAGCAATGTCCTAACAACCACCGAGAACACCCTAAAAATGCCATAGCAACTTCTCAGAGCACATCATTAACCACATAGCAACACCCAAGCAACCATCTAGCAACACCATAGTGTCATAACGACTCAGAATACCTACTATTTAGAGACTATTTAGCCCGAGACAGACCAGTGGAGTTAAAACGAATGGGAGAAATTAGAACCCCCAATGCCCAACAGATGTTGAAAAGGAAGTCCCCAACTTACAGGGAAAAGACCCAATCACTTTTTAGTCAGCCAACTCCAGAATAAGCATGTGCATTAGCTGAACCAGCCTGAAAAATTGTGTTTTTTTTAAGCATGATATGAGCAAAAGGTGCACAGTATATTATAACATTGTTTTCAGATGTAACTGCTGATTTTAAATGTTCTTTAATCGTAACCCTGAACAACTGTTTTTGAGATTTCGGTCTTTCCCCATTCAAGTACTTATATGTAGCTTGTTTACAGAGAAGATAGCTGCCCAGCCTGCCTAGGAACGTGATAGGGACTTTTGAATACCCTAGCAATGCCATAGAAACCACTCAGAGCCCCATAGCAACCAACTAGCAACCCTTAATGCTTCAAATCTCTCCTCAAACTGCCAAAGATGTATTTAGCATTAAAACTTCTCTTTTTTGAGCACATGGCTTTGTCAAGCTAACACCAACATTTGTCTTGAATGTTCCTTCTCTAGTTTTTGATCGTGATTCTCTTTTTCAAGAACCAACTAATCACAATGCATTCCATAATGTAGTTAACCTTAACCATTCTACTGAACTGCTATGAACAAACAACTTTAGGAAACACCTGCTGTGAAAGGGGGTAAGCATGCGCTAGACAGACGCATTTGACTGTTGCGCTGCATCTCAGCAAGTTGCACAAGAGCTCAGCATTTTAAAAAAGAAGTTCAGCTTTTAAAAACATTTCTCAAGACACCTGCATTCTTTTATGTTCATGTGCTATGGCTTACTTTTTTTTAGCACAAAAACATGTTCAATCTGTACTGGCCCCTAAGACTACATGTAAATCTCTCTCTCTCTCTCTCTCTCTCTCTCTCTCTCTCTCTCTTCTTGTTCTCTCTCTCCCAGCACCCAGTGCCCCTCCTCAGCAGGTGACCGTGCTAACAGTGGGCAATCAGAACAGCACATCTATCAGTATCTCTTGGGACCCTCCTCCAGCAGAACATCAAAACGGCATCATTCAAGAATATAAGGTAAATATCAAAGCTCTGTTCCAAAACCTAGTGAGCTGCCTACATATGTATCATAGACACATTCCCAGTGTGTGGGCTGTAACAAAAGCTAGGCAGCATGATATCCTAAGATACTTCAGGCAGCATCACATGTATACTTTGCAGGGAAGGAAATGCTCTAATTAATTGTTGTACACTCATAATGGCGTACAAAATCAGAAACATGTCGATATACTTTGATTTCATTCAATACAGAAAAGTATTGATAAATCTTTTTTAAATAAGAAAATGTATTATTTTACCCAATATTGTGTGCTGTGTATTTTTATGCTTATTAGAGAATTGCAGAATTAGCTTAGCAATATGCTAATGCCAATCTCTATTGAATCTAAAGTCAATTCTGAGTTGAGTCTCCTGAGCATTTTGCACGAGAAGCGCTATAAAAATAGAGAGAAGTCTCTTATGAGGTTCCATTTCACTTAGGATGCTGCCTTAGAAGATAGCTGCCTAACAAATATGACTTTCCTGTGTGATTGTTAAGTGTATGTTATTTATTTCAAAACTTAACATCTACATTATGTCTTTTATAACCCATATTGTTGGTGCATAATGAATAAAATGTTCTGGTAGACATCAACAGTGTTCCTTCTCATCTTTTTATCACAATTTAATATTCTCTTTCTCTCAGATCTGGTGTTTAGGGAATGAGACCCGATTCCATGTTAATAAGACCGTGGACGCAGCAATCCGTTCTGTGGTGGTCGGGGGTCTACAGGCAGGGATCCTGTATCGGGTGGAGGTAGCCGCTAGCACAAGCGCTGGAGTGGGGGTGAAGAGTGAACCACAATCCATTATTATTGGTAGGAGATACATAGAGGCTATGAGATTTTCTTCTTTTTATTTGGATTAACCTGTTCTGTCACATTCTTTGCCATTTATTGATGATTGTCAAAAACGCCTTGAAAGATGACTATTTATTTTGTCACATTTATTGCTGTCCCAAAAATGTATTTTAAATCACAGTCAGGGCCACAGTCGTGTATATATATATATATATATATATATATATATATATATATACTGTATATATATATATATATATATATATAATTTTTTTTTTATTTTATTTTTTTCCCCAGTGCTGTGGGTGTTTACAGTGTGAGTTATGTGAGTTTTAGCAGGGTGTGACTGGTTTGACCCATAAGTGATTATTTGGCCAGTGACATGTCCTTATTACCAAATGTCAAGCTCACTATCCATCTTCACGCACAGCCAGAGGCCGATAGCCTATTTATCAAGACTGCTTCTTGTGTGTATACTACCATCTTTTGAAGGACTACTAGAAATCAAAATGGACCCTATTTACTTTCTTAATAAATGTCCCAGGTGTTACTGTGCACGATTCATCAGTGCACGTTATTCTAAAGTAAAAACAAAATGTTTGTTTTCATATTTTTTCATCAAAATGTAATAGCTATCTCTGCCTTCCAAAGTAAATTTTATGTTCTGATGATGTAACCAGGACTGTAAGGGTTGGCCAACACAATATTAACCAATAGTATCATAGCATCAACCTGTAAGCATCCTATCAAATCTGTCCTACATAGTTTCTGCTGAATATTATGTTTTACTCAAAAATATGTCACATTAAGAATGTTAAATGCAGTGGATCTGCTGTTTCAAAACATTTTATTTTAGTTTTTAATAATTTTTCATAGTGGGCTTAAGCACAGAACTGGTAAGCAGATGGTTGCTGGTTCGATCCCCATAGCCACCACCATTGTGTCCTTGAGCAAGGCACTTAACTCCAGGTTATATCCCTGTAATAAGTTGGGCAAGTTACTTAAAATGGTAATCCACTACAAATGAATAATTATTTCTCAAAAATTTTAATCATAATACTTTAATGTAATTATTTTATTAAAAAAGTAATTACATTACTAATATCTTTACATTTAAGTTACTTTCTAAAATGCTTTTCCGCACAACAAATTCAAAATTATGCCTATATTTATTTAGTGGTCATTGTTATGTAACCGGTCCTGCTCGACCTGGTCCGAACAGGATTAGAACCGACATCAACGGCATGGGAGGCGGTCATGCTAACGAGGAGGCTAAAGGCTACATGCTCTAGCGTCAGTTGCTAGTGCACCTCTTTAAGCCAGGGGAGTGAGGTTTATAAACTGCACAGCACATACCAGCTGGCTCCTGTTACAGTTACACAAAAGTTATACACTCAACTCTAAACTCTAAACATTTCTCCTTCACAATGACTCATTAATAGGCCATAATTCATGTATTCGACATAAATAATGTTTTAGAAATAAGTATAACCTTATGATGTACTTAAAAGTAATTAAATTAATTGAAAAAGTCAGTAACTTTATTCTCATTACAAGAATTTAAAATGTAATGCATTACACTACATTTTTGACTAAAAAGTAATTAGATTACAGTTACTAATTATTTTGTAATTGGATTACACCCAACACTGAAAATAAACAATTTCCTATATTTAGCATTGGGAAGTTGGTTCTTTCGGATTTTTCATATTAAATGAACTGGTTCACATAAATGATTCACTTAAAGGGATTTTGTCTTCTTTTTTGAAGCTAATATTTAGTTAATTGCCGCCATTTATCACTATATTTCAAATCATGTATGTAAAATAGGGTGTTTTTTTAGGTTCCTGTAGTTTTTTGGTTACTGTAACAAAGGTTACTGTAGTTTACAGAATTAAATAATGTCATCTGATTGTTTTATATCTAAAAATATTTTCTTTTTAAATAGCTTTAGTGGAAGCTAACTAACAAGTTATTTTTTTTTTTAAAGTGAAACCTTCCAGTAGTTTGAGTTCAAATATGAGTGTTTCAAAGTAGCTTCCCCAACACTGCTGCTCACAGACGTGAGGCTAAACATCAAGGTGTTGAGCTTTTAAGGGTCTAGTTGAGTTGAATAAATGATTTAGTGCTGCTGTTTGCTGGAGCACAATTGTTTTCACTGTGCTGTTAAACTAGTCCCAAAATCTAGCCACAAGTGTACTAAAAACAGAATGTGTGTATTTATGTAGGTAAGGACTTTCGGGATGTGATAGTGAGTGGCAACAGGAACAATAGTATAACGGAGCAGATCACAGACGTGGTGAAGCAGCCGGCCTTCATCGCGGGCATCGGAGGGGCCTGCTGGGTCATTCTGATGGGCTTCAGTATATGGCTCTACTGGAGGAGGAAGAAGAGGAAGGGTCTGAGCAATTATGCAGGTAGAGATCAGCTCCACTTACAGCTTCTAACACAATCTTGTGTTATTTTTATTTTTTTATGTGTGTTTGTGTGTCTTCTGTGTTAGACTGCATGTCTTGCAACATTCCTTGATTCCTTTGGCTGCTACCCTGCTGCTTTGACTAGATGGCACAACAAACACAAATCAAATGCATGATAATAATCATTCACCTGAACATAAGCAGACACACAATCTAGCTTCCACAGCACGAGTGAGCACTGCAGGCTTTATAACACACACTCTTCTTTGTCTTCTTGTTTTGCAGTTCAGTCGTTCACCTTCACTCCTGCAGGTACTGTTCATTTGTCCTGTCTTTATGAACCCCCATCCTAACTTCCTGCATTTTATCTTGATTTCCTGTTTACAATCTTTAATCTATCTTCCTATGATTTAAGCTTGGTAGTCTTCAGATGAATCCTACTTTAATTTGTCTGCACTAGATGACCAATTCCTGATATTTAAAACGAATGTTACATTTGGCTCGAACGTAATTACAAAAAAGTTAACTCTTGAAATTATTTCATGTGGTCAGACACTTTAATGTGTCTGTATAAACTCTAGTTCTAACAAAGGCAAGTGGGAAATCTGTGGAGTGCAAGTTCCTGCAGGTCTTGTCTTGTGTTCCTTTGTCTATTTTTTGGGTGGCGGTCACCTGTGCTGACATTGTTTGTGGTTTTCTCCTCATCTTCTTTCACCTTTTCTTTTCTCCACCCTTCTGGGTGTCTCTGTTTGCACAGGTGTTGCAAATGGTATTTTTTCTTTAATATCTAAGTTCTCCTCTGTTCTTTCATTAATTCCTGTCTTAGTAATTGAATGCTTGAAAAAACGTACATGTGGATTTCTAACATCATACATGGTTGTGTAAATCAGTGGTTCTCAATTGGTCAGTTGCAACACAGAATTGATTGCAGGTCTGTTCTGATAGTGTCCCAGACAGCAAGGAAAAAACAATGCTATAGGCTAATAATAAAGTACTTAAATATTTCTTATCAACTTTTAAAAGGCTTATTATTTTTTAAAAGGGAGATGAAAACGCTTCCACCATCTTGTTTCTGTTCATCAATGGCCGTGTGTCCAATTAGACTCTGGTATTTTGGCACAAAATTAATCTGTCACTTGGTAAAAACTTTATGGAGATGCCCTCATCCATGAAAACCATAAACAAAACTACTCAAAGGGTACGTTCACACTGCAAGCCTTTGTGGAAAGAAAAAGAGCAAAATTTTCGCTATGCTCTCAAACACAGACCGGTTACTATACGATCCCTCAAGTTTTGCTTGTATAGAGTTGTCACCACAAATAGTTATGAATTCTAACACCTCACTATCCCTCCACTGACTACCTCCGCAGCTGTCTTCCATATTCACAGAGTGACCAAAGAACTTCCAGTATGTAAAATCTTTAGAGTGACTCCCGCCAGCGCAGCATTGTGACGAATGTCGAGAGTGACGTGAAAGTCACGTGAATTCCACTATGACTATTCTGACTGAGGTCGCACTGCAAAAAAATCGGACAATTATCTGATATAGGACCAGATATGGAAGTTTCCCTCATCAGAATCAAAAGATCAGATTCCATGTGGTTTGTGAAAAAAGCAGATCTGAGTCACATATGAGCAATCTGGCCCAATTTTGCCTGTAGTCTGAATTAAATAAATCACTATTACTAATTAATTTTGCTGTTTGATTTGAAGAAAATTTTTGTTAACTTTTATAAAAACTGTGTTGGGATGTCACTTGATGTCTATTGTGAAATTTGGGTCTTGAAGCAAAACCAGTTGAGAAACACTTGTATATATGCTTTCTGATGTTTTCTTGTTTAATATAATTTCTTTGAGATTTATTGGCAAAATTCTGGGTTGCAAACATATTTCCACCATCACACCAAATATCATAACATTCTGAGAAATGGTCTTGCCACAATTGATTTTTCCACCCGTTTTAACAATAGCTTCAGAAATGTTTTTAATTCAATGGTTGGTTTGTCTGCAAGTTTTGTGATATATAGGAGATTAACAGGCCTACAGAGGTTAACCAGTGATGACCCGATCCAGTCACACGGTCGGCCACTATCACACTCTGAATTGATAACAGAAAAAGAGAAAACAAAATCACTCAGCTAGCCCAGGTTCGCTCCATGTCTCTTGGGGATTGTCCGCAGCTTGATGTTCGTTTATATTGTGTAGGAGGGTTTCGCTCCAAACTTCATTACCGATGAAATCAGTCTCCCAGCAAAAGCAGACACCTCTGCACTTACCTTTCTCTTTTTCCCCTGGAAGATAAGACCATAGTAGTCAGGTGTCCTGGTCTTATGGCCTAGATATCCCAAGCTCTCCTAATTTTAATGCACTCCAGTGGTCTCTCAAGTCCACTGATTCTGGAGTCCCAGAGGAGCACATCTCACACGGTTTAACAGCGCAGATAAGTGTGATGTTTAGAGCAGTGTCAGAAATAAACTTTTCCATTAAAGGGCAATATTTATTTTTTTGAGTTGTTTTTCAGGGGCTTTTTATTTTGCTAGCAATATTAAAATACAATCTGTGTCATTATTTAATATAGTTGATTCTTTAAAATAAGTTCTCAATCTGAATAATAAGATTTAAATATAAATAAAATAATTTCAAACAATAATGTTATATTATATTATATTTAGGGCTGTCGATTTAACGCGTTAATTCAGTGAGATTAATTTTACAAAAAATGTATGCAATTAATCGCATGCCCACGGACCGTAATAAGGAAGATTCCTGTGAAATGCAAGGTTGTAGTACCACCTGTTTACTCCAGAGGGCAGTAAGTGAAACTTCAGCTGTATGAGCAACACACAGTTTATATAGTGAGGAAAACACTTGAGTAGGCAGAACAATGCAAACATTCGTTACGTTCTTGCGTTCGAAACACTCGAGGGAGCGCAAATGCGAACTAAGGGATCTCAAGATGTGTTTAAAGATTGAGTATTAAACTATATTTAACTTGACACAGTGACCTAAACATTTTATGTTTATGACGCAACACACCCGAGACGTATAAATTGACGGGTCCTTAAACAAGCCCTCATAATAAATCTCCAACTGATTGACAAATTCACTTGTGAAATGGATTGCTGTGAACTGTATGCCAATGATTGACTTATGATCAATAATATGGTAGTAAACAATACATTGTATTCTAAAGACGCTTTTGTATTGTCTTATCAATGATTAACTCTTCTGCTACAGGAATGTAAAGCATTTTAATTATCTGAATAAATATATATATATATATATATATATATATATATATATATATATATATATATATATATAATTTTTAAATATTTAAAGATAAGTATGTATAATTATATATTGATATAAATATGTATAATCATTATATATTGAGTTATTGCTATATGAGGGGCTTTCTCAGCAAATATATTAATTAACCGGGACACCATGTAATTAATTTGATTATTTATATATATATTGTCTATTTTTTGTAGTATAACAATTTATTACATTCAATTAAATATGAAATAAAATTACATTAAATGAAATGAAATAATTTTAATACCATTGGGGCATTTTTGTGGCATTTTTGCCCTGAGCTCTGATTAATTTCTGACCCCTGTTCAGGCGCATTACCAACATGCATGATCCTGTGTGTGTACATTTGCAGCGGCATTTGTCCATGATAGAAGAGCACATCTTCTTTTGTAGAGTGAGAAGCTACTGAGTCTAACCGGAGGTAGAAAGAGTGTATTTGCTTTTTTATGCAGCCAAACTGTCTTCAGTTTATTATCACGGTTCACTGCAAATCTTGTGAATGCTTCAGTGTTTCAGAGTTTATAGAACAAACACAAAGGATGCTTTCTAAAAAGATTGGACGTTAGTGTCAAGGCGTTTTCTGTTCTGAAAGGAGATGGCATTCAAGACATGCATATCTGCTGCAGAGGTTTTATATTTAATCGAGGCTGGGGGGTGTTGATGATGTCTATACGAAATAAATGCTCAATCCAAATACACCTGTTCACACAAACAAGGCAAAAAACAAACACATTCCTATTCCCCCTTAAAGCTGTCATCACCACAAGGCTAAATCAACTTCTCAGCCGAGAAGGAAGATTTGATTTTGTTGTGCCGCAGTAAATGCTTATTAAAGAGGAGTAATCAGTTTTCATATTGGAGAGAGTGCTTATCTGGAGCCAAGCCTAAAGCAGAGACCAGCGCCAGTCTACGGGCCACATCAAAGTGTCAGCAATGTGTCCTATTGTAGATAGGCTCTTAACAAACCTGCACACACACACATAGTAACACATAAAAAGAGTCCCTTGGGGAGAGAAAATACCTTTAGTGTTTGTTCTCAATTTACTGAAATGCCAGATTCTGAAATTAGCTATGAATGCAAATAATCTCAACAAACATTGCGTTCATAAGAAATTCAACCCCTGGATAGTGTTCATCAAGTTTAATATTTGAACTGTCTGTTTGTCAGAAGAGGGGATGGATTGTTAACTGTGGAGATGGAAATGTCACAAATCTAATTCAGATTCTCTGCAAGTCACTGTGTAAACAGAATTGGCGTCATCCTGGATCAGAGCATGAGCTACTTGATGAATAAATGGTAATGCGAACCTCAGTTAAGATTCTCCATTCTAAAGTGGCGTTGAGGCACAAAGTGGAAAGACACATTGGTATCTATTTCTGTTGTGTCGCAACATTGTACTGGTCCAAAATCCTGCTCCACATAGCTGTAAATTTAACATCAAAGCTGTGTTGTATTTTCGTTTGAAGTCTGGGTAAATTAGTTGTCTTAAGAATGTGTTACTGTATAAGTATTTTGGCTTGATGGTAATGCTTTCAGCCTCTAATAGACATTTAGTACTCTCAGGTGAATTTTACCAAAACGCATTTTACCATGTTTAAATTAATTTTGCTAAAATCTATTTATTTTAGATTTCATTGTAAGGCACTTGAAGTAGCTTTGGATAAAATATGGACACCTGTTTGAGCGTCACCTGTGGTTACACACCTTTCTTCGTTAATCCATCGTTTCAATGTTTCTTTATGGGCCCGTTCCTTTGTAAACCACTTCTCTTTTTCATTGCATATGAACAAGAAAAAGCCAGAGTAATGGGGGAAAGATAGAGCCTATGCTTAGGTTTTGACTCATAAATCTATTGTGCATGTTTACTTACTGTGTATGCTCTGGGCAATGCAGTCACTTGTAAAGGTTAAGGTTACTAAAATAGATTAATACTGCATTTCATTTCTTAGTCGTCTCCAAAGATTTGTGCTATAGACATGAATGATACCTCAAAGTATGTGGCTTTTTATGGAGAGATGTTCTATTACCTATTCTGAGCCATTAGATTTGCAATTTATGCCTGTCGGATGATAACATGGTTAAAAAAAAAAAAAAAGTCCCAGACACATTTGTGGAGGGAACTAAGTTTTATCTTGGGACCAAAATGTCATAGAGACAAGCTACCACCTAGCAACCAACCAAAACACCCTAGCAACCACATACCAACTTGCTGACAACAAGTCAGATCACCTTAGCAACTGGATACTATTGTGGTGGCAAGTTTTGTATGGGCAAGCAGCACTCATGTTGTCTTCATAAAATGGTAAAATCTTGATTTTTTTTGTTTGTTTTTTGCTGAAGAATATTTAAAATAAATATCCATCTGAATGGACAAGAATTAGGCAGAAGGAATTGCATTTTTGCTATGATTTTGTTCTGATGTTGTGATGACTCAATCTCTCTCTCTTTCTCCCTTTGTTTTTATTTACCCTCTTTCCGACCCCAGTGACGTTCCAGCGCGTTGATGGAGGCTTGATGAGCAACGGGAGGTAAGATTTCTGTCATCTGCTCTCATTTTCCCTTGTTTTTCTTCTCAATGCCAAAAAACAGCACTGGTTATTATCTTTGTGCCAATCACTTGCCTTTAACCTTCAAAGACTGGCCCTTCAATTCCAAACCTCATTCATATTCTGTCCATCAACCCCTGGAAGGTCATCAAAACCATTATCCTCTACAAGGCAGTCGTCTTTCGCCCGCACTCTGCTTTTAACGGGATCGCGCCATCCCTGCACTGCTAGAAATTCATCTCAAGAGACGTCGCAGATGGGAGAAATGAAATGTTGTTTTCGTTGGTTTCCATGAGATGTTTCTCGTGGCACGCACAACCATTTCTCATGGATCAACATTCTAAAAGTCACTGTAGAATCCGTCAATGTGGAAAAAATATTTGCGTAACATGCAATGTAAGGGTGTTTCTTCAACAATGGGGATCTTTGGCCTTGTGGACTTTTAGAATATAAACTCCATTAAATACAAATCTCCAAGTCAATAGTTTGAGGATTTTTTTCTACTAACAATGTCCAGCAGTGGATATAGAAGCCATAATTTTTTGTCATTTTTCTGAACCAACAAATGCCATTTACATCACATCTCAATTTATGTATTATGTTTGATAACATTCTGTGATGGAAAGGAGGCTGAAAATGGAAATGTAAATTGACATTTCTGGAATAAAAATGGCGTCTGATATTTTAGTTTTTATTTTATACTGTTGTATTTTATTTTATGGCCATTATTAACTGTATTAATGTTACTTTTCTTTAAATGTTTTAAATACATTTAATATATTTAATTAAACATATTAAATTATTTAATAAATATATTAATTAATAAATGTCATTAGTAAATTGTTTTATTAAAATTATTGATTTGATAGTACAATTAAAAAAACATATTGCCTAATAAAGTAGATTTAATGTAGCTAGCTACTTTTTGATAGTAACTTGTAGTGTAGCTAACTACTTTTTCAAAATAGTATCTTAAATGTAGCTTAACTACTTAAAATTATGAGTAGCTTGTAGCTTGTCATACTACAGTTTCAAAGTAGCTTCCCCAACACTGGTTTTTGATAAATATCAACCTCTGGGGTATAAAAAGTGCCCACAGTTGAAGAAACGACCATAAATAAATAATGCCACTGAATTTATTCGCAGTAGGGGGGTCGTATGTTCCATTACCCATGATCACACAGTTTTATCCGTTTTTAACATACCCACAGCGAGTCAGGATGGCATCTCTACATTAATACATGCATCAAGCTGGCTCTATTATTACCATGTGACTGATGTATGCAAAGATGAGCACTGTTTGTGTACGATGCATACTGTCAAACAAACACACAAAACACACACACATACACGTATGTATGCATATCTCCGCACATCTCCCTTCACAGGTGGCTAGCCACTCATAAATCTCACCCCCAAAAAGAATTAGCAGGAACAATTTAAGAAGAGAGGGGTTTTATTTCATCATTTGTCAGCCCCATGCAGACCCCCTCAGTGATAAATTTGCCTGTCACCCTAGCTGGATGTATGGAATATGAGCATGTGTAATAATGTAAAAATAATTACCCCAGGGAGAAGCTAGGCTAACCCTTCTAGAATTAACTGGCAGGTCTGGGCTTCGAATAGGACAGGTTTGTTTGAATGACACCAGTTACCCACTGGATTGCAAGAATCAGTCAAAAAGGGAGGTCTTGTCTAAGTTTTTTTATCATACTTGACAGGCCAAATCTACTAAGAATTGCAGAGTAGAGCTTTTTGCATTAATTTTATGTGCCTCTTCTCAAGGGTGTAATTAATTTTTTGAGGGGGCAACAGTGGCAGTCCCAGCTCACTTGGTACCCAAGTCAGTTAAAAAGATACTCTTAATAACTTATTAGTCTCATTAATCTTATTATTTAAGACCTGTTGGTCTAGTGGTAGGAGATTTCAATTAGCAAATAGCAATAAAGGAAACTCAGGTTTATATCCTGACCAAATACATCCTTTTTTTTTTTATTAAACCAAGCATAATTGCTTGTTGAACTTGACAGCCAGTGAGCACTGCACATTCTTGTTATGTGTAAAAGATGGCTTTGTCATTTTGAAAACTGCTGCATCCGAATTTCCATACTTCCCTACAATTTAGTATTCCAAACACGCTATGCCAATGGAGTAATATGTCCGAATCCACAGTAGACATATAACAGTAAGCGAGATATACCCGGATGACCATTCCAGCAAGATTCTAAAGAGCAAATCGACTGGACATTTTACTATCCCATAGTGCCTTGGGAGATGAGGGGAGACGCCATGTTTAAAAAGCTGGATCTACAAAAACGGCAGAGAACCGCTCGTACGGCTATTCTAAACTGTAAGCTTTTGCTTAAATGGTGCTTGTTTAACAAAACCAGAGTAGATAATTTTCATGGTTTTTGTTATTACGTCATATTAGGGTCGCTTGACAAAGTCAATGTTCTCAGAAAAAGTATGTCCGGAATCTATTTATACTTCTTGCATGTACACCTACAGTAAAGAATGTTCTCTTTTACTGGCCAAGAAGTCCATCCTTCATCAAAAGCAGAACATACTCTCACTGTTTCAGATGCCGTTAATAACTCCTTGTTGTGTTCCATGGTGGAACGCAATCATGTTTCGAGCAACATGTGGCCGAGTGAAGATATTGACATATCTTCAGTGTAGAGCAAATTATTTGAAAAATTTATACTGTAGATGAAGGTATTTCAGTAGCTTGAATTAATGCCCCAGAAGGTGTCAAGAACAGTAGACTTACACCTGATTGGCCCTGAAAGATTTTCTACTGGAGTTCTACTCACAATTAATTTGATGAATCCATTTAAGATCCCAGGGGTCTCCAATCTAATAAAAGAAGACATCCAATTATTTCTTTTTAGCAGTGATACCTTGTCTTTTCCCATATAGCACCCAAGTCGACAAGCACTTATGTCAGTAGATCTCTGTAGATTGAATGTAAGAAGGGAATACTATACTGAATATACAGTCTATACAATATAACACATGCAATTTAGTGTTTAGTTTGTATTCAAATAATAATAATAACAAGCATTGTATTCTCTTTTAATGCATTGATAGGTTTTTGTAATAAACATAGTTTTTGCTAGAATTCTGTTTCTTAAATTCACTATAAGCACTGAGGCTGCACTGGATATAAAGGCTTGATCCATCCATCTGGAAAAATCCCAGTGACCAAACTTCCTGGAGAGCTGATGGGCAAACAGGGGAGAATGTATTCATTTGTTACAGTTTTTGTTTATTGCATTAATTAGACTCTAGCAAATGAAGCCACATCTGTTTCTCCAGCTTCTAATTGGCTGATGCCAAATTGCTCGTACTGAGCAATTACGCTTAATCGATCACAGAATAAATGATTCATGGAAGATAAATATCCAACATATTGGTCAGGCCTTGAACTGATGGAAACTGATAATATCACTTTTTGTCTTACACCGTGTAATTGTTTTCTGTATATTCCTTCCTTCCTTGCTTCCTTTCTCTCTTTCCTCCTCCCTCTGTCTTTTCTTTACTCCCTTCTAATCCTCATTTTCCCTTCCGTCCTTTATCTTTTCCTCCCCTTTTTTTGCTTCATTCTTTCCTTCCTCCCTCTCTTTTTTTGTATTTTTCTTATCTTCTTCTTTACTTTCCTTATTTTTCTTTATTTCCTTCTTTCCTTCCTCTCTCTTTCTTAATTTCATTCTCTTCCCTCTTCCTTCCTTCCTTCCTTCCCCTATCTTTTCTTTCTTATCTTCCTCCCTCATTTTCCTTCCTTCCTTACTTCCCTCTGTGTTTCTCTCCATCATTATACACATGCAGACATATGTTTATATGGGCATGTTAGTTTTATATTATATTTTCACTTTACTCAAACTAGGTGATAGCATTTACAAGCTAATGTAAATCTAAAAGGAAATGCATGTTTCAACATGCCCCAAGTGTAATTTAATGTGCAGGCTTTTAGTCCAGCTCTCTCTTTCTCTGATGCTGCATTGGAGGGCGTGTGGGCCTGTAAAACCCTTCTGATTTATGAAGGAGTGTTGGGATTAATATTGCTCACTCGGCTTGTTTACGGCAATTCTCACAGACGCGCTGCGAGGTTGTATTTCACCATCGCACGCATGTCTGGGAGCGTGGCAGGGAAAAATGGAGCCAAATCAAATCTCTCTCGTCTCAAGGCCACAGTGTATTCTTCAGTCGAGCAAGAGGGATTCAGTACAGGGTGTCAGGGTTGGGATGAGGCCCCTGGCCCCGGTTCTGGTGATTTGCAGGGCAGAAATATGCCCACTAAAGCGATATTTCTTAATCTAATCATCTTGCACTGGGGAAGATGAATGCAAGGACAGTGCTGCCGTTACCACAGTCAACATCATCATCACCCGCACTTACAAATGATCCCCGAGAGGGCTGGCTGGGAGAGTATGCATGTGTGTGTGTGTGTGTGTGTGTGTGTGTGTATGTGTATTGTGAAAGTGTGTATGTTTGTGTGTAGTAGTTACAAAAGAAATCAGCAGCAAAGTCAAAACATCCATTTTCCCTGGCTCTCTCAATTTACTAACTAAATTGAGATAATAAAATAAAGTAGTAAACAAATAACTCCAGATTATTTGCACAGAGAAGAGTTTAAAAAACACATTCACAACATTCACAACACATTTAACTTCGGAAATATTGTCTATTTCTAAGTAAAACATAATATTCAGCTGGATATAGTGTTGCACAGGGCTTTATGTTAATATTTTTGTCCTGCCTACAAAGACTTGATAAAAATGTTGCTTTGTTTTTTTTCATTAGAATGTCAAGTAATTCGTAATGGGGCACAATAACACCAGGGACATAATTTAAGAAAGGAAATGGGTGGAGGGGGCCTGGGTAGCTCAGCGAGTATTGACACTGACTACCACCCCTGTATTCGCAAGTTCGAATCCAGGGTGTGCTGAGTCACTCCAGCCAGGACTCCTAAACAACCAAATTGGCCAGGTTGCTAGGGAGGGTATAGTCACATGGGGTAACCTCCTCGTGGTCCCTATAATGTGGTTCTCGCTCTCGGTGGGGTGCGAGGTGCGTTGTGTGTGGATGCCACAGAGAATAGCGTCAGCCTCCACATGCGCTTTGTCTCTGCTGTAATGTGCTCAACAAGCTACATAATGAAAGGTGCGGATTGACGGTCTCATACGTGGAGGCAACCGAGATTCGTCCTCCGCCACCCTGATTGAGGCAGGTCACTATGCCACCATGAGGACTTAGAGTGCATTGGGAATTGGGCATTCCAAGTCCAAAATCTGAAAGGAAATGGGATCATATTTCATATTGTTGATAAAGATGGATAGAGAAATAAATAAAGGATTAAAAAAATCTATCTAATGAGATTCAGAATAATGAAAACACAAGAAAGCAACTAGGGAACCAAACAAAAGAAAAAACAACAGAAAAAGTATGAATACTTCTGCGTATACCTTGAATGCATTGTAAGTTGCTTTGGATAAATGTAAATGTAGAAGTAGTTGAAGGCCTCATGGTCAACTGTAAGAGGAAAGAGTGTTTGGGGAAAATAGGATAATATTTCAGACAGATACAAGAAAAAAAAAGCAACGATGGCGGGGGCGGTTGACAAGTCCTCAACGTGAATCCCTATAAGAAGTGAACGTGTCTGAGGTGGAGTCATCAAGTTGAATGACTCGTCCTCCCCCTCCCCTGAAGGCCTGTTTTGGCATTCAGCTGCCACATCAGGGGCGCTTAATCTGTCAGGACCCCCTCCTCTTCAACCCGCCACCCTCCATTCAGACTGTGCTGCGTCTTATTAAAACCTGTGGCCTAGAGAGCGACAGGCTGCTACACTGCCATTACCGGCATATTGCCCCCGGCTTCAAAAACCACACACTGCTGCCGGGGCCAGAGGGAGACAAGCCACCTCAGGGCAAATGTACTTCCACTCAGAAGGGAGGAGAAAAGCGAGACAAAGAAAGCTGGTGTGTCTTGATGCACATCTACACTTGAATCTTTGTATGCGCTTATTTGTGCCAGAAACTGTATAAGCAGTCATGGAAAATAAATGGGAGACATCTGGATGCTCAATATGCCTGCTTTTAAATTAAACTTTGTTCCTGTAGCTCAACTGGTTAAGTATGGCACTAGTAATGCCAAGGTCATAGGTTCGATTCGATGTTTACTTTGAATGGACTGTTGGTCACTTGGGATAAAAGTGCCAAATGCATGAATTCTGGTTAAATACAAGTTAGGCTCTATCTATACCACAGAAAATAATTTTGACTTGTGCCTCATTTTGTAAAAACAAAACAAGAAATGTGTATGTACAGAAATATACTTGCAGTGCAAGTCTATGGGGATACACATTTCTTTCTTTTCTTTTTTTTCCCTCAAACTGAGGTACAAGTCAGTTATTTTCTGTGCTATTTTTTTTTCCCTTAAAGTGTACGAAAATCACCATTCAAAACCTAAAAAAATAATAATAAAAAAAAAAATAACAAAAGAATGTTTCCGATAACATTTGATGAACAATTATTAAGTGCAAACATCGTGTTTTTTGGAATGACGTGCACGGATGAATCATACGCACGATTCAATATACAAAAGCAAATGGGGTCAATTTCGATTTTATGTTGACTTTTAAGGGCAGTATGCTTTGTGCCTTTGTGTTTGTGCTTATATGAACTCTCCCATTTTCTATGGTATTGTTCTGTTTCCATGACCATGACCATAAATTGCCCCTCTAACACTGATGAAAGCAAACACTAAGAGAGAGCAGGGTGAAAAAAAATGAAAAAAAATGAGAAAACATCATCCTGTGCTGTCATTGAACGCTTTCTCCAACTCTCCACTCGTTCTCCATTCCTCTGTTGTTACATTGCCAACCTTCGTCTAACAAAAATGAACTGTTTGGCCATAATGACATAATGATGGAAAAACAGTGAGGCTTGCAAGCAGAAGAACACCATCCCCACTATGAACAACACCATCCAGACCGTGAAGCATGGGGGTGGCAGCATCATGTTGTGCGGGTGCTTTGCTGCAAGAGGGACTGGTGCACTTCACAAAATAGATGGCATCATGAGGAATGAAAATGATGAGGATATATTGAAGCAACATCTCAAGTCATCAGCCAGGACGTTAAAGCTAAGTCACAAATGGGTCTTCCAAATGGACAATGACCCAAGAATACCTCCAAAGTTGTGGCAAAATGGCTTAAGGACAACAAAGTCAAGGTACTGGAGTGGCCATCACAAAACCCTGACAGAATTGAAAAAGCTTGTGCAAGCAAGGAGGCCTACGTACCTGACCAGTTCTGTCTGAAGGAATGGGCCAAAATTCCAGCAACTTATTGAGAGAAGCTTTTGGAAGGTTACCCAAAATGTTTGACCCACATTAAACAATTCAAAGGCAATGCTACCAAATACTAACAAAGTGTATCTAAACTTCTGACCCACTGGGAATGTGATGAAAGTAATAGAAGCTGAAATAATTAATTTGCTACTATTATTTTGACATTTCATATTCTTAAAATAAAGTAGTGATCCTAACTGACCTAAGACAGGGAATACTTTATATGATTAAATGTCAGGAATTGTGAAAAACCAAGTTTAAATGTATTTGGCTAATGTGTATGTAAACTTCTGACTTCAACTGTGTGTGTATATATATATATATATATATATATAGCAAAAGAAAAACTGATTCAGAGGACTTTTTTCCAGTGCAAATGGTTCCAATAGAAAATGTGTTAATCCTAACATAAAACTTCAGATAGTTCCAGAAATACGTGGAAAAAAGTGAAAATAGAAGTGGCTTATCCATTAGAATGATACACACACACACATACACACACACACATACACACAGCCATATGTGTGCATTTATGGCTTTATTTGGACTCCCTTCAGACATTCATAATTTCTCAATCCTGTCTAAAAATCTTACATTGAGACAAACAGGAAAGACCAGCCTTTCATTATATAGGAGTTAAAGCTTTCATTGCATTAAACATTTCAGATGCACATTAGAAAACTTTTTCTTTGATGTATTTTAAACCTTTACTACAGTTCTAATGAGTTCTAGTTCTATGTCTGTTTCTATTGTATTTTACATCTAAAAGAGCCCAATGAAATGTATATTCATATTCCTTTGGGCAATGGTCAGTAAATGAAAAAAAATAAATAATAATAATTAGATTTTTCTTACTAGCAGTTATTTTTCTTACTAGCATTATTTTTATTTCGAATGTAAGGAATACACAAAAGTAATTTGTTTCGCTATATGTAGTTCGAAAAAAAAAACAACTTTAGGCATCCAGATTGTAAATTTGCCAATAAGGGTGAAAGTTGTTAGATGTCACAACAAATGTTTTCAATCATAGTAAAATATTTTTCACTGATTGAATGATCAGTATTGAATGAAGTCTAAATATATTTACAGCATTTAAATTTTCTATCTCTTCGTCCGCCATCTTGGATTTATTTTACGACCGAGCTCATCACAGTGCATTCTGGTATTGCCTAAACATTCTAATGTTTCCTTAGAATTTGGCAAAATCTAGATATCTTAAGAGGTAGCATAATTAAGATACTTACCTTTTGGAAGAGTCTTTGCCTTGGTAGAATGCCTATGATGCCTTAAATGGTTTAGGAACAGATCCATCAATATTACTTGATCTGTACATCAGTAAGGGTCAGATATTATTCTTACATTTTGAATATCATTCTAGTTAACCAAAATATTTCTGAGCTGGTAGTTTTTATTTCCTTTAATATTCTGTAACACTAATATTTTTTTGCATTAAATTATTTATATAGAAAAAGTCGCCTCACATGCATCTTGTCTTTTCCCACAGTCGTCCTGGTCTACTCAATGCCAGTGATTCGGGGTACCCATGGCTTGCGGACTCATGGCCGACCACCAGTCTGCCTGTTAACAGCAGTTCTGGAGGACCCAATGACCTCAACTTCAGTCGTGGAGGTGAATCTACCACTAGACCCATTGTCTATGAATTTAGGACTAGTTGAATTGACACAATTGATGTTAAATGTGGTTTTAAATGTAATGAAATCTTGAAATTAAATAAAATTTTCATGGAGGAGTTTAAAAAAATGAAAATTATCTGTACTTACTTTTAAGCTTTCCCAGAAGTGTATGACTTTTCTTCTTCAGCATATCCGAAGTAAATATTTTTATAAGCACATTTCAGCTCTTTTTGTTCATACAATGTAAGTGAAAGTGTGCCATCAGGCTACTGGCTATTGTATGATCCAAAGGCATATTTAGGCAGCATAAAAGTAATTCACAAGACACCAGTCAAACAAATAATGTCTTTTGTAGCAAACCAATAGGTTGGTGTAAGAAACAAATCAATAATTAAAATATTTTGAACTTTATTTAAAAAAATGTCCCTCCCCTTTTCTCCCCAATTTGGAATGCCCAATTCCAATGTGCTCTAAGTCCTCGTGGTGGCATAGTGACTCACCTCAATCCGGGTGATTGAGGTCTAATCTCTGTGTCCTCCGCGTCTGAGACAGTCAATCCCTGCATTTTATCACATAGCTTGTTGAGCATACCGCGGAAACGCGTGTGGATGCTTCATGCTATTCTCCGCGGCATCAATGCACAACTCACCACGCACCAAGAGCGAGAACCACAATATAGCGACCACAAGGAACCTAACCTAACATGACTCTACCCACCCTAGCAACCGGCCCAATTTGGTTGATTAGGAGACCTGTTTGGAGTCACTCAGCATGCCCTGGATTCAAACTCGCGACTCAGGGTGGTAGTCAGTGTCAATACTCGCTGAGCTACCCAGGCCCCCCACCCACTGCTGTATTTCTCGCGCCTGATGTCCAGTCCTCTGTTGTATACAAAGCGTGCGCTTCTGACTTTTTGCATGAATGCGCCATTGCGCTCATGTCACGCACAGCAGCATGATATGTCAACTGCTGGCAGAAAGCTTTTTTTTAAGGTTAATAAAGTTTTAATTATCAATTAATTTTTTACACAAACCTACCGATTTGCTTTAGAAGACATTAATTGATCGACTGGTGTCGTGTGGTTTACATTTATGCTGCCTAAATATGACTTTTGGATGGTTAAACAGCCAGCAGCCTGGTGGCATTTGTTTACTTGCATTGTTTGGTCATACAAAGCTGAAAAGTGCTTCACTTCAGTTCTGCTGAAGAGGTAAAGTCATACACACTCAGGGATGGCTTAAAAGTAAATAAATCATGAGAGGATTTTCATTTTTGCATGAATTAACCATTTAAGCTCAATCGACAGCATTTGTGACATAATGTTGATTACCACAAATTTTGACTGGTCCCTCCTTTTCTTTAAAAAACAAAATAAAAATTGAGGTTACAGTGAGGCACTTACAATTAAATGTTACTAAATTATTTTATCACACCTCAAATCATGTTAATCCTGTTATTGTTTACATCTTGTGGCTATACTTTTGAAACTTTGTGTATTTTAATGTTTATTGATTGGCCCCATTGACTTCCATCATTTTTTTTTTTTTAAGAAAAGGAGATTCGAGTCATAGTTTATATTTGTGGCAATAAACATCATGCCACAATGCTAAATAAATAAATATGTAGGCACAAGTAGTTTTTTTTTTTTTTTTTTTCATCTATTAAACTAGTTTCAAGAATTTCTGGATAATTTCTGCATATTAAATTGTGATAGGAGGAAGTATTTTAACTTGAAAGAATTACATCACACGTCATGAGAAACATAAATTCAATCAAGTGTGTTTAAACTTTTGACCGAAAGAGTTTTTCTGGAGAGTGATTCGGTGATGTCTGAAAGATGTACACCTGTATGCATAGTGCCTCATCCTTGTTTGGACACACATTTATTCATCAAGCACAGGAGACAGAGCTATATAACCACCCGCGTCCTGCTGTCACACTGAGACTAATGTCTGCTGTCCCAACACACTGTCACAAAGAGAATGGGGCGATAGCAGAGGAGAAGAGAGAGAGAGAGAGAGAGAGAGAGAGAGAGAGAGAGAGAGAGAGAGCTGTGGGTGTGAGAAAAAGATGGTGGCCGAGCAGTGAGTCGTGAAGGACAGGCAAAGCTTAAGTGGTATAGATGCAGCCATTGTATATCATTTTCCCTTCAGTACACACATACAGAGTTATAACATTCCTCCTCAAAAAGTACAAAGAAAAGAGAATAGTACCAGTTATATATTAAGGAGAAAGGGAAAAAATGTATGACAGAAAGAAAAGGCATGCTCACACCAAGTCTAATTTGAAAAAAAACAAAACAACACCTACACAAAAGTACAAAATAGTTGCAAATAATTTTTTGGGCCACAACTATTAACACAGATTCTGATGTTCGAATCCAGGTTGTGCTGAGTGACTCCAGCCAGGTCTCATAAGCAACCATATTGTAACGGTTGCTAGGGAGGGTAGGCTTGTTGAGCACGTTACTTCGGAAACAAAGCATGTGTGGAGGATTCACGCTATTCTCCACGCATCCATGCGCAACTCACCACGCGCCATGTTCAGATATTTCCTTTCTTCCTGTCCACACTACAATGCGGCAACAGTGTTTTTAAATGTATCCACTTAGGAGAGCGTTTTCGAAAGCTCCATTTTCACTGTCAGAAACGCCTTCTCAGTGTGGACGGAAGGACAAATCTTTGGGAAAAAGATGCATTTTCAAATGAAAACATATTAGTGTATGTGGCCTTCTGCCGTTACTTTGGACACTGCAATGGACAGGTGTGATGTCATGCTTGAGGGCTTATATTTTTAATAAATAATGTAATAAAACATGCATCTTAAAATATGTATTTGTATTGAGCCAGGAGGTCAGTTTGTGATATTTTTGATCTTCTATTGGTCACATGCTACTCGTCATACAAATTTGCATTTCCAATCTTCCACATGCATGCATGTGAATGAAAGTAAATGGAACATGAAGTGTAGTGTGGCCATGACTTTAGAGAGAAAGACAGCACTTTTAAGACGAAAAGAGAATAATCCTTCTTCTTCAACACCTTATTAATCTCACTTCAATGTCTTTGAATTCCACTCAGATGTGATGCCCAGTGCCCAGGCAGATAAGACAGGCACCATGCTTTCCGACGGAGCCATTTACAGTAGCATCGACTTCACCACCAAAGGTGGCTTCTGCAGTCCAAGCCCCACCTCCCAGGCCACGCCCTATGCCACCACCCAGATCCTCCATTCCAGCAGCATCCACGAACTCGCGGTAGATCTACCTGACGCCCAGTGGAAGACCTCCCTGCAGGCGAAACAGGAGATGGCCAGCCTGGGTTACTCACTGCCAGACAAGAACTCCTGCAACAACAGTGAGTTAGGATGAAGCGCCAGGGGTTTTTGTGTGTGTGCGTGTGTGTGTGTGTATGTTTGTGGCTGCGTTCTTCCGGCAAGCCATCAGTAGGTCAAAATCCTTCGTCTTTTGAAACAAAGCCAATTTCTCTATTTCTGGAGATTTCCTGGTGTTTGTATCAATGTTAATTTGACCAACATTGTGTTAATGTTGCATTTTTGTTGTACATACAGAAACCATAAGAATGTGTTTTATTGGCAAAAAAAAACAAAAAAAATGCATGACCCCCTAAATGTGTTTTAGACCAATTATTAATATTGCCTTTATGCTAAAAGAATGTAACTTCATTATACAAGATTTATTCTATTTTGAAAAGCTTTTAAATAAATGCACTCGGCTAATCGAAAAAGTACGACTATCCATATTAATGGACTTATCTCTACAGTTTAACAGGATGATAAATTCTAGACTTTCTATAACTCAATTAAAACCCATTTACACTTTCATTTGGACTTGAATAAACCTCAACCTATGAAATTACTGTAAATCACAGGAATAAATGTTTCAATGATCTGTTTAACTTAGCAACAAATATAATTAATTCCAGGAAAATTAGTGCTAATGTGCATGGTTAACCTCAGAATGTGACACTTCGCCAAGACACTAGACATAATGAGATATTTTAAAGTGATTAAGAGCTAAATCAAGGAATAAGTCTGCATTGTTCACATGATTCCAACCAGGAAGAAAGAAGTTTTGGCGGTGTCAGAGAACCTGAAAAATGCTGCATTTGTCTGAAACCAGTGTCCTTATACAATCTCGACACGGCACAACAATTAAAAAGGAATGAAGGTGTCTCAAGACTTGTTTTTAAAAGTTGATGTTCTTTAAATCCTCACACGGTATCTAAAAAAACAATGTACTCTTGTGTGAGACTTAAAAAACAGTGAGTCATGGTATTTTTTTGTGTGTTTCAGTATATTCGGTATGTTTGTGTGTGATCAGTGCTTTGCTTGTCGCTCTAACTGCACGTCCTTGCATGCGCTTGTGCCATCTTGCCCTGCACCTTATGCCACTTTTTTGCCCTTCGCCTCCACTAGCACTCCTTTTCATTCCTGACTACCGATTGGCTGATGGATTGTCTAATAGAATGCCCCACAACCAATCACAGGATTTCAGCACCACCAGCTCCCACAACAGCTCAGTTCGGAGCAACAGTCTATCAGGTTGGTGTTTCACTGATCCAGGGTCAGCAGTCACCCCCCATCTTTCCTTCAGCCTACCCTTCCCCTTTCATCTCAGCTAACCGCTCTATATAAGATACTCCTGCATCTCATATTATGCAGATACTGTTAATATCAATGTTGAGTAATTGTGTGTTCCTCATAGCTGTAATCTCTACTGGAGGTAACATTGGTCGTCTAAATTTGTTTTTTATCTAAAAAAAAAAAGAAAGAAAAAAAAAAAAAGAGAATTTTTCCAAAGAGATGTTTTGACATACCAGATTTATTATAGAAAAGCTGAGCTTGAAGTCAACATGAAATGCATTTTGCAACCCATTTTGCTTCTGTAATCTAACATATTTTCAAGTAAAACAGAATATCGATAAAACATGTAGGGCAGGATTTCTTCTTTATCCATCAGGAATTAATTGTGAAAAGGGCCGTTACATACTAGAATGCAATCAGATGATTGGTGGGGAGGGGTTGAAAAATAAGAGGGATCCGTGACATCAATCCGAAAGGCAAATAATTTTAAAGGCACAGCAAGCTATCACATATTGTTAGAAGATTATGCAGACAAACATTTATGGGAGAACATGCAACTATGAATCATTCACAATAAGACCCGGAACATGCATTAAAAAATTGAGTCAGTTTTAATTTCATGTTGACTTTATAAGGTTTAAAATGTTTGAAGATTTTAGGAGTTAATTGATTAGTTGGTTGATTGCTAATTGATTGATCATTTCAGCCAATTGATTGGATATTTTGTACCTTAATCAACCTATAATTAGACACAAGATAATTAGGAGTTTGAATGAGTTGAATTTAATGCGCTTTGGAACCTAAGCTACACAAAGAAGAGTGATGCATGACATTATCTGTTCCAACTGTAATCTGCATCAGTTTCACCAGTTTGCTCATGCTGTAATTCAGTTCAGTATCTTTTAACTTTGTCATTAACCTTGTGTTCACGATGACAGAGTGTTGTTGATTGAAATGGAAGCTGCAACCGAAATGTTTTACAATTGAACACAAACACACAGATACGCCACACTTGAACGAGTTGATTTAAAAAGACTCTCGCTTTTTTCCATTCCTTCCACTAATGGTTACTAGCAACAATAAAATTCATGTACTGAAAATTACAATGTCATTTATAGGACACAGAGACGGCCCCTATCCTCTTGTCTTGCTGTATATGTGCCTCTAATCAAGTTTCATGCCAGAACTTTTAACTGTGCAGTAATCCAACACAGCCTCAGACTTTAGATGGAAGAACCCCAAGCATCTGGCTCAAGTGTTTTATGCACTACAATTAGGATTCCAAGGGCAGATTTAGGTCAAACATTTCAACCTCTTTAGGTCAGGAATTTTGTCCAAGATAGAGATCAGTTCACACAACTAAATCAATCAGACCTCGTTGGTCATTATGTAACATTTTAGATATGTAATGATATGTTGGACTTTATAAATATTATTTTTGTAAGTATTTTATACATGCAGACAAATTACACTGGAATTACATATCTGAAGCTCTATGCTATATATTATAGCATATAAGATTTCTTGAAAAAGGACATATGATATATTCCATCATTCCATCAGCAAATTCTGTTTCTCTTTCCTTAATGGGTTTTCCATCTCAATAAACATAATTTTCATAGCCTCTACCAGGTGTAGGAGGAAACTTTATGGTCTTCATGCACTTTAAAAGAAGGGAAGAGAGAGTAAAAAAGAAGTATGCATGGACGATAAGAAAGGAGTGAATTTGCTTTGTCAAAGAAAGTGGCCAAAGGCCAAGTATCGCTTGTTTTTTCCAAACTAACACATGCACACAACGTGCTCGCCTTTAGGCTGCCATCCAAAATCATTCTGAAATATTTAAACTTTCAATGTAGATCCCTGAAAATGGGATTTTCAATAGGAAGTTTTATGGAAGGTTTGCAGTTGGGAAGAAGTAATGGGAAGGTTTGCTGTTGCTCTATCATCCTACACTATGGATTGCAACAGAGCTTAATCCAACCACTGTTAAACTGTTAATAAAAAGAAAAAACCCATAAAGTCTTTGTGATGGGCATTTAATAGCAATTATTTTTGAATACTATAATTATGCAATCTATTCACCAGACCTCACAATTAGACCGTAATTCATTGGACAAGACAGAACAGATCAGAGTTGAGCAAACTCTCTATGATGTGTTTATAAAGATTGTATGGTGTAGCTCTTCACTTCGCCAGATTTACGAAACATTCATATACAGAATTGTGGTGATCTCAATCTTCAAAGCCTGCCTAGATTCCTCACTATTCTAAAATCCACACCTGAGACATTATAAAGATGAGACAGGTTACTCATAAACATATGAATGAGATAAATCATAATGTTTAATATGGCAACTGTAATTTGGCTTTACAGATAAAAGAGTCAATCGCTTTTTGAATTCCCATCTGCAGGTAGCCAATCGCCTTTTTACCTGAGAACACAATTTTTTTCAATTCAAAGAAGCAAAATTTTATATGATTGATATCAGACTTTGGTTTGAGATGTTATTTGACTGTAATATTGACCAACCATTTTGAAGATTTAAGTAGATTGGAGCTGTACTTGTATGATGACTAAAAAGGGCTGCATAAGGGCAGTATGACTATGACCGCTGGCTGACCTGACTTGCCTTAAAGGGACTTAATCCACACCCATTTTTCAGTGCACTCATGGCCCAGTTCAAGAAGCATCCTCTGTATGTCAGTCAAGTCACTGCTGTCCCACAACAACCAGCCATCTCTCTTTTCCTTGCATTTCGTACGTTCGTAATTTCAGGACCTGCCCTGGCTCCTCAACAGAGACTCATTTACATTATTTATGCCATCTCCTCTACAAACAGAGGGAGGAAGAGAGAGGAAGTGATTGAGCGATCACGCCATCTCTCCATTTATTAGTTGAAGCCCAGCGTCACCCAGAGGAACGATTAGGAAACCCAATTACTTCCCCTCACTACACATCCACTCCAGCCACTACTGCCTCCAGCCTGTTGTTATTTTTTTATTACCAGCATGCTTTATTCATCTTCGTTTGACACTTCCATTCCTCCACAAGACTCCTAATGCCTCTCGCTCTGCCTCGCTCGCTGGAACAATAGCGCACCGTCAGCGAGAAGTTCCGCCGATGAGAACGCGCTCTAATAGGCCCACTGCCAAGAGCATCATAAATGTCAGCTGCCGTATGACAAATCTGCCTTAAGCTGTGCATAGCTACAGTCCTCTCCCTCTCTCTTGCTCTCTCTCTCTCTTGTCTCTGCTTTGTCCAAGATTGAGGGCAGAAGATTGTGTTTATATAGCCCACAACAAGCCCTAAATGTGGATGAGTGTTGGGGAGTGGCAGTGCTACTAAAGCAGCTACTTTTTCGATTAATTGCGATCTTCATATGAATTTTCCTGATCTTCTAAAATCCCAAGATCGATCTTTTACTTTTGGTTTAGGTTGTGTAGATTATTATATTTGTTAAATTAATAGCAATTGAAATGCATAGTTTGGGCCCTGTTGTTAATTTTAATGAATGCTTTTTAATTTAATTTAATTTAATTTAACTTTAAATAAATTCTTTGTATAATTTACAGCATTAGCTCAGAGAAACTTTCTGTCGTATGAAAGCAAAATGGATATTCTGAATCTAATCAAATAATTTCGAAATCGGTATCGATGACCAGCCCTACAAAACAGTGTATGTAATGCTATATCTCTGGTTTGTATGTCTCACTGCATCTTGCACACAACTATAAAAGTGACTGAACTGTTAATGATCGAACACGCTCTCCTCACTCATATGTAGCTTTGAAAAAGTTATTTTGTGATGATTAAACTGATTTAAAAAAACAACAATTTACTGATTGGAGTTCCTGTGGAGAAGCCCCTTATAGCAAAAAATATTGTGAATAAAATTAATTGAAATTAGGCTGTATTCTAGTTTTTATAGTTGTATTTAGTGTAATTGTATCTGTTCAAGTATAATGCTGTTATTAATGCTAAAATACTTCATGCATTCAAAACACACATTGATTTTTACAAAAAAGATACAGCTCTGATATTAAAAAATATATCATCAGGTAGAAATTATTGTTTGTTATATAAATATAATATTGTTATATTATTATTGTTATATGAGGGGCTTTCTCAGAAAATATTTGTATATGCGATTAAATGCAATTAATCGCGATTAATTAATCAGGAGACCATGTAATTAATTCGATAAAAAAATTTAATCGATTGACAACCGTAATATATATATATATATATATATATATATATATATATATATATATATATATATATAAAATATATTAAATAAGTAGCTTGAATGTAGCTTTGTACAGAAGCTTTTAGTTTCAGAGTAGCTTCCCCAACACAAATGCGGATCAGCATAGAGTTTTTTGGACTTAATTTATAGCCATGTCAAAGTCCTGGCATTATATTAAATAACATGATGCTTTAAGCCACATGGTGCACTATTGTCTGAATCTGAACATTTTGCGGTGACAGGGACAGTTAGAAGCCATTGGCAGAGAGAGAGGCAGAAAATGGCAGATAGGATCCCATAAAACAGAAGTACTGCCAGTGAAGGTTTTTTCCTCCCATTTACATGTGTCTGTCTATTTGGTGTCTAGCTCCACCAGCCTCAGCTATTTTATGCCTGGCTAGAGTCGTGGGAGGATCTGACAACCCGTGGCAATGGACTGGTCATGTAGAGTTTGCCAGTGGCACCATTAATAATTTACAGTAATGTGACTCCAGCCAGGTCTCCTAAGCAACCAAATTGGCCTGGTTGCTAGGGTGGGTAGAGTCACATGGGGTAACATCCTCGTGGTCACGATTATTGGTTCTCACTCTCAGTTGGATGCATGGTTAGTTTTGCTTGGATAGCGCAGAGTAGCATGAGTCTCCACATGCTGTGTGTCCCGCGGTGTCATGCACAGTGAGCCACATGATAAGATGTGTGAATTGACGGTCTCAGAAGCAGAAGCAACTGAGACTTGTCCTCAACCACCCAGATTGAGGTGAGTAACCGCACCACCATGAGGACCTACTAAGTAGTAGGAATTGGGCATTCCAAAATGGGAGAAAATGGGATAAATAAAATTACAGTAATGAATCTTGCCGCCTCTGCACACCGCTGGCAGAGGACACACATATATATCAATTCCCAGACCCCAAATGTCTTCATTTGGCATTGATGGTTGTTACATTTAAATGGGTTTGTAAATTAGGTCGTGACAGAAGTCTGATTAATTACTGTGGTGCGTAAAACATTGCACTGGAGTGTGATCAGGTTGCTACTTGTTTTTGAGTAAGTGTATAATTTGCTGAATTTCTGCCTAAGGAGATAGTGGTTGCAAGTGGTTACATTCTTATGCCCTTGGATGCTGAAGTAAAATGAATGTCTGACAGTGTTTTTTTTTTTATATTTTGTTTTCAATCATTTACCAGCTATAGGGTAACTAAAACTAATAGCTTAACAGCGTTTTTAAGTTGCGTGAGAGTAGTTCTGTTTATATATATATATATATATATATATATATATATATACTGTAGCTTTTCGAAACAGGTTAGATTTTTTCAGCAAATAGTGGTGTAACATGATAAAACACTTCATTGTTATGTTTAATGTCCACTTGGATTACAGCAGTCACCCTAACTTAATACATTCATTTAAAAACCCTTTGTTTTGTGCCAGAATTAGATTTTATTCTGATTAAATTATAAATTATATCAGTAACACATAACAATAAGGTTGTATGCTTTAAAATTAGTTAACTACATTAGTTCAAATGAACTAAATGTGAACAGTATTGTTATAGCATTTATTAATCTTGATTAAAGTTAATTTTTACATATACACGGCAAAATGCAGAAATGTGTGCAATTGAGTTGCATTGTGTGGCAGGGCGGAGGGCGGGAACGGGTGTGTAGGATCACGACCCTGCCCCGTCCTCCGCCCTGCCACACATTGTTTTGCAAAAGCCTTGTCATGTAGTGTTGGTTTCGAGTCCACTTTAGTCGAGCCCAAGTCAAGTCCAAGTCTTTAAACAATCGAGTCCATAACAGGCCGAATATTGTAACCGTAATCTCAACATCACTATGTTAAGCTTATTTTAACTTTCACAACTAAGAAGAAACAATTGTCAATATAAATGTAACAAAAATACCTCTGGTGCATTTCATATATATTTGTATATATATCATAGTTTTTTTATTTCTACTTCATTTTAAATTTGTACTTTCAATTTAGTTTAGTTGTATCTAAAATGATCCCTATCTAAAGAAATAATATATACTGAGATTACTTTTTTGCCTCTATCTGCTGACTGGTTTGGGAAAATAATGAGTCAACGTAGTAGTTAATTAGCACTCGCTTAAAAGTAACATCTGACGACTTGACTGCAAATGATACATCCGAAAACACTGGTAAAGCCCACTGCTAACATTAGGGCCATTTAACTCGGACATGATTGTTAATTCGTGGAAAACGTGAGGCAGTTCTACGCACTGCTTGTGCACCTAAAACCCTGATGCGTCCATGTGTTATCGTTAAAAAAAAAAATAAGAGGTATCATTAAAATGTATTTAGTACTACCTTGAAGAAGCTATTTGACAACAGATACTCACATACTGTATATTCCACAAGACAAAAATGGCAACAACTTAAACAAATGATCCAGTTCAAAAGAATTAGTTCACCCAAAAATGAAAATTCAGTCATTGTTTGCTCACCCGTGTTGTATTAACTCCATATGATTTCCTTTCTGTTTGTCTCAACACAAAGAGAGAAATTGTGAAAAAAAATAAAAATATTCAGCTGTGAAGCTGCCCACTTTTCTTAAGAAAAGTACGGTACATTCTTTGGTTTCCCAGCATCTTCTGCACATTTGAGTTCTTCCCAACAGTGGCTACATGATATAGGCATCCAGCTTTTGACACTTAGGACAATTGATAGACACAAAAGATGCTAACATTCATTGATGCTCAATAAGGCAACACAAGAACCAAGAACCAAGGGGGATGCAAACATTTGAACAGGGTGATTTGTGTAAATTACAGTACATTTTGTGTAATATAGCTTTTGAAGGGCAGTACTACATAAAATATGTTTTTTTATCTCACATTTGCATACATTTTAAAAGGGGTGTAAAAACAGATAAGCCTAAAACAAAAGAAGTATGCAAACATCTGCATTATATAGTTTGTGAAAATGTATATTTTATTTTAGATGTATTTTTCACTATTTAACCACATTTGAACTTTTTACATTTACAAATTCCACGTAGCCTATTCTATCCATATAATTTCATATAGCATGTGTAATTATGAGACCACAAGATACTACAGATGCCTACATGTGTGGATACATTGTGCCTAAAAAGACTTAATAGCACAATATTAATTAGATTTTTAAGACTTTTTTGTTGTTTTAGTAAACTGTGAGAGAGATGTGGTTGTCTTGACTTAATGAAGTTCTTAACCATGACGAAACTGCAATGCGAGCACCGTCATGGCTGCACAAATGCTGCGTGCGATTATACCAGTTGTCAGGTCCCATGCTGTGCGAAACTGCCACGTAGTTGCTAGTACATTGGCTACATACCTGTCTTTATGTGTTCGTCATGACAGCCAGCTCGGTAATCAATGCTATACAGCAGTCTCCGTAGTAACATTCAAGCGTATTGGTTGGCTCTGCAGGTGTGTTTGCTCAACACGATGAAACAAAATCTGGCTACGTCTACGACATCAGGGGGTGCTACAAATGCTTGCAGCAGAGTGTCTATTTATAACTGTTTCATTATTTTTATTTATTATTTTGTTCATTGAATCTTAACTCAAATGCCATAGACTCGGCTGGACTCTGAAAAAAAATCCACAGAGTCCCAAAGGCTCAAGTCCAAGTCAAGTCAGAGTCCATGACAAGTCCAAGTCCAAGTGGAGTGGTGGTGGTGTAGTGGGCCAAAGCACATAACTGGTAATCAGAAGGTTGCTGGTTCAATCCCCACAGCCACCACCATTGTGTCCTTGAGCAAGGCACTTAACTCCAGGTTGCTCCGGGGGGGATTGTCCCTGTAATAAGTGCACTGTAAGTTGCTTTGGATAAAAGCATCTGACAAATGCATAAATGCAAATGTAAAGTCCATTCAAATTGGACTCGTGACTTGGACTCGAGTCTGAACTCGAATACCCCAACTCTAAATTAATCAATCGTTCTTTTAAGGCAAAATGTGGAAATTGGCTAATCATAACAACGTCTATTCAGTGTAGTGTTCACCCTTTAATGAATGCCTTCAACTCTTTCTGTTGTAGGTGGGAAAGGGGGTAAGAAGAAGAAGACCAAAGCAAACGCCAAGCCCACCAAGATGAATGGATCCAGCTGGGCTAATGTCCCCCTGCCACCCCCTCCTATCCACCCTCTTCCGGGCACCACTACACATCAGATGGACCACTACACATCAGAACACCATGATGGAGGAGGGTAAGTTCCTGACAAGTTCGATATACTTTGTACAAACCTATATTGAGAGCCGATAGGTTAGAGTGGGGTAAGCTGTGCCACTTTTTACTTAAGTTGTTTTGGCAAGGAGAAATAGGTAAAATGAATACACTTAATTACATTTCAGGATGTCTGTTATCAACTGAAATGAGAGGTAAGCATATAGGATAGGGCCGAAGAAGTATGACTTCTCTAAAACAAATCGTCCAGTGACACAACTTGTCCCATGTTAGGGGTAAAATGTGCCATGACACAATGGGTAAGTTGAGTCATTGGGGAATATGCAATTGACATAAACAAAATAAAACAAAAAAGACTTACAGTACTAATTTGTACTATCATGCCATGGTCCAAATCACTGAGATCACATTTTTTCCCCATTCTGATGGTTGATGATGAACATTAACTGAAGCTTCTGACACGTATCGGCATGATTTTATGCACTGCATTGGTGCCACACGATTGGCTGATTAGATAACCGCATGGATGATTGTTTGTGCCAGATGGGTTAGTTTGAGTATTTCTGTATCTGCTGATCTCCTGGGATTTTAACTCACACCAGTCTCTAGAATTTACTCTGAATGGTGCCAAAAATAAAAAACATCCCGTGGGCAGCAGTTCAGCAGATGGAAATGTCTTGATGATGAGAGAGGTCAACAGAGAATGGCTAGACTGGTTCGAACTGACAAAGTCTATGGTAAATGAGATAACCGCTCTGTACAATTGTGGTGAGAAGAATATCATCTCAGAATATTATTCTGAGATGCAGGTTGGCGCTCTTTTGGTGGCATGAGGGGGACCTACACAATATTAGGCAGGTGGTTTTAATGTTGTGGCTGGTCAGTGTGTGTGTGTGTGTGTGTGTGTATATATATATATATATCTGTATTTGTTACTGTTTTTAATTACTTACCTATAAGTAAACTGTTTTTGAATAAAAATAAAAATGTGTATCACTTTTCTTAGGTGCATCTCTCTATAGCAAGCAACTGTATGCTATTGCCCCTTTCTAAATAAAATATGGTCACATAACAAAATTTGCACACATTTTGCTAGATTAAGGATGCAGCCCATCTTATCCCGCTCTCCCCAGTTATAATTTCAAATGATAAATTCAGTGGTCACATTTATAATATCGCAAGACGATGACCCATGTAATTAAGCATTGGATTTCCCGAATCAATGATGCAAATGGTGGTTTTAAACTAAAATCCAACATGATGTGCTTATGGATTAATTCAGTGCCGCCTTCTCACCAGCCAATACTCATCATTAATCTGTTAATGGAATTTATTTATTCCTCGGAGAGTTAATCAGGCTGCAGTACTACTGAGTTGTTAATTAATTTATTATTTTCTTTATAAATAGACAGGGTGTTTCTGCCAATGTGTTATAATATTAAAACCACATTTGACAAACTGTTCACGCTCAGCAACTTTTAATGCACTTTCGACTCTGACTGCACTACACCCTGGTGTGATATGAGCATCAGCTCATCTGTACAGTTACAAGAAACATGAAGGTGGTGAGACAAATTAAATGTCTTGCACTGAGAGGTGTGCTTGCCTTTCAACCCTATTAATTTCCATCTCAGAGAGTCATCTGCCTTAATAGGCTCTCTGGCAAATGAGGAGTCTTCTGCATTGTAAATCTTGCCACTGTCTTTAATGGCTTCGATTAAAACTGTTATGTCCTACGGGATGTGCACTGACAAATTCCTCTAATCAACACTGGCTTTATGACATGTATTATTTCAGCATGTATAAGCACAGTTCAGGGAAATAAAAAAATGCAGTCATTCTGCCATAACTGCCTTTATTAAACTTTCTTCTGTGGAACACAAAAAGGAGATGTTAGTCAGAAGTTCAGCCTCAAAAACCCTTTATACTTTCATTGTATGGAAAAAGATGAATGTTGACTGAGGCTAAAATTTTGCCTAACATCAGCTTTTGTGTTACATGGTAGAAAGAAACAACACAAGGCTGAGTAATTTTATATTTGTTATTTTTGGTGAACTAACCCTTTTAAAGAATGAGAGAAATCAATGTTGCTAAATGTAAGACTCAATATATCCATAACTTATGGCTAGACTAATATTTAGAAAGTTTGGAGGCAAATAAACAGTTTCAGCTCTTTTACATGTGATATTTCAATGTAAAATCATATGTATAATTCTCTTTCAACCCACAATCCAGTTTAACCAGTCACTAAATGTGCTGAAATAGCGTTGTTCTGAGAGTATTTCAATTAATGCATTGTCATTCATTTCAGTGCAAACACACCTCTTTTCAATGTAAATTGTGCATATTTTTAGTATTGTATCCACATAATTCAATGCTATTTGCCTGCCAAAATTAGCGTTGCGCTGTTATCACCCACAAAAAGCAGGAGGTAAATGGATTTTGATTCGTTTATTGTTTAGTTTTCTTTTGTAGCAGTTTTGTTTAGTAGTGAGGTGCAACAAATCCGTCTTGGGTTTAATTTTTCTTCTATCATCATTTGTTACAGCTATGATAGTGATGGTTGGGGCCCACCATTGCCTGTGCAGACATACCTGCACCAGGGCTTAGAAGATGAGCTGGAGGAAGAAGAGGAACGTGTGCCCACTCCTCCCATCCGGGGCGTTGCATCCTCACCTGCAGCGGTGTCATTTGGCAAACAGTCCACAGCCACACTGAGCCCCTCTCCACGTGAGGAAATACAACCCATGCTCCAGGCCCACCTCGACGAACTTACACGTGCTTACCAGCTGGACTTGGACAAACAGACTTGGTAAGATACAAAATATACTGTATATCTTAAAGCTGCACTACGTAAGTTGTAATGGATTTTTTGGTTACAATTAACAAAAGTTAATTATTAAGTGAGTACATAAAAAAAGCTGTGTTCAAAACCCTGTCTTTGTCACCGATTCACTATGGTAAGCCTTTAGCAATTGTATTTATTTAGAGCGCTCTGGTCAGAATTGGTGCGAAATCACAGGTTACGTCATTCGTCCTTGTGTCTTTAGGTCATGTCTGTAAGTTTAGAAAAGAAGGACCGGTGGGGGCTTGCATAGCTCAGCAAGTATAGATGCTGACTACCACCCCTGGAGTCACAAGTTCATATTCAGGGCGTGCTGAGTGACTCCAGCCAGATCTCCTAAACAACCAAATTGGCCCAGTTGCTAAGGAGGGTAGAGTCGCATGGGGTAACCTCCTCGTGGTCGCTCTAATGTGGTTAGTTCTCTGTGGGGCACATAGTAAGTTGTGCATAGATGCTGCGGAGAATAGCGTGAAGCCTCCACATGCGCTAAGTCTCGGCAATGTGCTCAACAAGACACGTGATAAGATGCACGGATTGACGGTCTCAGACGCGGAGGAAACTGAGATTCGTCCTCCACCACCTGGGTTGAGGCGAGTCACTATGCCACCACGAGGACTTTGGAATGCATTGGAAATTGGGCATTCCAAATTGGGGAGGAAAGGGGACAAAAAAAAAAAACTATGGCAGTTCAGTCAGTCACAGTACAGGACAGCAGCGACAAGACATCAGTCTACAGATGGGTGTTTAACTGTTATCTTTGGCGAAATTGTTTACTTGCTAAAATGCTTAAATATATTTATGTTTCGCATTTGTAAGTCACTTTGGATAAAGCATTTTCTGAACAAATAAAACTAAATTTCCCTGAAATAAATAGCAAAACAATTGTTCAGTCATCCACCCCATCTGCGTAAAGTTTTTTTTTTGGTGCCCCCAAGTTAAGCCCAAACTTCAACATGTCTTTCTGAGAGAAACCAACTTTCGCTTATGACAGTCGGCGCTGAGGGAACAGGCTTCTCTTGTCAGGAGGAAGATGTCATGTTACCACCATAATGAGTATGTAGCTCACAGTGCGTTTTTGACAACTGGGAAGAGCCCATAATTATGTCCAAATCCTGGCACAGACCACTTCAAAGATGCAGCGCTACACAAACACACCAATACACACATATATATAGACACAGTCGGGCTGTCATCGAACCTAGCTGTCTAGTGGGTGACAGCCACAGCAAAGACATGCCTGTGGTAGTTGCTATTGTATCCTCTTCAAACTGCAATTAGTAGGTCATTGTGTTAGCATGCAAACCGAAGTGCTGCTGAATTAGCCGAATTGTCAAATTCTGAGACATGACAAGAAATGTACTAGGAATACCAAATTTTGCCTGACAGACGGCACACCCCACACATTTCTCTTTTGTCTAGGGTTGTCGTTCATTGACACCCTTTGTCTACCCTTGACAACTCCTGAAGTGCTTACTTGCTTATACAAAAAAGCGTGCCATGTTTGTGTTTGACGTTTGGAGTGATTTGCAGGCACATGCAGGGTGGGCCTTACCCACCCCAGGCCCCAGCGCCGCCCGTGGGCTACATTTCCAGCACCCTAGTGTCCGACATCGAGACGGACCTCCCTGATGAAGATGACTATGATGAAGAGGACGAAGGATACGAGATGTCACCACCAATTAGGGGCATCGAACACACGCCAGGCTCCAGCATGGACAACTTGGACAGCTCGGTTACGGGTAAGCGTGTTTTTTTTGTTATTACCATATGCAACTAACACTTTGAAATTGAAATAGTGTATAACAAATAATATAATGAATCATTTTACCAAAAGGACATTTTGTTATTCTTCAAAAGAGCAAAAATCTATCTTTTAAAGGTGCACACAGTATATTTTTGATTTATGTTGTACTGGCCGATTCGACAGTCGTCTCATACTTGCACTGACACCTAGAGGTGTGGATGCAGCACAATGCAAAACAGCTTTTATTAGGATACTGATATGACTGGAGTCTTCATCTCATGTAAGTGATCGTAATTTTAAATATAAGTATTATCGATTTCTTATGTGGTAAAACTTTATTTAACAAAGACAAAATATACTGAGTGCACCTTTAATCTACATTTGGTTTGGTGCACTGTAAGATGGTCAGTGCAGATTGTGTTTTTCCTATGCATTTACACCATTTCATTTGTGCATTATCTCATCCGTCTTCCCTATTATCTGGGATTTCTATCTCTCCAATTCATTTCAGGACTGGAGTATGGAAAAAGGGGAATAATACTATTCAGTATTATAAAGATTTTTAGCTTTTAAAAATGTTAATTAAAATGCAGTCCAGTTGGTCAAATATTCTGAATGATAAGTTCTCATATCAAATTGCAGTTCAAAAGCATGTGCAGTGTAAAGATAAGACAATAAAATGGTGATAACAGTCTCTGGTCTAAAAGCAGCATATTTCAGTCCATTGGGCATTTTGAGTTTGTATTGCTATTGTTCACATGAAAAGGTAGTCAAAAAAAAGCATTTTTTTCACATGTGTACAACATAGTGAAATACTTTGTTTTCCTCTGCTTGTGTGCAAATAGCTACATCATTTTGTCATTATGTGTGTCGGGTGCGTGTTTATTTCCACCTCATCTAAAAAAAATGGCCGCATTGAAATCTAGTTTGTTCAGGCATTGAAGGATAAGCTGAAATGTAATTGCTATTATGAGGGGAGAAAAGTCCATGAATTTAAAAAAGGCCATAGAGAGGGTGGAAGGGAAATGAGGAGGATAGAGTGTTACAAAATGCTAAATAAATGAAATAAAAGCTACATTTATATAATCGATTAAATGTAATTATAATGAGTATAGTTCATTACAATGAATTTAATAATTAATCATTAACTAAATATTATTAATATTATTACTAAATTATAACAATACAAATTAGCATCTGACTTTTAGACCCCACTATAATCTTACATAAGGATATAGAGTCAGATACACATACATACATACATGACATACAAATACATATATGTTCATATGTGTGTGTGTGTGTATATATATATATATATATATATATATATATATATATATATATATATATATATATATATATATTATATATATATATTTTATATATATATATATATATATATATATATATATAAAATACATTAAAAAATATTTTAAAATCAATTAAGAACAAATGCCACATTCATGTTTCAATTTCTCCATTCATGACAAGAGGCACCATTTCCATTTTACAACTTATTGAAAGGGTTTTATGGCCCTTCTGTCATCAAGGGCAAGTGAAGGGTGTGACATTACAGGGTTGGAAACTAAGAGTCCTGTGTTCTCCATTTTACCACAGGACTGAGTAAAAATGGAACAGTGATCTTCCGAGCATTATCATTGTGCATGACTGATTTACATCCTTTTGTGTGTCTGGAAACAGTTCTGCAATATCTGATCTTGTTGCCCCTTTCATGGCGTATGCCTGAAACCATTCCTGAATTTACAATGATCCTTTAGCAATCTCTGAGCACAGAGAAGAATGAGTTCAAGGGAGGACAAAACAGAGTGACCTCAAACAGAACACAATCCCTTGGTTGTTATCACAGACAGACAGAAAGACTAGATAGATAGATAGATAGATAGATAGATAGATAGATAGATAGATAGATAGATAGATAGATAGATGTGAAACAGTGAGAGTGTTTTTGAGTGTTGTGATGTGAGCGGTGAGCTCACTGTCCTACTGTCTGCTCCTGTTGCTCTGGCTGCAGCAAGCGAGGTCACGTGTCCTGAAGTGGGAGTCTCCGCCCACTCGTCAAGGGGAATGATTACTATGCTTAACGATATGCAGATGAGGGCTCAGGTCAGTGTAAATCAGCTTTAGTGGCATCTGGGCATTGGTTGAGCTTTACGGTTCTGCAAACACCTTGTGAAAATTAACCTAGAAATATCAAAATGAAAAGAGACTGATCGAGGGAAAGAAAATAGGATTTAGGGGTGGGACTTGGTGTTACAATATTGTATTGATATCTGGGACGCTATTTGCTAATATTTAGTCTTTATATTTAGTGTGTTTTGGTCCAAAATGGTTCTATATTTAGATATTTAGTTATTTCTGATTTGATTTGGTTGGTGCTTTGTGCAACATGTGCTGAACTTCCAGCATATTAAACCATATGTATAACCATTTATGACCTTACCCGATAAAAGAAAACAGTTTAAGCCATTTACATGACCACACACGTTAACAGCTTATTAAGCAAAATCTTTGTAAGATCATGCATATAAATGTGCTCATAGACTCAAGTTGCATTTTGGTCAAATGATGAAGGCAAAGACTGGGACAAAAATCCCAGAGCTGAGACCAAATATTAAAGTGAAAAATGTAACAAAAAAAAATATTGTTTCTTAGCATGAGAATATCAGTACAGTAGTGTGAGGTAAAATATCGCGTAATATCGATTTTTTTTTTGTTTTTTGCCCTACCTAATTTGTACTGTCAAAAATTACCAGAAAGGCGTCTTTGTCCATAAAATGTTCAAAAACCATATATCAGATTTGTGTACTAGCTCCATATTTATAGTAGCTTCAGTTTTCATTCTTTAAACATTTGCCATTCACCACTGCCAAATCCAAATTACAAACAATTTTGTGGTAAGTTTGCTTCATGGTACACCACGGTTTGCAAACGCCTTCCAAAATTTATTTTGGCTGTAGAATTGTTAGTGTTGTGTAGTTGCCAGCATTATTATACAGCAAACATTGAAAGCTTGGTATTTCTAAGATCTGTTATAGGTGGCTTATTGTTAGAGAGGATATTGTCTTTGGAGGAGATGAGAGCAGAGGAGGAGGAGGCAGGAGGCGCTGAGGCGTAGTGCAGGTATTCTGCAGGAGCTGTCCCTTCTGATGTGAAGCTTGGTGCCCGCCTTTGCCAGCACTTCCAATTCATTATATGCAGTCTTGCTTTGCTGAGAGACTGTCCCGAGGGATTCTAATTTTTTTAGCGAAACAAAGCCACATACAATTTCCCAAGAAATGGAAGTTGGAAGAGACTGCTAGAAAGAGTTTTTTTTATCTTCTTCCCATTCTTTCCACTCTTTTCCTTTAGACAAAAGAAGCACACTCTAAAAATATTTTAAGTTGGTGCTTAGAAATCCTTTGTTTTATTCATTGATATTATAATAGATATTTCTATTGTTCTTATTTGGGTTGTTTACATATAATTGTCCGTGGACTTTAGGTAACATTTTTAATATCCTTTTTGCCTTTAGTATTTCATTTAAATTGTCCTGCAATGTGGCAAATGAATTAGCAAATGATGTGCATATAGTCCATGCAGTTTCTCAATTAATTCTCTGGGGTGTGAGGTTGTTTTGGGCCCTGGAGTAGTTTTGACATGCCTTGACATTTGTGCTTTTTTCAGTTGCTTAAAAACATATTAATTGGTAATTGGTAACTGATAACAATGTATTCAGCACAAACTGGGCTACAATAATATGTGAGCAACATGTGTGTACATGTTTGTATTTTTGAGAAAATAACGTTTATGCATGATTTTTGAAAAAACTAAAAATTTTAGTCATTGAAATAAGGACATATAACACATACTAAACATTTGTCCACAAGACTTTTGAGAACTGTATCATATAGCCTAGAGTTTTTGCTACAAAATGATGTGAAAACCATCCTGATCAATCATTCATACAAAACAATATAGTAATTTAACATTTGTAAGACACTTTTAGTGTTAGAAAGGTCATATGCGAGGAGGCGTGAATTATCATGAATATTGATATGATTCACACCTGAGGAGACAAAGACCCCTCCCCTGGGCCTATCACTGAGGAATGTGACAGAGAGAGAATGAATGTAAGTAGACTTACATCAAGTTTTTAGTTAAAATAAGTAATCTGACTATAAATTCTCTTTACATAAAGACTTTACTTAATTTTAGGCCTACACTGCCATTTAAAAGAAGCCTCTTCTGCTCTTCTGCATTAATTTGATCCAAAATACAGTAAAAACAGTGATATTCTTTTTACAATTTAAAAAAAAACGTTTTCTATTTGAATATATTGTAAAATGCAATTTGTGATCAAAGCTGAATTTTCAGCATCATTACTGCAGTCTCCAGTGTCACATGATCTTTCAGAATTATTATAATATGCTGATTTTCTAATATGGGCATATTTACATCACATTTGACACATTTACACCTGAACAGATATTTGCAAGCACAAACTTTGTTGATGATAATGAGGCAGCATAAACACTAGATAAAATATAATCTAAACATTCATATTATTTTTACATAATATTACATGTCATATTTATATTATACAGCATACAATTATATAAAATAGCATGTCAACTAATGAAAACTAAATGACTTACTCGTCCGAAATTGTATCCTCGTCTGGATCAAGTCTCTCTCCAAAATGCAAACGTTCATCAGAGTCCCGCTCTTCTTCTGAGGAAAATGTGAACTCTTCATCACTATCCAGGAGTTTTATCAATTGTGTAACGTGCCATCTTCCAAACGTGCAGAAAAGTGAATGAACTTGACGTTTTTTAATGCACAGTTGGGAGCATTTAACATTTGCATTGATCGCCTCAGCACATTATCGTATGAATAGCGCCCTCTGCCCGTGGGTGTGATCACATTAGTGATAATTAGTTGAGTCAGGAGAAACTGTACAACGCTTTGTTTCATACAGATTACAATGCAGGAGAATATTGTTTCGATTTTTTTTATTTAAATGTAGACATTTTAAGCTTTCTTTAGACACATGTTTCATGTTTGTGTGATAAGTATTCGCAGAGTTTCAGTTCATTTTTGTGACGTGTTTCAGATAAATGCTCGCAAACCCAGAGACTGCTGAAAGCTCACCCTTTTTATTTTCTTTATTTTACAAAAGAAAATAAAGTCTCTAATGATGTCTTACACTTATCTGTATGCCCCAAAATGACGGAGCATTTATAGTTGTTTCCGCTTTAATGACGAAAAAATCCAGCTGGCGCATCCGTCGACACCAGAGGGTTAATAAAACCTGCTTGCATAGTAATTATTAAATAATTAGCTAAATTCTTTTTTAAATAGTTTTAGATGGAATATATCATGTCACACAGAAGGACAGGTCAACTTTTTAAAAGTATATAATGTCAGCTATCCATTTTTTAATGCATCTTGTTTATTAGTTGAATTTCTGTCCAGTCCGCTCAAGGTGATTACCAAAGTGTTCCCCCTTTCTAAAGTAATATGCTTTGCAAATATCTTGTAATTATTAATTTAATTATTTTTCATAATTTCAAGGTTTTAATATGTGCCTTGTGTGTCATTTTTTGCATTATCAATGGAACTAAACTGAATTACATAAATGTTATTGATTGAAAAAACAGACAGTCCCATGACAACACCTGTTTTAGCATTGGAAAAAAATTGCTCACATTACTTTAAACAATACATAACATTAATCCATCACTAGGAAATAATGAGCTTGACATTGAAACTTGAAATGTATACACTTGCCTTCATATGGCTGAAACTAGAAACATTACCCAGGCAAGCAGCACTGTAATCTCAACTTTACTTCCAAATCATTAAACAAATGTCCCTTCATCTTACATCAACTCCCCAAGGATGTGTCATTTGCCATCAATCAAAAAAGCCCATACCATGAAGTTGACAAGTGCCAAAGAAGAGGAACAGCATGAAACCGTGTGGTTGCTTTGATCATGCTGCATGTTGCCATCTGAGATATCAGCCGCTTCACCTGAGGCCACGTGCAGGTGTGTGCGTTCCTCGCCATTAGAGCAATCAAAAGAAAGTGAGGTCGCCACTGATCTGTAGTCAGGTGGCTGGTTGTATGGTGAATTTATGCAGAGGATGAAAGAACGACAGGCGGGTGAAGCAAAAAATACCCTCTCACCTGCCTCTCAGTAAAGCTCAAATTAAATAATAAATAAAATAAACCAAAAAGCTTCAGACAATAAATTACATACAAACTGTAGTCCAACACTGATTCAGTGACCCAAGCTATTGCAAAATTGTATTTTGTTTTTTGTGCTTCAAATAGTGATGGTGAAAGTTTTCTATAATCTAGCCTCCTCTGTATTTTTAGTTTTGGTCATTAGTTTAAGAATAATTAATGTACATTATTATTATTCAACACAACCATATTCAGATAAGAGGCTAATCTTTCCCTGCACAGAGTTAAAACCCCAATTATATTGTTCTGGTAAGTTATTCATCCAGTGTCAAATGTTGCCCTCATAAAAGCCTCATTAACTTTTAATTATTAAGTAATGCGGCTGCTCCCCTCCAGGCTCCATGGTGAATGGCTGGGGTTCAGCTTCAGAGGAAGACGACCGAAACTTCTCCAGCCGGAGGTCTAGTGCTGGCAGTTCCTCTGACGGTTCGCTCTTCACCCATTGCAACTTTGCACAAGCTCTAGTGGCGGCCGCAGACAAGGCTGGCTACCGTCTGGACGGCACCAGCCTAAGCAAAAGAGGTCGGTTTGGAGGAAAAGAGGAATTTGAATCTAGAAGACTGATGTTTGCTGACTGGAAAATGGTTCACTCTTAATTGAATGATGCTTCTTTTCCCTCTGTGGCTGTTTCTGTGGCTGCTCTCTGATTTTATGCTGGTGAATTCTTGCTTTTAAAACTGAAGGGTTTTTGTAAGCAGCATGGTGCAGATACTAACATCTTTATGGGTTTTGGTGATGGCTGTTTTCATTTTCAGCAGAGTTTCAGACCTATGCTTTCAAAGAAATGAATCATTTTGTGCTGTAAGTGAATAAATTGACCGGGAACAGATTCACATTCTGTAGTTATGCCCTTCAAGTTTGACTTGGTGTTTCCCAAGAAAATTGTTTTATTGCTCAGAGGTTGCTTTTTCATTAGCCACGAAACTTAATGGAGTTCTCCGAGATGATTTTTTTAAGTATCAGTTCCCTTTTGTAGGAACTTGAGCTGCGTAATCACACTGGGTTACACACTGAGTGCCTTGTGGTCTGAAGCCCTTGTACAATCATGCCAATTTATTGCCTGGTGGAGATTAACCTTCACCCCTAGGGAGCTACGTCATGGTCTCCAGAAAAGCTCTTGCTTTGGCGCCATTGAGTCAGATTTTCTGTTCTTCAGTGCACAATCTTGTCTGGCCCATGTTGTACCAACGACTCACTTTGAAGTGAGGATCATAATTATTATCCCTTTTGAGTGGCAACACAGGATGGAATTTAAAAAGTGACTCATCTTATACAGCGTAATTTCAGAGCAATTTTAATGTGTTCTTTTCCAAACATTACAATGGTCCGACAGGGACAGCGGTGCTGTTTGAGGCTCGCAATTTCTCAACACGAGGTTTTATCCCCACTTGCTCCAGTTGCACAGCCCCCAGATTGGAGCTCTGTGTGTGGGGGCAGTTTAGGGTTTTTTGGCGTGTGTCTGAGAAGATTGGAGTGCACACGGACATTGGATTCTTCGTCATGTTTATTGCCCTCTCCTTTAGTGAAAGTGCGAGTCTCGTCGGACATGCTCTGAGGCCTAGCTCGATAGCCAGAGTTATCGTGCATGTCTTGAGATGTTGCTAATTTTTTTTAAATGTTGTATGAGAGCTTGATGCCTGGAGAGTGGACATTACATCCTCAAATTATGGAACAAATCTGGAGAAGGTTCGGCAGAGCAGAAGTGGGCCTGTTTGCTTCGAGTGAGACTTCACACTGTCCCCACTGGTTTTCCCTCTTGCCCCCAGCACTGCTGGGCATTGATGCATTGGCACATCTGTGGCCGACAATGCATCTTTACAAGTTCCCACAGAGAAGTCTGCTGCACGCAGTTCTGCAGAGACTTTGGGAGGATCATGTTCGGCTTCTGTTAGTGGTGCCGTTTTGGCCATCTCAAGTATGTTTTTGACTCAAGTATTGGTCTCTGTCCTGGAGGAAATGCCTTCGGAGATTCCAGTTAGAACAGACATATTGTCTTGGGGCAGCGATTGGAAACTTTTGGGTATGGCGGGGCACGCTTTTGAATAATGGGTTATCCCCTGCTGTGGTTGATACCAATTTGAATGCTAGAGCTCCATCAACGAGGAATGTTTATACATTAAAGTAGCAAATTTTTGGCATGTGACACTCAGGGTGTGTCCCAGTGCAATTATGCATCGTCTCATTCCCACTCAGGAAACCAGGGTTACGTTTCACATAACCAAGACGTTTTGTTTCAGACATTTTTCCTCAAATTCCTTAAAAGAAAAAAAAAGTAGGCACAAATGAGACAAAAGTTGATGTACATTAAGTCTATAGACTATAAAATTAAGAAGATACAGATGACATTTCAAAGGTTTATGAGATTTAAGCAAAGTCTAATTGTGATATTAATTTTATCTCATTGCTTTGTAGGAGAAACAACTGAGATATTCAAGAGAATTTGTGATGTGATGTTTCTTTACTACGGTTCTTTCTGACTCTGACAAGAAACGCCTCCATAATCATCTTGATTGTTTGGGCCTGTTTCCACAGAAATCCATGAAGTCACTTCCACAATCATCTTCATCTCCAACAGGCTTTGCAATATAAAAGAAATGTATTGATCGATCCTACTGCTTCTGAATCAAACTAACAGGCTATCTACCCTCCCTCTGAGCATCTTGCAATACTTCACTTTCAAGATGAATCATCTCTGTGAATTTCAATAACAATAAAGGCTAATCTGTAATCATAGTTCTCTCTGTCACTCACTACAGATAAAGGTCTTTCTCATAGACATCGTCCTGCCAGCCCATTCTCCACAGATGGAAGCACGGTGGGCACACACAGCCTGGGTCACCAGCGGGCGGCAAGGCCCACCCGCAAACACAAAGGCCCTGGCACCACCCCACACCGCCGCGATGCCAGCGCGGATGGTGAGAATATTTAATTCAGTTTTTAATGAGCAGATAATACCAAAACTTAATTGAGACAATAGTCCAATGGTTTGGTTAAAACCCCTTTTAAAGATTAAAAAGGACTTGGCCCATATCAGTAGATCTCTATTGCAAATGTGACTGAGTTAATCCTAATTTATTTGCTGAAAGGCAGAAGATGGTAAGAAAGCACTAGCTATAGTAGGATACTACTTTACAATTGCGCAATCATTCAGCCCACCTCCAATGCTACTGGTTGGCTTCTTTTTCTATTTGTGTTTCTGGATACATTTTGTTTTCTTTCTACTGCAGCCAAACACTTAATAAACTAGGATTATATCCCAAAAAGTGAAGGGGACGTACTCCTAAATGTATTCAAAAAATGATACAAAAGACATAAATGGAAAATGTATATGCCAAAAAGTGGTATACATGTTGTATGGCTGCTAACTCACACTCCCCTGCTTGTATCCCAGACCTGCCCCCACCACCAGAGCCTCCACCCTTTCAGACACCATGCATCCCGGGGGTGAGGAGTACGAATAACATGCCCAACCCCTCTGATCGGAAGGCTTCCTCGCTGGAGAGGCAGCCACTGATGGGCCTGGAGGAGATGAAAAGCTCATTGGACCGGCAGGCAAGAACCTCACTGGAGCGCCACTGGCAAGCGCAGGACAGACTGGGGTCCATAGACCAAGGAGAGCAAAATAGAAGAGGACAGAAAAATGGTCCTGTTTCAGGTAGAACGATTGATGGTTTATCAAGTACTTGTGACAGAAATCTAACATTGTTGAAGCTTAGGACTTAGACCTGGGGAGTGGAGACATCAGAAAATTACCCTGCTGAAAAGACCAGCTTGTGATGTGTTTTGGATGCTGGTGTTCCCACTAAGCTAGCTGGTCCAATTAGATTTATTTGGTCAACCAACTTGATCAACTAAGTTTTACTTGTGTCCCACTAAGCTAGTTTGACCAGCAAGACATTCTTAGTTAAACAACTTGACCAACTAAGTTTTGCTGGTGTCCCACTAAGCTAGTTTTACCAACAAGACATTGCCAACCATCTTCATCAATTCTGTTTTGCTGGTGTTCCCACTATGCTAGTTTGACCAGCAATACTTTCTTGGTCAACCAGCTTCACCAACTAATTTTCACTGGTAAACATTCTAAGCTACAGTAGTTTGACCAGCAAGAATTCCTTCATCAACAAACTTGACCATATACATATTGCTGGTATCCCCACTAAGTTAGCTTGTCCTAATATACTTTCTTGGTAAACCAACTTTACCAATTAAGTTTTGTTGGTAACCCCACTAAGCTAGATTGACCAGCAAGAGTCCCATGGTCAATAAACTTAGCAGGTAACCTCTCTAAGATAGTTTTACCAGATTGACTTCCTTGATCAAACAACTTGACCAACTATGTTTTGCTGGTGTCCTAGCTAAGCTAGTATAACTTTCAAGACTTCCTTGGTCAGCCAACTTCACCAACTATGTTTTAATGGTAGGCCCACTAAGCTAGTTTGACCAGCAAGACTTCCTTTGACAACCAACTTGACCAACTACGTTTTTTTGCTGGTGTCCCCAATAATGCTAATATAACCAGCAAGACCTCCATAGGCAACCGACTTTACTATGTTTTTATGCTGTCCCCACTAAGCTAACTTGTCCAGCTTGACTTCATTGGTCAAACAAACTTAATCTAAGTTAAACTTTTGTCCACACTAGTTTGTCCACAAAGACTTCTTTGGTCAACCAACTACACTGGTTCACCAGCAAGACAAGACCAAAACATGTCTATCTAGCATAAACTATGGAAATTCCTGCTTATCCATGATGGTGTACAAATGATCATCAGAAAAGCACTTTTGGTTTTTTTAAATAACACAATGAGTTTAATATAATTTCATATACGAGAACAGTCTTTTACATGTACATATCACCCATATGATTTTAGACAAATCAACCTGGCACAGTAAACACGCTCTTAATTTAGTAGAGCAGGACTGTAAAATATTATCTTGCTATTGAGGTCACCAGAGGCAGGTGTTTGACAGTGCCAGATGTGGACCATTGGCATTCATTTACAAGCCCTGCTATAAGGAGACAAGGCTGAATCAAACAGATTGCCTTGTCTCCCCCTCTTAGTGAGCTCATCCATGGCCAACACCAGCCTTCTCCAGGAACCAGCAGACAGGAGGCACACTTAGCTGCACAGATGTACCCTAATCGCTCCAGCCCTCAGCTTTCACTGTATACACACACATGCTGCAATGAAGCCTAGCTCCATCTGTGCCTGCCTGATTATTAGGATCCAGGGTTATATGTTTCCAGCCCAAACAAAAAATAGAGAACCAGGCCTGGATCTGCCTTGACACTAAGAGGATGCAGAGCAGGATCTGGCAACCCTTCTGTTTGATGCCACAGATGCTCGCATCTTGCACAGTCTTCATTTTAACCTTAAACTTTGGTTTGGAGACATATTTAGCAGTCTGAACATATTAATTATTAGAAAGGTTTGGTCAGAACTGGCAAGTGTTTGTAACCTTATTACCAGTCAGACACAAACCAATTTAGCAACTATTCCAAACTGGAAAAATTACTTGCTAAAGCAATTAGCCACGAGAGTGTTAGTTTGAGTGTGCTACAGTGATTTTACCACAGTGTTGTTCTTTAGCACAGTGCAAAGTGCGAGTGTCTAACGCCCCTTTAACCAATGGTAAAATGTTCTTGAGTGGCTTATTGCTTTTATAAAATGCCAGCAACAGCACTATGATAAAAGGCAAAAAGTTTTTAATGAAAAGATACAATTATTATAAGTAAAAAAATAAATGACCAAAATAAAAATAAAAAATCACTGATGTGCAATTGTAGTTATTTTACCATGGCTTAGATGTAATATTTAGCTTATTAATATTTCACAAAAATGTCTGAATAGGTTTCTAAAGATATGGTCTTGATATTCATGTCTTTCAGAAGAGGTCATATTGCCATACAACAAACCATCATTCCCTTCCCCTGGGGGCCACAGCTCATCCGGAACAGCCTCCTCAAAAGGGTCAACGGGTCCTCGTAAAGGAGAGGGGTCAAGGGGTCAGCACCAGCGCTCCAACACGGAGCAGTCGGACAGCAGTTATATGGGGACTAGCACGCAGTACTCTGGAGAGTTATGTAAGTCTACCATCCTTATCTATTGAAACAGACATGTAGCCTGATACAAATTATATCACCAGCATAAATATTTGAGTGATTAATAATATATACCGGTGTGTGTGTGTGTGTGTGTGTATATATATATATATATATTTATATACACAACCGGTCAAAACTTTTGAAACACTTGACTGAAATGTTTCTCATGATCTTAAAGATTTTTGATCTGAAAGCATATGCTTAAATGTTTGAAATTAGTTTTGTAGACAAAAATTTAATTGTGCCACCATATTAATTGATTTAAATATAAAATTAAAATTTAATAAAAAAATTGTTTTTGAAATTGATAACTTGGACCAAATAATAAAGAAAAGCAGCCAATAAGTCCCTGTAAAGGAAGTTCAAGGGAAAGGAAGAGGCGAGAACCGACATGACAATATAAATAATATTTTAATTATAAACTTAAACCAAAGGACACAAACACACACACGACGGACATGTCGGTAAACGATCTCTCTCTTGTCGCACCACCGTCTGCCATCGGCCTTTATGCCTCTCGGATGCTTAATTAGCCTGATAAGGGACCGGGTATGTATAATCACAATCCGGCCCCGCCCTCCACCCTGCCACATTCCTCCCTCGTTTTCTCAGGCTGGGGAGCCCCCGGCCTGACGTACCCCCCCCCCTTTTCCCTGGGGAATGGCGTGTTTAGAGGCCCGGAGCGGCAGTGAGAGAGAGAGGAGAGAGAGATACACCATTGCATTGCATGGTCCTCTCAGGCGGACCCGCCCTCCGCCCTGCCACAGTCCCCAAAATAGATTGGGAACTCCTTCAATACTGTTAAAAAAAGCATCCCTTGATACCTCGAGAACTGGTTGTGAAAACATCAAGAGTACATGTCTGTTGATTCTAGGCAAAGTGTAAATACTATGAAGATGCTAAAATATTACACAGTTTTGATTTATTTTGGATTTTGTTTATTCACAACATAATTCCCATAGTTCCAATTCTGTTATTCTATAGTTTTGATGACTTTACTATTATTCTAAATACCGGTAGAGTATATACATATACAGTGTATATATAAATAAATATATATATATATATAGGGTACCCCCACTGTATATATATATATATATATATATATATATATATATATATATATATATATATATATATATACAGTATACAATCTGAGAAACTACAGAATGCACAATTTGTTTAATTCTTTGTGCAGTTTTTTTGTTTTTGTTTATTAAACAAAGTCTCATTTATGTATTATTCCTATACTCTTTTATCTTTCACAGAGTGAGACTTTTTGATGGAAACTGAAGAATGCCTTTATCTGATCTGAAAATGCCTCACCTAATTGGTGCAAGTGACTCGTGAAGCTACAGATGGAAGAAGGGGGAAAAAAAGACAAAAAATATGAAAACAACAATCTGTAAATGTGATGTAAAGATGGACATGCAACCTACAAGTTCCACAGCATCCCTCACCTTCCTCGTTAAACTATTCATTCACAAAAAAAGAAAAATGTCGGGAAACGGAAGGCCGCCTAGACTTTGGTGAACTTGCGAAAAAGGAATCAAATTTCCTGTAAATATATTATTGACGTCGGATTGAAAATGGCATTATTGTTATTGCATTGCTATGCAAGCCAAGATCAGTTTCCGCTCTCCTCCCTCTTACGCTGTTGGTCGTTTGTACGATATGTGAATTGATGGGCTGTAGTGCCATAGAAATTATGCTGTCATCCATCATTTGTTTATACTTCTCATGAATTAATTGTTGTCATTATAATAATTATAATTATTATAATTAATTATTTTCGTTTGCACTGCAATTTTGGTGATAAGCACAAAACCATAGCTCCTGCTGACATGAAGAATTGGAGGAAAGGAAGGGGAGTTTCTGTACTGTAACTAGAGATAAGAAAATATATTACCATGTACAGAGATATATTAAGATATGTCTGCGTCTATGCTGGCGTAAAAGACTTGCAGTTCTGACGAAACGTAATTTTGTAAGTTACGAAATGTTCACAGTTGGATTCCTCTTAGTTTACAGTAGAGGAACTGGACCCACTCCATTCTGCAAATTGGCAAAATAGTCACAGATAGGTTGGGAAACTGTTTGCAGGGACATTTATCCTAAGTGATTCTATTTTGAACAGATCCAACCACCCTTCTAGTTCTCTTTAATTATCTCAAATCCAGTCCACTTGGTCCAATTGGAATATTTTCAGACCAGATTCTTTAAAGGGATGGTTCAACCAAAAATGAGAATTCTGTTACCATTTATTCACCCTCAACAACAGAGTAAATCATGACAGAATTTTCATTTTTGGATGAACTCTTTCACTACACTGGACTAAAGGTACCAAACTTTACTTCGCCCCACACCTGCCCCTCTTTGTTTGTTGCTTGAGTAAGTTTTGTTTACATGTCAGGCTGATTTTTTTACTATTATGATTTTTTTTTATTTTCTTTTAAATAAATGAACTGTAGGCCTCTTCATCTGTCTTTCTGAGCATAACAAAATTAAAGGTGCTGTAAGCGATTCCTGCTTTGCTAACTTCCGCCATTTTGCTTCAACATCATGCCTTCTTTCCAAAACCCCGGCCCCTAAAGGCATGTTATCCAACCCATAGTCTGTTATCTAGAATGGACTACATGATTCACAGCCAGAGAGTGTTTCTGATTCGCTAAAAAAAAAAGTATAGGCCACACCCCCTGACCCCCTGAGTCTAGGGCTGTCTGATTTTGACTAGTTTGATTTCTCAAGACACCTATTTTAGTGATATCTGTCGAGTGGTACGGAAATTTTATGTGTGGTATTCCAAAAAAAAACATGGAATGCCAAGCTTAGAGCACCTTTAATCATCGACAGGGCTAATGTTTTGAGGTGTTAATTTGCAAGATAAAGTAGGTTTCTCATTGGCTTTTTTAGAAATCTTTTTAATATTAATTTCTAGTATGTTTGGTCTCTACTCGAATATACAGTACAAGCACTTGAAACGTGCCATTTAAAAAGCCATATGGACAAGGCTACAACACCCCTGCCTTCCTGTAAGGGTTTCCGCCTTACTCTAGAGGTTTTGTAGACGTTAATTACTGTGCTTGTTGTGAGAATCTGCGCACGTTTCAGTTTATGAGTGGAGAGTCAAGTCAGGTACTAAATTTTGTTTAAGCACTTAATGTATTTTATATATATATATATATATATATATATATATATATATATATATATATATATATGTATGACAATGTCCCAAAGCCTTGTTTTCCTTTTCAAATACTACTTTACCTATGCAGGGCACCGAATCAATCGGATCCATAAACAATTAGCCAATTTTGATTCCACACACGTCAGATATCTGATTCAGATAAGTCCTGTAATCAAATAGAGAATTCTCAAAATACTATATCAAGCAAAAGCCAATAACATTACAGCTTGTGCTCAATATCACATTTGACTTGGCAGATTTGCATGGTCTTACATGATCGCTAAAGCTAATTTTTGTAGTTGTGTGTTTTTTTTCCCATGTTCTCGGTGTGCTGTAAAATCGAATCCATATTGGGTGAAACGTTTGTCTTTGGCCATTCGCTACGCTGCAAAAAAAAACATTTTACAGTAGTTTTGTACTTTTTTTCGAGTAAAAATATCTAAATGTCCTTAAAACAAGATAAATTCATGTCAGAAGCAAAATTTGTCAAAATATTGTGAATTTCTTACCCAGTTGGCACATTGGTTTATTATTATTATTATTATTATTATTATTATTAAGGATACATCTAACAAAAATGTCTTTTGTGCTTAAAACAGGATTGGCCAATGGGTTAAAATGAACACGCATTGAAAAAAACTGTTATTACAAATATGCTTCAAGAAAATTGTACTTGCTATGTTTAAATATGTTTTTACTAGAAATCAAGACAAAATTACAGTGATTACAGAGCTATTTTACAGTGCACAGACTACATACTCATCAAATGACCATTTACGACCGCAGTCGTCTTTTCTTTTGACATCCACTTTGGTCCTTTTTGCTTGGTGAAATTTTACATATATAAATAGATTATAAAAACAAAATGTACAAAAGGCTGCTCAAAAAAGGATATTTTTTACTCTGGAATCTTCAGGAGTTATTGGTGAAATGACTGTTTTATTTTGTTCTTTTCGGTCTTCATTTTTCTATAACGTTACTGTGTCCATGTCCGGGCGTGCCATCGATCCGACATGTTCACATCTTTTTTCCTCTTGGAACTCACATAATTTCAATGCTAGTGTCCAGCTGTTTTGGAATAATGAGGTGCGAACGAGTATCTCAGGTGATTTTACATCTATATCGGTGGTGTTGATGTGGGTGTATATAAATGTATATATTCATATGCATCCTCACGTAAAGAGAGATCATTCCATATTCGCCATTGAAATGTTTTTCCACCCCTTGTACATGATGGATTGCTATGCTCTCTTCCTTTTTTGGCCCTGTCGACAGTGGATTTCCATTCCATCTCTCTTCCATCTGAAAATGTGCCGGTACACTAAATGTCCATAAGACAAAGATGTCACTTACAGAACATACCAAAATTAATATTGATATTTCTAATGTCTAATGCATTTTAGTGTCTTTTTTAATACTTGTTTCTTTGAACATCACAGTGTTGTTGTTTTTTGTATTTATTAAGATAATAAAGGTATATTGTGAAAAATGCAAAAAGCTTTGTGGAATATCAAATGTGTATTTCTTCTATTTCTTCTTTTACACATGCAGCAACTTAAAGGTGGTGTGTCACCAGAGCCTCGGGTGCAAAGTTTTGCTGTTGCACTATAGATTTAGCAGGGCCAACTAGATTGTTTCTGGAACACTCCCATGTGTAGCTCCACCCCAAACCTGTGCCATTGGTTGAGCCAACGATGCTGTGTTGGGCTGGTTACAGTGCTGCTCAATCAGAGCAATGTTTTTATTGTCCTATTTTAGGTGGAATCAACAAACGAATGGCTTACTAATAGTTGTCTGCTTATTAAGCTGGGATAGGATAAAGTATTGTAAAAAATACACACTTCAGCTTCAACAGTGAGTCTTTGTTTTCATGGGCTGAATTGGCTAGATTTGTGATGCTATGATCATTTTTAATCATTTGTATGCACAACATTCTGCTGCGTTCTCCACACAAAAGCAACAAACGGATGATAAATGCAGAAACGATGACAAAAGTCATCAATCCTGTACCAAGATGGGACACGAACATTAAAAGTATCAGCCATAATCTCTCTCTCTCTGTTTACTTTTCTCTACATACCTTTATATTTACACTTAATTTGTGAGAAATATAGATTCCAACTATAAAAATTGGAGGGTTTGAAAACTGGAATTCCATAACTCCTAGATTTTAGATGACATAATGTCTTAATTAAAATGATCTATGTTCTCCGGTGTGTCTCTGTCCAACAGGAAAGTGATGAGGAGTTTTGGGCCTGGGAATTGTAAGTATTGTAATTGTTCTGGTACTGATTCCAATTCGGTTCCAGTTCCTTAAAGAAATATTCCGGGTTCAACACAAGTTAAGCTCAGCATTTGTGGCACAATGTTTATTACCACAAAAAAGCAAGTTCAACCTAATTTTCAAATCAAAAATCTAAGTTACAGTGAGGCACTTACAATGGAAGTGGATGGGGCCAATTTAAAGGCAGAAATGTGACATTTATAATTTTATAAAAGCACACATTAATTATTCTGTTAAAACTCGTGTTATTTGAACTATAAAGTTGTTTAAATCATAATTTTTACAGTCATTTTATCATTTGTTGACATTATATTATCATGGCACTGAAGTACCAGAAAATCTTAGTAAGTGATGTTATCATACTAATATCATGTTAATACACATATTGTGTACGTCTTGTACCTATACTTTTGAAACAATGAGTATTTTAACATTTATGGATTGACCCCCATTCACTTCCTTTGTAAGTGCCGCACTGTAACCAAGATTTTTGTCAGAATTGTTGTGGTAATTAACATTATGCCACAAATGCTGTCAATTTAGCTTAACTTGTATTGAACCCAGAATATTCCTTTAACAGAACAAAACATTAACATTCGGATCCAGTATTTTTGTCAACATGAAACCAGTTCTCAATTCCCAGTCCTTTTATGAGGTTTCATATAATCAAACGAGATGTACCTTTCATTTACAGTATAATCACAAATATATTTGAACTTTTTTTTTTTTCACGCACTGCTGCCTCCTACACTGGCAGCCAAAAGTTTGGAATAATGTACAGATTTTGGTCTTATGGAAAGAAATTGGTACTTTTATTCAGCAAAGTGGCATTCAGCTGATCACAATGTATAGTCAGGACATTAATAATGTTGTGGTTGTGGTTGTCTTGTCGGGGGATTTTCTCACGCACCTCACAGTCTAGCTGATCCCACAAAAGCTCAATGGGGTTAAGATCCATAACACTCTTTTCCAATTATCTGTTTTCCAATGTCTGTTTCTTTGCTCGATCAAACCTTTTCTATTTGTTTTTCAGTTTCAAAAGTGGCTTTTTCTTTGCAGTTCTTCCCATAAGGCCTGCACCCCTGTGTCTTCTCTTTACTGTTGTACATGAAACTGGTGTTTAGCGGGTAGAATTCAATGAAGCTGTCAGCTGAGGACATGTGAGGAATCTATTTCTCAAACTAGAGACTCTGATGCACTTATCCTCTTGTTTAGTTGTACATCTGGCCTTCCACATCTCTTTCTGTCCTTGTTAGAGACAGTTGTCCTTTGTCTTGTGCACCTTTGTATGAAATATTCATATTTTTTTGGGCAATTTCAATCATTGTATAGCCTTCATTCCTCAAAACAATGATTGACTGATGCGTTTCTACAGAAGACTGTTTCTTTTCTGCCATTTTTGACACATCATTTGTGGCAACTCAAAAACAAACTCAAAGATAACGCTAAGCTTTATTTAATGTAACAAATAGCTTTCAAAATGTTTGATACAAGCAAGTGATTTTCTAGTACCATATTAGCAATTTAACATGATTACTCAAGGATAAGGTGTTGGAGTGATGGCTGCTGGAAATGGGGCCTGTCTAGATTTGATCAAAAAAGACTTTTTTCAAATAGTGATGGTGTTGTTTTTTACATCAGTAATGTCCTGACTATACTTTGTGATCAGTTGAATGCTGCTTTGGTGGATTAAAGTACCAATTTCCTTCCGAAAAAATCTAAATATGTACATTATTCCAAACTTTTTTATACTCGGTGTGTATGCCTGCAAGGGTCAAAAATAAAGACTAACCCTTTTATTTCGCTAGCAAACCAATTTCATGCTTTTTCCTTATAATTTTTCACCCGCTAAATGTATTTTTCCCCCTTTTCTCTCTTTTCAGTTTTTTGGGAAATGATAGCCTCATGGAGATGAAATATAAATAAATCAAGGCTTATACACCATTTAGGACACCATTTAAGTTCCAATTCAAATCCTGAATTTGAATTGAGTTTGAATTTTGACAGCAAACAGTCCTGTTTTTAGAAGAATATTTCAGCTTTGTAGGTCCATACAATGCAAGTTATTGGTGGCCAAAACTTTGAAGGTCCAAAAAGCAGATACACACAGCATAAAAGTAAACCATAAGATTCCAGTGGTTAATTCCATATGTTCAAAAGCGATATGACAGGTGTGGGTGAGAAACAGATCAATTCAAGTCATTTTCCCCTGTAAATCTCCACTTTCACTTTCACATCTGAAAGACACATGTTGCACTTGTTTAGTTTCAATTTCACATCTGAAAGTGAAAGTGGAGATTTATAAAAATAAATGAAAATGATAAAAATGATTCAATATTAACCCGTTTTTTACCTACACCTATCATATTGCTTCTGAAGACCAATGTGGATATGGATTACATTTATGCTGCTTTTAGGACCTTAAGATTTCTGTCCAGAATCCACTCGCATTGTATTGGCTTTTAGAGCCGAGATCCTCTTCTAAACAATTTCACATTTTAATTTTTGGGTGAACTATCCCTTTAGTTAATTTGTTTAGTAAAATTATATTTTAATGACACATTTTAATGACAAACACTTATATTGTTACGTAACTGTGTTATTAAAGCAAGAAGCCCTTCAATACTGTCCTATATATTGAATATAGTCCCTCTGCTGTATGTTGTGCTAACACTTTAGCCATGACAATATTCTTTATATTCTCATACCATATTGGTTAAATACACTTTGCAGATTTATTTCTGTTGGTGGCTACATTTGAACCTGTGACTGCTATAAATGTGTGTGTTGCCAATTCTGGTTGCTGGTGATGTGCTGGTATGTAGGTTAATTAAAGGAAACATCGCTGGCTGCTTTTGCTGCATTTTTTCCCTTTTTTCTCTCTCTCTATCTCTCTCTCTCTCTCGCTCTCTCTCTCTCTCAGTAATGAGGAATGGAAGCAGAAAGGCCAATGGAACCAGTACAACACAATTCATCATCCATGTCATCCATACCAAAGCCAGCTGCTCGGAACAGACACAGAAAATTAGCATTTCAACCCACTTCGCTGTCTCTCTTTCTCTCCCCTACTTTCTCACTGTTAATGGTATTCTTTTATAATTTAACTGGGAAACTATCCTGTCTTTGACTTTTTGTCAGCTGCAACATAATGACCCATATCTGTCTGCTGAAGTTCCGCTGAACTGTGGTTTTCCAGGATTGGATATCAAGACAAAATAATTATAAAAAAAAAAAATTGTCTCTCTCTTTTTGAAGGTCTGGTTTTAGTTTCTTTCTTGGCATCACTCATCATCCGTGTACATTTAATATGTGAATTAACAGAATGCAGAGATTTTGCATACCCGCAAAAGCATTTCAAATGCACAATGCAACAGAGAACAACATGTTTAAGCAACAACTTACGAGAGACGGTGCTATTTTGAGAATTTAGTCATGGCTAAATAAAATGAATTCAGAATTGTCACTATTTTCTTTATGCATGTTCTGGATCTTATTGTGCATTATTTTTTGCGTGATAGATGTTCTAGTAGTATATTCTGTATTTCAGCATTGGCTGTAAATGGTTGTAATAACCAACCAGCTTCCAGGACTGTTACTATCCATTTAATACATTTCAATATAAATTGTCACCTGTATTGCAATACGATACGATCACTGCTAATGATTTAAAACCACATTTATGCTTCCCACACATCTCTGTTCTTCCTTTTGTTGAAGATGTCCACCCTTTTGTAAGTGGATTCCTTCAAATCCTAAAAAGAGTCCTCTCTTTTCATTCCACTTTTGACTCAGAGTTCTTGTTTTCCTTTTCATCTTTAAGGGTCTTCCATCTTTTCATAGAGTCAGATCCACTGAATTCTCTATGTCAGATCATTGCCGTCATTATAAACATTCCTCCTACGGTTAGCTGAATTCTAAAGTGCTGTAATTAGCCATGAACCCGTAGTGGAGCTTTTTCTTTTGTCAGTAAAATGAACCAGGGGGCCAATCTGGCTGTGACATTATTTTCAGACTGAATGAAGGAATTGAAGAAACTCTTTGGATCAGAACTTCCATTCAACCAAGACCTACAGTAGGGAACATGCCAGGGGGTTGACTGAACAACAAGTTGACTAATCTGTGTTAAGGAAGTGCAGTAAAATCCAATTTTGGGTTCAGGATGTGTTTCTTGTGTGACCTTCATATAAGATGCATTCTTGCATTTAAAAACATTTTACATGGAGAACAGAATGTAAGGCGTCAGATGTATGACTTTCTTTCTTCTGCTGAACACAAATTAAGATTTTTAGAAGATTATGGCCAGAAATTTAAAGGTCCAAAAATCACATAAAGGCAGCACAAAAGTAACCAACATAGTTCCAGTAGTTAAATCCTTACTTTCAGAAGTGATACGATAGGTGTGGGTGAGAAACAGATACATTTTTAAGTACTTTTTTACTATAAATTATCCTCCCTGCCCTGGTGGTGATATGCACAAAAGATTTGAATCGCCAAAAACAAAAGAACAATAATGTAAAAGTGAAAGTGGAGATTTAAAGTAAAAAATTACTGCTTACATATATATTGCAATGCACATTGCACTATTCTAAAACCACATTTCATACTATACTACATTCATGTCTATTAAAAAACTTAATGATACATATAAAAAATGTAATGATAACTACATTTGGTATTTTATCTCATTTGCTATTTGTACTTTTCCATAATAGGTAACACTTTACTATAAGGTTCCATTAGTTAATATTAGTTAACAACATTAGTTAACATGAACTAACAATGAACAATGCTTTTACCTAGTGTATTAATATTAGTTAATGTTAATTTCAACACACAGTAATCTATTTTTTTTTAATCAAAAAATGTATATGTTAACATTAGTTAATGCACTATGAACTAACAATGGACAATTGTATTTTTATTAACTAGCATTAACAAATATTAATAAATGCAGTAAAATATATGCTTCATTGTAAGTTCATGATATCTATAGCATTAACTAATGTTGGAATGGAACCCATAATTTATTATTTTCACTATTCCTTTTTGTTCTGTATTTGTCTTGTACATTGCACAATAACAATGAAGTTGAATATAACGCAATCTCATCTAGTCAACCATTGTACTTACCAAGAACCAATAATAATAAAATATATATATTGATAATAATAATAAATATATATATATATATATATATATATATATATATATATATATATATATATATATATACTGTATATATATATATATATATATATACTGTATATATATATATATATATATATATTTCTCTTTTTTCTTTTTATAGTTATTTATAATTTTTTTTTTTTAACTAACCTTAAACACTTTTTCCACTTGTTAGAGAGATATGAGGGTAGAGGGAGGCAAACAGGTTAGTTCTGATATGTCTAACTATCTGGCCTATCTTCAGGTGGGATTTTCTGATGAACATCTCTTAATCAAGCTTTAATTGTTTGAGCATGACCCCGGGTGACCCAGCTAATGGGAATGGCCCTGATTAATGATGTGTGCTCAGTCACATAGCAGGAGGCGCCGCCCACAACCACGACTCATTGGCTCATTAATTAATTTATTAATTAAAGGGTAAAAATGAGGCAGAAAACAAAGGAGCAGCCCACTGCCAACCAAAGGACAATGGACAATGGTCGTTCTGGTGTTTAAAATGATTTATTAGAACATTCGTAGTGATTGATAATTATAAACCATGAAGCTATGTGAAATTGTTAACTGCTTGAAATTAATTATTGATAAAGGATATGGAACAATTGCGACACATAATTAAATTATAAATCTTTCACAAAGACACTTAAAGGAAAAGAAAGGGGAATTTTTCATTGCATGTTTGACTGAAAATGTGTGCAGTGAGATGCTTAGTCTTTTGAAAAGTGACAAAAATTGCCATAAAGATTTCAATTTTGTGTCACAAATTCCTCAGTGGTGAAGAGGGGAAGATTATCAGAAAATATTGACTTTAATTTAATTTTGTTCCTCACACAAATGTATAGTATTGCTTTAGATGACTTGGTATAGTGTATTAACTACATTGAAGACCAGCGGCTGTACATCATTGCACCATTAGCTGGGTAACACTTCCAATCACATGTAAGCTATTGCTTTGTAATTCTGCTCACAATCTATCACATTCAGTGTGCTAAAACAGCAACCTCCACCACCCCAACGCCACCAGTTGATTCCCGTCCTACACGGGCATAGGCTTCTCGCCCCTGCCTACTATCTCAGGCAGGATCTGATGGTTCCGAGAACAACAATTTCAGACCGTTTTGGCTTACGCCAAAGAGAGACATTACATTCCAGTTTCATATTCATCAAATAAATGTAGTCTAAACATTTACTCAAATCCGTGAGTCTTCCTGATAGAACTACTTTTATGTTGCTTTAATTGTTTTATTTTAAAATTTTTTAAACTGGTGTCCTTTTTAGAACTGAACTGACGTTGTATGAAAGAGAGCTACATAAAAATTCTCTTTTTGTATAACAACATAAAGATTTGGAATGTATTACATTCCCAACCTGTACAATCCTGGCCAAATACTAAACAAATACCTTTATTGATGTAGGCAAGGCACAGCCAAAATAACAAATAAGCATATGCTAATTGTGAATGTTCAGCTTTAATGACATACAAGTTTGCAAACAAACATGTTTGGTTACATAAGGTCAGTCAAAATGTCATGAATATGGAGTCACCTTTGTGTTCCAGAGTTCTGCTTCTCAACTCGAGCCCATCGGGACCCAACAGACTGTTGGGTTTCAGGTCAGGTTCAGCTAATATTTGGGTTTGAAATTACTAAAAAAATAATAAGTATTATAAATAGTTTATGTTTTAATGTAACTGTGACTTGTTTTATGTTACACTCCATCTTCGCTTTAGAGTTGTGAGAATTTGTGCATCTAAGTTTCATTGCTTGAGAGGACATAAAAGTAGTGACAAAGCTATTTTAGTTTTGGCCTGGAACTGGTCATTCGGGATGTGTAATTTTGTCAATGTTAAAAATATAGATGGGGGAAGTACTCAGGTAACATGTTTGAAAACAGTCATAATTTTTGCATTTCTCTTTGGCCACTGAAATTAACCATGTATATGTAAAAAGACATGAAAAATAATAACGGCAAAAGTTTATTGACAGTAAAATGTCATCCTTGAATGACATCTGTGGCTGTGTGCTGATAATGTAGCTGATCAACTGATTTCATAAGTTTGGAGACAACAAAGTGCATATCACTCATCCACTCATGACATTCTCCATATCTGTGGTAGCAAAGCTACGTGAGTAAAACCATCAAGCAATGACATGCATAGTAAATTAAATACAATGTCACTTTAACCCCAGACACCCCCTAAAATCCAGAAACATACCTTAAAACTGAAGATAAAGAGGTGAAATTGTGATTGCCTTATCTAAAGTTGTCCATGTCCTATTTTGTATCTTAAAGACAGAAAAAACATGAATGTGAACTGTACACCCGGGTCTCTGTCTCAAAGTTAAAAAATTTGCAGGATCAACAAGATGTCTTTCTCATCAATTTTCCTTTTGAGACAGACAGTGAGATCTTCAGTTCACCGAGCACGATCCTGATAGTATGTCTGGTAGAAATCGCAAATTTAGGGATGCATGATAGTGAAAGTTATTTTTAATAATTTGAGTGGCACCTGAGCGTGTGACTCTGATGCATTTTTTTTATGTGAAGGCGGCTGAAGTTATTAGACATGCCGTTTTCGATGTGTCATTTCACTGAAGCAGCAAATTAACACAAAGAGAAGGCAACACATTAAACGAATGGTCTAGCCAAAAATGAAAATTCTGTCATTCTTTACTCACCCTCATGCTATTCCAAACCTTTTTTCTTCTTCTGTGGAATACAAAAGGAGAAATGTTTGAAAAATATTCATGTAGCTCTTTTCCTCTGTCATGTTCCAAAAAGGACAAAACTAAATTGTGTGATTAATTACGTGTTTTCACAGTTTTTTTGTTGTTGTTGCTTTTTTAGCACAGTGGTAATGCATATATTCAGTTTGACATCAAAATGTTCATTCTGTTTGAAGCTCATTAGAGCTGAGCAGTGATTTTGCATGCAGGAAAAGTAAAGTCATTTGCACACTTTGTATAGTGGAATTTAATCATCATCGAAGCTCATCAGGTAAAATATTACCCACGATTGCAACAACGGCATGAAACGAGAACACCAGTGTAGTGATAGGCCTGTTGCAGTCCTACTTTTAAGTTTTTAGAAACTTGCCTGTCAGATACATGTCAGTCAGATAATTTATAATACATTTATTTTAATATATATTTATAAATATCTTTGCTGATGGTTCTGGTGCTCAGAGCTCTGAAGCATCGGCCAGAAGGCAACAGCTCAAAAAGGTAATTGGCAGAGTGAATGAGGTCTAGAGTGATTTTTCCTACCTTTTTCCTCACTCTGGAAGTGTATAATTCTTGAAGGGGGGGGGGGCAACCAATAATAGGTAGCTGAACCAAACCAGGCAGTTCTTGAAGTGCAAAGCACCATCTCAATGACGGATGAGTAGAACTGAATCAGCAGCGCCTGTGGCAGGTTGAACTTCCACAGCAAACAAAGGAAATGCACTTCTGCTGCGGCTTTTGCACAGTGGAGTCAATGTGTGTCACCCACTTCAGTTCCTGAAAGATGGTAGTGCCCAGGAACCTGAATGACTCCACTGCTGCCAAATTGCTGTTAAGATTGGTGAGGGGGGTCAGTTTTGGGGAGTTCCTCATAAAGTCCACTATCCTCTCCATCGTTTTGAGCGTGTTCAGCTCAAGGTTGTTTTGACTACATCAGACAGCCAGCTGTTCAACCTCCCTTCTGTATGCAGACTCATCGTCATCTTGGATAAGGCCGATGACAGTGGTGTCTTCTGCAAACTTCAAGAGCTTGACAGAGGGGTCCTTGGTGATGCAGTCTTTGGTATACAGGGAGAAGAGTAGTGTGGAGAGCACACATCCCTGGGGGGCACAATTGCTGATTGTACAGGTGCTGGAAGTGAGTTTCTCCTGTCTCACAAGCTGTTGACTGTCCGTCAGAAAGCAATCCACTGTGAGATGAACATGGGAACAGAGAGTTGGAGAGATTTATTCTGGAGTATAGCTGGGATGATGGTGTTGAAAGCCGAACTGAAGTCCACAAATATGAACCTTGCATATGTCCATGGTCTGTCCAGATGTTGCAGGATATGATGCAATCCCATGTTGACTGCATCATCCACAGACCTGTTTGCTCGATAAGCAAATTGAAGGGGATCTAAAATGGGTCCAGTGATGTTCTTCAGTTGGCCCAACACCAAGCGTGGGACTTCACAGTGCTCCAGTGATCGATTGAAGATCTATGTGAAGATGGGGGCCAGCTGGTTAGCACAAGGTCGAAGACATGCTGGTGAGACACTATCTGGGCCTGAAGGTTTCCTCCTCTTTTGTTTCGAAAGTTCCAGCTCACATCATTTTCACAGATCTTAAGTGCAGGTTGAGTAGCAGGTGGGGGGAGGAGGGGGGTTACAGAAGGTGTTGGTGTTTGTGTGAAGTGAAGGTCAGAGTGGGTGTTGGGTGTGAGACTGGGCTTTTCAAATCTACAGTAGAACATATTCAGGTTGTCAGCAAGTTGGTGGTCCACCACAGGGTTGGGGGTAGGAGTCCTGTATTTTGTGAGTTGTTTGATGCCACTCTACACTGATGCAGGGTTGTTAGCTGAAAACATGTTTCCCAGCTTCTCAGAGTATCTTCTTTTAGCTAATCTGATTTCCTTATTCAGTGTGCTCCTGGCCTGATTGTACAAGAATTTATCCACACGCCTGTAAGCATCCTCTTTGGCCTGATGAAGCTGCCTGAGCTCTGCTGTAAACTACGGTTTGTCATTGTTGAACTTTAAATAAGTCCTAGTAGGAATGTACATAACCTAACAGATTAGCATGCAATGAACTGATATATGATGTAACAGGATCTGTGAGCTTGTCCAGGTCTGTAGCTGAAGCCCCATAAACACTCCAATTCGTGCAATTGAAGCAGGCTTGTAGTTCCCGCTCTGCTTCATTGGTCCATCTCTCTACAGTCCTTACTACTGGCTTGGTTGATTTTAATGTCTGCCTGTAGGTTGGAAGAAGATGAACCAGACAGTGATGAGAGTCCCACAGCTGCTCTTGGGACAGAGCAATATGCATCCTTTATTTTTGTGTAGCAATGATCCAGTATGTTCCTGTCTCTGGTGGGGCATGTAATGTGCTGTTTGTATTTGGGCAGTTCAAGTGTAAGATTTGCTTTGTTAAAATCCCCAAGAATAATAGTAACTGAGTCTGAATATTGTTGTTCCGTGTCTGTGATCTGATCAGTCAGCTGTTGCAGCGCTGTGTTTACACACGCATTTGGTGCGATATACACACTCACCAGAATAAACGAGGAAAACTCCCATGGTGAGTAGAACGGCTTACAGTTAATAAAGAGTGCTTCCTCTTTAAAGTTGTTACATCTGTACACCAACTTTCATTGATGTAAAAGCATGTTCCACCACCTCTCATTTTCCCCGTTTACTCAGCAATGCGATCCGCTCTGAACAGCTGAAAGCCTAGCATATGTAACGTGCTGTCCGGTACGGCTTTACTCTGCCAGGTTTCTGTGAAGCACAAGGCAGCAGAGTTTGAAAAGTCCTTGTTTGTATGGGTGAGGAGATTTAGTTCATCTGTTTTGTTAGGAAGAGAGTGGAGATTTGCTAGATGAATGCTCGGCAGCGCAGTTCAAAAGTCACACTGATGGATTTTGAACCTCACCTGCGTCTCATAGCACGTTTAAACAACACATCTGCGCCTCAAACTAAAATGTCCAGCAAAACGTCCAAATATTCAAACACTGGGAAAAGGTTGTCTGGTATATGCTGCTGAATGTTCAGCAGTTTGTACCAGGTAAAACTGACTTGAAAAATATTTCTAAACACAGGACAAACAAACAGACACTAATTATGGTGACAGCTAATTTAAAAATTGATTTCTGAATATATTTATAGACAACTGTTAATGCAAAAAAAAATAAAAAAAAATACAGCTTATACTAAATTGTAGTGCACTTGCTTGTTTTGATGCAACCAAACTCTTCTACTGTTTCCATAAATATTCTTTTCCCCATTGTGCAATATCTTTATTTAATCTCAAAATCTGTTCAAGTGTTGACATATCCTTGTGTGTTATGCGGAACGCATTAGATGTCGAGCAAGTAACTGAGAACGTTTTACCTTAGGGGCACAGTGCTTCTGTATACAAAACACTCTTCGGAGAAGGTTCAACAGGGATGGAATGCAATTATTTTGAAATTGCGTTCATAAATCTGTAACAACACATTATTTTGTTGGCGAACATTTTGTCTCTATGCAAATGTTTCAGGTAAATGCATACATCTACTGAGGCTGATGTTCTCCTGAGGACCAAGCAGTAAAAATACTGTTGAATTTTAAAATGTAAGTCGTAATTTTGATTTGTGTAGGGCTTTTCATAACACACATAATCTCAAAGCAGCTTTACAGAAAATTGTGCTTTAACAGAAAAAGCTGTAATATAGTCTTCGAGTCATAATAATGCAGCTAAATAATAAAAAACATGATTTTAAATTGTACCTTAAATAATAGAAAGTAATTATTTTTATATTTATATTTAGACCCCCAGTGAGCAAGCTTAAGCAACTGTGGTAAGAAACAAAAAACTCCATAAGATGTTGGTTAAAGGAAAAAAACAACCTTGGGGGAAACCAGGCTCACTGTGAGGGCCAGTGGCTAAAATGCATGAATATAATGCCAGTATTAGTTATTTATGTGTAGTACAAGTCATGATTTAAAATGAGTTAACTAAGTTAGGGGCCAATGTTTTAAAAAAAATATTTTGTATTAACTGTAAGATTAAATACTAAATTCTTAGAATGTGCATTCTTAATTAACTGCAGAAGTGCAAATAGATGCATAGTGTTTTGTTATTTTTCTGATGAAGGCTGCAATTACTTTATTCAATTTTAAGAGTATAGTTCCTCCTTTGACCAAGGTTATGCAGGCAGAGGTCTGTAATGTGCACTGCATTTCAACTGTATACTTGTGGCAGATTTATTTCCGGTGGAGTCCATCTTAAGTCCACGTACAAGTACAAGTCTTAAGTCCAAAATGTAAAGTCTTTACCTCCAAACTGAAATATTTTGTTACATATTTTCCACTATACAATGGAGCCATAAAGTGTTCAATGTCCTCATGCTTACTATCCATTTATTTAAGATGATAAAGCTCATTTATGCTATGTCTGAGTGTTATGGTCCTCTGGGTCAAATCTGTGAATCGGAGGCTTCCTGAGGGGCTTGTGTAAAGGCTGATGATGATGTAATTTCCAAAATATGTTTGCTTGTAATGGATATGTATGTTTTATGTCATTGTTTATTTTACTCTGATTTACTCACAAGCGGGAAGTGAGATGGCTGGAATAAAAATTACAAAAAAATCAGTGAAGAGAAGGATGAGATAAGTTTAGTTGAGATGCTGCAGGGACTCTGAAAGAATTGTCAAAGCAATGAGGTAAACAACCATTTGCATTTCTTTTGTGTGATTGATGGACCTAAATGAATACACTCCATCCAAACTTTACTGTCAATTAGTTCAAATATGTCAATAACGTTGTGGCTTAAATTGGCATATAGGAATTTCTAAGAGGTACATCCTCGACTCGACTGGACAACCTAGCACAGAAACTGATTGTGTGGAGAAGTGCACGCTTATTCATTACACGATGCATGTCTCCGCCATAATAAACATGGAAGCAGATTTATTGTATTGAAAACTTCACCCGCAAGTAGTGAGCCAGGTGTGGGAGAGATACAGGCAGACTTTGAAAAACACATCTCGAAATCCCTGAATTCTTTGGTACTCTGTCCAGCTATCTTCAAGCGCAAAAGAGCTTCCGTTGAAGGCTATATCAGAACGTTCAAGGTTAGCAAAACCTAGCGTAATGTGGCAGTACACTGGCGAGAAAACCAGAGGCCATTCTTTTTGAATGGATGTTAATGGAGGAGACTAACCACCTATCTGCTAATCTTCAAAATCTTTTACTCTAATCAATGCTGTGGAGTGAATTTTATGGAGATTACTATTATAAACTTGCTGATTTATAAGAAAAGTTACAGAAAATTTTGCAACAGGTAGGTGTCAGTTTACTGGTCTCCCCATTCATTAATGTGGTATGGCAAACAGTGATTTACTGTCCGAAACAAGCAATCCAGATGGAGAACAACAACCATTTAAGTGTTATTTGAAATGTCATGCTCAACTTGTGCAGTTATTGGCTGTCATAACAACTCAAAGCAGTTCATGATATCAACATAACTAACCTCGGACCATCGCTTCATGTCATCTAATCAGGTGAGACAATGTAAAAAAAAAAAAAAGGTAATCTCGAATCTGTGAAGAATCGGTGCCATAGCGCCACAAGTTTTTTGACAATATCTACAAATGTAATACTTAACTTGCTAAGAATAAACGCCTATGTGGGTGAAAACACTGGAGACATGAAACTGAAACAGTGAAATACATCTGCGTTCAGGGAAAAGGTGGATAAAAGTATCTCTGACTGAGTTCAGAATGGCAAACTACCCATACTACTCATACTACTTCTGTCATATGGAAGAAATAGTAAGACTAATATGGTAGTATGCAATTCCAAACTCTGGTTCTGGCTGTATGCTGCCTGCTCGTTGGTTTGACGAATTGTGTTACCTGTACAGCTTGCGTGCTGACTGCCCACTACTGCATCATGCTTGAATTGCTCCAATGGTAGGAACATTCCTTATAACATTTTATTTATATATGTACAATTTACGTACAGGTCGGCCATAATTAATAGCATTTTTTTTTTCTGTGTAATTTTTTATATCATTAATTGCATGAAATTAATGCATTTCAGCCCTACTTAGAACACATTCAAAATATATTTCACTTTTTGTTTTGCATGCACAGTTACATAACAGCACAAAATAGTATCCTTATTTTTTTGCAATATTTACAAAAGATAGTTGCGTAAATACATCACCATTGAAACTTGTATTTGATTTTATGCATATAAATTGAAATGTTATTAGTTTACATTTTTTCACCTACCTGTAACATAATTTAACCCTATTTGGATAATAGTAAGAAACACAAAACTCCATAAGATGCTGGTTAAAGGAGAAAAATAACATTAGGGGGAACCAGGCTCTCTGTGGGGGCCAGTTCCCCTCTGGCTAAACAGAATGAATATATGACACCTACCACTCGTAAAATGCTTTTGAAATAGCATGTAAATGAATGCAATGTACTGTATATCATTATGGTTGATTTTATCCTTGCTTCCCATCGCATTATCCTAAAGCGCCTTATGTCCCGAAGCCACTTAATCTTTGATTCATTCAACCTGTGACAGAACATACATTTGTTATATCACACTTTAACAATTTTCAGAAATGCACCCACTTACACACAACCATTGTGTTTAATATTATCACAGGTTTATTACCCCTTCACATGGGATTTTACCGATAAGCCTGCTAAGCATTTGATCATATACATATACATGAGTGAGTAAAAAAAAACGTTTTGGAAATGTGCAGAGAACAGTATTGTTCAAATGAATGTGCAAATTCTGCCTGAGAGGGATAGAAACCACATCTCGTTACCATCCAATTTGTGATTCTGTCGCCAATTACTTTCATGCTCGGCTTCCCCCCATCCTAGACCGAATAGAAGAGATTATCTTAATTGCGGCTGAACACCGCAGTCCCTAATTAAAAAAAAAAAAAAAAACACACAAACGAAGGGCATGTCTGCTGATAACACTGAGAATATCGTGAAAGTATAGGTTTGTATGACCGTTTTTACTCTGTATGCAATTGTTTGTCTCTACACCAGACTAAATATTGTTGTCAAAAATTAGACTCTTAATGTTTACAATGTTTGCTGGTAAAGCTAAAATTCAAACATTGTGATGCACTATTAGTGCTTTCCGTCAACTGAATTCCCTTTCTGCTAGGTCAGGAATGTAGCATGAAAGATGACAAAATCTATAATATCAATTCATATGGGTATATTTCAGATACAATGTAGCAGTTCAGTTTAGTTTTGGTCAAATTTTTTTATTACATAATTTTTACTATTTACAGGTATTTACATTGATTTGTTGAACACATGCCTAAAATCAGTACATGGTATTTCTGTAAACAGCATCTTTAAATTAACGCATGTTAACGAGAGAGACTCAAATGGCTTTATCTCATCTGTCAGACTACGCCTGATAAAAATTGGATGTTTATTTTTTGTTGTTTTTGATCAACAACTGACTGTAAAGAACAGAAATCGATTGTGTGGATCTTGTCTTTGGACACACATTACACGGAACAACTTTTACTGTCAACATGCAGTGAAAGGATCTCGCTTCTGAATACTCCACCACTGTACTACACAATCACATGTGAGTGAAATCTAAACATTTATCAGCTAGTTTCCAAATATTTACAGTTTTAGTTGCATAGCGTGAAATGTGGATATAAATGCAAGCGATACATCGGGAAATCTATATTTTTACTCACCCCTATAGTAAAGATTCATTACGATGCATGATTTCTCCTTTTGTGATCCGTGGAAACACGCATGTTTGTAACAGCTTGCAGGTAAGTAAATAAAGACAGAATTATATTTTTTGCATGAACTATTCCTTTAATGTGATAACTGGGGATGTATAAGTCATGGCTTTGAACGACTTTTATCTACTGGCAGACTAATAGAATCAACTATTTTAGCACATGCTGTTTTATTTGTTTTTTTTTAAATCTGTTGAACATACGAACATCTTGAGATCATCTCAAGATAATCCCCTGGAGGCCTGCTATTGTCTTTTTTTGAGAGCTTAAGATTGGAAGTAATCATTATTGCAATGTAGCCACTGGTGTAGCCCTCTTTATCTGACAGAGAAATCATGATCTTGGATTAGCATCCCTACTGCAAATATTGCGTTAAACAAGCACAGAAATCTGTATTATGTCATGCCATTGTGCACATACATACATACTTACATGCATTCATACCTGCCTGTTCTCAGTTGCACTTAGGTGTACAATATAATATTGTCAAATATGAATAAATTAGAGATGAGAAGTGAGATATATTGTATCAGCTAATTTTTTGTATTATTCTTATTTAAACCTAGAAACAAAGTTTTCTGATTTTAAAAATTAAAACGGACTCACTTTATTGTAGGTGTCTTTAGCTACTTTGTGCTTAAGTATTTGATGCAGTGTACTTATTATGTACATAAGTGTTGATGCATTGCAATTACATTTAACGTACCTACATTTAGTTACATCTGTAGTTACATTGTGAGCCAAAAATTGTTTTGAGCGGGATGGGGGGGCTTTTATTTATATATATATATATATATATATATATATATATATATATATATATATATATATATATATATATATATATAGTAAAAAAGTATTAGTAAATACAATTATAATAATACAAATAAATAATAATCAACTTATTATTGTATTATTATAATAATTTAAATTAATAAATTTTTATGATAATAATGATAAATAATAATTTAAATCTAACTATTTATATAATTATTTAATCGTTACATATTGAGTTATTGTTACTTGAGGGGATTTCTCAGCAAATATTGATGTAAGCGATTCATTGCGATGAATTCTGTTAATCGGCATGCCATGTAATTAATTCAGTTAAAAATGTTAATCGATTGGCAGACCTAATTTGTATACAAGGATATAAACTGGTCTATCAGATGTAAAATTTAAAGATTAGTTTACATTAGGGATGGGAAATTGTGAGGAATTTAACAATTCCGGTTCCTTTTAAAGATTGGTGATCCTTAAAGGTACGTTAACGATTTTTTTTGTACTTTTGAGAATTAATATTTTTAAATAAGAATGCAATTATTATTGGATGTTTTGGTCTCACAGTCTGTTACCAAATGTCGAGATCATTTTATATTTCAACAGATACAGTTCTTGCAAATAATGTGTTTTCACAGACACTTTAAGATATTTTATGTTGTGATACCAACAACCATCCAGAAATTATTCTGAATTCTTAGTTCAATTCTTACTATTCAGTAAGATGTTTGATTCACTATAAGAAATGTCTTATAAAAATAATTTGTTGGGTAGGAAGTTCTTTATGTTTAGCCATGTAGGTTCAAAATGTAGGACTCATGAGTAATTTGTTCAGGAATTGGTCTACCTTCACTGTATGCTTTGCAGATCCAACTTAAAAGAAGTTTTTTTTTTTTTTTTTTTTTTTTTTTCAGGAATCTAACTACACTGGTTGCACTGTATGTTTTATGCTGTAGATTTGTTCAGGAATCGGGCTACTCTCATTGCACTGTATGTTTTGTGCTACATATGCTAAAGAACCAACTCATAAGAATGATTCGTTAAGATTAGGGCTACATGGGTTGTGCTGTATGTTTTGCATTGTAGAGTCAAGAAAACACCGTCAAGAGTATTTACAGTTATTCATAGTGTTGCGTTTATATTCGTGGAAGATTTCAGGTTTAAGAACTGTTAAAGGAACTAAAAGTCATGAAAATTATTCACTGCTGGTATTTAAAAAAAAAAAAAAAAACAGTTTTGAACAAGTTACCAACCTTATATACGCTTCTACACCTAAATGTATGCACACCAGGTAGCTTCCCTATACCTAATTTTCCCTTTAGACTAGTGAAGATGGATTTATCCAATCTTTTCCCTGACACCAAAACCAGAGCAAACCCAACCCATCCCATCCCCTGTATCAGGCTCTTCTCTTCCTCCTGCCTCTTTCATTCAACTGCCCTACATACATCTCCCAATGGCAGATCGGGCCTCTGTGGTGCGCCACCGGACTAAAAGGCTAAAAGGGCAAGGGATTTGTCACTTTTCCCTACAAGACCCTTACCAGACAAAAGAACAATGCCATAAATCATCTGACATTTCAATATTGTATTACCCTTTCTGGTGAAAATCAAGGGGGTCATTAAACTGGTAAAAGGAGATGGGGGGCTCAAATCAATACAACAAGCCTTTAACAGAAGCCTACTCCAGAGTCACAGCCACTGTCAGTGTGCATGCTAGGAGACTGGCTTAGCTAATTACATCTACACAAAGGGCATTAAGTGCCATTCAATGTATTTACATTCTGGAGTGTAAAGAATACTTAAAGGAATAGTTTACCCAAAAATGTAAATATTCTTTCATGATTTAATCACCCTCATGTTGTTCCATGTTGTATTTACATGCACATTAAACAAAAAAAAAAAAAAGTTCAAAAGAACCCTAAAATTATCCATACAAATTTAAGTTGTCATACTAGAATATAGTGCACAAGTCGTTTTAACCACTTTTATGATACATTTACAGCTGTGGCCAAAAGTATTGGCAGTGACATACATTTTGTGTTTTGCAAAGTTTGCTGCTTCAGTATTTGTAGATAATTTTTTTACATGTTTCTATGGTATACTGTAAAACAATGATAATCATTTCATAAGTTTGAAAGGCTTTTATTGGCAAAAACATTCAATGTATCCAAAGAGTCAATATTTACAATGTTGATCCTGGATATCAGCTTCTGGGCCAAATCCTGACTGATGGCAATCCATTCTTGACTTGTTTGTGCTCGGATCTGATCACAAATTGTGGGCCTGTGTTTGTCCACTCACCTTTTGAGGATTGACCACAGGTTCTATATGGGATTAAGATCCGGGGAGTTGCCTGGCCATGGATCCAAAATTTCTATGTAATGATCTCCGAGCCACATCATTATCACTCTTGCCTGGTGACATGGTGCTCCATCATGCTGGAAAACGCACGGATCACTCCCTTGGATGAAAAGCAACCTCACACGTGGATTGTTCACTGTTGACACGACACAGGACTCCTGGTTGCGTTCACCTTTTCTTCTCCGGACTATCTATTTTCCAGATGTCCCAAAACAGTCGGAAGGGAGCTTCGTCAGAGAAAATATCTTTACATCAAACTTCTGCTGTCCAATCCTTGAACTTCCTGCAGAATTTCAGTCTGTCCTTGATGTGTTTTCTTGACACCAGGCCATTGTCCAAAAGTCTTCGCCTCACTGTGCATGCAGATGCTTTCACACCAACCTGCTGCCAGTATTGAGCAAGATCTGCACTGGTGGTGACACGATTTCGTAGCTGACTCCTCAGGAGGAGATGGTCCTGGCACTTGCTGGACACTCTGGGACGTCCTGAAGCCTTCTTCACTGCAGTTAAACCTCTCTCCTTGAAGTTATTAATGATCTGGTAAATGGTTCTTTCAGGTGCAATACTCTTTGCAGCAATTTCCTTGCATGTGAGGCCATTTTGATGCAAAGCAATGATGGCTGCACGTCTTTCTTTAGAGGTAACCATTGCGAACAAGAACACAATGATTGGAAGCACTTCTTCCCTGTTTTTGTAGTAATCAGTCTGCTCTTATAATCTAATAAAAATGATAGAGTGATTTCACCTGACTAGTACTCATTCACACTTTCCCAAGTGCTGCTGATATGATTATTGAAATGATGTTGGCTGGTCATTTTGTGCAAGGGCCTAAAAACAGTGAAATTTGGGTTTTTGTGATAAAGTTTTTTTTGCCAATGAAGCTTTTTGCAATTATTTAAAATGCATCTGATCACTCTGCACAATAATATAGAAACAATGTGAATCAACACCACAACAACCGAAGCAGCAAACTTTGCGAAAAAAAAAAAAATATATATATATATATATATATATATATATATATATATATATATATATATATATATATATATAGTTTAAATAAATACACACAAATAAACATATACAACAATAAGATTTGGAGTGAAATGACTAATATTACAAATATGTTTTCTTTAGCAGAGGTTTTGTATCTTGGTTTCAAACATCTAGTTCATAACCCTATTAGATTTGATTTTTTTGTGTGTGTATTCTACCCTCCAAAGTAATTTTTCACAATGATCATATTTTTTTTATATCCCTTGGATAAACACCAAACACAATAAAACCACACTGACGTACATTCAGGCAAGATTAAACTATATTAAGTAGGCAGACTTTTAATAATAAGTAATTTGTTCTTAGGACAAAGTTTTTTTTCATGAGTCAGATTGACATGCTTTTATCAGCACAGGTTGTTTTGTGTTTTAAATAGGGCTGTCCATTTAATGTGATAATTCAGTGCAATTAATGTAAAATAAATAAACAACATGTTAAAAAATTGTACGCAATCAATCATGTTCCCAGACCGTAATATTGAACCAGGGCTTTTTCTAGCTATAAGCATGAATTACCACCAGTTTTCAGCAGGGGGCAATAAGTGAAACTCCAGCTGTAAATGTAACGCAGCTGTACAGATAACAAAGAACACTCAGGCTGTGTGACGCTAGAAATAGCACAAGACAAGAATGTATTTATGTGTTCAAACACAGCTAGACAGAGTGCTATTCCAAATGCAGGGATCTCGAGATTTTTTGCAGCGGTGAAAAAAAAAACGTTTTTTTTTTTTTTAAGTTTCCTACTACATAAAATTTTACTCTGTGACCTAGAAATGCTAAAAATGTTTAACCATTGTTTTCTTTTCTTTATTTCCTGGGCAAAAACCGTGAAAAGTTTTAAAGCTATTATGCAGCCAAGACTTTTTGGTATGAGGCTATGCAGAAATTGACTTTCAGAAATAAACATACCCAGAGAAATAATCATTTCAGAGTAAAACAATTTGACAACTAGCCCCAATCTCCCCCTATTTTGCTGTATGAGAAAGGCTGTTTTTTATTAGAAGTACATCTTTAGTGTGTAAGTTTGAAGGGGGTATGTTGAAAGAGCTAGCTTCCCAAATGCTTCCAAAAGTTCCAACCCAGTCTCATGACAATTTGTACATATTTTACGCGTTGGCTATTTCATATGATTTCATATGAGTTTGTTTGAATTTGTACAATTTCATCATGTACAAATGCCCGGATCTGTAATAAGGAAGTAAGCATAAGTTTCAACCACAAGTTGTTAAGGACATGGTTATTAGTATTAGGCCTATGCCCTTACCCAAAATCCTTATCTATACCAAACTGATCAGTAGACTGTGTAAAGATAATAGGAAGCTGTTGTGTGTGACAGAAGAAAGTACTTGTCGCGTATTAGATGGAAACGATGTTCAGCGACGTCATAGTGAAAGTAGTGAAAGTTGTGGGAATTAAAACGAGTGCAGTCATACGATTTCATACGAATTTGCCAAATTCAGAAATATCATATGAATCCTTATGACTTCACTGGGAGAGTGTGTAGAAAGTTCTGTTTTGCTCTTAGAAACATAGGGAAAGTTTTTCTTCAAGAATAAAATGGACAAACAGGGTGAGAGACAGATAAATAGAGAAATAAACTTGTCTGTCTTTGCTCTCAAAAGCTAATCCTGACTGCTCACCTGTATCTCCACATTGTATATCATGCTCCAATCACAGTGTGTCTGCACAGCGGGCCAGTTAACTACAAAAATATGTCAATTGATCCTGGTTTTTCATACTTGGACTTCTTCAAATGTTTAGACATGGTCAATCGTTGTCAAGTTTTAGCTTGGTTATATTCAAAGTTAAGGAAGTTAGAACAAATGAATGACGGATTGTTGTTGGTAGCTGGTGTTATTCCACAGATTATGTTTTCTGCACTGTAGAAAGCTACATCTCATTTGTACAGTAACACTTTGCCCCAAAAAGGTGCAACGTGATAAAGCGGTAAACAATAACAGTAACTTTTTGCGACAATACCAAATGCAACATTATCCTGTTTTGGTAATGTAAAATAATGTAAAAAGTTCACTGGAAGTCTTTTACATTTAACTGCTACCATGTGGCATTGTAGGTCTGTGAAGAATTGTACCATTAATCAGCATGGCATGTCATTCTTTTTAGTTATTGGTTTATGAAGACATTTCAGCACATAATTCATGTGTTCATTTATCTTTAAAATGGCACAAAACGTCTTTGTCAGCAATTGTTAACTGCGGCTCCATGCATTTATTCTAAAATTGTCCAGAACGATGAGCACTGTGACAAACTCCCTGTCAATCCCTGCCAGTTTGGCACATAACAGCGTTATACTTTTGGCAGAGAGAAAGTTGCATAAATTTGACTGAGCTCATCTGACTCATCATCCTGATGAGCAAGAGTGCAGAGATATGGAGTCGATTAACGTAATTGATGAAAACTAATAATAAAGTTGAAGAAAAACTGGCTGTGTGAGATTACGTCAGCCTGCCCAGTGTGCGGAATGACTATTGGGAAGTCATTCCTGGGAAGTCATTCTAGAGGAGAGGTGTTATTTCAGTTATTTCAGGTTAACTGTGAGGTCTAGGCATGGATGGAGTGAGTTCTGCTGAGCTGAGCACAGTAAGGATTGAATTTATTAAAAAAATAAAAAAAAATCTGCAGTTTGGTTCACTGTGAGACTCGCAAAAGTGGTGCCACAGCTGAGAGACAGATTTCAGGCATCAGTTTAATTGAATTTGCTCAGGGTGATGAGCTGTTGTTATTTACGTATATTGTTTTCACAGACTTATGCTATATTTGAAAGGAAGTGAACAAATGCAGGAGGAAAAGAGAAAGAAAAAGAAAGATAGAAGGTTTTGAAAAAAGGAGGAATGGAAAGGGTATTAAGGATGGATGGAAGCTAGAAATGTAGGAGGAAATGGGAAGGAATGAATGAATGAAAGAAAGGAGACAAGGATTTGAAGGAAGAATGAAAGGGGAGTGTATGAAGGATGGATAGAAGGACAGAAAGAAAGAAAGTAGTGAAAAGGGTAGGAGGAAAGGGAAGATGGAAAGAGAAAGGGAAGTGGATGGATTGAAGGAAAGACGCTAGGAATGTAGGAGGAATGGGAAGGAAGAAGAAGGTAGAGGAAGGAAAGGGAATTGGTTTGAAGGAAGAAGAAAATGAAGAAATGAAAGAGAAAATTAAGAAAGGAAGGAAGGAAGGAAGAGAATGGGTTTGAAGGGAGAAGAAAAGGAAGAAAGGAAATAGAAAAGGGTTGGAAGAAAATAGGTAATGGAAGAGGAAGGAGGGAAGGAAGGAAGGGAGAAAGGAAGGAAATGGAATGGGTTTGAAGGAAGAAGGAAATGAAGAAAAGAAAGGGAAAAGGGTTTGAAGAAAGGAGGAAAGAAAGAGAAGGCGATAGATGGAAGGAGGGAAGAATGGGAGGTAAGTAGAAAAGGCAAGTAAGGAAGAAGTGGAGAACGAAAGGAAGGTAGAAGTGGTGGGTTGATGAAAAAGTAAGGAAAATCAAAGATACCACAAATGAAAATGTCATGTCTTCTCCAATGAAGATGTTCTAAATGAAATGGAGGGAAGATAAAGGTTCTCCCATTGTTGTAATCACACTGAATGAGGGTGGGGGGTGAGTAGGTGGACAGAGTCTACGTGAGTCTCCTGTAAACTGCACCAGACAGGAGGATGCGTTTCCTGGCACCATACAGCTTTTATTCCCAATTATCTTGTTGCCCGTTATGCGTGTGGGGTTAATTAAACCAGTTTGGGTGAAAAATTAGACATGAATATCCTGACAAATGATATTAGGTTAAACTCTACACATTACTACAACCGAGAGCACTGAATGTCTATATGTATATATGTATATGTCTGCAAACAAATATAGAATAACCCAAATAGTAGATTGGAAGGAAGGAAGGATAGGTAGAAAGGAAAGCATAAAGAAAGGAAGGAATGATGAAAGAAGGAAAGAAAGTGGGAAGGAAGAAAAAGTGTAAGGGAAGGAAAGAAGCATGAAGGAATTAATTAAAGAAAGAAAAAGAAAAGAAATGTATGGTGGAAGTTAGGAGGGAAGGGAATGGCATGGAATAAACTAATTAGGAAGAAAGACGGAAAGGGGTGAAGAAAGGAAGAAAGGAAGACAGGGAGGAAGGAAGGAAAAGAAAGAAAAGATGAAAGGTTTGGAAGGAAAGAACAATACGTTTTTTATCTTCTGTCCTTTACTTAGCCTATGTTTTATTAAAAGAAAGAAAGGGATATAAAGCTTGCATTTTGTAGTAAAACACACTGTTTTCAAATAAATTAATAATATTCTTCCCTCCTTGGCCATGAATTCAGTGAAGAGATTGTTTTGTTTGATGGCAATATAAGAAAGAATGGTCTTGCAGAGTCGCCAGGTTTGTCTTTTTATAATAATGACCAAGATGTATGGTCACATATCTGGCCCACATTTATTCATACCATCAAAAACACAGTGTGTGTGTGTGAGCTACCTTTAATCACCTATGCCTCCTTGTGAGCAGCATACACACCCTACTGCAGCTCATTAAAATGATGGATGGAGCCAGTGGGGAGCTCTCCGTTGCTCCAAATTTGTTCTCGTTTAAAAGGTGCTTAATAGGGTAATACCTGTACGGAGATGCTCTCGTTTTCTGTCAGAGACCAAGATACCTGGCAGATGCATAGGCAAATTATTTTTTACCCAATATCAGACTGTGGATTTTAAAATGAGCAAACTATAGTTTTGGCAAGCCAAAATATATTATATATTATATCACAATTTCAGTGGATCAGAAGTTTACATGCACTAAGTTAACTGTGCCTTTAAGCAGCTTGGTAACTTCCAGAAAATGATGTCAAGCCTTTAGGCCAATAAGCTTCTGATTGGCTAATTGGCAACTTGGAGTCAAATGGAAGTGTACCTGTGGATGTATTTTAAGGCCTACCTTCAAACTCAGTACCTCTTTGTTTGACATCGTGGGAAAATCAAATTAAATCATCCAACACATTAGGACAAAAAAACTGTGGACCTCTACATGTCTAGTTCATTCTTGGGAGTAATTTCCAAATGCCTGAAGGTACCACGTTCATCTATACAAACAATAGTGCACAAGTCTAAACACCATGGGACCACACAGCCATCATACCACTCAGGAAGGAGATGCATTCAGTCCCAGAAACACAGCAAATTACCTTGTGAAGTTGCTGCAAGAAACAGGTAGACAAGTATCTATTTCCACAGTAAAACGAGTCCTATATCAATTTAACCTGAAAGGCTGGTCAGCAAGGAAGAAGCCACTGCTCTAAAACCACCATAAAAAAAGCCAGACTACAGTTTGCAAGTGCAAATGGGGACAAAGACATTACTTTCTGGAGAAATGCCCACTGGTCTGATGAAACAAAATGGCCATAATGACCAAAGTTATGTTTGGAAGAATAAGGGTGAGGCTTGCAAGCCAAGGAACACCATCCCAACCATGAAGCATGGGGGTGGCAGCATCATGTTGTGGGGATGCTTTGCTGCAGGAGGGACTGGTGCACTTCACTAAATAGATAGAATCATGAGGAAGGAAAACTATGTGGATATAGTGAAGCAACATGTCCCATCACCCAGGAAGTTTAAGATCAGTCACAAATTGGTCTTCCAAATGGACAATAACCCCAAGCATACCTCCAAAGTTTGAACTATTTAAAGGCAATGCTACCGAATACTAACAAAACTTCTGACCCACTGGGAATATGGTGAAATAAATAAAAGTTGAAATAAATAATTCTCTCTACTCAAAATGTTTTTTGATTTTTCTCCCCAATTTGGAATGCCAAATTCTTAATGCAATCTAAGTTCTCATAGTGGTGTAGTGACTTGCCTCAATCCGGGTGGCAGAGGACGAATCTCAGTTGCCTCCACATCTGAGATGTTAATCCGTGCATCTTATAACGTGGCTTGTTGTGCGCGTTACTGTGGAGACCAAGCGCGTGTGGAGGCTTCACTGTATTCTCCACGGCATCTACACACAAGTCACCACGCGCTCCACCGAGAGCGAGAACCACAATAGAGCGACCACAAGGAGGTTAACCCAACGTGACTCTACCCACCCTAGCAACGGGCCAATTGGTTGCTAAGGAAGCCTGACTAGAGTCACTCAGCACACCCTGGATTTGAACCTGCAACTCCAGGTGTGGTAGTCTTCTTTACTTGCTGAACTACCCAGGCCCCCCAACATCTCACATTCTTAAAATAAAGTAATGATCATAACTGACCTAAGACAGGGAATGTTTTCTACAATTAAATGTCAGGAATTGTGAAAAACAGAGTTGAAATGTATTTGATTAAGGTGTATGGAAACTTCTGACTTCAACTGTAGGTGAGTCCAGGGCTAATTGTCACAAAGGCTATATTTCAGTTACTGTGGTTTGAAGTCCAATTACACAAATGCTTGTTTTCTCTATCTCAACCAAAACCCTAGTAGTAAATCAAACTTACCTTTAACTCCAGTGTTACTTAATCCAATCCTTAACTGTATAGGCTTAACTCATAGGCTTAACTCTAACCCTAACTCTGGTTTTAGACTTTAACAATCGATGTGACCCCAATTTTGTATTTAACCTAAACCCTAGCAGTAAATAAAATATTAGACATCACCTTAGCTTTAACTCTAATTTTATTCAACCAAAACATAGCTTTAATTAGAATATTAGACACAAAACTGTCTAATGTGTACATTATGAATGATATTCTCAACTAAAATATTATATTGTATCTTGGGTAAAGAGGTGAACACAATAAAACCACACTGGCATGTATTAAGGCAAGGGTTAACTGCTGTATATAATGAACGTATTGCGATACGCAAACTATAACAAAACCTTTATATGTTTGTGTTACCTTTTACATTTTTTTATTGTGTAAAATATTATTCTATCAGTTGTATTTAAAATATGTGGTTAGGGTTTATGTATTATGATCAATCACAATATTTGGAATCAGAGATGCACAAAAAAGCCAAACACAGGTCAGTCAGTTTCAGTATTTTGATTTATTTTTTCTTCATTTTTATGTTTTGTTTTTTTTTTGCTTGTTTTAAGAAACAAATGCTTGCAGATGTCAAATGAATTAACACTCACATCCTTACCCTTTTTAGAATGTGACTGACACGACCAACCTAAGAAAGGCAGGCCATCAGCCAGATTCTCAAACCGGTACCCACTTCCTGTTGACAAATATCTCTTTAAGTGCATATGAAAGTTGAAAACATTTTCTTTTTTGAACGAAAGTGCAGAGATGGACCAATACTTTCGTAAACAAAATCCCTGCATTCATTTCATTTATTTTTTTATTTCACAGGATATCTTGAGCTGGAATGAGAATCTGGAAAAGACACGGAAGGTAAGGATGCAGGGATTCGTTTCCATTCATTCACTCGTTTGTAAACAGCTTATCCTTTTTTTCTTTTCTCAAAACCCTACATCGAAAGGTTTAACAAGGCCTTTTGTCGTACCGTGCACTCGCTCTCCTCGCGCAAGACAAAAAGGTTAATCAATAAAATGATTCAAAATAAAGTTTAGTGATTGTGCTTTTAAAACCAAAGTCAAACAAATAACAACAAACAATGACAATAAAGAATAACAGTGCATTACAAAAAAATAAAATTAAAAACAATAACGAACAAACATTAACTCTCAGAATGTGGCACTTTTCCTGGAGCAGTTTAAACACTATGACAATTTACAACCAGGATGGAGGCTATAAAAAAATTATATTAACTGGCGTAATAGAAATATTAAATGATTCAAATAAGCCAAGGAAGACCAATTTAAATGTACCACAATGGATTATAAAAGACAGTTAGATATGTATACACGTTTATGTACATCTCAGTCAGTCCCTTTGTGCCAGAAGTTTCATTACAGTAACAGTTGACTGACAACCTTCTTGCCAAGGTGAACAAAGCCATAATCAGTTTCTGGGGCTACAGACGCATCATATTGCATTGGAATCAAACAAACAAAACTGTTTTAGCCCCTAGAACGTACCCTTCTTTTAAATCTTCTGAGTACTTTTTCTTCTTTAAATGCACATTGACATTAAGGTAAAGAAATGTATTAATGGTTGGTCAGTTTTCCAAATGTGGTGTAAGTCAGGGTCGGTAGTTTTCATTAAAAGACACCGTCGCAATGGTCAAACTGCGCTTGAAGATGGTTGCTGAGGAAGTTTTGACAGCAATATTTTTTTTATCATCTTCAGCTCTCCACCATCTGAAACGAAAACTATATTTTAGCATTATTGTCAACATCATGTACACAGATATCCAATAAATATATATTAAAAAATTCATAGCTCTGAATTCTAGCATCTCTTTTCCAGTCATTTTGGGCAGTTGGGAGTGTCATAAAAATGAGGGAGACATCTTCATTTGGTTTGGGACATACCTCAAGTTCCTCCCCTCCTGTCTGGAAGGTTCCTATGGTGTTCAGCCCAATATCTGCAGGGTTTCTGCGGGCCCCTGGAAGCCCCTCTCCTCGTCGCCGCCCACCGGACCCCCGAGAGGACAGTGAACTTGAAGAACTGGGGTCTCTTTCCCCACGAGGACTGTGGACGGCTGGGAAAGAGGGACGACTATATGGTAGGATGTCCTCTGAGCCTAAGAGAGAGACAGACAACAGACAAAATGTAATGAACTTCATTTTTTTAGTTCATAAACAAAAGGACTAAATTATTTTACAGGTTACCAAATACATGAACAACCAGTCAGAAATTACAATTTATGTCTCACTGACATTTAGTACACATGTAGTACACGGCTGTGGGGAGGACGGAGGGTTCCAGTACATGCCCATGCTGGCAGCGGCCCGGGGAAGCATGTCGGACATCTGGGCATCAGCCTCAGCCTGGGCGTGCTGGCCCGAAGGCGGCAGCCCAGACGAGTCATCCGTGTGAGATGCCGGACCGCTCTCCGATGCAGCGGCGAGCTCATTCAGCTCGAGGGGCTCCAGAGGATAGGCAGGCTGGCTGTGAGACAAGTCGCTGTTGCCTCGAGCCCAGACGGAAGTCAACGGGCGGTTCGCGGGGATGTACCCGGCGAAGCCGCGCCCACTGCCATCCCCAAATCGCCTCCATCGCCAGCCACATCGTCCTCAATCCCGTGGGAAGGAGGAGCAACGCGGGGGGCAGCTGGAGCGGCGTTCCTTCGGTTGAAGAAAGCCGCGACCACAACGTTGCCATGGTCATGTTCTCGCAATGAGAACATGAACCATCCACAAACGTTGCCTCGGTTTGATTGCAGCGAAGACACACGAGACAGCGCCTGTGGCCGTCGGAAGCGGAGAGCACTCTACCGCATCCAGGAACTACACAGGGGCGGAAAGGCATCTTTAAAAAGACGCGTCCTGAAAAGGACGTTCAACACCTCTGTGTTATTGCTCTTTTAGAGGAAAATACTCTTTTAGAGAAAATCACTCTTTTAACAAACACTCTTAGTTTGCACTGTCGAAGCGCCCAGGGGCAAACTGCACTGCCGTGCAGAGAAGGAGAAAGCCGCTGATGTGCGCCGTATATCCAAGAGCAAATGCTCAAAGGAAGAGGAACAGGTGTGTGACTGGCAGCTCACTGCATACACGACCATCGGCTCCGAAGAAAATTTCTGAATGAAACAGACGCATTTCCCCACCTTTATACCCTTATGTCCGTGGGCGGGACATGCAAATTCTGTCTGCCAACTTCTCATTGGCCTTTTTTCATAGATCAGAGGTATATTCGGCACTCGAGAGACCACTCTCGTCGAAGTCGAGGTGAGCAACAGACGGGGAACCAATAACTTCTGACATGCAAATGTCATTGTGTGCAAATGTCATTCAGCACACAAATTAAATATACCATTTGTCATAGTGTGATTATTAAACCACGAAGGCTGCTACTTAATTAACTAAATATGTAGTCTACATGTGCTACAGACTACATATTTAGTTAATTAAATAGCAGAATTTTTGCACTGGGTGACATAGCGGCCTGCTCTTAACAGTTCTGTAATATTCACTGAAATGATTATAATAATGATAATAATAATACAATTATAATTGTATTATATTTAAGCAATAACTCACATCTGTGAAGCTCTGTTCTGCAGCTTCAATATTGTATTTTGAGGATCGGTATAAAAGCACAACTTTTTCAAAATAACTTTTCAAAAATGCATGTCGAGACGCCTGCATTCAGTTTAATTCGTTGCGTTGCATCTATATTGTTTTTAGAGCAAGTGTCACAAAGACGTTCTGAACAAGTTAAGGCTGCATGAAAGGGACTGTTACATTGTTTCATATTATTCCAGATTGTTCTGTACCAAGCAAAGTTTCAGTAAGGCAATGTTTTTTCCCTTCTGCTTTAGTGTACTGAGGGGCTACCGTGCCTTGTCAAAACTGTATATGTTTACTGATTCAATATAGTTACAAATGTTGGCTACGATGCTAGCATAAAATACAGCCTATTGTAACAGTAGAGGAAAGGAAATTATAAAGACAGTGAGCGATTTTGGGTTTGGGTAGGGTACGGGTCTGTTTCAGGTTTCATTTTAAGACTTATGCAGACCTCTAAGAAGAATGCAGACATTCAAGAACGTTCTGAAAATCATTTTATTAATTTTTTATTTAAATGAATAAAAAAAGTGTATTTATTGCCATTCCTTATTTATCTTATTCACTTTAAAACTGAAGTGTGTAATTTCAGCACTACTGAAGCCTTTTGAACTGAAAAAATAATAACTTCTCAAACAGCTTTCAGAAAACTCTGCCCATATTCTGTTGGTTGTACAAACAGATAATGCCACAAAATGGTGTATTGGTTGAGTCAATGTTGCTGTGTCACACTGGAAAACCTCTAAATGGCTTACTTACAGTTAACTGTGCATATTAATCTGAATTGTTGCTTAGTACCTGGGTGCTGGCGGCTCTTCGCACCGGCAGCGGCCTCTTGCTTGCTGCTTTTCCCTGTTCTCTGACCCCTTTGTAAGTCCTGGGCCTCCTGCCGTTCTGAGGAGCTTGTCCGGGCGCCCTCCCTGAGTCTGGATCCTCCCGAACCAGTTCGCCTGTCCTTGCCATCAGCAGAACTGGATCTGGGGGACATGGCTCCCCATGGACCCTCAGGGATGGTTTTAGCTGGGTGTGTAGGTGACTTAAGCATGGCTGGGGGAGGAATAGGAGGAGGAGGCAGATCTGTGAGGAAACGAGATGGAAAAGTTAAAGGGGATGACCGTAATTTCTGTAGTATTTTAACACCGAAATGACGCACAGTATTTTTCTGTTGACATGTGGATCTTGCGTCAATGTACTGATGCTAGAATTCCTTGTAAACATTAAAGTTTAAATTTAGCAAGCTCGCATCACACTACATTCACACATTTCATTCACACACTTCAGAACCAGGCGCTTTGCTGATTGACACCTGAACTCATTTGTCTGACACTCAGAAGGTGCCATGGAAACACAGCTGTGCCGTTGCGTTGCAAACAGCTACACACGCAAACTTCTTTAGACAGAGGCGTTGTGAGTCAGTCGAGAAATTGTGAATGAAGGTTCGTCACTGTCACTTGATGTCTCAACACTTCCCCTGCCAGTTATTCAGGGTTGTTTACAATTGTTATTCTTGTTAAATACTGTCAAAACACAAGCGTCTTCCGAGCTACAGTATGTGCGAGAAGGACCATTTACACTTGTGCAAGAAACAGCGAGATCTGATTCTCCAAGTAACAAATGTTTCATGTTTTATAACATATTGTACATAGTGCAAAGTATTGAGAAGTGAGTAGTGATGCTATTAAATTAACTACAGTTTTCAGAAGCGTGACAGTAGTTCAGCTGTTTTTAAAACAGTGGTTTTTCCAATAAGTAGCTACTTCTGCCAATGAGAAGCAGAGAAAATTAAACACCTGTTTTTTGTATCACACACTTTACAGCTGACACATAAAATCATCAAAAGTGCTTATGTATTGCTGATTTAAAAAAATGTAACTATAATTTATAATCAGTTTTAAAATAGCTTCACAAACACTGGGAACAAATCAATACAAATTTAAGGATCATTACTAATTTTTTTGTCTCATTACTATAATGTGTCCAGATGTTTTACTTTTAATATGCCCATTACTTTCAAAAGTGATTCTTATTACTATTATTTGTACAATATTACATTACTAAGGGAGGACAAATATGATGTATAAATACTTTACATTTTAATAAATATAATTTTTTGACCATCTTTTTTTGCATTGCGGTAATGAGAATTGGGGGAATGGGGGGTTACTGTGATTAAAATAATGTCACAGTGTAAACAAAAAACACATAATGGCCCAAAAATTGGCTTCATTTTCAATGTGCAAAATCTAGTTTCTTTTGATTTGGGAGTAAAATTGGACCAGGACATTATCATCATCTTCTTCTAAACATATCATCTCTTTATGCTACCCGGCAGACTCAAGAAGCTCGCTGAACCATTAGCACAAAAAAAAAAAGTGCTAAATCGGCCGCTGGGTGCTGTATCAACATTTTTGAACGTTCAAGGTCACAGCACACCTGACATCTTCACTGAATACATGCCTTGTTTTGTCAGGGACCGCTAAGCACTCTTTCATCACTGCATTGACACTCAGCTAAATATAAGAAGGGTCAGTTGATCATGGACAGAGCCAGTTTTTATAACTTGGTGGTGTCTTGCTTAAGTCAGGTGGCAGATCGATGCCAGGGTAAGAGAGAGAGTGTGTTTCACAGGAGGAGAGAGAAGCAGTCAGATTTGAGATGAGGTCTCATTATATAGCAGTTTGTGGTACTGTCCACATTGCCATGAGTAGTTTCCCAGGTAACTGTGAAATAGGGCTTGGCAATATGAAAAGAATATTTTAGTGATAATCACCTTAAAAAAATATTGTGATATCCGATTACATCGTCAGCCTCCCTGCTGAGTGTTGGTGAATTTTTTTGCTTCATTAATTTTGCTTTAAAAAATGTATTAATTTATTGAAACACAAAAAACATAAACAACAGACATTTCTAAATTCAAACTGCACTTTAAACTAAATAACTAAATGATAAATGATCGTTCTTATAGAATTTCTGTTTGTTATGCATTTTGGTAATACAGTTAATGCTGCCTAAAAAAAAATATATAAAACTGAAATAGGTTCAAGGTGAACGTGTCTTGCATTACTTTATTATTCAATCACTTTCTTCTTTGTTACTTTAATACAAAGCTATATATTACTGAACCTGCGCCAACCGCGTGGAAATAAAGCAAACTAAACTCACAGCACTTCCCGAGATGATTGAATATAATTTGCAGCATTTTCATAGATGGCATTATTCTTGCAAACAGTTTTCAGATGAATGAAACTGAAAAAAAGAGTGAAAACGCTTGTTCTACAAGCACACTCTGTACAAACAGCGAATCAGACACAAGCATTGATGGCTTTTCAATTGTCTGTTCTAAAAAATATAATAAAGTGTGTTTCTTCAAGCATGTGTCTTTGTGGCTAACAGCATTTCTTGTCATGTGTCACTCCGAGACATCTAACAGATCGCCCTCCTGTTGCGGTTAGATGAGCAAATTGACATTTGCATGAGGATGAGGAGCTTGAGATCTGGATTCAGTCATGTCGCATTTTGTGGATGGTGGGTGCTAGTTTCACACCCTGGCCACTGTTATATAATAATATAGTAATAATATATTTGTCAACTTCCTAGATCCATGGTTTTGCCATTTCCCGATCATCGTCTGTTCGCAATCGGCATCTGGATCTTTGTAAGACATCGTCCTATCACCCAGACCTACTGTGAAATCGCTAGTAGTTTCAAACCTGTCCTTCTTGCTAAGGTGTGGTCTGAATTACAGCGTGTTTAGTGTATGATTTTTGTGTACACAAATCTTCAGCCATTTATGAAATTGTCCATTACTCGAAATTAGATGGTAGTTTCAAAGCACTAGATCAGGTGTAGTCAACCTTTTTGACATGGAATGCCATTTTTTTTTTCCTTGTCAATGGCTGTGCCGAGCCCAGCATCTTTCAGAATTCCAAAACAAGGAGCTGTCCTTGTATCCTAAACAATAGCTTCGTTGAAAGAAAAAAACTAGGAAAACGAGGGAGGAACATGGATGGAAAGGCTGGCTCTTCTCTCTAGACAGAAGTGGAGGCAGATGAAAGGTTAACGGGGCCTTCTGGAGGAGGATGAGATAATAAGCCTGGTGTCACCCAAAGAACTGAGCAAACAAGAGTGAAATTAACAGAGGCGGGGGCGTGTGTGTGTTTGATGCCTGGTATTTGGGGGGTGGTAAGCAATCTGTGTTTCACATCATTTAGTTTTGAGTGTGTTTATGTGTCTAAAGACAGCAATTTTATTGTTCGGCATGTGGAATACAGTATTTAACCCTCCCACACAATGTAACACACAGTAGGCCTACCAAATCAAATCACATACTCAACAGAAATTCAAACTGACACAGACAGATCAATCTGGGTCTCTTCAGTGGCCCACATCGAACAAAAATTAGGAGAGAGAGAGGTAGCGGAGAGGAGATTAGAAGAGGGGGAGGAAGAGATTACGGGGGGTGAAGGACAGATGAGAGGGGCTAGTGGATTTGATAGAACCAGCCATGGTTTGTGTATCTGACATTACATTTTACTGTCAACACACAAAAACTCAATGCATAAACTCAACTGACTCAATGATGAGACGCAGCTGATGAGAGTCTGTGCATAAATACACACTCAAACACGCATAAATAAACAAACATCCAAACTTTTATATGTCTGTGTAAACGCTTGCTTTTCCAGTTCAACATGTCTCTTGTTCAAGTAAAAAAAAAAAGAGGGTTAGTTACAAAAAATAACAATTCTGACATAATTTACTCACTCCCAGGTTTGGTCTTCTGTGGAAAACAAAAGGAAATGTTAAACCTTAATCACCATTTATTTTTGTTGCATCTTTTTCCATAAAATGAATGTAAATGGTGACTGAGGCTCTAACTTTCAATCTATTATCTAATTTTGTGTTCCATGTGGGGCGTTCCATCATTTCCATCTCTACACACATACACAGAAATGACCTTTCCAATGGCTTTGGCACCTGCTGCAATTTCTTTAGAGTCTGAAGCAGCAATCGTTCCTTATAACTTACTAAAGCTGGATAGTATAGTCCCACATCCTTTCTTTTTTACAGTCCTGCTCAATATATCTGCAGATTAAATGTTTGGTACATGCAGGGGTGTTGGCATGTGTTTTGCTTGCTAGAGCATTGTGGGTGGTCATAAGGGTGTAAGCGGATGCTAAGTTTTGTCAAAAGAGACCACCCCAAGTATCTATAATACTCTGATCACTAGATATGGCATTAGATTTTTTTTTATTTCACCCATTTTTTAGTCCATCAAGTAAAAAATTGTAAGTCCGATCTCAAAAAGTAAAATCTTTCCTCAACAAGCATCCAACACTCTCTCTACCAGTGGACGTACCTTCTGTGTAGACCTCTCTGCGCTGGTAGCCTGAGCAGGTCTGAGCAGCTGGATGTTGTTTCTGTCTCTTTAATGGCCTCCTCTGACCCGGAGCTGCGCTAACGTTACTGTCTGTGGACACTGGGCTGCCTGGACGGTGTCCCGGAGGGAGGTTTTGGTATTTCCGTGCTGCTGGTAAATTAGAAGACCGTGGGTTTGCTTAGTTTAACTCATTCATAAGATGCAGATTTGAATACAAATTAAAACAGACACTGTAGGAAACATATTCTTAATCTGGTTCTTAATCCGAGTACAACAGTTAGCATTATTATTAAACTTCAATAGCATTTAATTAGGCAAATATAAATAGCTTTGATGGGTTTGGTGTAACCTTTAAAATTAAGTCTCAATGGATATAACATTTTCCTGTAATTAACAGAAAAGAAACCCTATTAATATAATAATAATAATAATAATAATAATATATATATATATATATATATATATATATATATATATATATATATATATATATAATTTATTTTGGAGAGCACAAACACAAGTGCATTTCACAAAAAAAGAAGTTTGAATATAGTGCTCAAAATGAGGACTAGAATTATTCAAACGCTTTCCAGTTTAATCATTTGTTTATAAAATTGACATTTTTAGTCAATTATAATTTTTAATTATATTTTTGGCACAGTGTGAAAATTGCATATTTTAAACATTTATTCTCAATGCTGCACACTTGAGTGTAAACGCTTTGTTTTTCCAAACTGAGGCACAGGTCAAATTTGATGTCTGTTGTAACCAAATATTTAATATAATATAAAAGAATAGAATCTGTGAAAATGTGAAAACTCATTTCCAATACCTCCAGACACTGGCAGCTGGCCTTTTCCAGAATGTTTAGCCACTCGTAGCCCAGCATACTCAGCCGCAGCCGCCACGGCCTGGGCGAAATCGGCATCGGTGAAGAAAGATCCATCTGATGAGCTAACAACGCTTGATCGTCCCGATGAAGCGTTATCTTCCTCTGAAGCTGAGCCCCAACCATTAATCATGGACCCGGTCACGGAGCTCTCCAGATCACAGGTGCTGGAGGCTGGGGTCTGCTCGAGCCCTCGCAAGAGAGCCCTCTGCTGGGCTAATAGCTGCTGGTGCGGCTGGGTGTGGTGCTGGTGGACCAGAGCAACCTCCGCATCTGTCTCGTCACCTTCTTCATCGTCCTCCTCTTCCTCAAGGCCATCCGTGTCCAAGCCGAGGGGGCTGGAGATGTAGCCATATGTGTGTGGAGGGGAAAGAGGGCGTGGCGGAGGTGGAGGGCTCACCAAGAGCCGTCTAAAGAGGAAGACATACAGAAATGTCAAGGATCAAAATACATACTATTCAGAAACTATAAACAGCCTATGAATGTTTTAAGAAAACATGCTTATCTGTAAAGTCTATGAGTTGTAGAGAGTGTTGATAGTTAATGGAACAAGTATTGAGGAATTTGAACCTACAACCGAGATTAAAACTTACATCCATGCCACAGTTAGCTCTTGCATGACTTCTTATGTATACTAGTCGTCCAGAAATGTAGTCGACCATTTGGCAGGTCAGTATTTACCCTATGTAAAATATGCTCTGCAGCATTAGCAGTCTTCACCGTTTCTGGCAAATTCAACACTTTGCTAACCCATTGCCAGATTTGAGCAGCTTCCACTGTCATAAATGTAAAAACCTGATTATACTCGGTTACAGGTTCCGTCATGCAATGGGCAACACTTAAGATTAGTTTAAGGGCGGTTCGCCAAAATTTTTGCATGTATTTGAACACTCAGAATGAACTATCAGATGTCTGCTGCTCCAGCATATTTTCTGAATGCAAAGCTCTCCGGGTTCACATTATTTATAATTTTGCGCAAATCCAAATACATGTGAGCGTTACAGGTTATTTATACATAGCTAATTACACACAATGACACTGAGACCAAGATTGTAGACAAAGTATTTTTTCTTCCTGCTGTTGCATTAAGACATTAGCATAACATATGCATACCTGCGCTCGTGTAGACCGTCTGGGTCTTGCAGCATGGGGTGCATCTCCTCCTGCGGGGATGGGGTAAGGGTCGCAGTAGACTGGTGACTATAGGACACAGTGGCAGGGGAGGAGGCCACTCCTCTCACAGGTGGCGTGGGTCCCCGTTCTAGCTCCACCTCTTCCTCTTCCTCCTCCAGCTCGTTAGGTTGCAGGTACATCCGAGAGGGAGGCAGAGGGCACTGGAGATCTGAGTCATAGCTAAAAAATAAAACAATAATGAAAATAGTGTAATTGCAACAATAATGTATGTTTTCAAACTGGTTTCCTGAACACTCCACTGTCTCCCATTGTTGGGGACAAACACCTATTGTTTGAGTCAAACAGAGCAATTTTTGCTAGTGCCACAGAACCACAGTGTTACAACTTTGGGGATATTAACCAACAAATGGCTTATTTATATATATATATATGCACTATAGGTATGCACACTGTGTGTAAACACCTGCATACATGTGTAACCTCACCTGTTGTCCATTGCAAGGGTGTATTCCTGACACATTGGTGGATTAGCTGGAGGAGGGGGCAGCAGTTCGGTCCAATTCATTGTGTTCTGTTTGGCCTGTTTAGATATTCGTCCTCCTTTTTTCTGCCCTTGACTTCCTGTACGGTAACAAACACACAAACAAACAAAACAGAAAATAGTCAGTGCACACATACACACAAACGCTATAGTAACTCTCAGCCCGCAATATCTAAAAATTCATAAACTAATTTTATTGCAAACCAAAACGGCTTTATAACCCCTGGTTCATTTCATTTTCAGATTATTTGTTTGCCGAGCTTGATGCATGTGTGAAATAAATGACACTTTTACACTCAGGAGAAGCGACATTAATGACACCCGCACCATAATTTATGCACTGTAAAACGCTTATGTGCATTATCTCTCTATTCGTAATTAATGTCGCACTCTCTATAAAAAAAAACAAGTAATTTTTCAAAAACTAACGCTCTCCATTGCCCAGAGGAGAGGCAGAGTGAGAGGGCATTAAATAAGAAACATCGAAGGCCAATTAACAGAGAGGAATTAAAATTCAGAGGCAATGAGCTGTGAGGACTTCCATGCACTCAGCCCCTTGCTTTAATTACCTGAACTTCAAATACAATATAAAAATAGATACGATGGATTAAGGCGGCAGTCTTGCATACGTCGCAGAATGGGGCTCATTTATCTTTGTCCCGCAACAAACACTGGCTTTCTGACAACATTATCCCCCTTTCTTTGAGTCAGACGGATGAAAGTCGGAATAATAAATGATGGTGTGGTGAATCACAAAAAGCAGGAGATATCCCCATAAAATCAGAAACATCCATGGAAAATGTGGCAGAAGTCTGCAGGGAAGACGGCTTTAACTAAATTAATTTGGAATAAGGAAGTAATTGTTGTTCCATGTTAAAAATCTGTAGCTGTGCACCGCAGAAAGTGTTTGAAGGAAGAATCAGCCCATTTTGGGTCTTTTTTTCCCTGCAGTTTCACCGCAAAGAGAAAGCGATTTGTAAATGTCCTGTTTTGCATATGATTTCCTGCCACTTAATGTGATGAAAAGGCCCAGAAATGATGGAAATGAAAAAAATTATTAATGCCATAAATTGCAGGCTTTGTCTGGAGTTTTTTTAAATTATGTTTTCTAAGAAAATGGTCAAATTGACAGACAGCCAGATGATGAGAGATAGACAGACAAGAGTAGACTAGGAGACAAGACTAGACCAGGATAGATGGATGGATGGATGGATGGACACAGTAGATGATAGACAGACAGACAGTAGATAGAATGATAGATGGATAGATGGATAGACAGAACGATGGAATAATGGATGGATAGACAGACAGACAGACAGACAGTAGATAGAATAGATAGAGTGATAAATAGATGGATAGACAGACAGACAGACAGACAGACAGACAGTAGATAGAATAGATGGATAGATAGACAGACAGACATGGAATAATGGACGGACGGATGGAAGGATGGATGGATACAGTAGAATTATAGACAGACAGACAGTAGATAGAATAGATAGATGGATAGACGGGCAGTAGATATAATAGATAGAGTGATAGATAGATGGATAGACAGGCATTAGATAGAATAGACAGAGTGATAGATAGATGGATAGACAGACAGACAGTAGATAGGATAGATAGATAGATGGATGGATAGATGGATAGACAGACAGAACGATGGAATAATAGATAGATAGACAGATAGATAGATAGATATTGACAGATAGAGTTGGCAGACAGACTTTGAATAAGATGGATTTTACCAGAGGTGCTGCTTCCCCTGTCCGAGCTGCTGTAGGTGCCTCCAGTGTGTGTGTCCTGGGCCTGGTTATAGGGGATGGTGCCTGAGATGGGGCCCTCACATCGGTAGTGGTCTAAATGGATATAGGAAATGTGTCTTAGCTTTTTAAGGTAATATAAACCAGGCCTTTGTAAAGAAGATTGACTAATATAATATATTTTTTGTGTCTAATAGGCACATAAAAGCTTTTTTATACAAGCAGACACTTTATAATAGAAAGTTTCAGAGCAGAATATATAAAAGTCAAGTGGTTAAAGGTTACATGCGGGTATAGTCAAGCTGTTATGACTTGTTGGTGACGGTTCAATTGTCTACTGACTGTGAAATATCACACCCACACGCAGTTAACTTCATGCAATTCAAGTCAAAAAGCAAACACACTGGCCTTTTTAGTAGTACAATATGAGGCAGCAGATAATGGAAAGCTTTGAGCTTGAGTTACATTCGCCTTTATTTGTACAGTAATCTAAGATCTCTGATTTCACACTGTTCAGAGACATCCGACACTTCTCAACCTCCTCTTTACCTTTATCACTGTCCAAACAGTAAATCAACAGCTATAAATGAGGATAAAGATTACAAGTAGTGCGTAGAGTTGAATCACACAGAAGTGCAACACGAGCAGGCCGTAATGCATAAAAAAAGAGCAAAAGAGAGATGTAAAAGTGAAAGGGCATATGTAAGAATGCCAGAGAGGCCATTATGATTGAACATCTTGAAACGCTTTTATTATTGTCTGGATATGAGAAGACCATAAAACAGCAAGACAAAAGCATAGCAATTTGGCAATGCACCTTTGTAGTTAATCGAGGAAAGCTGAAAAAAAAAACATTTTGATTCTTCGAGAAAAAAGATTTTAATCTTTTGTTACTGAAAACAGAAATAACACCTTACAATCACAGTTTTATGTGTTTCATTGGAGCGTTTGAAATAGGGATGTGCATGAGTAATCAAGAAATCGAGTAATCGTCCTGCACCAGATAGTCGACTATTAATAACACTACTCGAATATCGCAAATTGATTTTCCTTTGCACATTTGCCTGTTGTGGGCAATGCTGAATTATCCTGTACATGGAATATCCTGTACAAATCACACAGTTACAAGTGAGTCCACTAGGGGGCGCTGTGGATGAGTGTCGTCAAGGTGTTGGATGAGAAAACGAGACATGGCAGCGTCATTGTGTGCTTTCAAGCAATGTTCAAGTGTGGCAATACTTGTAATATTTAGATTCTTATTGAATTCTACTGTACTGGTATTTGGTTTACGTTGCAGTCGTGTACCAACGGACGAGGATCTGTTTTTATGGTGAAAAGGAAAAACGAAGCAGTACGAGAAACTTGTAAGCTTGTCAGACCAGTATGTGCATTACATTTGATAAAAAGCCAACTTTTACCACTTGTTTTTCTGAATGATAATGTGAAATGATAAAAATGTCATGGTCTCTATATAAAAGATTTTATATGTGCACTATCCTAATGCCATTAGAATTGGTTTCTATGTAATCTCCGGGTGAGTGCAAATGTTTTTACGGTTATTTTTAAATACATTTTTCTCTTTTCTTTTGTCTGTTTTGAAATCGTTCTTGGTAACGTTTGTGAATAAAAGAAAATATAAATTCCACGTATGTGTCATACTTGATATTTTTAACTGATATTTTAATTTAAGAGTAATTCATTACTTGTTTTTTTGTGGGTTAGAATACTCTAGTAAAAAATTACTTGAAAATGCCCATCCCTAGTTTGAAATACAGCTTTTCCTAGATGTGTGGGAAAAAAAATATCCATCAAAGTATCACAATATTTGACCTTATGATACTGTATCAATATTCTTCATAAGAATCAATAGTTTTATGATTCTTCGTAAAATCTATATATTTTTCACATTAATATTATTGGAAACAATCAAATTGACCACCAATTTGCCAGCAAATGTGGCAGTGCAACATACGCATAAGGTCAGCAAACAAAACTACCAAATTGCAAATTCGAAACGAGCAATGAATATAATGAATATTATATGAAATTAGAAATATTCCTGTTTTATTTGAAAGAATGTCAGTACAGATCATCCATCCGGCTAAAGTGCAAGAGTTTTCGTGTACTGATAAACATGTTCGAACCAAAGTATTCCTTCAAGTTTTTCTTTTTTTACAGACACAGACATGCCTATGCTCTGTGCTACTTCTATGTCTCTATGAATTGCCGCAAATCACCAAAGTCCAATGAAGATGAAAAAGAAAAAAGTGAGTAAAAGATTGCAATACACTAAACAAAGAATCACAATTTTAGCATAACGCAACAAAGATATTTATATAATATCTTATCATTAGGTGCCTGCATACTCCCACCCCTAGTCTTGGTATCACTTTTTACAAATTATATATATATATATATATATATATATATATATATATATATATATATATATACAGACAGCCAGATGATGAGAGATAGACAGACAAGAGTAGACTAGGACAGACAAGACTAGACCAGGATAGATGGATGGATGGATGGATGGATGGATACAGTAGATGATAGACAGACAGACAGGAGATAGAATAGATAGATGGATAGATAGACAGACAGAACGCTTTAGAACGAATAAAAATGCTTTAACTTTCTGGGGTCCAGTCACCCCAGACCGCAAGGAACTCCACAAACTCACCCTTATTCAGTTTGTTTTGTTCCATGACATTGTACTGAAGTGGTACATTGATGTCAGACTGTTTCTGAGGGGTTCCCTGGCTTCCCTTCCAGCTTTGTTTCTCATTGAGGTCAGCACTTCCTCCTCCACTTCCTCCACTGCTGCTGTTCACATTGTTGTTGGCCAGGCTGGATTGGATGAGTTGTGTGGTGGCGTAGGGCGTAGGTTGACCACCGGGCCCCACAAAACGTCCGTCCTTTAGGTTGGGGCTGTTGAATGTCTTCATCTCGTTGATCTTGTTTGAGAGATCCACGTCACTGTAGAGACCCGTGTCTGGAGCCAGGAGGTTGCTCGCCTTGTTGTCTATCTGGTTGCTGTAGTTGGCGATGCAATCGGCTGGACGATAGAAAAGGGATTAAACATTTCTAATCTAAAAGGATTTTAGTATGCTGTTTAGGATCTGGGCAAAGAGCCTCTGTGGTTAAGAGTTTTTTGTGACCTGTATAACAGTGGCGTGCACAGGGGGGGGCCGGGGGGGGGGGGGGCTCAAGCCCCTGCCCCTTTTGTCTCAAAATGTATTGTGCCCTTTTCTGATAATTGTAAATAATAATAATTATTGTTATAAATATTATAATAATTAACAATACACTTACACACCCTTGCCACTAACAATAATAATACAAACAAATATTATATATTAAAAAAAATTCACGCAGAAGTGGTAGGCGGAGTTTCCTTTGCAGCGCCTCTTACGCATTTAACGGTTCTGGTACGCACTACGCAGCAGTTCGCGCGAGTCTTCACTACACGAGCAGCAGGTAATGGAATGTCACAGTAATGATAACAAATACAACTTTTGATTTAAATGTTTTAGTAAATGCTGAAGAAGTGAAGTTCATTATTAGTAATGTTAACTAATTTAACTAATGAAACCTTATTGTAAAGTGTTACGTAAGGGACAATGTATAGCGAGGCGGTTGTTATAGCGAATACAAACCCGACAGGCTGATTATGACCCCGACGCGAAGCGGAGGGATCTTGAATCAGCCCGAAGGGGGTTGTATTCGCTATAACAACCGCCTCGCTATACATTATCCCGCTTATTACATGGCTACCTACCAAATAATCAATAATTTGACACAAAATATTGATTTAAAAAGGAGTTTATTGATTTAAAAACGATTGTATTGCTTCTGCTAAAGAAAATAGTCCGTTCCGTCTCTGAACTGCGTCCATGGCAACGCTCTGTTTTTCATGGCAACGGTGTGTTATACTTAGCAGCGGTCTCTTGTCAAGAAATATTATATATCGAATATATATCGCATTCTACATTGGAATTCTACCAAGCCATGTAATAATGATTCATGATAGCTAACACTTTCATACATATAATACATACATTAAATTTACAACATCAACAAAACTAAAAATGAATTTTCCATAACTACCTTTTGATTCTCACTGTTTTGTTTGGTAAAGTAAATAATATTTAGTAATATTATCATAATTTCCCTATTTTCATTTGATGTGTTATGCATTCTAATTGTATCAACATATTTTCTTAGAATGCCAAGGAAAGAAAGAATAAAAACAAAAAAAAATCAAGGAACTCTCTGATGCAGCCAAAGGAAGCATCCCTCTCACAATTTGGCTGAAAAAAGAGAATAAAAATGCAGGTACTGTTAAATTAAACTTGTATTACAATCGTAAAAAAAAAGTTTACACTTGAGGACAATAACAAGTGTTTATTAAAGGAATAATTTTCCCAAATTGATAATTTACTTACCCATATGCAGTTCCAAACCTGTCTGACTTTCTTCTGTGGAATATTTTAAAACATTGTTTTATTCATATATTGAATGCCAGTGGGGAACAAAATTGAGTCCCCATTCCTGTTCATTATATGGACACAAACACATTAATTATATAATCTAGTTTTATTCCCCACAAAATAAAAAATCTTAATTTTGGGGCGAACAATCCCTGTAAAATATATATTTTTTTTTATAGAGAGTTGCAGTTCAGATAAGGAGAGTATTGATGAAGAGATTCAAGGGAAAGCAGATGAGACAAGAGAGAAAGATGAAGGAGAGGTTAGAGCCAATGAGGAAGAAAGTGAGATGAGTCAGGAAAGGCAAGTAGACATTAGACCAAGTGAGGAGGAAGGAGGAGAGATAACAGAGGAAGGCGCTGCAGAAGCAGATACTGAATATCAGGTTCTGAATTCAAAAGCACCAGAAGTTTACCCATCCTTGATGGCCTTACAGTTTCCAACAGACCCAGCTCATGTTGATCAGCATCAAATTAAAGTTGATAGCAACTATATACAGTTCTGCTGCTCTTTTGGACCATGTCAACCAGTATCTGACTTTCCAAAAAATCCTCAAGGACGGTCTTTTCAGAGCCAGTGGTATGCTGGTAACAACTGGCTAGAGTACTCTGTGGCAAAAGATGCCATGTACTGCTTTAGTTGTCGTCTCTTCTTGACAGAAGAAAAGTTTAAAGCCAGAACAGCATGGAGAACAGCTGGAGTTGTTAACTGGAGGAAGGCTGTTGAAAAGATTCATGAGCATGCAGCCACTGAAGCCCATATGATCAGTATGGTGAGGTGGGCCAACTATAGAAAGGGACCTTTAGTTGAAGCTTTTAAAGCTCAGGCGGCAGAATGCGAGTTACAAAGTGAAAAGGAAAGACAGAAAAACAGAGAAATCCTGTTTCGGTTGATAGACATCACGGTATATTTGGCAAGGCAAGGACTTGCATTTAGAGGCCATGATGAACGTAGCACCAGTTCAAACAGAGGAAACTTCCTTGAGCTTGTGCACCTCCTAGCTGAATATGACAGTGTCCTCAAAATGCATCTCGAGTGTATCCAGGTGATTCAGTCACATAAGAAGAAGCCACAGGTGACACTTTTATCCAACAGGACCCAAAATGACCTAATAAGATCTCTTGGAACACAAGTGAGGAATGTAATTCTAAAAGAGATTAATGAGGCCAAGATATTTTCAATTCTTTTGGATGAAACTACCAATGTTTCACACTCAGAGCAAGCATCCTTTGTGGTCCGGTTTGTCCATGACATGCAAATAAAGGAGCGCTTCATCCAAGTGTGTCAGGTAAAATCAACATGTGGCAAAGACCTAGAGGAAGTGGTAATGACCCTACTTTCAGAAAATGGATTGAACGCTGAAAATATCCGGGGTCAAGGCTATGATGGTGCAGCTAACATGAGTGCTAGTTACAAGGGGCTGCAGGCCAGAATTCAGAGCCAAAATGAAAAAGCACTATATGTGCACTGCCACGCACACTGTTTAAACCTAGTGTTAGTGGAGACTGCTAAATCAAGCCCCCATTTTGTGCGTTTTTTTAATTTGGTAGAGAGGCTCTACACTTTCCGGTCTTCTTCTAGCAAGCGCCATGCTGCATTCACAGAAATGCAAAAATTGTTATATGCTGGAGAGAAAACCTGGGAATTAAAACGGCTGACTGACACACGCTGGGCCTGTCGAGAAAATGCCTTAAAAGCACTGCAGAAAGTCCTTTTTGCAGTTATGCAGCTGTTGAATAAAATGTCAGACAGCAATCCACCAGATCCAGCTGCAGGTGATGCTCTAATGTTGTTTCGCAGCATTAATTTTGAGTTTATGCTTTGTTTGGAGGTGGCCACCCCAGTGTTTCAGGAGACTGCTGTTGCATCAGCTGCTCTTCAGCGTAAAGATATGGATTTGGCAGTGTCATACACGGTGGTGGAAGGAGTGCTAAAAAGGCTTCAGGAACTGAGGTCAGAAAGTGAATTCAAAAATGTCTTTGAAAAAGCAAAGGAGAGGGCTGAGGTAGCTGGAATTGAGTTTGCTGACAAAATACCTGGTGAGACAAGACCCAGAAAAATACCTGCAAAGTATAAGTACAGTTCCAAGTCAACAGGAGAAGACCATCACCCTGAGAATCTGGAGGAGTTCTACCGAACAAGGGTATATTACACCTTTTTGGATACCATTACTCAAGAGATGTTCAGACGATTCAAAGGAAAGGATAATAGTTCAACTGGCATTATCCTCAAAGGCTTACACAGTCTGACAGTAGCATCCAAATGGTCAAAAGGAGTGGAACCTGGTGATGTTGAACTTGTCAGAACAGTTAGCAAGTTCTATGGGATTGAGGAAGAAAAGACCTTCACAGAACTTAGTGTTTCATGCATCCTACTCCTTCCCCAAAAGCAATGTGCAGGAAATGCTAAAGTGCCTAAAAGACAATGAGATTGAGTCTGTCTTCCCCTCTCTTTCTCAACTCCTTAAAATATATGCAACATTACCTGTCTCCACATCTACAGTTGAACGGTCATTTTCAAAGTTAAAGCTTGTGAAATCCAGTCTTCGAAGTCTTTGTAATGAAGAGAGGCTCTCTGACCTACTGCTGCTCTCCATCGAGCGAGATATTCCAATTAATCGTGAGGAAGTCATTAATATATTTAAAACCACAACAGACAGACGGGTACTGCTTTAAATACAGGTGATTTATTTAATAAATAATTGCATTTAAATTCTGTAAAAAATACATTTGATTGTTATTTAAAGTATTTTTTTTTTTTAGTGCCCTTTTTGGTCCCTCCGCCCCTGCCCCTGAGGAGGTCTGTGCACGCCACTGCTGTATAATACTGATCATATCATATTTGGCTAGATTTTTAAGATGTACTATAGGACAATGTAATTGTTGTCTGATGGTAACTGACATGAGTTGTCAAAATATTTGCATTGGAAATCATAGCTTGTTGCCAATTCTGAACTGGACCTGATACTAAAGCACTGTTCTCAAACCTAGTGATCTACCTTGCTTCCTACATTGGAAGCTGCATTCTAAGGTAGCATCCTAAAGTCATGGAACCTTAAGTGACCGATCTGGAACACCCTAAATAGGCAGCAACACAGAGTGCCAAACAAAAAGCACTCAGCATGGGAGATTCGACTTGTTAAGGATAAATGTGACACTGCTTTACAATTTGGTCAAAATTAAGCTACTTAAAACAGCCCTCATGCAGGAGCATGTCTATGATGCATTAAAATGCAGCCTCTGCAGGCAGCATACTAGGTTTTAGAACAACGTGTTATTGTGGGTTTTGAAACACTGGTCAAACTGAAGTGGTTTTAAACAAAGGGACATATATAGAAACTAAGAAAGTAAGCGCTCAGCGAACACACCGTGGTAGACACTAGGTTGGCTTAAATATATGCTAATTACCTGCATATCAAAGATAATGATGTTTTCGGAAGAAACACAAGCTAAAATCCTAACATCAACAAATTAAACCACAAATTCTGGGATAACTTGGATTACTTGAAATTCAAATACTAAGATAACACTCTTTCCGCCAAAACCCCTCAGTGCTTACACTATACAGTCTTTCTTTTACTTCAACAGCTTCGTCTTCTCGCCCATGACACAAGCCAAGCATGTCACTCTGAGTTTACCGAGCAGCCAAAAGAAAGGCAGCCCGCCTCATCAAGCAGGATGTTCTAACACGTCCAAATCAAAAGCCTCCGAAAAGAGGAATGCTGTGAAAGACCATCCTCTGACAGATCCAATTTTCCACGGCTCATAAAATATTCAAATCCTCCACAGGATCTGAGTGAGCAGCTTGGTGCGTAAATACCAGGGCCTGCCATTGGTTGGGTGTTGCGTAGCTCGTGTTTCCAAAAGAAGGAACGGCTCGCCACTTCAAACATCAACGTATCAATGACAAAAGATTCTCCGGAATGAGACCAACTAAGTTGTTTTTTCCAGAGAAGCCCTGTGAGTACTGATCCATTTAATATCCTGGAGATTTTTTTGTATTTGGCACACCAGGCAAGCGGCTGTCAAGCATTTTAAAACGTCATGCCGTGAGAACCACTCAAAATGTATCCTTCATTCCTCCTTTGACCAAGGCGACAAGGATAAAATCTAGTGTTAGTGAAAACACAACCCATAAACAAGAATATCAAAGGTAAAGCAAAGCTGTTTTGAAGACTTATACAAATTTCTTCATGGTATGTCCAAACATAATGCCTAAACCTCAGGTCTAACCATGGATATGGCATATAAGATCGTAACTTCAATAGAAATGCATTTTATAAAGGTATTAGATACATTTAAGGGTCCTTTTATGAATGAAATACCCTGCCGCATTAGCCAACAGCTTAGTCTCACCAGCTGATATCTCAGAACAAAAGCTACTCTTAGTGATGCATGTATATTCATAGACTGGGTATATTAACACCACTTTGTCACTTTCAGTGTCTGAGTCGCTAGACTCAGACACTGTCCCTAGTCTCTATTCTGGGACTCTAGAGTCAACCAGGCTTCCTTTGTTTTTAAAGTAACTTGGTGACTCCTGAAATAATGCCATCTGGGGGTGTTCTGTTTCCTCTCTCTTAGGTCTATTCTGACCTCTGAAATAAGTCTAAAAATAAGTGAGCACTTAGAAAAAATTGCATTAACGGTGGTATTGAAATCAGTTCGCTGATTGGATTAGCTGAAATACGACCTACAGGGTCTTTTCAACAAATAGCCTTAAACATTTACATTCAAACAATTCACATATGCAGTTGTCTTTAACAAAGAAAGGAATCAATACTTATGCTTATGCAATGTGTTCCATTCAACTCACAAAGTCGATATTTCCAACCTCCAAAATGGAAAAGAATGGAACTTGTTGCCAGAAAACTTGAAAACTTGAACTTAAATCAACAACAATGATTTCACCGAAAAGCAGGTCTATAATGTTACGTGAACATGGCTAACAACTAACTGACTAACTAATATTTAGTGTGTAAGTCTGTGGATTTTTCCACCTGTTTTATTGTTTGCCAGGTGTAATCGATTAGAAAAGTTAATGCCTAAAGCCTGCTATACACTGTAGGATTTTTACAGTACTTTAGGATTGTTGCTTGTCAGACTGTATGATATGAACGCATTGATATTGCCATGGCACACTGTGCGACATTATGTCAGACAGTGCAATACACATTGTAGCCGATTGTGGTCCCAATCATCCCAATTAGTGAAGAGACTCACTTATGGGAGCATTGCGGAATAGAGCGTTGCGGAATAGCCTACAGCATTAATTAGCTGCCACAGGCAAATATTCATTGTGAAAAAGACTTGTGGCCTGAAAAATGACAAACTTCTTCATTCACATAGGGGAAAACAAAAATGGTGGGTTACTGCATGTCTTTCTCCTCTTTTAGATTAGTAGGCAAAATTTCGAAAATTCATATAGGCTGATAATATATCACGCTTGAAAATGGAAAATTCACAAACATGACATAGCTTTCTATAATTGTCTCCAATTGTATACGCTGATTTGGATTCAAATGTCCCATAAATACTTACCAATATAAATTGTTCAAACCCTTTTCTTTTCCAGAGTATGTTGACATATATAAATGTATATATGCATGGGCACACCAACATTTGCCTTACGACGACAGAAATCCTTTAGGATTCCCGAAATTTGTCTCAGTTGGACAAAATCGTAATGTGCACTGGGCTTAACTCATTAACAAGCCACACAATTTTAGGTATCATTTATGTCTGCAGCACAATCAATTAATTTGTTTGTTTAAATCCTTAAGTATGGCATCAATGTATAACTTTGTTTAGAGTATTTCACTGAATGATTTGTCTTGATGTTGGAAATAACGAGTTGGAACGTGCAACATTTGTCTTTGAATGGACCACAGAGTCTTAGTACACCATACCTTTGAGAAAATAGACACAATCTTGCTCACACACTCACCTGGGCGGCTATAGGTGGCTAGGTTGCTGTCGCTGTTGCCATTGCTGCCGGTGCAGCAGTTGATGGTGCAGTCGTTGTGATTGGAGCAGCTGTTTGGCCAGGTGTCTGCCAGCCAGGGCTGAGTGGCCGTCTCACCTATATTCAACAAACCCGGCCTGAAAAAACACACATACAATCAGATTTATTTAATCCTTTAACATGGACATTGGCACAGTGTCCAAGAGGGTTTGATGACCAAGATTAGAAGTGTTCTGTGCTGTTTATCCATTTGTATTGATTCAATAGAGGACAGGAAAAATTGGAAGGAGAACAGGTTTGGGAAATACTTGGGAAAACAAAAAAGTGTCATAGTCAACAAATTTGTTGTAAAAACACATTTTGCTTGAGGAAAGGTTTTTTATCATGCAAACTCTCAAAGTGTTTAACCAACAATAATAATACAAATATTGAGTTTGCTTGACTTGCTCATGGCTAATGACACTGTTTCCCTGAGGCCTTATGACCGTTAGATCTCTGTGTGGATTACCCAAATGCTAGAGAACATTTCTGTTCCAGCCTGGGGAATAAAACAACACAAATCAACCAAGCCATTGATGAAGAAAGGAGCCCAGAGCTCTATGTGCATGCTAGTGTGTCACAGTCTATCACGGTGATCTCAAAAGCTTGAAGAGGTTCAGGATAAACACATAAATGAATACGTTCAGAACTGCTCAAAGTAAAGCGCAACAGAATTGAGATCCTTAAGTTATTCTACATTTTTTTTGTTCCACCAACACCACAAAAAAAAAAAAAAGAGTTATTTATATTTTTCCAAAATATATTTAGTTAATGATACTTTATTATTGTTATTATTATTAATAATAAATATAAAACACAAATTAAAATGGTTTAATAAAAAACAAAAAATAATAATAATATATGTATTATTATTTTTTAAATAATATTATTTAATTAAATATGTACTATTATTAATTATGAAACAAACAAAAAATATTAATATTATTATTATTATTAATAATAATTAATATATATAATTTGTTTAAGAAAAATATCTATTTATATATTTCATTAAAATGTTTTATTACCTACATGTATTATTAATATAAAACAGATAAATACAATACAAAACATATATAAAAATAATCATGATAAATGTTATTTTTGTCTCTTGAGCCCTGTTGCAGTATGTTATAGACCAACAGTTCAGCTCACATTAGAAACCAGAACCACAGCGATTAAAAAAGAGAGACAAGGGAAGATTTTTCCAGGGATGGGCTTCAAAGACACAAAAAGCACATCAAAGCCAAAGTTTTGTGTAATGAATCTTCAATGTGATTCCTCAAAGTAAACGGCTTCCTCTCTTGCCGTTTCCCTGCAGCAGTGCCTGCTTTTTCTTGTACCTTTCTAACAAAACCCAACTGTGCCTTTTAGCTTCAAAAAGGCTAAAATCTTTCCTGTATACAAGGGCAAAGCAGCGTGCAATGAAAAGACAGACATCAAAAGACAATGCTTAGAATACATAATGGGACAATACTAAGTACCCTATCTTAAAGGGATTCTCTTCAGAAACTATTCAAATGTATGTTGACATATATAAATGCATATATGCATGGGCACACCAACATTTCTACACACATTCCAGAGTTATTCATTGCAATTAGTTAAAAGTGTACAATGTCACAAATGACTGAATTAACACTAGCAGAAACATAGGGCTTGTGTCTCATTTATGGTTCTGCAGGGCACTGTCTCAATGCACAACATCCAAAGCATTATTGCAATGACAAAAATGCCCTCTAGTGTCAATAAAATGCAACTACAATTGCAAGTACACACCCGCCACGTAGATTTTAGTGGTTGAAAAACATATACATTGAAATTTGAATTTTAAGGTGGTTAACAACTAAATGTGTACCTTCCCGCACTGCTCACAGCCTCTCCTCCTCTCTGATAGGCCACTGCAGAACAACAACAACAACAACAAAAAGTACATTAAAAGAGAAAAAACAACAAAATAGATAACAAAACTGTCTCATTATGTTTTTTTTTTTTTTATATATGCACAAGACCGAATGAGATTTGAAAATTTAAGTCTATTCCTCAGACAAAGCTATCATCTGGCTTCAGAAGACTTAGAACATAGCACACAAGTCATCCAGACTACTTATATGACACATTCATGGTGTTTTTTGGAAGTTGACAGACTCAAGTCATTGTCTGATTTTGTCAGGTCATGAGGGTGAGCAAATGGTGACAGGATTGTCATTTGAACTATTCCTTTGGGATGAACTATTCCTTTAACACAAAGGCTACAAATGCTAATGTTGTTTCTGATTGGCTGCAGGCGTGACACAACTTAAAAAAAATTATTTAAGTAAAAGTAAAGTCAAATATGTATTTAAGATTTAATGTAAAGTTGTGGGAAATTAATATTTTTTTGCAATTACAACTGAAAACAAGCAAAAAAATGAACCCACTCTCTCTGTGTCCCTATCAATCTTTCCCACCCCTCCCTTCTCTCATCACTTTAATAAAAACCTCTCAAAAGCAGGTGTCAACAGTGGCTACAGAAATATAAATAAACTATTGTGACCAACAATCGTGAGATGTGTATGAAAATATGAAAAGGCCTCTTTGTTATTTGCTGGTATGGTAAAATCAAGCCAAGTTCACAGCCAATCAACATGCTAGGACGGGTCATCTCTCTCTGTGTGTCTAATTGGCCACAAAACTTCTGATGTCACCGCCGAGGCGTTAGAGAGGCGCTGTAGCTTTGATCACCTCTGCCAGTTCTACCAGCCCTCTTAAGTCAAGCACTCTCTTGTAAAAAAAAAAAAAAAAAATCAGTCTTTTACTTGCTCTCATGTTGTTTCAAACCCGTATGGCTCTCTTTTTTCTGTGCAGCAAAAAGGTGAATTTCTGAGGAATATCCTGGCCTCTCTTTTCCATACAGTACAAGTGAATGGGAAGTGGTCACTGTCAAGGTATTGTAGGATTATTGGCATTGAATGGAGTGAGGAAGGTGTGATTACCTGTGGGTGTGAAGGTGAAAGAGGGAACTGCAGAACAGAGGGAAAAAAAAAGCAAATCATGAGATTCATAATCATGATACAAAATATATTTAATTACATTCTGTGTTTTCTGAACTGTAAATGGTCTGCACTTCTTTTTAACCTTAGCGGTATTCAAATCGCTTTACAATGCATCTCATTCACCCATTCACACACACATTCACACATTACTGACGGCAGAGCAACAATGCAAGGTGCTAGCCTGCCATTGGGAGCATCTTGGGGTTCAGTGTCTTGTGGGCCGGAAATCAAACCACCAACCCGGCGATTAGTGGACAACCTGCTCTATCACCTGAGCAACAGCCACTCTGAACTGTGTGGTTTTACAGTTGTGTGTATGTGTGCTTGAGATAGATATATATATATATATATATATATATATATATATATATATATATATATCAATCTCTCTCTCTCTCTCTCTCTCTCTCTCTCTCTCTCTCTCTCTATATATATATATATATATATATATATATATATATATATATATATATATACACACACACACACACATATGTTTTAAAATACAGTATATATGAATGTTTAAGTGAAAGTGTATTTGTCATTTTGCCTTTACTAGTTAATTTAAAAAAAAATTGTAGTCTCTCAATGTTATAAATATTCAGTAAATGATGGAAATGTTCAGTTAAAGCATCCTCTGTTGATATCGGATGGTAAGGTTTGTGAAAAGCTATACACGGATAGGGCGCTTTATCAACTTTGACTTAAATTTGTCATAACACATGCCTCAATTTGATAGAAATCTACTTTCTTTCATGTTGATCAAAGTCTCCATTGACCAAGAACATGGCCGATGAGGGCAGAATCATTCTTAAAATATATGGGGTCAGAATATATTAAACAGCTCATCAGAAACATCAAAGTATTCTTGCAGGAAGGTCTTGCTCGCATCTCCGTCAGACGTGTTTTTACTGGCTGCGTTACAACCGGTAGATCAGAATTCAACACCTGCTGTCTTCACCTTCTCATCTTTGCCTATTTACAGGAAAGCAACCTATAAAATTGTCAGCCACCGTCATCCCTTTAAAACGACATGTTTATCGGCGGTGCTTTGAGAAAAGATAGATTGAGGCATTTTGATGATTTTGTCCTGTGGGCATGAAGATTTTGAAGCCAAAGTAGATTGACACTCGTCGAGCCAAATGCTGCATGGGAAAATAATAATGTGATGGATGATAAATAAATCAAATCTCAGAGGAAACTAAATGACTGGCAGGGCTCGCAAGGAGAGGTCTGGAGATGATCTCGCTGCTGTAGGTAATTGAATATCATTCCAATACATAAACACACAGATTTACTTAGCTATCTACACTGAAAAAAAAAACATTTTTTTAATCAATATTTTTGTCTTGTTTTCCCAGTAACAATATATAAGCATCCTTAAAAGAAGATAAATTGAGTTGGAGAGCAAAACTGTGTCAATAAGGCTTGTTTTCAGATAATTTGTTTTAAATTAAATGTATTTTTCCTACTCAACTGGCAAATAGTTTTTTGTGTTTAAAGCTTTTCATGTCAGATTTATGGCTGAAACAAGGATATCTGGCAATACATCTAAATGAACAAATGATAAATTCTCTGAAACAAATCTTAATAACTAATGTGATTTTGCTTCTCAAGTAAATGTATCTTGTTTCAAAAAATATATATATAGTACTGTGCAAATGTGTTTACAAAAGCATTTGTCTTAAGATGGTTATTTATATCTTCAGCTTTAGTGTGTCAATAGGAAATATAAATGTTAGACTCCCAAACATTACTTTTGCAAATAGAAAAGATTAGAATAGAAGAACATGGAGCCCTGCGACAGACGTCATGGCCCCCCACTGAACATCGAATGAGTTGATGTTAGAAGAAATGGTGACATCTTAAATAGATAGAAGAACTATGGGAATTCTCCAAGAAACTTGGAACATCCTATCTGCCAACACCAAGAAAAACTGTCCAGGTGTACCTAGGAGGATTCATGCTGTTTTGAAGGCAATGTTGATCACACCGAATATTGATTTAACGGTTTTATGTTTACTGGACTTTGTATGACATTAAGTTATAAATGAAAACTATTTATGGCAATATTTTTGAAGACGTCCTCACTATGCAACATTTTTCACAAGTGCCTAAAACTTTTGCACAGTACTGTATTTTATTTACTCTTATTCTATAGCTCATATTCACCGGAAAACAAGACCGAAACACAGATAAAGACAATGATGTCCTTGATTCAACGTCAACCAAAAGTGCAAGTCGTAACTTGTTCATGTGCACAACAAAAAGTTCTTCTTCCATTACGTTACTATTGTACACACAGAAGTTATGGGCTAACAGCATTTAACTAATAAACAGTAAACTAATCACATGCAATCAGAAATAAGAACTTTTGTTTTGGTAGGAACTGACTTTCATGCGAAATATCTAAAACAAGCCGCCTATCAATCTTGTGCAGTTGATAGATCAAGATGTTGTCGAGTCATCCTGCTAAATGAATTCAGGTGCTCTCAACCTTGAAAAATGGACATATTCATTTAGTTTTTCATTGTGCTCTTGCGGTCGACACGTTCAATTAACTTGAATGCGGCCCAGCCTTCGGAGTCTATGAATGCTAAGACTAATGAATAGCTTGGATCTTTTCCTTTTAGACTCCTGCCAGTAAACATTCCATTAGCAACATGTCCTTGAGACATGCTAGCTAGCACACATCAGAAAAAAAACACCATTGTTCTGTTCCCCATCTCTGTCATCTCTTCAAGTGAAAGAGAAAAGTGAATGAAAGCAAACGCGGCTCTGAATTCTGACTGGCATGGCTCAGCTGTGATTCATCAGCGTCAAAAGAGGAAACTGTATGGAAAAATATGGAATTCTATGTCAACGACCCTGAAGGCAAGGATCAAACTCATCTAAATTAGGAAAATGGGAGCAATTTACGAAAAACCTTCAGTATTCCCACACTAGGTTTAATAAAAGACCTTGACATTTGGGATTAAACCTGAGATTAGAGAGTACAAACGCAAGCAGCTGTAAAGCTCGGGGCAAAACATTAAACCAGAGACACTTCGATGACGGAACTGTATTCAGTCTATTATGGCTGTTTTGTGACTGATGTTGTCTGCTACTAGAGAGGATGAAAACAACATTATTTGAGCTTTAAAGTTGTTTAAATCGTCGTTTTTATGGTCCTTTTAGGGTTTTAGTGTTTACGGCGTTACGTCATCATGGCAACAAAGTTGTAAAATTGGATAACTTTACACAGAAAAGGTTAGCAAGCAATTTTATTTATGTTAACACACATATTGTTTATGTCTTGTGGCTATACTTTTGAAAAAGTGAGTATTTTAACGTTTACGGATTGGCCCCATTCACTTCCATTGTAAGTACCTCACTGGAACCCAGATTTTTGCCATTTTTCTCCCCAATATGGAATTTCCAATCCGCTCTAAATCCTCTTGGTGGCGTAGTGACTCGCCTCAATCCGGATGGTGGAGGACGAATCTCAGTTGCCTCCGAGTCTGAGACAGTCAATCCGCGCATCTTATCACGTGCCTTGTTGAGCGTGTTACCGCGGAGACATAGCGCCTATGGAGGCTTCACGCTATTCTCCGCGGCATCCACGCACAACTCACCACACGCCTCAAAGAGAGGGAGAGCCACATATTATAGCGACCACGAGGAGGTTACCCCGTGTGACTCTACCCTCCCTAGCAACCGGACCAATTTGGTTGCTTACGAGACCTGACTGGAGTCACTCAGCACACCCTGGATTCAAATGTTTGCAACTTTTGTTGTAACCGTTTTATATTACAACCTTTAAATTACTGTGCTTACTATTGCCAAGATTTTAGAATTACCAACAACAACTGCATTACACATAACAGTAGCCTAAAACAATGTCTTATCAGCTATTAGGCACTTTGTTTAGATTAATTAATAGCCTTTACGGCCTTGGTGATGTCAGCAACTAAGGTAAGTCATTTCAGAGCACAGCAGAGCAAGTTATTACATTTTGATGAATATTTACAAAAAAAACCCCACATTTTTCTTTGTAATAATGTGCAATGATAAAACAAGTAAAAAGGGTAAATTAGATTTTTGACTTTTGACCCCAGTAGAAATGTGCATTAATGACCTTTGCGGATACCAGCGTAGCTGCTGCTAAGGCCGTTCCTTTTCTTACGGTGACGGTACAGCCAGATGCTGAAGACCATGAGAATGATCCAACATGCCGCACCAATGCCCGCGATGAATGCCGGCTGCCGAACCACATCTGAGATCTGCTGAGAAATCGTGTTTTCCACATCCAATGGCGAAACCATACGACCCGAAGAGTCTGGGACAAAAATGCGAATAGAAGGACATATGAGATATATAAACAGAGGAAGGGCATCGAAAAAATTATTATCTGATACACTTAATTTAGATTTTTTTCACCCATTTCACTTTATTCAGATCACTGAAAAAGATACAGCACAAAATAAATAGCACACTTCTCCTCAATAAGCCACACAAATTGAGGCATCATTCAAGTCCATATAAAAACACAATTTAGTTTTGCTCAGAGCTGTTTATTTCCTCTATTAAAAGTAATATCTATAGTATGATTAATTTAGCAATTTATGCTAATTAACGACTCAAGCTAAATTTGAACTGGAATAAGACTTGAATACAATGTAAAACGAGAGCTCTGTTTCTATATTTTATGAAAATGAATTAAAAATGAGTCTGTGTGGAAGATTTTTTCTTTTCTTTTACATTAAAGAGAGCTTGGGTTGTCCCCCCAAAAGAAATGTCTTTCTGTTGACTTGTTTCTTTTTTCATCTTTCGCCCTTCCTCTCTTCGTTTCATGTGGGCGTCACTTTCATCTTCTTGTAGAATATTTTCACTCTGTTTCTTGCAGCTGGGGGCACAAAGGTTCCCCGAAACTTGTATTCTCCTCTATGGCTGGGTGATTTATTGAAAACTGGTTTTCACAATATATATACGTAATGAGTTTGTTGAAGTGAAGATCATAATGATTTTAATGCACTTTTTATTTGCCTATTAGGTTTCCAAAGGCTGCGTCAATATAATAGTTTCATTATTCTTCCTTGTCTAGTCATAAAATATGAGAGCGTTTAAGTCAGAAATATTAACATCTAATTTTTACCCCAACAAATTTTACAACTTACAATTTTTTTTGTTTTTAAAAAAAAAAAAAAAAATTACTTAAAATTCCTTGACATGGTATCTGAAAATACACAAAAAAATGTCAACCATTTTCTTCAAATTGCATTTTCACTTCTCTCAGATGAACACATATGTGGATGTGTGTTTGCACACTAAAAGTCCTCGGACACACACACACACACACACACACACACACACACACACACACACACACACACATACACAATTGTGTGTTGAGAGCCCTTTTGTGATTCGTCTCTCCATGTACACTCTTTGAGGAATATTTCAAGATCTACTTACCATATCATGTTGTGATTGGGCTCGTTTGAATCGGGATAGTCTGCTGTAAGTTAAGTAATTCCATTTCTATGTTATATGTGTGTTTCAGGAAGTAATAAGGAAACGACGTGACAAAAATACCCTCCTGTTTATTATATTTATGTGTGTCTGTGGGAATTTTAAACACTAATGCTTACTGCAGTTTGGACTAAGAGTAAAACAGAATGCTCATTGCATAATAGAAATTGAGACCTTTCCAACTCATGGCTATCTCATCTTTTTAATGGTTTTACCAACTCTGAATTGGTGTGAAAAAAAAAATGCAAATGATGAGAACAAAACAGTTCTTATATGTCAGCTAATTAAAACACATTAATGAAGTTCTGGTCGGATCACCTTTGCATTGTAAAGTCCAGATTTTGGCACATATTTTGTTAAGATCAAGCAAGTGGTTATTCATTTATTATGTAATTTAATTTGTTTTGCAGGTATTGCCCCCGACTAGCCCGGTATTAGCTAAGTTAAATGAATCCTTCTTTCAAAAATAAATGATATATATATATATATATATATATATATATATATATAATAAATAAAATTTAATATATAAAGAGTACAAAATCTGTCATAATTACAAAAAAAAGTTTATAAAAAGATCTACAGCAATATCTTGGGATAATATAAGCAATACGGTTGATTTGTAAACAATCTTTGTGGGTCGGTCATTTTTGACCGGGAACACACAATGAGTCTGTGTAGCCCAGTATGAGCTAAGTTCAATTAATACTTTTATCAAAAAATAAAATTATATATATATATTTTTTTTAAATATGTTCATATCTTGAGATAATATATGCAATATGAGGCATTTGTAAACAATCTTTTACAAATGCCTCATGGGCTGGTCATTTTTGACCGGGAACACAAAACGAGTTCAAAATGTACTGTTGGTTTCAATGGTTTGATTCACGGAAGTCTGTGCGTGGCAGTTTTCATTTATTAAAATGTTTTAGTAAAATATATATATTTAGGTAAATATTGCGGTTTGTTGCAGTGTGTTGTTATATTGGTGCATATCAATGAAAATGATTAGCATTGATGAGGCAACACATGATAAAAGGTATATTTTTGGTCTTAACTAGGCACAATCTTGAGGAGGGTCAAGAGATTCTGTCAATCTTTTGATTTGATTTAATCTACTTGGCATCATTGATTGGTTGAAATGCTTGTTCCTCTCATAAAGCACACACACACACACACACACACACACACACACACACAAAAACAACAACAACAACAACAACAACAACAGCAACAACAACAACAACAACAACATCACAGCCTTTTTTTTAGCCATTTCTAAGGAAATACTAAATATTGAAGTATTACTAAATATAGTCAACATGTGTTTTTTTGTGTGTTTTTTTTTTATCTATATAACCAGCCCTATTCTCGTCTATATATATCCCCTCCACCTCCTCCCCACCTCCCCTTCCTATATTCCTACTCAACTCTTTAATTTTTAATTGTAGTCTTTTCTGTCTTTCAGGTCCCTCTGTACTTCCTGCTTCAGAGGTTTGTTTGTTGCTTGGTTGTGACTGAAACTCCGCTGAGAGACCAGAGCAAAACAGGGGCATATGCTGCAGAGATGCAAGTGTGACAAATGCTTTTAAGACCAGTGTCCTCTGCTTCTGGCGTCTGTAAGGCCACAGAAAAACACTCAGCGGGGGAATCGGCAGCAGTTAATGGACGCAGATCAGTCAACCCACGCTGCACTGGGGCAAACAGACTTCCTGCAAATCTACTGATCTTCATCTATATGTATGGTTACAGATCAAAGCATTTTTGTTCTTAATAAAGTTTAACACTCACTGCAGTGTGGCAACAACACAGATCAGTGAATCTTAAAAACATCTGCCATTTTAAAGAGGTGCTCTCTTTCTTCTTGCAACCACCAGAACTTTTAAGTAATATTTCATCTCTATGTGTCAACTGACTGACTGTAAATTAGTCCTTAATGGCACCATGATTGGCATCTCATTTAAAAAAAAGATTTACATAAGCAGATACTGTATTATTCACCTGAAACCAGTGGCACAACACCAAGTTGTTGAATCGCTGCCAGTGAAGTCTGAACAAGCTAAAGCTGGTGAGTTTATAAAGAAAAACTTTTAACGGCATTAAAGGCTTTGTGGCATTAAAGTAAACTGCGCTTTGTGACATCACCTTTTCAGATAATAATAAAGACTAGTTTATGTTAATTACATACTCTTTGGAAGCTAACCACAAGGCAAGTTACAACTTTGCCATTTGCTGGCATAAACGGTAAACGTTTAAAGTAGGGCTGGGCGGTATGACAGTCAAAATGTGTTAATTGTAAGAGGTTCTGCTATACTGTTATACTGCCGTAGATACTGTATATCTGTATGGGTATTAAGTTATTAACACATGAAAGCAATAAAGAAATGGAGTGAAAATTAAGTAAATGAAAGGGCTGACAGTCAACTGAGGCAACTGAGATTCGTCCTCCGCCACCCGGATTGAGGTGAGTTACTGCACCACCGCAAGGAACTAGAGATCATTAGGAATTGGGTATGCCAAATTTGGGATTAAAAAAAGAATGAAAAAGAAAATACAGTGCAGGACATGTCCTAAACAAGTCAAGACGAGGAAGGATTTATTCTATATAGTTTTTTGGCACCGTTACAAACCATAGTATGTTAAAAAGTAGTATGGCGAAGATAATGGGATGGCTGTTTTTAATGGAATTTCAGTGTATACATAAGTGCTTGTTTTTGTTCCTGGGGTGGTTGGGGTTCCTCTAGCTCCACTGGTAGATCATGGTGCTAGCAACGTCAAGATCATGGGTTCGATTCCCAGGGAGCATACAAACTGTATACATTAAATGCACTGTAAGTTGCTTTTAATAAAAGGGTCCACCAAATGAATAAATGTAAATGTTCCAATGTACTATCTTATCTTTACACTCAAAAATTATGTGCGAAGCACAGTTTACATTTACATCTTTTCATTGGTAGACACTTTTATCCAAAGTGACTTACAAAAGAGGAAGAATACAACATAAGTTAAGCTGTTCATAATTGCCACGTTAGGTTACAAATTTAATATACTGAAGAGTTCAACAAATGCGTGATCACGGGTGTTTTAATCGGCTATCATACAACAGTTTTGAATGAGATTTCAATCAGAAGGTGAAATCGGAAAAATAAACTATTTTGAGTGTTTCAAATACTTAATACTTAAAAATGCTAAATATTGCGTAATGGTTTGTGTCTATGATCCGATCAAGATCTGAATAAAGGGACTAAATCAACCGAGATGAAGTAACAGTATATAATTCATTGGATTATCAAAAAAAAAAGAAAAGAAAAATTGAATTACCAGCAAAAATACCTGTATTGTCAAATATGGCTACTGTGAAATAAAATGACTTATAATGCGATAAACAGCTTTGATAATATCGCCTACACATAGTTTAAAACAAAGACTAAAATGATGACCACTATCCCAAACCCTTCAAGTGATCATTAAATAGCCAGTAGCTGGTATCTAAGTGTGCTGTGTTTTGTAATATCAAAAGAATAAAGCTTAGAGGCACTGGTCTGAAATAACCGCTGTCTCAGCTGCTCTGGCCAAATACTGTCTGATATTTTGGAGAAAGCCATTCAACTCACCCAACTGGAAAGACGTGGCCTCGCTCTTCACCCCGGGACCGGCCCCTGTGCTAGCGGCCACCTCCACCTTGTACGGGACCCCGGCAACCAGGCCCGGGATCACAACCGAGAATGTAAAACTGTCTACCGTGCGGTTAATGTGGTATCGGCTTTCATTTCCGACACACCAGATCTGAGGACAACAAAAGTTAGGAAACATGATGAATATATTTGGTCAAGTATTTGGCAAAACAATAATTAATACTGAATAATTATAAGAACAACAACAAAAATAAATACATTATATGTCATCTATTTTTAGGTAACATGGCTGTGGTGTATATCAAGTTTCATAATGATGTAGTTCTGTCCTTAATATAACAATGTAGCCTTATTAAATCTGGCTGGATAAATGCATTTGTTATATTTGCATTTAGTCATTTAGTAAAAGCTTTTATATAAAGTTATTTACAAAATGAACAACAAAAGCAATTTGTCATACTAAAGCCAACAATATCCGCCGTATAGCACAGCTAAGTTCTAATCGTAGCTGAAGTAGTACAGAAGTTAGAGCAGCAGGTTTTCTTATTGTTGTTATTTGTAGTTTTATATTTTTTTACCGATAAACCCATATATGAATTCCGGGATTAGCATTTGAGAACTTTTTTTTTTTTTTTTTTTTTTTTTTTTACAAGCACTTTTTATTTTTATTTCATTTTTATTTTTAACACGTATTTTAATTTTGTTTTGATAAATTGCACTTCAATTTAAATGTGCACTCAGTAATATTTGTGCTAACACTTGCCGTGAAGCTGCATCCCACAAAACAGCTCTGTTACTGAATTGCTGGAATCATTAATGTACCTTAATCATATTTAAAGAATCCTCAAATTAATTTTCAAACTGTCAAGTTACTCGAATCATTAAACGTGTCATAAAAACAATATTCACCACCTCGAGCAATGCTCCCTATTTCTGTGTGGCAGCGATATTCCATCCAAAAATTCCATCTTTAAGCCAAAAGTCTGTTTTCCCCTGACATGAAAATTCATTTATCTTTGTTTTCATTGTGTGTGGTGATCCCTGGTCTGTTTCCTCCTTTCGGGAACCTCAGCCAGACATGCTGCCAAATGAGCGTCAATGTGTGTGCGCGACCCTGTGTGTGACCGGAGCTTGGTTCACCTACGCTCACCCTAACACAATCCCAGCAGGGGGCCCATTTGCTGGGGTGAAATATGATATAGCTTCCTTTCTGGCTGCCTAACTTCACTTACAGGGTCAGCGCACAGATCTAGATTGGACTAAGGCAAACGCTTAAAAAAATGCATTTTTGCATAATTTTTCCATGCTGACATCCCCTTTTTTGGAAACGCTAACCAGATTTAGACATTGCCCAAAGGCTTTGCAGGGGAAAAAAGTACATTGTGGGCAGTGAGAGAGAGACAGAAAATGTGAGGTAACGAGAAAGGATGTTCTGTACGTTCTAAACTTCTCCTGAGGCATAATGGGGCAAAATAATAAGTGCACAAGAACAGTGATTAGCGAGAAATCACTCCTCTGCCCAATTTAACAAGCATGAAATTATTCAATACCTTCCCTTCCATAGCCTGAAAACATTTACCTGGGACTTAACAATTCAAACCGTGCCTGTTCCCATTACCCACGGCTTACAAACGAAATGCAGAAACACCGCAAACCTATTAAAATGTGAGCACCTGAGAGGAATATCATATGATATGAACTCTGTTATCTTGCTTAGACATGAATAGCACAAAGACACACACCGAAAAAGAGAAAGAATGGGCGGTTGCTAGGAAATTGTCAAATACAAAATACAAAGTGTTTACATACACATTTAATGAAGGATTAGAACTGAAATTATCTTGAGAGATTAAAAACTTGGTGGCCTGTGTAGCTTAGCGAATATTGGCGCTGACTACCTCCCCATGGAGTCAAAAGTTCGAATCCAGGGTGTAATGAGTGACTCCAGCCAGGTCTCCTAAGCAACCAAATTGGCCCGGTTGCTAGGGTGGGTAGAGTCACATGGGGTAACATCCTCATGGTCACGATTAGTGGTTCTCGCTCTAAATGGGGCGCTTGGTAAATTGCACGTGGATCGCGGAGAGTAGCATGAGCCTCCACATGCTGTGAGTCTCCGTGGTGTCATGCACAATGAGTCACGTGATAAGATGCACGGATTGACGGTCTCAGAAGCAGAGGCAGCTGAGACTTGTCCTCCACCAGCCAGATTGAGATGAGTAACCATGGCACCATGAGGACGTACTAAGCATTGGGAATTGGGCATTCCAAATCGGGGAGAAAAGGGGATTCAAAAAAAGAGAATAAAAACGGAATAAAGAAATTTAGAACGTTTATAATGGAATGTTTTGGCATATTGATAAACAGTCATAATCAAATTTGATCTGAAACTAGCCAAGTCATAATAATGAAAGACATGCCATTATACTAAAGTCAATAATAAAAGTAGTAATAATAATAATAATAATAATAATAATAATAATAAGAAAACACTGTTAAAAAACACAAAGCAATTTATTCTATACGACTATATTTGCCAAGGAGACACACAAAAAAACCAAAGTGTCAGCAAATATAACTAAAGCATTCTTGCTTACACAATTAAATACATAAGCAGCGCATAAAGACACGTATAAAGAGAGTAAATAGAAATAATGGAGGGTTGCTTGGAAATTGTTGCTGTAATTACATTTGCTTGTACATAATTAAGTATTAAGTATGGCTGCAAATGCAAAGTGTACAAAAAATTGTCTAGATAAAAATCTAATAAAAATATTATAAATGAAATGATAAAGTCAATGAGAAAAGTAACGTTGCATAATTACTTGGGAAAGTTTTGGCACGTTGCTAATCAGTCAAGATAAGAGATTGTCTGAAATAAGCCTTGTCAAAGTGACTCATTTCAACAGTAAAAACTTTAAGAAAATGAATAAATAAATACAAAACAAATATACAATTAATTCCCAAAATATTCCCAATACAAAAGCACATCTGTCTGTACAGTCTTGAAGTAATGCCCTACAGCCACCATTAGGTGGCAGCATTTCATAACATCTCAATTTCCACAAATGCAAATCAAACCATTACTTCTGTAGATCATATTTAAATTAATGGAGTATAATTTCCACATTCCTCTTTCCTTCAATCCTTTGTTTGTTCCATCCTTTCCATCTATTGTCTGTACACTCTCTTGGTTTCTCTCTCTCTCTCTCTCTCTCTCTCTCTCTCTCTCTCTCTCTCTCTTTGTCTTTTTTGTCTTGTTCATACCTTATACTCCTGTACCACACCATTCTGCTCCTCCTCTGGAGGCGGTTGCCAAGTTACCAGGATAGCTGTGCTGTTGTCACCACTTCCTGTTACAGTGACCCCCCTGGGAGCGGCGCTGGGTGCTGTGATAAGAGACGCCCGGGAAAACTCATTACACACCTTACAATATGCATGCATGTCTGTGTTCAGGTGGGGATTTATCAAATGTCATGCAAACCTTACATTACGAATGTATGTGTGTGTCTGTGTGTGTGTGTGTGTGTGTGTACATATATAAACATGTAACAATCACATTAAATGATGCACATGTGCATGCACTGTAACCAAGCATGCATGTGTGTATACATATACACCTTACACCTAAAAATCTTATGCATGTGCCAATATATATCCATGTTACACCCACCTTACATTATGCACTTGGCAAGTAGGTATTTGTGCATACAAAACCATATTACACCTACCTTACATGAACGTTCATGCATATATACTGTATCATGCATATCAAGTGTCTAAGACATGACAAAACATTTTTTGTCTGGATCAGTCAATTTATTGTTATATACACGTTAAAAAAATGCAATTCATCAAAAAAAGAAAAAAAAATTGAGAAAAGTGAGATTGTGTGAATTGCTACAACACCTCTACTATGATGAACATGTTTTAACATCAAAGTCTTGTGAGTTCGAAGTCATTTTGATATTATTTCTGGGGCTTAAAGTATGTTTTAAGTCTTTAAATCTTTTTTTATATATATACTGTACATGTTTTTTTTAAATGTATTAAGCTAGATCATTTAAGACAACTTTATTTGTCAATGATCCACAAACGTAGGTGCACATAATGTGCAATGCCAGTATATGTGTATACATGCACATATGTACATAAATACACACTACACCATCCAATAAGCATGTATGTGTATGTTTGCATTTATAAAATGTTACACATATACACACGTTGTACATGCCTTGCAATATGCATGGGTGCACACACAAACATTAAAAACACCACACATTATGTGCATATATATATGCATGCATATATAATTTAAATATATGTAAACATTTCATCATGCGAGTTTATGATGTGTGTGCACTTATTAGTATATGAGCATGTGTGTGTTCTCAGCCACACATGTAAGCACTCATTTTAACAGTACAACACTCAGCAGTAAGCAATTAAATAATGTGTGACGACTGCCAAGCTACGTGATGTGCCAGCTACCAGCAGAACCAATCTGGTATTTTAGCTTAGAATGCTGTCACTGAACTTTTCTTCACATAATCATTATCCACTTAATACAAAAATGAATGTTAACACAAAGGCCTGGAGTTAAACCATTTTTTTGTGTTTTCTGTCTCCGACATTCTGCATTTCGATTCATCTTTCAAACACAAAAGCTTGTACACCCTCATGTGGGCACACACACACACACACACACACACACACACACACACACACACACACACACACACACACACACACACACACACACACACACACACACACACACATAAAGCCAGGAATTCTGGGAGCAAACCAAATCCCTGCCGTTTTCCAGAGGCACAGACGGCCACACCCTCAGAACAATTAGCACAGCGGTTGTTTGAGCTTTCGATTTTGGCTTCTCGTTGGATGCTTGGCTTTCATGAAGCTTTTAAAAAGCCAGCTTTGCCCTCCATTGTGTGCCACAGACCACACGTTAACATAAATATGAACTACTGAATGCAAGAGAACTATGAAGTTGTGTCTTTTGCTAGATTAAATAAACATACCCAAACTTGCAACACTGTATACACAACCACTCAAACATTTGGTCACAACCACTCATTGCAGAATAACAGTGAAGACTATAACACAAAACTGTCCAGACCAGAAATTTGAAACAAATTAAAACAATCTTACATTTCAGCACAGTCTTTTGCTGGAAGCTTTCCTCACCTTCTTCAAGGGTCTTGCCCACTTTGATATCGCTGTCGGTGCCTTGGAACTCATTGAAGAAAGGTCGTACTTTGAACTCATAGGTCACGCCCTTTCTGAGCTGCGTGACGACTGCGCTGTGCTCCCCTGGGGTTCGAACCTCAAACACAGCCCATTCCACACGCTGCTGAGAGCCCTCCGGGGATGGCCTGGACATCACCTTATAACCCTGAATGTACTGCGACTGCTGCTCCACCTGAGGGCAAGATGACGACAAACATTATGAAAAAAAGTCACTTCAGTTTAAAGCTGAATGTGTAATATCTCTGCAAATAATGACTGAACTCACTGAAAAATGACTTAAATGTCAGGTTGTTTGTCACTAAAATCTATCATGTGTCTTCAGAAGACTTGGAATATATGCACGCACTACATGGACTACTATTATGAAACTTTAAGCTTTGAAGTGGGTCATTAACAAATGCCATTTTATTGAATAGACAAACCAAGATATTCATATGGGTTTGGAACAACATGAGGGTAATCATTTTTGAGTCAAATTTTCTCTTTTTGTCATGCATGTCTCTTTGAGAAATGTGGCGGCACTCACTGTCCACTGGACTCTGACGGAAGACGAAGAGAGGATTGTGGGATTGTGTAGATGAATGACGACATCTCCCAGTTCCCTCTGGATCTGCCCATGGTCCACACCCTGACTCGTAGGTGGGATGTCTATTTATCACACACACACACCACATAGAAAATATGCATTAGACATTTCTGTACACTCAGCAAATCTGACATTGCCAAAGGACAATTATATTATTCAGTTGCGGCCCTTTCATAGCTCAGAAGTCTTAATGGGTTTTCACCTTAGTTTTAGAAGCGACTCCTAAATCTCATTAGGAGAAATAAAAATAGTTGGCAATACATTAAGAGCATATACTGAAGCTACAGAACACATTTATTTTGGATTGCATAATAATAATACGTTTATTTTATATAGCACATTTCTTCAAACTCAAGGTCGCTTTACAGTATGAAAGTAAAAAAATATATATAATTTAAAGAGTCAGAGAAGTATAGGTCAAAGAGATATGTTTTGATATTGATTTTGAAATCATGTATGGATGTGAGATCACAGAGAGGCTGAGGGATAGATTTTCTAAAGCGAAGGGGTAAGTGTGCAAAAAGCCCTACCACCTAGTGAGGTCAGCTTGCAACATGGAATGAATAATAGGCCCAAATCAGATGACCTGAGCGAGCGGCGTACGAGGTCAGTGATGTATGAAGGGCGAGACCACGTAATGCTTTGAATGTTGTAAGGATGTTGTAGCCTACAAAGTATGGGAGTGATGTGAGAGGATTTCTTTGAATAGGTGAGAACCCTAGCTGCTGAATTCTGGATGTATTGCAGTTTTTTCTATTGTAATGCCCTCTTCATTAATAGGGCATTACAATAGTCAAGTCTAGAATTTTCTGTAAAATTGTAATCTACAGCAAGATTTTCTGTATTTTGGTGCTAAGAATGGGGCGGAGTCGCGCAATGTTACGCAGATGACAGAAAGCGGTATTTGTGAGAGAGGAGATGTGAGTGTGGGCAGAGAGTGTGGGGTCAATGATAATGCTAAGATTATGAACAATAGTGAAGGGTCTGACCAGGACACCATTCATATCGACCAACTGATCAGGGAGACATGATAAAACACTTGGAGGCCCAACTATTAGTACGTCAGTTTGATCAGTGTTGAGTTTTAGAAAGTTACTGATCATCCATGAGTTCATGGCAGACCCACAGATTTTGGGGAATGGGGCAGTGGGCCTAGAGCTTATATAAAGTTGAGTGTCTTCAGAATAGCAGTGAAAGTTGAGGCCATGATGGCGAATAATGTGACCTAGAAGCATATAGGTGATGAAGAGCAAAGGACCAAGTACGGAACCCTGGGGGACACCTTGAGAAACAGGAACAGAATTTGATTTATACTGATGAATAGAAATGTAGTGTTGGTGGCCAGAGAGGTAAGAGATGAACTAGGACAGAGCAGAGCCTGAGATGCCAATTGCAGAGAGCCTAGTGATGAGTATTCTGTGAGAGATCGTGTCAAAAGCAGTACTGATGTCTAAAAGGATCAGAAAAGTGATGGCTGCGGACTCTGAAGCAATCACTTTACTGTAGTAGATTGTTAACAACTTTGATGATTGCAGTCTCAGCGCTGTGTAGATGACGAAAACCAGACTGAAAACATTCAAAGAGATTGTGTGTGGCCAAACAGGACAGAAGCTGAGATGCAACCACTTTCTCTATAACTTTAGACAAAAAAGGACAATTTGAAATAGGGTGGTAATTTTTAAGAATAGTGAGGTCTAAGCCAGACTTTTTTTTAAAACTGTTCAGTTCTGGAGGGACAGAGCCTATACTAAATATCCTGCTGATAAGATGGTAAATAGGCACTGAGATAACAGGCATACATTGTTTAAGCAAGACAGTGGGTGCAGAATCAAGCTGGCAGGAAGTAGAATTCAAATTGCTAATTAACTCAGAAACTGTCGATGGGCTGGTGGTGGCGAAATCAGTAAAAGTGCCAATCTGGTGGTTTGTGAGAAATTTCTGAAGTAGATCAGGAGGAACAGTAGAAGGGAAAAATATGTTAATAGAGTTGATTTTATTCTGAAAGGAGTGAAGAAATGACTCACAGAGTTCAGTAAAGGCTGAAATAAGGGGCGCAGGTGGGTTAATGAGTTTATTTACAGTAGATTCATTATTGATAATGGACGAAAAGTAAGATGAGTGTGCATCACTTAGTGCTGATTGGTATGCCTGTATATGGTCATTATAGGTGATTAGGTGAACAGATAGACTAGTTTTCTTGTAAAGACGCTCAAGGCGGCGGCGTCCTGTAGCATAGCTAAGATTGAGACTTGGAAGAATTTGATGAGAAATGAGTTCATTAAAATCTCTGACTTTTGATTGCAGACTTTGGTATTTTTTATTTTTTTTATTATTATTTTACTTTTCTCCCCAATCTGGCATTCCCAATGCGCTCTAAGTCCTCATGGTGGCATAGTGACTCGCCTCAATCCGGGTGGCGGAGGACGAATCTCAGTTGCCTCCGTGTCTGAGACTGTCAATCCGCGCATATTATCATGTGGCTTGTTAAGCGCGTTACCGCAGAGAACTAGCACGTGTGAAGGCTTCACACTATTCTCCACTGCATCCACGCACAACTCACCACTTGCCCCACCGAGAGTGAGAACCACATTATAATGACCACGAGGAGGTTAACCCAATGTGACCCTACCCTCCTAGCAACTGGGCCAATTGGTTGATTAGGAAGCCTGACTGGAGTCACTCAGCACACCCTGGATTCGAACTTGCGACTCCAGGTGTGGTAGTCAGCATCTTTACTTGCTGAGCTCAACTTTGGTATTTTGGCAAATCTGAGAATAGTTTAAGACATTGTTGAGATATATTATGAAATTGCAGTCTAAAGGGGAACTTGAACATGAACTGCACACATTTTAGCTTGAGCATGTCATTTCTATGGTCTGTGTTCAAAATGGGGGTACATGTTAACATGTTTTAAGCAAAAGTCTCCATTTGCTCTTCATTTAGACTCAGTGTTGTTTAGGAGAAACAATTGAGATATTTAAGAGACCTCATTTGGGATTTTTCTTTCCTGTGGGATGGACTCAATTATAATCAGATTCAGAATTCAAGTGATATTGTATAAAATAATGTACAAGCAGTTTTGTAGTTCTAACAAGCGCAACAGATAAACCACATGACAGAATACATTAGCTTGAGGTCAAAGCAAAACTGACCTTGTGTCTTAACAGCGTCACTGATTGGGCTGGGGTCGCTCAAGCCATATGCATTAGCTGCTCTCACCAGGAACAGGTAGACAGCACTGGGCTTGAGCCCCTTCAGAACGAAACTCTCTGCCTTCACGTGATCCGCAAGTGTCTGCCAGCTGCTGCCCACTGCATGGCTGCCATCCACACCAAACAAATCAAACATAGGAATTGAAGCTGTGGATCAAACTTTACAAAATGTAATTATTACAGACATTAATCCAAACAATTAGGTTACCGCAGAACACAGGGCGTTCAGGAAAGCACAAATGCGAGTATGATATAATATTTACAGAACTGCTATTAGCTTGTCAAAAGTATTTAAAAAAGTTTTGTAAAATAGTGGTTCTCAACTGGTGGGTCGCAACCTAAACATCAGTCATAGGTTTGTTCTGATAAAGTTGCAGACATGGAAAAAAAAAGTAATAAAATGCAACTACTTGTGTTTTTTACATTTTTTAAAAATTAAAAAAAAAAAAAAAACGTATAAAATCAAACCAATGAGTTTTATGTAGAACATCTATACTAATCTATACAACAAATAAAAGACATGTATGTTTGTGTGATTTTACCTGAAGGCCTCTATGACATAAGAGGTGGGCGTGGCCCCAGAGTTCAGGTTGGGCTTCCAGGACAGAGACACAGAAGTGCGACTGACATCCGTGACTTCTGGTTTTGAAGGGGCACTGGGGATCAGGTTTGGATCTGTGGGTCTGCCGGGCTGCACCGGTGCACCAAACTCTGCAACAAAACCGTACAAAGATGCAAAACATCATCTAATGTGGTTGTTCTGGATTACACCAGAAACAATATAATTTCTGTGGTTCATTCTAACCTTTCCAGTGCAAAAATAATTTTCTAATTAAGTATTTTAGTATTATTGTCCGCTAACAGTAACAAAATAAATGAAAAACAAATGCGCTTATCAGCCAATTGTGTGGCAGCATTGCAACGCATAACATCACGCAAATATGGGTCAGGAGCTTCAGTTAATGTTCACATCACCCATCAGAATGAGGAAAAAATTTGATCTCTTCTGCGGACTGAAACGCCTTGTTGATGAGAGAGGTCAAAGGGGAATGACCAGATTGGTTCGAGCTGACAGAAATTCAACGTTAACTCTTTTAACCACTCTGTACAATTGTAGTGAGCAGAATAGCATCTCAGAATGCACAACACGTCAACCTTGAGGTGGATGAGCTATAACAGCAGAAGACCACGTCGGGCACATTATTAGGACCTAATAAAGTGTTCATAATAAAGTGCCCAGTGAGAGTATTTACTGGAAGACAAGTAAAAAATGTATTTATCTTTTGTGCAGTGAATGCACACAGTTTGCATGACCGACTCAAATTTGCATTAAAGGACAATGAAAAGCAATTACAGCTAAACATAGGTTTAATTTCAAACTCAATTTTAAACTTAATTTCCTTTTGGTCTATTCTTCCACAGCTCCCTCTCTAATGACTTTTCTCTTATTGTCTCTTAGATGTACCTTGCACCTCCAGGTAAGCCTTCCATGATGCCTCTCCACTGGGGGTGGAAGCGGTGCAGGTGTAGATTCCAGTGTCTCCCAGCTGAAAAAAAGGATATAAATATATCATAATATACTATACTATATAAATAATATACAAATATTTAATATGGATATAACACACTGCCAAAATACCATTGTTAACACTGTAAGTGTTATTATATTAAATCCAAGGGACACATTTTTTAGGGTATTGATGTGTGGATTGTACAGTGTATTATGGCGTGCCATTAAACGCATTAGAGACTCTAAGAGTTTTCATAGGGTTTTTCAAAAGCCAAATTAAAATGATTTTCATGGCACGTTTCTCGCAACGCTTTTTATAATATTTGCTGCTCTGCACTGGTCTGTTCATTGAGGTGGCTGATAACTGATCCGGGTAGTGGCTAGTGCTGTTATGTTCCATTTTTCTCATCCGAAACAGAAACAGACGTGTCACACGTAATCAACGAGAGTTGGCAAACTCTGTAGTTGCACCAGTGTGACCTCTAAAAAAAATGCCGGGAAAAATGATTGCAAGATGCTACAATTTAGTTGCAGTCTGGAGCCCTTTATTTCAACTAGCTTTGCCAAAGAAGTTATCAGAGTAAAAGACTTTCCGCTAGAAGAGGTATCATGTCGGGTCTCCTGCTTCTTTGTTGTGTATGTGTACACACTTGTGAACAGCCTTTGATGGGCTGCTATACAATGACGTCACTGTGAATACGTGAGTGTATATGGTGGGGTCCCTTTCGCTTCATGCAGGTGTCCCATTTGATTGCACGCAGTATAAGCGCATAACTGACTGATGCTGGCAAGTGTTACTTGCGTCAAGGATATTAATGAACCATGTGAAAAGTCAATGGATAATAGTGGCGCTCATAATTAAGAGCATTGCAGTAGTCCAGTCTAGACAGCTCTAATGTCATTTAACACTCATACACACACTGCATGTAAATCCCAGAGGCGTATATTTGTTGTTTGCACTTTCATCTGGCAGTTGTCATTTTAAAGGCGTTTGCTCATCTTCATTCTTTCAGATGTTAGAAAAATATTCAACAGGAAAGAAACAAGATTTCTTACCCAAGCATATTCCAATAATAAATGTAGCATGAGCATCTGCTAATATGCTAATATAAAGGAAAAAAAGCACACATATAAGAGCACGTCTGCCGATCTGTCACTTAGTTTGCACATGCGGGAATAAAATCTTTATAAATAGGCGCTCTATATTAAGCTACTTCCATGAGTGTGTGTTCATTTAATGACATGTTCATTAAAGTAGATTGCCCGAAGCGCAACAGAGCTGCATCTCCCTGTTCCGCTTTATCTCTCCACTATTTTTTATAAAAAAAGAGATGTCATCAAGTGAGACATCAACATTAATTAAAGTCGTTTTCTGACAGCCCACGCGACAGGGACCTTTCACCCCTGTGCAGGGGGACCCTGGGCTTTCATGTGTGTGTGCTGTGACAGGAAACACTCCCCCTCCCCTCCTCCACGCTCTCTCGCAGGGTGTGTGTAACTGAACAGTTGACGGGGGGTGACAGCGGGAGTGTGTGTTCACACATCAAAACGTGCATGCTGACTGACAGCTCTCTGAACACTGAGCGTCTGTCGGTGTGTGAGATGATGTTTATAGTGCAGTGACGGATGAAAGGGTAGCCTGTATGATAGTGTGCTACACACAAATACACACAGATCACAAAGGTATTATGATAATTCTACAATCACTGTAGATGTTTAACCATTTAATGACTTCATGAAAATGTGAAATACTCTTTGTTTGGTAACCTAGACTTCTCCCAATGCAAAGGCTGTTCCAAAAAGCTAAACAGCATAATAGACCTTTTTCACATTTCCCCTTACGAGGTTTCATTTCAGTTAGGATGCTTCTTCAGAAGGCAGTATCCAACAAGGTAGTTCACTGGGTTTTCACAGAGCCAAAAGGTCACACATTTAATTAGTTAGTTAATATTGCATGTTCAGATAAAAAATTTAGAGCGACCCTTGCGAAAGCGACAAACCAGGTGCTAATATTAGTTTAATTTTTGACAATGTTTGCCAAACATGCACAGCAAGAGTACAAAATGCATTTTTTTAAAGGGGAGCTGTGTGAATATTTATTCACTCAGTAAAAACCTTCAGTAATGTCTTAGATATACGAAATGAAAAAGCTCAAGGCTCAAAAACTGCTGCTATCTGCCAACCTCAGGCCCAAAAAAATGTATCCAGCATATAGACAGAGCTAACTGAATCTGGCAAACCACTCTCCCTTCAAAGACCTCTATAAATTAAATATTAATAAAAGCAGCGAAGGCGCAGGCTTTGAGATCAGCAGCGCATAACTGCTCATGATTCCCTGTAAATAGTTGTTCTTTGTGATGTATTTGGAAATGAAATACTATAAAAGGGAAACCGTACTTTATGAAAACAGGTTTGCAAAAGACAACCATCGGCACTGGTGCACCGAGCAAACGTATGTTCAAACCTCCATACTTTTTTAATAAGTAATGAGGTCAGAATGGAGTTAAAAAGTAATAATCCATGAAAGGAAAATGTTCCATGAACCAGAGCTGGACAGGTAATCTGGCATACAGGGCATTTTCCCGGTGGGCCGACACACTTTGGGGCCAATCAGGGGCAGACTGGTCATCGGCAGAACCAAGCGGGCAGGTGGGTCGACGTGAAATGGGCTGCGATAAGCTAAAATGAGCCTCCGTGTTATGTGGAGCGGACCACAAAACGGTGCGACGATACGCAGAAAAGGACAGCACACACACCCCTCCCTGCTCATCAACCTTGGGCTCACCCCCCCCCTGTTGCTATGTAAAATCCCAGGCTGATTTCTCTTCCCAGTCCAGCCCTGCCATGAACCAAAAGTCCTGTGCTCAGTAGCTGTTTGCTTAGCTTCATGATTAAAATGTCAGGCTTTGCTGAAGTTGTCACGAAGGAGGTTTTGACCACACCGGGCCATCATACCTTGGCATAACGGATCTGCAGAGCTCCCGTGTCGAGTTGTTTGAGCCGAGAGTCGTGGGTGGACACCAGCACTCCATCTTTCCTCCACAGGATGGTGGGAGTCGGAGTGCCGGTGGCTTGGCATCCCAGGACTGCTGTTCCATCCACGGCCACAGTCTGGTTGGTAGGACCCTGGAGGACAATGGGCGGAGGTCTGTCTGAAATCACTGAGAGAGAGGCAGACAAAGACAGACAGGAAGAGACAAAAAGAGAGAGATTTAAATCTAGAATAATCCATAAATATAGCCACAAGCAGCAAATATCAGGGTCCAAGTAGTTTGGAAAAGTGGAGAAAATGACCAAAATTGCCAAATATTAAAGAACAGATCTGTCAAGAGCAAAGTAATTTCATTACATTTTACATTTATGCATTTGGCAGACACTTTTATCCAAAGAGACTTACAGTGAACTTATTACAGGGACAATCCCCCCGGAGCAACCTGGAGTTAAGTGCCTTGCTCAAGGGCACAATGGTGGTGGCCGTGGGGTTTCAACCAGCGACCTTCTGATTAGCAGCCCTGTGCTCTAGCCACTACACCACCACACACTTTGGCAATTTTGGTCAAACATATTTGAGTGAATCAGAGTTATGTCTACAAGTTCGAAAAAGTACAGTAGGTCTTTTTTTGGGGGGAAACTCAAAATGCTGGAACATTTTTAGAGATTGAAATAAAATTTGTGATACACATTTTGTTTCATTTGATTTTGGAATGAGACGAAAAAGTGGAAAAAAATATTCTAGCTTGCAAAGATATTAGTGAAAACGCATTGCATATTCTAGGTTGGTGGGTGTTCACCTGAGTAGTGCGAGAGAGATTTGGGACCAAGACAAAGATACATACATATATATATATATATATATATAGAGAGAGAGAGAGAGAGAGAGAGAGAGAGAGAGAGAGAGAGAGAGAGAGAGGGGGGGGGGGGGGGGGGGGGGTTGGGGGGGCATGCAACATCCCAGGCCAACTAATAGAATAACTAATACTTACCTCAAACCAAAATCCAAAATAGATTCTTCCAGTTTTTGTCACACAGAAGCAAAAGCCCAGAGGGTCAGAGTTAAAGAAAATGAACAACGAAAATAAAAATAAATGTAACCAAGGAAAAAGAAAATGTGAAAGTGGAATTTCTGGCAGCAAACGAGCTGAGTGCATGTATTCAGAACAAGAGAGAGACGGAATCAAATTTTTTCAACTGGAAGCAATTTTCTAATCACTCAACAGCATGAATGAAGCCAAAGTAGAAACGAGCAATTAATACCAACACCACTATACTCCTCTCTCTCTCTCTCTCTCTCTCTCTATCTCTCTCTCTCTCACCATCCCCTCCCAATCCTAGCTATCATCACGACACAAAAAATCGGGCTGAAATACACCTCGTCTATAAAAATCACCCCCCACTGTGGCCTTTTTTCTCTGAAAGCAGACCCGGGCCATCTAAATGTAGTAAACGGTATGGTGTTTACGTCCATATGATTGTGTTCAGTACCGCTAGAAGCCATTTATACAACTTTAATTTGCATAACCGCCACTGCTGCACATTTTCAAAGCCTACAACACTTTCTGTAAGGACCATCAACAGGATGAATTATGCATCAGATGACACTTGTGCGCTCGTACACGCACAGTTGTGGCCTTGTGTGGATGCTGTTGCAATTAGTGAATCATCGTAACCTTGTCCTGTAATTACGATCTCGTGTCCGCGGTAAGAGGTAAGGCCAGAGAGCAGATTGTCACTAAAATAACTGTTATTACTCTTCACATCTCGTTCTCTTTGTCTCGTTCTGTTTGTTTTAGAAACGTACACAGGTCAATTACTCTTTCTTAGGCCTTTACACTAGTTTGGGTGAAAAATGGGTGATTACTTGTGTTACATGTAAGATCTCCGCTATTGTTAGTTTAGAACCTAAATTTAATGTCCAACAATGAATATTGTTTGCTTTTGTGTTACATGAGCTTTTTGCCTTTGTAGACCACGTAACGTGTTGCTAACATAGCCAATTGTTTTGATAAACATATAATTAAAATGGACGATTGTGATCCCATTGCGTTTTTTTCAAAATGCACGTCTGCTTAACTCTACAAGCTCCTTGATATTTATCACAGGCACACAATGTAATTGCTTACAGGATGTTTTGCAAAATGGAAATATTTGCATTAAGTACAATTCGTCAAAACGCTTTTAGATAAGAATAGAAATAACTCAATGAAAATTCTCAATACCAGTTTCGATATTACAGCAAAAACTAATGCAAAAGAAAACATTATTTTAATGTAATGTGCAATTTAACCTTGTGCGACCCCATGTACACATGTGTTGAATTTTGCCTTTGCTATACACAACACAAAATTTTCATTAATTTAAGCTGACTAATCTAAGTTCAGAAGACTCTGGGCTGTCAGTAAAGGGTTCAAAGATTAGAGTGTCTAGTTTCATCCGATATGCATTTTATTTTATTTTTATTAATTCTTTTTCTTTCTATAGCTTGGTATTATTTTACATTTCACAACTTAGTCCTGCTGTCCACATATGCTACCATACATTTTTAGGAAAAATATTTATATTTATAATAATATTTTTTTTCTTGCAAGTTTATTAGGCGTTACTGGTTACAAATAAAAACAAAAATGGAAAAAGTACACATAAGTCACGCTCAGGTCTCAGGAGGATAATAGTAATAATAAAAAAAATAAAAGAATGGCATCATATAGCAATCACTCAATTAAGTACACAAGTTTTTTCCCCAAGTAATTATTCAAGTATACTCTCTGTAATAATATTTGTTTTGGTGTCTAAATGCAAAATGAAAAAAATTTGTAAACATCCAGATTCTGAATCTGTCTCACCATCTGTCACCTCCAGCAGGGCTTTTGTGATAACACTTCCTGCTATGTTCAGAGCCTGACAGCTGTAATAGCCTCCATCCGAACGCTCCACCGCTGTGATGGTCAGATCACCCGTCTGAGAAACTGAGAAACGACTGGATGGCAGTGGTGGCTGGGAGGAAAACAGAAGGTTCTGGAGGAGGAAATTATACATATTTATTATACGGCTCTCTGAAATTCTTGATTCTGATTGGTCAATTTCAGTAGAATAAAATATGGTGTATAATGACCTCTAAGCTGTATAATTGACAGTTCCCTTTACAAAAAGCTACACTATGATGCTGCGCTGCTAAGCGCTTTGGGAACAATCTTGCATTGTGACCAGCTGTGAATATGTGTGTAACACGTCAATGTAACATTGACCGGAAATTTATAGCCTCGGTTGGTGAGATCATTGGACACACCTGTGACCAGGCTATAAATATAGGCGTCACCAGCGTGTTCGTCAGATCTCTTTTCTTCAGATCATACTGTGCTGTGTGGACTGCTGATAAAAAAAAAAAAACTTTTCTTCCCTTTGTTAGGAGTTAGAAACTGTTAGGCAGTGCGCAGAAATTTCCTTCTTCCTTCTTTCTTTGTTCTTTTAAAAAAAAAAGAAAAAAAAAGAGTATATATATATATATATATATATATATATATATATATATATATATATATAAGGAGAGTATATAAGGGAGGACCTTATATCTCTTGGTTCGGAGTGTGAGTTATCCGCGTCAGAGCACTCCAAACGCGATTCTAAATTTTCTGAGGAGTTGCTCGACGTGATCACTCGTGCAGTGGCCAGGCTTCAATTAGACTGGCCACGTGACCAAGAAACCCCCAAACGCTCCAAATTAGATGACAGATTTCTGTCTGGTGGCCAAGGGAAAGGAACGCCTAGAGGATTGGGGATCTACAGGCTCTGTCTGTTTTGCCGGCCTGTTTAGAGTTTGCCCCAGGTACGGCTAAAGCTATTCTATATCCGCATCAAGACTATCTCCCCAAGGTGCCTTTTTCGACAGTACATCCTGTCAATCTGGAAGCCTTCTGCTCCCCGCCGTTTTTAACGCCGGAGCAAGAAAGACTTCACCGACTCTGTCCTGTCCGTGCCCTTCAGACTTATGTCCACCGCACTAGCCAGTGGCGTAAGTTAGGGCAGTTGTTTGTCTGTTTTGGGGGCCGCAACAAAGGGGCGGCTGCTACCAAACCGACTATGTCACATTGGGTGAGGGATGCTATTGCCCTGTCCTACAAGGCGCGCGGTCAAGCTTTGCCAGGGCTCACTCCACAAGAGGTGTCGCTTCCTCTAAGGGCTTGGCTAGAGGTGTCCCTGTGCAGCAAGTTTGTGATGCGGCAGGCTGGTCCTCTCCGCACACATCCATCAAGTTCTATAGTTTAGATGTTCATGCTACTCCAGGCTCTTACGTCCTCGAGTCGACATCTCAACCCCATGCCTCTACAAGTTTGTGATGTGGCAGGCTGGCCCTCTCCGCACACATTCCTGTGTTCTCATGGTCTAGATGTTCAAGCTACAAGGTAGGAGTTTTAATTGGGTTTGTGTTGCGGCAGGCTAGTTCCTTTCTGCGCACAGTCTCAGACTTTATTGGCTAAACTCTTTTTATGCCTGAACAAGTTTGTGATGCAGCAGGCTGGTCCTTTCCGCACACATTCTTCAGGCCCTATGTCTGGGCTCCCATGCCCCTGAGTTCATTTCTGATCTCAAGTTTAAGATGGTCTGTGTACGGCAGGCTGGTCCTTTCCGTACACATTCCTAAAATCTTACGATTCATGCCTGAACAAGTTTGTGATGCAGCAGGCTGGTCCTTCCCGCACACATTCTTCAGGCCCCATATCTGGATTCCATTGTGTTCATTTATGATCTCAAGTCTAAGAAGGTTTGTGTACGGCAGGCGGGTCCTTTTCGTACACATTCCTAAATCTTACGATTTAGATCCTTATGCCTGAACAAGTTTGTGATGCGGCAGGTTACTCCTTTCCGCACGAATTCTTCAGGATCTATGGTTTGGATGTTTCTGATACTCCGGGCCTACGCCCTTGAGTCGACATCTGAAGCCAAGTCTCAAGTAAGTCTGTGATGCGGCAGGCTAGTCCTTTCCGCTCACATTCTACGATTCTTATGAGTAGGATTTTTGCTACTCCGGGTCTTTCGCCCTTGAGTCAACATCTCGACCTTGTGAACACACCTCACAACCGCGGGGGTCCGGACAGCCCCAGTGCGGATGCGTGGGTATTTCGTTCCCAAAGTGCTTAGCAGCGCAGCATCATAGTGTAGCTTTTTGTAAAGGGAACGTCTCGGGATACGTATGTAGCCCTTGTTCCCTGAAAAAAGCGGAACGAGATGCTGTGCTTATTTTCCGCACTGGGTCGTCCCAGGACTGCTCTTCAGAAAAGACAAGTAGTATCTGACGAACACGCTGGTGACGCCTCTATTTATAGCCTGGTCAAAGGTGCGTCCAATGATCTCACCAACCGAGGCTATAAATTTCTGGTCAATGTTACATTGACGTGTTACACACATATTCACAGCTGGTCACAATGCAAGATTGTTCCCAAAGCGCTTAGCAGCGCAGCATCTCGTTCCGCTTTTTTCAGAGAACAAGGGTTACATACGCAGGAGCGCAGCATTTTTTAGATGATGTGTCAACTGTTAAAAATGCGTTTTGAGACACCTTTATTCTGTTCTTTTCTTTGTGCTGCATTTTGCTTTTTAAGCCAAGAACGCATTCTGTCTGAACAGCCCCTTAGCCGGTTATTACTAGTTATAATGATTGTTTAGCCTGCTTTGGATTGGGATCTTTGTCAAGTTATGATGGAATTTGAAAACAAAGAAAAATTAATCTTTGAAAGAAAGGAAACTGGCCTCGGAAATCCTGCAAAACAGACTGTGTGATAAATTATACTTCTTTGGGATCAAACCAACTCAATGTACTGTGTTACAAAGCCTGCTAGAAGTGTGTGTGTGTGTGTGTGTGTGTGTGTGTGCATTTGCAGATGGGATTATAAATCTACTACCTTCATAAATCTGAGTGACTTTAATGAGGCACAGTGCCATGCATATTACATGTTCCTATAAATGTATACTCAGGAAACTTCAGGCATATTTCTTACCTGACTGCCTTCTTTCTGCCAAAAGATGGCTGGCTGAGGACTTCCTGTTGCTTCACATTGAAAAGTCACGGTGCGTCCCATCCCGGCCACCTGATTCCTGGGTCTGACCACAAACAATGGAGGAACTGCAGAACAATGAGTAAAATAAACATCAATTACTGCTTGCTCTGTGACTATACTGTGACAACAGTCACTGTTATACTGTCTGAACCTTCCACAAGTAATTTTAAAGGGAGTTTTCTGGGTTGAAAACAAGATAAAGTGGTTTTTCGTGCTAAAATGGAAATTCTGTCTTCATTTACTCACCTCGAGGAACAGAAAAGCAGATGTTAGGGAGGATGACATTCTCATGGGGCTTTTCCACTGCATGGTACAGCTCAAATCGACTCAACTCGACTCTGCTTGCTTTTGGGGGGTTTTCCACTGTGGATAGTACATAGTACCTGGTACTTTTCCCACCTCTGTTGAGGTTCCAAGCGAGAAATGTGAAGTCAAAACCCTGCAGATCACTGATTTTGTCAGAGAGAATCGTCACTGCCGGAGTCACTGGATTTGCGACAGGGGACATCGACCTGCTAGTTTTAAAGTTAGCAACAGCGATAGCAGTATCATTTGTTCGCGCTACTTTTGAATTGTAAAAAGAAATGGCTGTGCGCAAAACCACACGTGAATCAATAAACAAGGTGCAGATGTTCCTCTTATTAGTGAAGAACGAAACGACGCAAAACGAAAAAGTCTTTCAGGAAGTGTCTCAGCTGTTGGCCACACACGGCTACTACCGGACCTACCAACAGTGTAGGGAAAAGTAAAAAAAACTTAAAAGTGAGTTCAGAATCATCAAGGACGCCAACACCCGGAGTGGTTCAAACAGAAGAAAGTGGAAGTGGTTCGACCAAACGGACGCTATCTATGGCAATAGACCGGTGAGTAATGGCAGAGAGAGTGCCCTGGACTTGGCCACGGCGTTATTGGAGTCCTCGATGGAGGATGGTATGTTTTGTTATGTTAACTCTATATTCTGCTTGAAAGCTTCTAAAACAACCAGGCCAATTTAACTGTTAAACTTGTGTACAATCACCATACAACAACTGCTTTATGCAGCACAATGAGCTAGTAGCTAACAGCTAGCGGTCGTGTTATTGTTTATGGTCAGTAATGTTTGTGTTGCGTTTAAGATGATGTCACAGCAGTAGAGGCGGCACAACAATGACGATCAGCCTATAATCCCACCCACGTTGAGGTGGCACTAAACTGCAGTGGAAAAGCAAACTCAGAAAAGTAAAGCGAAAAGAGTCGAGTCGAGTTGAACTGTAATGTACAGTGGAAAAGTGCCATTAGTCACCATTCACTTCCATTTGTCACTTCCATTTTAAGGAAAACAGATGCAGGTGACTGAGGCTGTTGGGCCTTACCATTCTGCTTAACATTTCCTTTTGTGTTCCACAGAAGAAAGCAAGTCACACAGGTTTGGAACAACATGAGGGTATGAGTAAATGATGACAGAATTTTCATATTTGGGTGCACTATTCCTTTAAGCTCTAGCAACAGAATTAGTGGCAAAATGTCAATTATCACTTAAAGTTTTGACCCACCGTTCAGTTTGTAAAAACAAGTACAGTTGTGTTTGCAGTAATGCAATCATAATCTAAGTCTATGGGGCAAGACATTCTGGAGGGTTTAAGCAGAAATGCAATGATTTTCCTGACAAAAAATGTCATTTCAGCTTTAAATTGTCTATATTGACCTTTCAGAAATGGGACTAATTTTAAAGCAGAATATCTTTGGTTATGTATTATCAACACAATTACTATGGGTGAAAGCAACCAGGATTATTGCCATTACATGTTCATGACAGGATTTGAAAAATCATATATAACTTTGCTAAGGTAAGGTTACTAAGTATTTTTACCACGCTAGTCTCATGCATATTGGTTTCTGCAGGTTTTATGAAGCTAAATGTAAGACTTTTTAAGACCTTTTTAAGGCCAACTAAAGAAAAATTAAGGAATCAATTTTTGTGTGTGGGGGGGGGGGGGGAGCAAACAATTATTGATGCTCAAGAAGGCAACATAAGAGGAACCAAGGGGTGCAAACTTTTGAACAGTATGATTTGTATAAATAAGAGTACATTTTGTGTTATGTAGCTTTTGAAGGGCAGTACTACATAGAAAATATAATCTCTTATAGGTAATTTGTATACATTCTGAAAGGGGTGTTGGTACTTATAAAAACAAAAGGGTTATGCAAATTTCCGCACATAACTGTATAGACTATATAGATTGAGAAAATTGTTATTTTATTTTAGATTTATTTTTTTCATGATTTAACCACATTTTAGCATTTTTTAATGTACAAATTCCATGTAGCGTTATATTATCCATATGATGTCATATTACATGTGTAATTATAAAACGACTTCACAAAAATTCACAACATTGTAACCAAAAATTCAAAATACAACCCCCACATCTGAACATACTACGTAGAAATTGCAGTGTAGCCGTCAAAATGTGACATTATCTGATTTACTTCCGTGCTCGTGGGGAAATGAACATTACAGAAAAATACTCGCTTACATATTTACGTGCTGCACGAAGGCTTCTTTCAGCTTGTTGTTGAAAACACATTTTTTTATTGGTGCATTTCTATTTGTGCTGAATGACAGGATGAAAAAGAGTGTGCGCCAAACGTATGACGATATTGCCATGCTATCCAGATACATTTCAGCAGATTTGCAGAACGACTACAATCAACGTGCAACGCTTCGAAATTGCTTCTCGTCTCTGCAAATGATACCAAATGCAATAGCGAGAAGGAAAATGAGTACATCAAATGTAAGTAGAAAAAAATCTGTGAGCCCACCAGCTGAAACCAGGGCATAGTTACAATGTTTAGAGGATTGTCGGGACACACCTCTTCAAAACGGGACGTCTGGTTACCCTACTTAAACGCGACCAGAAAACAATCCCGCAACGAGAAAAACAATCCCTCGTAAAACATTTAATGCCATGAACTTATGAATCAAAGTCTTGTTGCTCATATTTAAGGCCTTGTTTTGCGGAAAGGCGAATTACGAATTTTTAAGACCTTTTTAAGGCCAGCGGAAACAATTTGCAATCATTTTGAAAGTATATTTTAATGTTTATTCTGGTGCAATACCTCGCCCCACAGACTTCCATTGTTGTGCATTACTGTAAATAAGACTAACAGCTCAGGAATTGATCAATACTTTAACAGAAGGAGATAAAAGCAAAAGTCATAGTCTTTAATGATAGGGAGGGAGATGTGCAGGTATTGCAGAATAGAAAAACAGATGTACACGGAATAAAAAAATAGCATGACCCCCGCGTTTGTTTCATTTGCATGCACAATGACACCAAGAAATAAAATTTACATCGGGATGGGTGATAAATTTGGGCCATCTGTCCCGTACTGACATTCTGAAATGGCACCAGTGTTGTGTGTTTTGCCAATTTTTCATTCATCTTAATGACCATCTCTCCGTCTCAGGGAAGACTCACGGATATCACAAGGTCCCTTGTTGTATGACAAAACACATCCATAAAGGCTTTAGGCCTTTTCAGCTTGTGATAAGGATGAATTTGTTAATATTATGTGACAGGAAGTGTGGCCATCATATGATGGAGAGTGCCACATACTCCACTAGAGCTTCAGTGTAACACTAAACCAATCTTAAATGTGTCAAATCATACGTTGATGTGATGTGTTCAGAGACATTAATTTGTTTTTGAATGGTGAGTGTGTGGGGGGGGGGGGGGGGTTAAAGGACCGGAGTGGGGGAAAAAAATAAAATAAAAATGTAATATTATAAATATATATATATATTATATACATTTTTGGAAGGAAGAGGGAGGACCAGAATGCATAAAGGGAGAATTTCAACGCATGTGAGGCACAAAGCAATAAAATGAAGCAATTTGTGACGTTACCTTGTACGCTCAAGAGTGAGCATTAGTTTTACCCAGGCCAGCTGTGCTGTCACTGTTGCCGGTGACAGCGCAGACAAGCATGTTGATTGGTGGGAGGATGGAAGGTGGATGAATGGTGGTTCTTACAACTTCCTGTTGCTGTCAATGCAGCAAAAATGGTGACAGGTGACATTTGCAACTTACCAGACACAACTGAAAGAGGAACAAAAAATAGAAGACTGCTAAAACACAGATGTGACAGATGAGTAAATAAACCACATAAAACATGAAGCAAAAATGACAGGATATGCACATTCAACAAAACCAATGCAGTGATATACGTATATATATGGAAATAAAAACATTTAAAAAACAAATTGAAGGTGTGGCGTGCACAAGCACACGTTGTAAATACATAATGTAGGCTGGAATATGTGGTGGTAACACTTAAAATATACAATTCTGTCACAGTCTTAAATTGTGGAACTGAGCAGGACCCATGAATAGAGGTTTTATTCCTTTAGTCTCGGCAAAGATTTTATTAGGTGGACGAAGCGACCTGGGGTCTGGCCTGTTTAAAAGAAACAGACATATTCTCAAACATTTGAGAAACACTTTACAGCTGCTTTTAATGAGTAAAAATTTGTAATGAGCGAAAGTCTCATAAAATGAAATCATGTTCATATTAGAAATGTTTACTTTCTCAGTACATGTTTCTAGTCTTATTTGGCACGATCTGTTTACATTACTGGATTTTTTCCCAATGGATAACATGAAGTCCCGCTCTACATTTTTTCTCATTAAATAACCTGTTTCACAAGATAATATGTCATATTGACTTTACATACAACATGACTTGATTTTATTCATTGGCATTTCATGTTATGGCTATGACATTCCTTACCGCTTAGTTCCATAGTAAAGGAATTGTTCACCCAAAATAAAAATGTAAAAAAAAAATTGTTTTGCACTAAAAACAATGCTTTCCATCCAACAATTTTTGTGAGCATTTTGAAAATGTGCATAAGAAATCCTGAACGGGAACACTTGATATGCGAACAAACTCACAATTTGCATTCAATGTAATGCGCTAGGTCCTAGGAGGAGGATTTTCTAGAGTTTCACATTAGTTAAAATGCGCATTAAGGTGATGGAACCAGTTTATTTGCAAAACGATGGCGTTTTGACCATTCGTGCATGTGTTATTGGTGTGCAATAGCATGATGTGAAGGAAAGGTCCGACCTTGGCACATAATTCTTTGAGCATAGCTCTTGTCATTCGGAAGTGTGCCAAGGGCTATGCTCATGCTGGTCTTTAAAGTGAGTCTGCCTTAACAGTTTTCAGCACGGTCACTCCCAGGTATGCAGAGGCTGGAGGCGTGTGGTCATCGCATTCATTTCAGCCCTCATTTTTTCACACATTAAAATTATTCTTTTGCATCTCCTGTCAGCATTTAATAAAACGAGGTAAAATTGCTTTAATCTTGCAAATAAAACTCTCCCCTAAGCTAGGAGGTCATTCAGCTGCTCCATCAAGACAAGGCGGGCTCCATCAAGGTAATGCCATGAAGTGTTTTAGAAATGTGCTTAAAAAATTTGAAATATTTTGATACAAACCAAGCTACTGAGAACGAGCTTCTCACATACACTCATGAACATGCAACAGATATTCGAATTTCACTGAAAAATGATTTCAATTTAGGACTGCTTCTCACCAAAACATATAGCATGCTGCCTTCAGAAGACTTGGAATATGACACATGAGTTAATTAGATTAATTTTATGATATTTTTTGGTCCTTTTTAAGATTTAAAGAGAGGCACTCATTCACTAAAGCATCTCCTTATGTGTTCCACAGAAGAAAGAAGGTAATATATTGTAACAACATTAGGGTGAAAAAAAAATGTCATTTTAGGTGAACTATTCCTAAGTCATCAGAAAAGTTGTTTCAGAGGTGGTGAAAGTTATTACATTTTGATTGAAAACTTTTTCTTCATAATTTTTTGAAAATTGTGCACTGAGACCACGGGCAATTTTAAAGAAGGTTAATAGTGTCAAATTGTATTTCATGTTGTCTTTCACATAATGACACAATGTCACAGAGTGACTGAGAGAAAAGGAGGAATATGATAGAATCCTGAGCAGCTGGGTACAGGGAACTCGCTTGGAGCAGTTTTCTCTCTTGGCAACGGTTGCAGCTCCCACTCTACTTGGTTTCCATGGCCCATTAGCACAGCTACTCCTGGGACTCGCTGCGCATTCTAGCACTCTCCTCAAATACATCAATACTAATGACTAAATCACCAACTGAGAGGCCTCGTTTGCCGCCAGCATTATCTTTTCATGGCCTTTTAACAGGGAACTGACTCTTATTCTAAAATACTAACATGAGAGAATGTGTGTGTACAGTATATGCTCTTGTGCATGGCTGTGTCTAAAAATCTAGTCTAACTCCTACCTAGACAGCATTTCAGGGCCTTAAAGGGATAGTTTACCTGAAAGTGAAAATTTTACCACCATTCTCTCACCCTTTTTTGCATAGATATTAATTAAATTTGTGATATATATGCTACTTGCCTATGATGCCCAAAAATGCTGTCTAGAAAGACAGCTCACTAGGTTTTGAAACAAAGCAATTGTGCGCTATTCCCTAATGAGACAAAATACGTTCTGTAAAAGTGTTATTTCTCAAAGCTAAAATGTTTGATATCATTCCTTTGGTATTCGAAGCGCAAATCTGTGCCAAATGCATGTTCAGTTAAAATCTTTTCACTAAATACAAGGAGTATTGAAGTAGACATGTTTATAAGCCTGGATACAAAGTTACAAGCCCGGCAAACATACATGCACAACAATAATTCAGCAATTTCTATATGCAATAAAAGCAGTTGACAAGGAGAGAGATGGGGAAAAACTGCTCAAGGGTGTCAGGACATAATGTCGACATTGTTCTCTAAAAACTTGAGCTCAGAGAGTGTGAAATACAACTCAAGGGGCCTAACGTAAAAAAGAAAGAAAAAGTTGAGAAGGCAAAAAAAAAATACAAAATGGTCTGAATTGACTTCGAGTAAAAGGGGCGTGTCCTGACTCAATTTATGTTTTCTTGAATCCGTTTTGCAGAAAAATATAAATTGTGCCACAGTATGGATTATTGTCTTTTTTTTCCCATAGAAAAGTTGGATTTCCATCTGAGTTGTTTCATAGTTTTGTAGAATTTACTATTATTTTAAAATGCGATAAAACAGATTTAGCTATTTTGGAAGGAAATTGGTACTTTAATTCACCAAAGTGGCATTCAACTGATCACAAAGTATAGGCAGGACATTACTTATCTAAAAAAAAAAAAGCACCATCACTATTTAAAAAAGAAATTTTTCATCAAACTTAGACAGGCTCAATTTCCAGCCCCCATCACTCCAAAACCTCATTCTTGAGTAATCATGCTAAATTGCTAATTTGATACTAGAAAATCACTTGCCATTATATCGAACACAGTTTAAAGATATTTAGTTCATTATATTAAGCTTAACATTGTCTTTGTTTGTTTTTGAGCTGCCACAGTATGCAATAGACTGGCATGTCTTAAGGTCAATATTAGGTCAGAACCGGCAAAAAAGAAACCACTTTCTCTAGAATCTCATCAGTCAATCATTGTTTTGAGGAAAGAAGGGTATACAATGCTTGAAATTGCCCAAAAAAACTGAAGATTTCATACAAAGGTAAACACTACACTCTTCAAAGACAAAGGACAACTGGCTATAACAAGAACAGAAAGAGATGTGGAAGGCCAGATGTACAACTAAACAAGAGGAGAAGTACATCAGAGTCTCTAGTTTGAGAAATAGACACCTCACATGTCCTCAGCTGACAGTTTCATTGAATTCTACACGCTAAACATCAATTTCATGTACAACAGTAAAGAGAAGACTCAGGGGTTCGGGCTTTATGGGAAGAAAGAAAAAGCCACTTTTGAAACTGAAAAACAAAAATAAAAGGTTAAAGTGGGCAAAAAAAAAATGCAGAAATTGGACAACAGATAATTGGAAAAGAGTGTTATGGATCTTAACCCCATTGAGCATTTGTGGGATCAGCTAGACTGTAAGGTGCGTGAGAAGTGCCCGACAAGACAGTCACATCTATGGCAAGTGCTACAGGAAGCGTGGGGTGAAATGTCAACTGAGTATCTGGACAATCTGACAGCTAGAATGCCAAGCATCTGCAAAGCTCTCATTGGTGCATGTGGATGATTTATTTGATGAGATATCTTTGAAGTAGTTCTTTTAAAATTGTAATAGTCATTTATGTCCTGACTATACATTGTGATCAGTGATCAGCTCAGTTGAATGCCACTTTGGTGAATAAATGTACTAATTTAATAATAATATAATAATAATTGATCTATTGTCAAACATTATACATTTTTTTTTTTGCATATATACACACAATGAAATAATTTTTTTCACATATCCCAGCTTAGCTGGAGTCAGAGTGCAAGGTCAGCCATGATACTGTGCCCCTGGAGCAGATAAGGTCAAGTGCCTTGCTCAAGGGCCCAACAGTGGTTTCTTGGCAGTGTTGGGTCTTGAACCCCCAACCTTCTGGTCAGTAACCCAGAGCCTTAACAACTAAGCCACCACGGCCCTTGTAATGGTAATTTCTTACCATAAGAGCAAAATCTATACATTTTGGCCATCACTGTATATATACATATGTATGTATGTATGTAAGTAAGGAGGTGGCGGGAACCGGCAGGACAGGCAACATTACTTTAATCACGTAACTGATTTAAAACAACACAAAACAAACATTAGCACATATACACACACAGCGTGGCCAAGTGTGTGTCTCTCTCTCTAACTGTATAATATATATATATATATATGTATACACTGTAAAATTGATGGGTTCAAATAAATTTTCTTTCTTTTTTTTGGACAAATTTTATTTTGTTTTGTTTTCAAAAGAGGAACTATATGCATTTTAAAGGCAAAAGCCATATTATAAAATATTAATATAACATATATTATCAATATACCATATTTAGAAGAAAATGTAATTACAAATCTGATATAAATTGTGTCAACTAAAAAACAAAAACAAAAGTTTAATAATACTGTATTTTAAGAAAAAATGGAAATGGATATTCAAAATAAAGAATCTCATCAGATGAAATTACATGAGAACCTGTCAACCCACCAAATCTGTGTCGAAAGTAACAGCTATGAAGAAGCTGTCCAAAATACAAACACAAATTTCTGCATATCAAAAGGCATTGATAAATTATAAATAACAAATTGAAAATAATTGTTGGCAAGTGCAAATCAGTATGTAAAACACTGATGAGTTGATAAAATGTGTGTGTTCTAACCGTGGATGGTGAGGGTGGCGCTGGCCTCCGTCTTCCCCATCATATTTTCAGCCTGACAGGTGTAAGTACCAGCGTCTCCTGATGTCAGTCTCTTCAGTTTAAGAGTATGATCCTCCCATATCTCATGCCTGACAACACAACCATACACAAACAGTTCATCAAGAGGTTCATCAAGAGTCTCACTTACTCCTGACAGGCATCATTGTGATTAAAGTATGATATTCTGGCCCCTTTATATGGCATGAGTGCCTCTTTCAAGCAAGTGTAAGGTATTTTGTCATTCAATTTATTATAAGCCATATTACTTGAAGTATAATGATGTTTATCTTAGCAAGCACCACTAACTACAATCACAATCCTTACCCTACGATTAAAAGAGCTATTAAATCACATTAAGACATTATTTAGTACGTTTATGAAGCTGTTTTTCTCAGGTACATTCAGGTTTCACTCTCTGCACACAAACATGCAGTATACATACCGTCCCTTGGGCATTTCTCCATCCTCTTTCCTCCAGCGAATGGTGGGCACGGGGTCTCCTTGAGCTTCACACCTAAACTCAGCGCTCTGATCCACGAGTACAGACTGACTGCTTGGCTTTCGCAAGAAACTGGGCCTCTCTGCACACAAACACAAAAACACAAAAGTCATTAGTAGGGATGAACTCTTAATGTAGTACATTGATGTGACATCTTAAAAATGATCTTAAGAAATGTAAGTGCAGCTTAGTTCTAGCGGGAAGACTAGCAGCTGTACATCATCACACCATTAGTTGGGTAATTTCGAGCCAATCACATGTAAGCCATTGCTTTATAAGTCTGCTCACAATCTATCGCATTGCTGATACAGCGTGCTAACACAGCAACCTCCACCACCCCACCACCACAAGTTGAGTCCCGTCCTGCACGGGGGTAGGCTCCTCGCCCCTGCCTCCTATCTCCGGCAGGATATGACGATTCCGAGTACAACTTCTTTGGACCGCCAGACGGGGCCTACGCCAAAGAGAGACATTACTTTTCGGTTTTATATTCATCAAATAAATGTCATCTTACATTTCACTTAAGTCTGCGAGTCTTCCAGATAGAAAAAGCTGTTCATGGTCAAAGAAACCACCCAAAACATTTTTTTTAAATCAACGCAGATGGAACTGCTCCTTAGATAGATAGACAAACTCAATTGCAAAATAAATTACTCTGGACAATAGGCCATAATATTTTAATTGTCTGCCATAATAATGTATTTAAATTATCTTCATTTTGGGGATTTTCCTCAGCAAATATTAATATATGAATTTATTTTCAATTAATTTGATAAATTCATCAGTATATCAAGCAATTTATTAAGTTACAATTTTTAATTGATATCCAACTCTTGTTATTGGGAAATACATAAGATGAAATACAAATTTTAGGTCATTGCCTTTCTCTAATCCGATTGGCCACTTACACAACGCACAACAGGGAATTTCACGTCTCACCATATTTACCTAAGTTTATTCTTTTAGTCTCAATTTCTCTTTCTCTCTTTTTTAACAGCTACATAAGGGACATTAAGTGGATTTCCTCTTACAAACAATCCATCTTTCATTTCTCTTTCAGCTCAACCTCTGACGTTGTTTTAACCAAAAAGAGCACGCAGCAAATCCTAAAGCAAATTTCCGCTTAGATCTGTTTATGAAGATTATATAATGTTGATTTTATCTAACTCATTGATGTAATAATACATCACTACAGCCCCATTCTTTTCTGAAAGTTGTGAAGGGCATTTTAAAGGGTTTGTTCATTCTTTTAAATAGCCTATAGCCTTTAACTTATGTAACAGCCATAAACCATGATCTGGTATTGGTTACAGCCTAACTTTGAGTGTAAAACTATCAAGCCATTAAATAGTGATAATGATAATTATGATGTATTCCTTTTGTAAACAATACACAGCCTGTTGAAATATACACTCTGTATATTATATAAAAGGCTGTAAGGCTTTATTCACACAAAATCAGATTTTTCCTCAAATATTTTTTTTTTTTTGAGTGACTGTTCAAAATGCAAGTTATATGAGGCCAGATCAGATATTTTTCTTATATATATTTTTCTCAGATATTTTTTGCATATATTCACCATGCTTGAGATTTTAGCAGTGGATGTTTTACCATTGATTATGCTTTTCATGAGGGCAGCATCCAAATATGAACATTCTTCACAGATGACAGCTTAAAAATGGAAGAGGTTGCATATGCAATGTTTGTTGCTGCTAGTGTTGTTTTTTGTGGGAATGTCCTGTATTTTGGCCCATACGGGATGCTTTTTATCTTGGGGTCCTGCATTTTAGCAGAGAGCGAAACATCCCGTATTGAAGGCTTTGTGTCCCGTATTAAAGCATAAAAAGGTCGGACGGTGAGACGTGGACCTGTGTCCTGTGATGAAACACTCAAAATGCTCAAGCGTCCCGTATATGTATATGTACAGGGTTACTGTACATTAGTAGTAGTAACCCTTTATTGTCACATAGTCGCAAGTGAAAGTAACCAGTGAAATTGGCCATCATCCTGCCCATACAAACATACAATATGACAACGGGGTTGACAGGACAGGAAGACAGGGAATTGAGAAGATATACAGCATTACATGGGGAAAGGTGAGAAAAAAAAGCAACCCCCAGACTATACTCCTGTGAGGATTACAGTGTGGGAACAGGAAAAAACATCTCAGCAACACTTAGCACATAATCAGTACATCTACAACATAACAAAAACTTGCGACAGGGGAGGGGAGTGGGGGATGGAGGTAGCCAAGCACAGGCAAGCAGCCATCCGGTCCTGCAGCCATTCTCGGCGCTGGTCACAGACCCGCCTGTCAGACTGGGGGGTACAAAGCGGCGAAGGCGAGGGATGGGGTGAGGGGCGGATGCATATCTGTATTTGTGTAAAGTCTTGTGTGTGTGTGAGCCCAGAGATTCGCCAAAAGGTCACAATCCCAGGGTGTTTTGGGAGGGGGGAGGGAATGCGAGAGCGGCTCATTGCAGCTCTAACCAGGGGAGTTGTTGATCCATCAGCGGCCTTGGCCAAGGCCAGTGCTGGTTGGGGGGTGCCGAAACAGATAAGATTGAAATGTTTTGTCTTGGGGCGAATAGCTGCAATTTCTCAGGCTATTCTGCATGTCCATTTTGGTCTCTTAAACGATCCATTTGCCTTTGCAAAGCTGTAAGCTCCTTCATGATGTTATCCGTATTGAGAGTCTGAGTGCTGACAGCTCTGCCCACCACCTCAATCATGACGGGCAGCCTTGTGAGGCTTTGGACAGCTGTCTCCGTCTTCTTAATTCTTCAATAAACCAGGGCAATGCCTAATCCAATCAGCAGAAGACCTGTTATCATGGTTCCGAATAGGTAGATATCTTCAACGTCCTCCACGGAAAGAACCGCCAGACACACGACCCGCCACCTCTCCCACGCGTCCATCGTGTAGCCAGCTGCAAACGTTCCGTCAGGCCAGATAGGTTCCCCCGAACCCAAGCTTCTCCTCGAGAAGATGGTGTCAATTGCGTTGAGAGACCAGTTGATCAAATCCATAATAATTTCTTGGTTTGGAGAGCAGTGCTGAGAGAGTCTCTCAAAAGTACAAGACAGTTGACTAGACGTGAAGAGACAGCAAAGCAGGGAGGTCAGGGGAGGGAGAGAAAATGCGACCGCCTTCACTGAGTGCCAAACGAGAAAGTTAGTGTTAGTGTTAGCATTAGTGGATTTCTTTGGGTAAGTTCAGCCAATGTCTGTGTGAGTATAAGAGGTTTGCAGTGCTTTGCGTGCCCTGTAACATATGAATGACATATAGTATGGGTGTGTTTCATTCAGATGTGATGATCTCTATGCCATGTTCCCTAAATAATTTACCTTCCACTGTGAGAGTTTTGTATGGCTGAAATGTGTAATAAAACAGGCTGAACTCACTTTTCATGTAATTTGTATTAAAGTTTTTGTTTGTAAAGATCCTACTGCATGTATTCAATTCAAAGTGCCCTGTCGCAATACCTGATAATTTGCACAGCAAATTCTGAAAAAAAAAAAAAAAAGGTCAAAAGGTCACAGGACCCTTTTCACACTCAGAACAAAATTCTGATGTTGTAGAGTGCCAAAATGATATGGCAAGATTGTGGATGATAGATGAATGTATATTTTTGTGCGAGTATAAATGTGTGTTCATGAGTGAAGGGTGAAGTGTGAGCTGGTATTTTTTTCATGAGCAAACAGAATAAGGTTTATTGGTACATGTGTCCTAACAGGGTCAATGACATGCTTGAGTCGTCCTACAGCTATGCACACAAACTCTAAACATCTGGATTCTCTTCTGCGCTGCCCATAAACAAACACTTCATATGATGTGAATGAGTGTGTTTAAGTGAATCCATCTGCATGCATTTCCAAATGTACAAAAGGTTTGTGTGGGAACATGACTACATTTACTTGTGTGTCTGAAAGAAAGCAAATCAAATGCCCAAGCATTTGAGAATCAGTCTTCTGACAAGGCGAAATCCATAAATGCAAATAATTTTGCATATGCTAAATGTTACCAGAAAAAGTGACATTGGTCAATACGTACCAAGAACGGTCAACTCTGCTATCTCGCTCTCACGTTCGCCCATCATGTTGGTTCCCACGCAAACATATTTTCCTGCATCCGTCTTCCTGGTATTTGTGATCATCAGTTTTCCACTTCGTATCTGTCGGAGAGAAAAGTTCGGAGAGTTACGTTAATGAGAAATTATCATGTCTCAAACTAAGAAAGTATATATTACTTTATAACAACTGAGTTCAATTAAATGATAAAATGATTATATATCTTATTCACAATAGTGCCATCTTTGATCTCATCAATCACATCTGATTTTTCACAACTCAAGTTGTCTGGAGTTCTTGAAAATATGTTTTTTCAATGTTTTGTCAGCAAAATGATCCAACTGCATTAAAACCAAGGTTGGGGAGTAACTGAATACATGTAATGGGATTATGTATTTAAAATACAAAATATTAGTAACTGTATTCAACTACAGTTACAGTTTAAATGATTGGTAATCAAAATACAGTTACATTCAAAAAGTATTTTGATTACTGAAGAGATTACTTTGCATTTTATTGCGATTTGTTTCATTTAATGTTTAGACTATTCAGTTGGAAAACATTTATCCATATAAATGATGTGATCCGAGGAGCATTTGAACGTGTTACATTCATACAAGTTCATACAGTTGTGAGTGAAAAGGTTGATATGACATCATTGAGGAACTTTCCCTTGGGAGCTTTATAGAGGAGCTGCATAATGTTTCTACAGTTTAGCAAAAAACTGTTAGAAACACTTTGACTGATGAAGCATAATCCATTGAATACATGATTACATGACTTGTCAATGTTTTTATGCAGTTTGGGTATTTGTACAAGAAATTATAACCAATGTAGCCTTTAATATCATATAAAAAGCTACAAACAATATATATATTTTTATATATTTAATATATTTTCAATGTCCACATACAATCAGAAAAGGATATTGTGTGCACTCTGTGGGGTTTTTATGTATGATTATATTTTATAATGATGACAAAAATGCACATTAGATGTACTTTTTTTTCTCTAGTAAGGCCTTTGATATTAGAGCAAAGATGTACTGCAAAAATCTTATTCTTAATGAAAATGTAAATATTGTTTTAATGTACACACCTAAAAATCCTTAAAACAAGATACATTTATGTGAATTTTTGCATTTAGATAACATTACTGATTTTGGGAAATCTCACAGAATACATTATAAATTACATTTTACAGCATGTATTCTGTAATCTGTAGTGGAATACTCTTTTAAAGAAACCCTTCTAGCCATGTGTATTAAAATCTCAATACTGTGGAATGCTTTGTTTGGAAAATGTTAATGAAACCTTTTTTTACATATAGTTTTATTTTATTTTATTAGAAGAAACTAAATGCATTTTGACAGAAAAAAGTATATATAGATAAAAAAAACACCGCCAAAACAGCACAACCCACATTTAAGAATAGCATTCTGAGATGATATTCTTCTCACCCCAATTGTACAAAGTGGATATATGTGTTATTGTAGACGTTGTCTGTTTGAACCAGTCTGGCCATTCTCTGTTGACCTCTCTCATCAACAAGGCGTTTCCACCCACAGAACTGCCGCTCACTGGATGTTTTTTGTTTTTGGCACCATTCTGAGTAAATTCTAGAGACTGTTGTGTGTAAAAATCCCAGGAGATCAACAGTTACAGAAATACTCAAACAAGCTGTCTGGCACCAACCATCATCCATGCAATTATCTAATCAGCCAATCATGTGGCAGCAATGCAGTTCATAAAAGCATGCATTTCCAGGTCAACAATCAGAACGGGGACATCAACAATCAACAATCAGAATGTTCACATCAACAATCAGAATGGGGAAAATGTGATCGCAATGATTTGGACCATGACATGATTGTTGATTTTTGTTTTCTCATCAAAAGGACTGGGACAACATTCCCAGTTATCTACCCTGTCAACAAACCTTGTAATACCTACTTACATATCTAGATACATATATGAATACATGTCAGTGTGTGTGTGTCAATGTGTACAATGGCTATATAGGTAAGCTCATATTTTCCCAGGGATTTGATTTCAGGCCAAGGGGTACCCTTTCTTTCTTCCTAGGCAATCATAAGTGCAGCTGGGGGTCCTCATTCACCTGAGCAAGAGAAAACAAGTACATGCACACATGCAAAAAAAATCTGATCCGTGCATTAGGAGACCACACATAAGAGTCAATGATTGGGAGCAGATTGTGGCAACTCTCCATGCCCCCCTACCTGCCTGCACTTAAACAGGTCAACATTTGAGATCACTTTATGGCAGAGCTTGTCATGTCTCATTGGTTATCATTCACTGTGGTCAGTGTTGAGTCCAGCAGTATGTTAACATGTGGAATGTGTACACAGAGTCTCAGATAAAGACCAGAGGTGTAAAGGAGATACATTAGCTGTAAAGCCCATCATTTACAAATTAGTAACAGATATTACACTCTCTAGGTCATGTGCAATGCCATATGTAAACTATAAAACAAAGTGTGAACCAAAATAGCCAGTAATGAATAAAATTAAGAATACACACACACACACACACACACACACACACACAGTTGAAGTCAAAATTTTACATACACCTTAGCCAAATACATTTAAACTCAGTTTTTCACAATTTCAGACATTTAATAGTAGAAAACATTCCCTGTCTTCCTGACCTACTTTTCTTTATTTAAAAATGTGAAATGTCAGAATAATAGTAGAGAGAATGATTTATTTGAGCAGTGGCTTCTTCCTTGCTGAGCAGCCTTTCAGGATATGTTGATATAGGACTCATTTTACTGTGGATATAGATACTTGTCTACCTGTTTCCTCCAGCATCTTCACAAGGCCCTTTGCTGTTGTTCTGGGATTGATTTGCACTTTTTGCACCAATTCATCTCTAGGAGACAGAATGCATCAACTTCCTGAGTGGTATGATGTCTGCGTGGTCCCATGGTGTATATACTTGTGTACTATTGTTTGTACAGATGAACGTGGTACCTTCAGGCATTTGAAAATTACTCCCAAGGATAAACCATACATGTGGAGGTCCACAATTTTTTTTCGGAGGTCTTGACTGATTTCTTTTGATTTTCGCATGATGTCAAGCAATGTACACCTCCAATTTTGTACATCTCATATCAGATGCTAATTGGCCAATTTTCTAAAGGCATGACATACTTTTCTGGAATTTTCAAAGCTTCTTTAAGGCACAGTTAACTTAGTGTATGTACATAAACTTCTGAACCACTGGAATTGCAATATAGTCAATATATAGAAAAATTACTCATGTCATGCCCAAAGTAGATGTCCTAAATGACTTGCCAAAACTATAGTTTGCTAATACTAAATCTGTGGAGTGTTTAAAAAATTTGTTTTAAAGACTTCAACCTAAACTTCTGACTTCAACTGTAGACAGATAAGACAGATGGATGGACGGACGGATGGACAGAGAGATAGATAGATATTTAAAATATTCTAAATGGACGACTTGCCATTCTTTTGCACTGCAAATTTTACATTTCTCTTCTGTTCACAGTCTCAAAGGTGTAAAGTGAGAGCTGCCTATCAGATTGCTCAGATTATATTAAACGTTTTTACATTTAATAGATATCTAAACCTCAGCGAACATCTAAACAAAACCTTCATTAGGTCTCCAACAGTGTATCTTGGGACATCTCCAAACATTTCCTAACCGGACACATTCATTGATCTTCTGGAGCATTCTTGAGCCCTGTCACCTCTCCTACATATTAATGGTGGAAATGAGTCTTTAAATAAAGGAGTTGGGCGGAGGGGAGAGGAAGGAGTGTGAGTTTATTTAAGACACCCTGTGGTGTTGAAGAGGGTTTGAAGTGTCATTATGTTACTGTTTGTTTCAGCGAGAGCGTAACGGCTGAAATGGCATGAGACTCACAAGGCAGACAATGTCAGGTCACACGCAGGGGTGAGTTTGTGTGTGTGTGCGTACTGGGGAAAACGGAACAACTATATAGTTACAAGGGAGGAAACGAATCCAGTGGAAAAGTCAGAATGTGTCACAGAAAATTTAATGTTAAGGAGAAACACAATAGCTCTGTTCCAAACCCTTGAGATCTGCTTCTGTGACTACCGTTTACCTAGGCAGCATCCAAACTGAAATGAAACCTCATAAGTGACTGATTGAAAACTCCATTACTAGTGAAGCCCATAAACTCAATTTGATTGTATTAGTCTGTACAGTAACTGTGCCATGTTCCATTAAATAAATGAAAAGCTAATTTCTCACCCTCCTGTCATTCCAAACTCTTATGATTTTTTTGGGGTCCTTTTTTAACGCTTTAAAGTAAGTCACTATCTACTGCCTTTGAATTGAGAGGACGGTCTGTCATATTCATAAATAAACATGTGCTTTGTGTTCTGCACAAGAAGGAAAGTCATTTGGTTTTGGAGTGACGTGAGGGTGAGTAAATGACTTTTCCTTTTTAGGTGAACTGTCACTTTAGTTCATGTCAGTTCACTCAGCGTACACACAAATGCATAGAACACACAAATATTGGGTGAAATAAGTGCTTTTACTTAGATGGAACAATATTGTATTACATTTTCAGTTGACCTACTCAATAATATATATTTAAAATCAACTGCATCAGCAATCTTGGAGGAAATTTTCACTGTACATGTCACAATGCATTCTGAGACTGCCTTACCTGCAAAATATCCATGCTACCTTAGCTCATGACCAAAATGTGGTATTTAAAGGGGCGTTCACACTGACAGAGATTGCTACATGAAAGGAAAATTCATAAGGTATAATTTTGTGCCTACATATTGAGAGACCTAAACACACATAGAGACACATTTTTGTTCCATCAAGACGGGATGGCTTTACTGTCTGGCCAGAGTCAATGAACACACCCTCACTCTCTCCATTCTCTGGTAATGCAGGAAGGCTGTTGAGGATGTAACCAATCGGAGCATTGGGAGATTGCTGTATTCACAAGGCTTTTGTATTGTGTCATTTGGCAATCCATGTTGAGCAGAAGTGCTCATACTGTGCTTGCTGTTTGGAGTAATTCAGTAAGTCAGATAATCACACACAAAGGGAGAACTAACAGCTAAAAGACAATAAGGACTGTGAGCTTCAGTTAATTTTTGAACAGACTGCAGTAATTACTGCTGAAAAGCAATTAATGGTGAAATTGGTGCTCTTTAATTTAGAGATAACTGTGGCGCTCAAAACACATGAATAATAAGCATGCTGATGCTCATTATGGTACGCAGCTATCTGTAGTTGAGCCAATGTTTCGGTATATATCAGTTCAACGCTGTGATTATCACTTTGTGAGGAGAACTCGGTTGAATAACAATAACCTCCTTTAATTAAAAAATTGCATACAAACATAGTCACAATTAAAGCGACTGTTTAGCCAAAAATACTAATTCTGTCATCATTTATCCTCAAATAGTAATTTCAAAACCAACCTAATCTCATAGAATGAACGTTACTATAACAATTTTTTTTGCAAACTGAGTTTTACATGGCGCTTTCTATGTTTTGCTGCAGTTTCCTGGTGAAATGAACACAGGCGCTACAACAACTGTGCGTTTAATTCACTATCACATAAATAGCGGGTACTCTATGGCTGTTTATGACTACATAAACACTTATTTTTCACTCTGTTACTAGTACATAGTACCCTGCTATGTTATGATATCAAAACACTTTTACTCTAATGCATCATTTGAAAAACAATACATTTTAACGCTTGTATTGCAGACCCACATAGATTTACACACTTATTCCAAAGTGATTCGCTTGCGCAGTAGCTCACCTGATAGTGTTGGACTTTGGATCTGGAGACTGAGCCTCGATCCCAGCTAAGGACTCTCGAAAACAAAAGTGAAATGAAGCGAAAGTGCCATAGAAGCGACACATAAAAATGACATGGTTGCTTCAATAAATGTGCTTTTTATGTCGAATTTGCTTTTAAAACAAAATCAGTTAGGTTGAGGTGTTTGTTAAGGGAAAGGATGTCTGTTTTGTTCACCTCTCACTTATTTATTTTTTAACACTATTGGTTAGGTTTAGGTTAGGAAGGTACATTTTACTCATTAAAACAGCCATCTGATATTACCTTTAAACCTCATCTGATTCCAACATAATTTCACTTGAATTTGGCGCCCCCCACTGGACATTTCACTTGTAAACTGCAGCCAAACGTGTTATGAAGAACATGATGTTGATTTGTTGGTGGTAATATTATAATACATAAGATTTTATATTTTTATAGTTGTATTAAAGTATTTTAGCTACAATATGCACAATATATGTCACAAAGTTTATATAACATTTACATTATATAACATTTATACTAAGGCTGCCACCGACCAAAGATTTTCCAAGTCGACTAGCAGGCGTTAATTTAAGCCAATTTCGACTAGTCGCATGTTTATGATATTCATTTATTTACTTAAATATATGTTTGGGGGGGCATCAGAAAATGGTTTGAGTTCCAGGTCTGAGAAAGCATAAGTAACACTGTTCTACATTACAGAGAAATACTAAACTGTAATAATGAGCCTTTAAAATATAAATTTTACAAGCGCACGCATGAAGCGAGCTGCAGCGATACCGGCAACAGTGGTAATGATTCTGAATGTGATGGAAAAATCAGCAAGGAGACTGTCTGAACATTTTGTTAATTTATAGAGAGAAATGCACATTAGGGTTGTGCCGACAGACGATAATCTCGGGGATCAACGATGGTCAGAGGGATCGCCAATAGCTGATGACTTTGACCATGTCAAGATGATTTTTGGCTCGTTTCCTATTAATGTATTAATTATTATTATTATTAGGCTATTATTATTATCAAATGAATATTACAAATAATATGCCCCGTAGAGACACTGACACGTGGTTGAAGAACCACTTTATTATATTATATATATCTAGGCGCATGTATGACACGTTGTTTGTACGAGGGCATGCAGTCTCGTGGAACACGCGCATGTAAATGTTTCGCACCCTTTCTTTGTTTCCGTCTTCTGAATTTTATTTGGCAAGCACAATATCATATATGGGTGACCTCAAACATCTCAGCTCAGGAGGTCCTTTGAGTTCAGTTTGCTTAATTTCCACAGAGCAGTTCTTTGTGACCACAAATCTGCAGCGTATATATCTGTGATTAAAAAACACATTCACCTCAAACCATGATTTAAATTTCAGTGATTATTATCATCATCTTTATAATTATAATTTTTACATTTATAATTGTTTTTATGTCTTCCTTTGTGTAAGTCATTTTCCGCTTGCATGTTTAGACGGATATTTGATATTTGTATTATTCTTTTATCACTTCATTATTTTATTAGCTTTTTCACTTCGTTTGGAGTGCAATTTGAATTTAGAAATGTATTTGATTTATTTTTTTTTTGCTTTTTAAATAAATACATTTTATTTTCAAAGCAAATTCATTAAAGCAAGAATATTGACCGATCCTTCAGCCCAGGGGTTTGCCGATGTAATTGGATATTGCGTTTCATTTGAATTTTTAGTTAAAATAAATTACAAATAAAGTTCAAAGTTTGAAATCAAGGTGACTTGATTTATGGTGCAGGCTTAACCCTAACCCTGCTTAACGAAAATTACCACATAGTCCCACCTAGCGTGGCAAATTTTTTCCAACCTATGAAATGCATTACACATTCGACTTTCCTTTTTAGCCACTAATTGCTAAATTTGTATTTGCAAAAACCGCTACCAACAATCTGATTAAAAATAACAACTCCAAATCCACCTATAGCTTTATTCCCAATGGATAAGCAAAATGGAAAACGAGCAGGGCCGTGCACATCCAAGTCACTCTTGAAACAACAAAAGAGGGCTGATTGATTCCGTAACTTAATTTCCCCCACATTTAATTAGACAAAAATAATTGGTGGCCCTGGTTTAAAGACTGCATTAAATCAGCGGCGTGAGTTTTCGGCAAACTTTCATTCCCACAAGCCTGTTCAATCAAATAAATGGCCTCTATTAATTTTCTCTGACAGAGTCTGTGGCCACAACACAGTTTAAACACTCATCAGCAGAGGCACTAATCGCTCTTCATTTGCTTGAAAAATGCAGCAGAAGCAATTGTTATCAACACACATTAAATGAGGGAACTTCGTTCTATGTGGTGCAGTGTCGTTTAATAGGCAACAAATCAGTGGGACTTCATTAGTAACGGAATTGGTTTACTTTGCATAAAGAAGCCCAGAATAATGACTGAATGAGAACACTTGAGAACTCTCTATAACAAATCCAATGCCCACCATTACAGCTGGTCACCTTGAGGCTTGGAACCAAAGGGATGCAAGTTATTTATATTCACATTGATTGATTTAGAACTGGTTGGTTGGTCACCAGTTTCCAACCAGAAAGACCATGCTGGTTGACCTGTTTCACCAGCTACATTTGACTGGTACATTTGGATCAGCATGGAAATTCATGCTGGCCTAAGCTTGTCTAACACACTTAGATGTTCCTCTTACCGTTATCCTTTCGTCTCTGTCATCTATTGTGACTCCATCTTTCTTCCAGGAGATAGTGGGTTCTGGGTGCCCGCGGGGCGGCTGGCACTCCATGACCGCTGGCTCACCCGCCGCCACCATCACATCCACAGGGTTCTGTCTGAAGTCATCACGGAGAACTGCAAAAGAGAAAAAGAAAAATGGCATTCAACATGTTCACAGAATTTCCCTTGGATGAAAGATTCTCAAATAGGAAACCATTCGTGCTACAGGAGAGCAATAACAAATTACTAACCACCAGAGGAACATATTTCTACTCTTGCCTGGCGCACAGCACCTCTAATCTATTTTAAACATACAACGATTAAGCCTAAAACTTCTGTTTACATTAGCTTAAAACCCACAAAAGAGTTTGAAACGTGAAACATGGAAGCACTCTTACTGTTAAGTAGACCCTGTTGCGCTGGTGTTTCAACTTGTAAGTGATATTAATGTGGAATGCAAGTCATCGGTGAAGATTGAACATTCATCAAAACCATCAAAAAGTCTCCTGATCCTAATGTTTAAATGTGCAATAATATCTTGAGTGTTTCAGATTCAAGTTAACAACATTACTTTCAGTATCATGCAGGCTACATACAGTACAGCAGCGGTCTGAACACTTTCCATTATATACATACGGTGAGACATAGCAACTCTAGTGAAGTCTAGTGAGCTGCCCACCTAGATAGTTTTTACAGGCATCATAAGCGATGCAGAGTCAATACCAAAAGCTAGGCAACATCATTTTGTTGCCTTCTAAGATAATACGTTGGGGACAAAATCACATCTTTGCAGAGAAGTCAATGCCAGAATGCATCCCGATAAACTCAAATAAATGCAAATTATCATTATAAATATACAGTACTAATATTCCATTCAATACTGTAATCTAATTATAATATTTACCCAATATGTGCGTGCTATGTACTCTTATGTCTAGAGTATTGCATTGTTAGCTTAGCAACATGCTAACACTATCGGAATCATTTGTGTGTCGAGTCCACCATTTTAAATGGATTCAAACTCTTGTTGCCTGGACAAGTACCACAGCACAATGTGTGTCGGAGGTTCACAGCTCTGACAAAATCAGACTCATGCTTTGGTATTATAATAAATAGCACATTCATTTTCTTTCATGTCCGTTCAGGAATTCTGAGATTTATGAATTACGCACATATCGGTATCCCTGCGCATTTCCAAAGTTACATTTAAGTCGACAGAAAAGCACACTTCTCTCAGCTCTCACGGCCCTTAACGTGTTACTGTCGGTGCGATTAAACTCAGCATTAGATCAAAGTGAGATGCTCAAGGTAACCTGAACTTCTGACTGCCTCCAAATTCCTTTAAGACTTTAAGCACTTAATTGGCCACATATGATTCCAGTTTCTCCTGCTTGTAATGTCACAGCAGGTAAAAATCCCCCTTTACCCCTCTGAAAAGTCCAAAAGAGGTGATATCACTGCTGAAAAATAACAAAATGTTTTAGAGGGGTTTTGGGCAATTGTCAGCTTGCTATATTGAATATTCACGGATAGTCAAGGATAACATTTTTTCTTTTTTAACATCACCCCCAAAGAGTATAAAGTGGACCATTAAAAGAGGCTGTTTGGCAATTATATTTTTGCTGGTTTCTCATACGCTCAACATCCTCCCACACCTTCTTTGTCGACGATAATTTGCCATGCAAAGGTAAATGTGACTGGTTTACTCCTTGCCAAGCTGCTTAGACTGGTCTTTTTTGTTGAATTTAGAGGGGTGTTGGGCACTTTTTGGCTGACAGAACAACTTGACTAGCTGAAGATCAGCTTAGCAAGGTTGGGAGATCAGCAAAACCATCACAGACCAGCTAAGAACTCAAAACCACTTTAGGCTGGTTTAAGCTATTTTTATGTAGAAATTAATATACTGTGTTCTAAATCCCTATCAATCTCTTTTACTGTTCCTCTCCATCTTTTCTCTATAACTTCTTTTAAGCATATTGTTTCTTCCAGCCAAGCATTTCAACAAGACTCTAGTTTATTCGACCAACATAATTAGGCAGGCAAACCACACTTACAGACCAGAATAGCACTGGATGGTGAAGGGAGATGAACTCACTGTCCATGGACAACCAGGGATACTGATTTTCACACTGGACCAACAATCTGGGTTTGAGTTTGCACAGTTGTGTGAAACCAGCCCTCGCTTTGCACTTCTCAGCAAAGAAACTTGATTACACTTTTTCTAACAGGGCCTTGTGGGGGAGGACATGTGTGTGTTTGTGTGTGTGTGTGTGTGTGTATGTCTCTAGGTCTGAACAAGTGTTATCAAAATGAGGATAGTATGAGCCTGCCAATAAAATGAACCACTGGAGTGAAACGGAGAAAGAGAGAAAAAGATAAAGAGAGAAAGTGGGTCTGTTCCAAATGCAAGTGAGCTACCTTGCTCTCTACTGTTTCATAGACATGTGAAATGGAGTGGTGGTGGTGGTGGTGGTGGTGGTAGTGGGCTAAAGCACATAACTGGTATGTGCAAAACACATAACTGCACATAACTTTTAATCAGAAGGTTACTGGTTCAATCCCCACAGCAACCACAATTGTGTCTTTGAGCAAGGCACTTAACTCCAGGTTGCTCCGGGGAGATTGTCCCTGTAATAAGTGCACTATAAGTCACTTTGGATAAAAGTGTCTGCCAAATGCATAAATGTAAACATGCACTAAATGGACTTATTTGACTGTTGCACTATGCTATTTTTTCAGCATCTCATGAATGAGCACCATGTTTTTTTAGATGCCGTGTCAAGAGATTAAGAACTTCAAAAGCATCTCAAAACTGCATTCTGCTCATTTTACTGCAATGATGTGTTCTGTGTGAATGGCCCCTACATCACCATCCAATTTGAGATGGAATCTTATAAGTGACCAATTTGGAACAACTCACAAATTACGCCAATATTTAAGACTTTCAAAATGTGAAAGTGAAAGTGGAGATTAATAGTAAAAAAAAAAAAAATACTTAACAATTGATCAGTTTCTCACCCACACCTATCATATCACTTCTGAAGACATGGATTTAACCACTCAAGACTTATGGATTACTTTTATGAGGCCTTTATGTGAAATTTGGAGTTGAAATGTCTGGTTACCATTTTAGGACTCCTCTAAAAATATAATTGTATTTGTTCTGCAGAAGATAGGATTTCATACACATCTGAGATGGCATGAGGGTGAGTAAATGATGAGAGAATTTTCATTTTAGGGTGAAATAAACTTTTAAGCATAAAAAATACATTAAACACACACATATTGAGTAAAATAGCCCAGTTTAATTCGATTACATTTTTTTCAGTTCATATTTTTAGGTATTGAATTATTTAAACATTTATATATACCAAAAATGTCTCTCACTTCGACCATAATCTTGAATGGATTTGGAGTTTAACGCATTGTATTAATGCTGGTACCAAACCTTTGGAATAGCCTAAGAGAACATGCCTATAATACTTTAAAAAGCTGCCTATGCAAGGCAGCTCACTAGGTTTTAGAACAAAGCCAGAGAGTAAAAGAACACAATGGTAAGTACAGAAGCCAAGCACGTTTCTTTAACCTCAAGACAAAGTGTAGCATGCGCCGACATGGATAACATAATTTCAACGTAATCAAAAACATCCCTACTAATTCTTGTCTTGTGCGTACAAAACATAAAATATTTATATCAACTATCGACAGCTTCTACAGAAGTTATATTTACTCTATTGGCATCCAAACTCTCATATTGTGCTAACATGGCAACCCAACAGTGGCTCATCAGTCTCCAGAAATTTTTGCTTCATAGACATTGGAAACAGATGCGGTTGTGTCAAATTAAAATCAGATTTGCGCTGATATGCCTCTGACATTAATGAAAATGAATATTTAATACCACACAGCAGCTACAGAGGAATGAACGTATGAGCTCTGGTGGGTGGAAATGAAATGGATTTTGCTGAGCCACCACTGAGGGTTTCTGGAGTGTTCTACTGGAGCCATTGGGGAACTGGAGATTTGCTAAAAAAAGTACATCAAAACCAAAACCAAAAGCTGGCAAAGACACGTGGAGCTGTGTTGAGAGCGGGATTGCAGGCCTTTTCCATTGGGACTTTAGTCACCCTTCAAGAGCAACAAGGGGATGACAGAAAGAAAATGGGGAAAACTGGTTAACTTGCATTTATATTTATGCATCTGGCCGACGATTTTATCCAAAGTGACTTAAAGTGCATTCAAGCAATACATTTTAACAGTACATACGTTCCCTGGGAATCAAACCCATGGCATTGAACTGGACCACTATGCTTATCCCATTTCTACCTTTTAAAAAAAGAATCAATGCTAGAATCAACGTCTTGCATTTGTGCAAACACACAAAGCGAAATGTCACTGGCCGAAATTACGGCATCGTTAGAATATTTGGGGAAACACAAATGAGAAAGTGAACAGCAGGTTTGAAAGAACAATTCCACATGAAAAATGTGCGTATGAACACAATCATTCCCAGATGTGAACTCCTACAAAACCACTCATTCCCTCTCTGCCTGGATCATCTGTCCGCATGGAGACTGCTAAATATAATACAAAAATGGAGGGATGACAAATGAGAGAGAGACCTCATTAAGAAGGCTCTCTGCAACTAGGGTCAACATGCCATTGCAGGGCAGATGAAGCTGGAGTAACGCCAATGGCTGATTGTCCAACATTTGAGCCCACCCGCTAAAAGTAGTGTGATGTTACTAGATGGTAATGGTATCTATACAATGGTACTGTATGATTGCAATATTTACAAACAATTATATTTTCATGGTTTTCCATGTTACTTCGAAGAATAACATGGTACTACCATCATGGTAGCCAATTGAAAAAAAATACAAATCACAAATCTACTAGACATAGTAGATTTGTGGCCACATAAAATTAATCCATTTGACATAGGAGATGTGATATGATAGGTTGGGGTGAGAAACAGTTCACTATGTAAGTCTTTTTATTTTTTACCAAAAATCTCCACTTTCACTTTTAAAATGTGAAAGAAGGTGAAAGTGGAGATTTATAGTATTTATATAGTTTCCCAAAAAATGTATCTGTTTTTCACCCACACCTATCATATCGCTTCTGAAGATATTAATTAAACCACTGGCATCATATGTATTACTTTAATGTGGCCTTATATGTTTTTAACAAGCTTTAAAGGTCTGGTCACCATTCACTTGCATTGTAAGGACCAACAGAGCTGAGCTATTCTTAGAGATTTTTCTCTCTTCTACACGTTTAAGCAAAACCTAAGATTATTTTTAATGTTCAAACAGCTTTCTATCCAAACAACTTGTTGACAGGATCCTTCTATATCCTTCTTCCATTTCACCAAATGTCTTTTCCATTCTTCTCTTCCCTCCATTTGTTTGCTCCTACCAAATCATCACAAGTCTACTCCTCATTCATCACTGCCTGAAGCTCAAATTCTCACTGCTGTCTGAAGGGTCTCCAGGGTTGGTGTAGACCATGAGTAGCCTCTGGAAATGCACACTAGAGCTTGGACATACTATACTTGCCTAGAGTCTAGAGGAATGGATCAATACTCTGCTCTCATTAGCAGCAGAGAGCTCACAGTAGAAGGGAGGAGGTGGGGTGTACAGAGGTAACGTTCAACCCTGAGGTAAATCTGCACAGCTAGTGCATTCAGAACACGCTCGCACTGCCTGGAGCTGGGCCGTCCGCTGGGGTTTACACCTTCTGCTCTTTCTCTTTTGCTCTCTGCAGCTGATATTCCTCTCTTGGAAAGCTCCAAGAGTCTCGACTTCAAAGGAAGGCCTCCAGATATGGTGTGTTAACCCCTGCTTGTCCACCCATGTGACGGCATGGTCAAGGATTAGGTGTCTCTGAGGAGACGGGACATGGCGCATGATCTCAGAGGTAAAGAACGAAAGCAGGGGGCAATCTCTGTCAGTGCCAATCTCATCTTCTTTTACTTGAAACCAAGAAGGTTTTCATTGTGGAGTGTGTATGAGTGTGCAAGGCATCTGGCGGTGGGGTAAACATTGCAGTACACTTCAGCTATGCAGAAATAAACAGACGGTATGTGAAGGCAACGCTGAAATATATAAGTTGGTACCCACACTACGACTTAAGTCCAGATGAAACACTCCAGCTTAAAAGAGATAGTTCACACAAAAGGGTGTTTCTCCAACTTTGTCCACTTTTAGCACAGTCTATGTCTAGGAAGTCTTGTTAAAACATTTCAAGTTCTCACTAAATTTTAACATTTGTTAACAATGTCCAGCAGTGTATGCGCATGCACCACAGGAGGTTTATGTCTTTTTTTTTTTTCAGAAAGACGTGACAATTCAAACCACAGTGTCATTTCCACCACTTATCTAATGCTGTACTGCGTTTAATAGAATTCTGTGGTGGAAATGGCAATGATGTAAATTACATTCATAATGTTTTTTTTTTTATTTAATTTTTTTTAATAAAATGGCCAACTACATTGCCTTGCTAAGGCACATTTCATTGCTAACTTAGTATCCTAAACACCCATAATTAAATCATTTTTTCACACGTTTTATGTAATTTTGTGCTCGAATGTGCAAAATTACTGCTTGATTGGAAATTATGCATAATTAAAATACTCTGCTTACAGGTGACACAGGGTCAGTTGTAATTTTTGTAAAAAATGCTAGAAATCTTTTTTCTTTTCTTTTCTGCCCAATTTGGCATGCCCAATCCCCAATGTGGTTTTAAGTCCTCGTGGTGGCATAGGTCGAATCCTGGCTGCATCCGCGTCTGAGATCGTCAATCTGCGCATCTTATTATGTGGCTTATTGAGCGCGTCGCCACGTGAAGACATAGCGCGTGTGGAGGCTACACAGCATCCACGCTCAACTCACCACATGGCCCACATTATAGCCTCCCAAGCAACTGGGCCAATTTGGTTGCTTAGGAGACCTGGCTGAAGTCACTGGAGCACGCCCTAGGATTCTAAATAGTGAACTCCAGGGGTAGTAGCCAGCGTCTTTTACCACTGAGCTACACAGGCCCCGATAGAAATCTTTTTTAAACATGCAGTAATTTGCATTTTAAATGGATAATCATACACTAGTTTAATATTAAAAGTCTGGGACAAGGCTAAAACAGTAAAATCTATACATGCATAAGGCATTTGAATAAAATAATTTCTGTGATGGAACACAAAAGGAGAAGTTTTGAATAATGTTCACCAGTTCTCGTCCATACAATGAAAGTGGATGTGACCAAAGTCTGTTGTCATGCTCCAAAAAAGGAAAAAAAAAAAAAAAAAAAAAAAAAAAATCAGCCATTATTCACTGATAATCTTGCCCTGAAAAAAAAAGAAAAAAAAAAAGTCATATGGGTTATGAAAGTCATGAGGGTGAGAAAATCCTGACAGAACTTTTATTTTTGGTTGCACTATTCCTTTAATTCCTTGCTCAACTAGCATGATGAGAAAGTTGTACTGATTCACAAGCTAGACCAGTACCAGAGCAACATTAACCAGCCAAAACTAAACAGAGACAGCATGGAAATACATGCTGGTCTTCTCAGTAGAGAAACCAGAGGGACAAACGAACCGTCAGAAAATACTTAAAGACCTAACACACCTGACAGTCGCATTTTCAGATCAACTCTCCCCTATCGCTCTCTCAATGACCTCAAAATGCAACTCTTTCTCTGATGTGCCTCTATGTGTGTGTGGAAATAAAGGGATCTTTTCAACTCCTCTATGGTCTGTTAGCCTTGAGAGAGCCTGTGGAAATGAAACAGCAGGCACATGATTTTACTGCCAAATGCTTTGCTTGGCACTGATGAAAGACAAGTCCTCCCATAACTATTCAATTACCCACTGACCTGTTTTTTTTAGGGCTGGTAGACGTGGTACAGGACATGTAGTGTATTTCAGCACAGTGATTTAGAAGCTCTCATAAGTCATTTGGGAACGATTGTAACAACTAAAGAGTGTTAACGGAGAAAATAAAATACATTTGGTGGAAGAAAAAGGGGGGGGGGGGGCTTTGCTGAACTTTTCCTAACTCATGTTTTTTGAGCAGATGGGTTATGATGTCATAGGAAAAAAGAGGAAGCTCCAATCAAGAGATATAAACAATGATGGTCCTATCAATAAACATACGAATAAGAAACAACTGTCGTTTCAGAGTGCTAAATGCAACTGCTAAATTATCAGAAAAGCTTATGCACTATAAATAACTTGAATAAGTCTGTTAGACCCGAATACTCTGAAACTCTGCCTAACTGGCTCCAAAGATGAAATTGAGACTAACATTGTTTCAGTGCGTGTTTAAAGGGAAAATTATGTCATAATTTTCTCACATTCATGCCATTCTATACCTGTATGACTTGTTTTCTTCTGCAAAATGCAAAAGGAGTCATTTTAAAGGATGTCTCAGTTGATAGTGGCTCACTTTACATGTAAAAAAAAAAATAAAAAAAATAAAAAAATGTGTCAAGGTGTCCATGTGTTTTGTGCATCATATTCCAAGTCTTCTGGAGATATATGATAGGTTTAGGAAGAATCGAGCCAAACTGTGAAAATTGTGACTTACTCATTAGCTCTCTTGCATATTCATGAGTAAAAGATGAAACTGAATAAGGGGAAGTCAAGATTTTAACAATGCAATAACATACTAATGCTATGTTAATTTTGGGTACTTTTTTAAGCTTTAAAATGAGTCACTTTAACTACCGTTGTTTTGAAATCAGCGAACGGCACAGCCCATTTAAAATTAATTCTTTAGTGTTCAACAGAAGAAAGTCATAGAGGTTTGCAACAACATGACAATGAGTATGATGACAACATTTTCTAAATCGCCAGACATGCTTATATAGCTGCCTTATATTCTATAAGTCTGCTAGACCTGCTGAATGCTCTGAAAATAAAGCTTGCTCCAAAAACGACATATGAAAAAAGCTGTTGAAAATCCCAAACAATGGTCAAGTTGAAATCTTAAGGAGCAAGTCTTGGTTGATTAATAGAACTCGTCAGATTTTAGTGACCTGTTATTTTAGGGTGGTGCACTAAGAAAAGGGCTAATTCATCACGTCTAGTGGAAGAGGACCTAAGAGGAAACAGCTATTGAACGGAGCCCCAACCTCATTAGACAAGAGACCCCGAAAGCACAGCAGACAGAGAGCCTATTCACACTACCTGTTTATTAACACGGATAGAGTTGTTCATAGGTCCTCAAAGAGTGGTAGGGGGTTACTAACCTTTTAGGGTCACATACTTTATTGCATATGACAATACAGCCCGCCAGTCTGTGAACACGTAGCAGGATCATGGAATCAATGACCCTATTCACTTTCTTAATACACATGAACATAATTAACATTGAGAACATGAGGGTGAGCAAATGACAGAATTTTTGGATGAACTATTCATTTAAGGTTTATGGCCTCAAACCCATCATAAGATGACAATTGTGAATTTCATCAGTATTGCCGTACTAATATCACATTCTATTCACATATTTTAGAAGCAACACACGTTATCATGGTCACCGAATGCTTTTTCTTTGAACCACAGAGGCAAACTAAACATGACGGTTGCTATTAATTTGATAAATCCTTTGACACATTTCCCAGAATGCATGGCTGACACTGTCATTAAGAGAAGCGCCACAAGGAGTGTGTTCAAACATTCATTCATTCATCTTCAACCGCTTATCCTGTACAGGGTCACGGGGGGCTGGAGCCTATCCCAGCTAACATTGGGCGAAAGGCGGGGTACACCCTGGACAGGTCGCCAGTCCATCGCAGGTGTTCAAACATTGCTGTTAAAATTAAAAAAAAAAAAAAAGATTTCAATTTCACTGTCCAAACAGTTATATTGGGCCACTTGAGAGGCGTGTTGTTTATTCTGTGGAGATTTTAAAAAAGGCTTGTCAAAAGCAGTGCAGTCGAGCATTTGACAGGTTCTCATGTAAACGTGGGTAAATTGCCACCATGGAGAATGGCTGAATAACGGCTTAAATTAGTGAATGCATGGTCTGAAACTAGTCTCACAGAAAATATAAGACAAATAGAACTAGATTTTGATATATTCTGGAGAAAATGTGTACATTTGAAAACTGAGTGGTTCTCGCCTATGCAAATGCCGCTGCCACAACGTTGCCGGGGCGTTATTATGTTGCTGCTAGGGAGTTCTGGGTTGCTGCTTAAAAAAGTAACAACACAAATGGTGCAGATGTTAATTTTGAAAAAAACACTAACCTTTATTATGAACAAAAGCAATAGTGATATTTACCATTGCAAAAAACAGATCTTAATCAAATATTCTTCAAACTATCTTTGTGTTCTGCAGAAGAAAGACATACGAGTTTGAGACAGCATGAGGGTGAGAAACATTTCCTTTTTGGGTTAAACAATAATCCAAACAAGTTTTGCAGCTACGTTTAGTATTTCTTAGAGCTGTCCAGTTCAAAAGTTCATCTGGTCGAAAGTTCAAGCTGCAACTTGCAGAGTTGGTGGTTGAAAAATAAAGTATGGGGGACACTTTACAACACGTTTTTTTTGTATTATTTGCAAACATTAGTGTAAATGGATTAAAGGGAAAGAAGGAGGCGAGAACCGGCTTGACAATATAAATAATAGTTTAATGAAGAACTAAACAAAAAGACAAAGACACAGCTGTCTGTAAATCTCTCTCTCCCACTGCAGTTTACAGTCGGCCTTTATCCCTCTCTGAGGCTTGATTAGCCTGATTAGGGGCCGGGTGTGCGGAATCAGGGACCGGCCCCACCCTCCACCCTGTCAGAATTTGTTAACTACATTAGTTAACATGAACTAACAATGAAAAATGCTTTTTCAGCATTTTTCATCTTGGTTATTGTTAATTTCAACATAAACTAATGCATTTTAAAAATCACAAGTTGCAATAAATTACTCAGTGCATTGTCAACTAATAGAAGTCGTTGTATACTCGTTGTATAACTTATTGTAAAGTTAAAGACTGCAAAAACATAGTCCTATTATTGTTCATGCCAGAATTTTTTTTCTATCCAACACCAGCATGCAGATGTTGTTTAGGGCCCAGCAAGCAGCCCTACCTCCAGTGTGTTCACAAAGGGACATCGGCCCCCAGGGCCGTAACATGAACCCCTACTAACCTAACAACCTCAGGTCTTCATACTGACACACACACACACACACACACATACACACACACACAATGGACTACTCTAGGCGATTCCCTCTGTAGTAAAGATAATGGTGTAGACATGGGTCAGAATGGCAAAACTGACCCTGTGTTTGGCGCTCTTTTGTTTGGAAGAAAATTGTATTGTTTATTAGCTAGATCTTAAGCTTTATTCCATTCTTTTCAGCTAAATTGTGATTCAACAGTCTGATTTTCTTTCATAAACAAATAGACAAAATTCGAGTGAGGATTAAAATGCTAGAAGCCTTCTGCAAAAATCATACTTGAAACAAAGAGTAACTATAGCACTCTTGGGGTGTGTGTGTGTGTGTGTGTGTGTGTGTGTGTGTGTGTGTGTGTGTGTGTGAGAGAGAGAGAGAGAGAGAGAGAGAGAGAGAGAGAGAGAGAGAGAGAGAGAGAGAGAGCCTGCAAAGAAAGTCCAACAGCTGGAGCTCGTTCCACCATCACAGATACAGATATGTATTTCCCATTTGCGGGAGCCAGAGGGCATTGCCAAAGCCATAAACACCAAACATATCTTCATAAATCCACACAAACTAGCATAAATTCATACACTAAAGTAAATCATATAGCCCATGGGGGGGGGGGGGGGGGGGTTCTTGTGTGGGTTTGTCTGATCTAGAATCATTGAGTTTCAGGTTTCTCAGTGAAAAACTCTGAAAATAGGGGACTGTGGTAACTGGAGTACAAATGTATTATTTATTTCTGAAGCCACTATTGAATCTCAGCAGAGAGATGCGTAAAGTGATATATCAGAACATTAAGTTACAGTGTGACTGGTAAGAATGAGAAGTGATTTAAACGAAGTGCTGGTTACCATTACTGGTTTGTTTATCTTAAATGTTTTTTGGTTGGTTCTTCTTTTAACTGTTTTTTTTGTTTTTTTCTTTTGGGGGGATTCCTCCCATTTTCTCCCCAAATTTGGGCATGCACAATCCCTAATGTCCTCTAGGTCCTCAAGATGGCGTAGTGACTCGCCTCAATCCAGGTGGCAGAGGATGAATCTCAGTTGCCTCCACGTCTGAGACTGTCTATCCGTGCATCTTATGTTGAGCGCATTACCACGGAGACCTAGCACCACTGAGAGCAAGAACCATTTTATAGCGACCACTAGGAGGTTAACCCAATGTGACTCTACCCACCCTAGCAACCAGGACAATTGGTTGCTTAGGAAGCCTGACTGGAGTCACTCAGCATGCCCTGGATTCGAATTTGCGACTCCAGGTGTGGTAGTCAGCGTCTTTAATTGCTGAGCTACCCAGGCCCCCCAAATGTAGACGTATTTTAAGTATTGAAATAAATGGACACAAAGCAGCAAACAACAAGCTTTGGACTGTAGCTGGTGTGGACATAAAGGGAGAATATAATGTCATACTGCTATGTTGCTTGGAGCTGCACCCAAGACTTTCACCCACTTTTGCACTTGAGTATATGATTGAGTGACAATAAAGGGATTTGATTTAAAGTAGTGTGGTGACAATTTAAAAACGAATACCATTTTAAACCAATATAAGGTGGTCTGTTGGTTTAAGCTGGTCATGCGGGTGTCCAAGACAGTCCAATCTGTTGTTCAGCTGGTCAGCCAGTGCCTAAAACCCCCTAAAATTAGGAATGTGTACGAGTAATCGACTAGTATATTCATTCTGCACCAGCTACTTGACTATTAAAAATGATACTCGAATATGACACCCTCCCCCCACCCCCCCCCTCTTGGTAATGTTTGTCAATAAAACAAAATTATACTTAATATTTTTAACTGATATTTTAATTGCCACATAATCGATTACTTATTTTTGTGGGTTAGAGTACTCAACTACAAAATTACTTGAAAATGCTTATCCTTCAATCCAGACCAGTTTTACCAGTGGAAACCACCCTGCTGGCCAACGAAGACCATCAAACCACGCTGTTTTTCAGCAGTAATCACAGGTGGACTAATGGAAAAAATTGAGGGTTTAGGGACAAAGAAACAAATTGTCTGAAAACAAGAAGAGAGAACAAATTTAAGGGGGAGGTTGAGATAATTTCCCTTTGTATGGTACAAATGGTTCGTATAAACCCGACTTGATGCCGATATCCACGTTTACATTCGTATTAGTGAGCATAAGATATTGTGTTTGATTGTGCAACTCAAGTTTTAGCGGTTACACCAAGCATTCTGAAAGGAACCATCATTATTCCAGTGGTACTCTGAGGGACAGCGAGGTATAAAATATCCTCAAGCTGGTCGTTGGAAAAAACAATGATGCTGGTTTCTAGATTTTACTTTTGTAATTTGTAACCATTTGGCATGGGTAGCTGCAACAAATTATTTTACAAGCTGGTTTGAATGTGTGTGTGTGACGGTAATGTACTGAACATGATGAGAAATTGCTATTACGTCAGTCACATGAGGAGGAAACACAATACAGGCTGTTTTACAGTCATAAAACAATGTCAGAGAGAGAGAGAGAGAGAGAGAGAGAGAGAGAGAGCAGTATATCTGACTGTAACTGTCTGAAACAATGGCTGTGTCTCGTTTGGAAAGATGAGTCCTCCAGAGGACGCATTTGTCAGCTGTCTCGTTTCAGAAAAGCGAGTAGGACACTTCGAATGCAGCCTTCGAATGCGTCCATCTTTCACAGGAATTCGGAGTATGCATGAGTTGTATCCTTCATGTGCACTCAACCCACAATTCTTTGCTTCAACGAAAATGTCTAAAAATATATAGTGCCAATTTGCCCATAAATATGATGTTCAAACACAAGCAACGTTAATTCCCAAGTTGAAGTACCTCAGTAGATGGGAGAGTGTATGCAGAGTATATATGTGTAATTATATTAATATAATATTAAAATAAAGTATTAGCCTTAAAGTACACCTGTAATATCTATTTTCTTTTCTCTTTAAATTATTACAACTCTCCTAAAAACCTCATACATTCCCTTCCAGAGGGACTTTGTTCCCTTCTCACTCAAAGCGCTTTGGCGTGCTGTCATAGCAACCATGTTACATTCCATTTCCGTTCGTCCTACGAAGGCTGTCTCATTTAATAGAGGTTTGTTTAAAGGAGGACACTCGGTATACTGCAGCCTTCAAAGGACGTGTCCTACCTAGGATGCAGCCTTTCAAACGAGACAGCCACTATGTCAGGCAGTTTGGTAATCACAGTTGCTTCCATAAGCAATTTTACTAAACATCCCCACCAGACCTTGTTAGCACTCATCCAACAATGGAAGAGTGAGGAAAAACAGGAGAGAGAGATTGGGGTAATTGGAGAGGGAATGAGAGAATGAGAGGGTTAGGAATGTTAAAGGAAGCGAGACAGAGCAAATAAGGGTCCTGGGATTCAAACATGTTCACCAGTAGATCCAGTTGGGCACATCTTTCTGTGATCAGCTCGGGTCCTTGGCCCAATGGCTTCCACATGGCCACTAACATCAACCAGATGAACTTAGGGAAGATGAAACAATGCTCATATCCCCCTATCTTTAAGAAGTATCTGAAACTCCAAAAGGAAGACTACGGGATAAGAAGGGGAAAGAGAGAAAGACAAAGTAATGTGGAAAGAGTATTAAGAATTGAAATTTAAGTGCTGGCAGCATTGAAAAACTCTTCAGAAAGAAAAATAGAAAAAAAAGGTATTTAAACGAACTGAGAATTAAATAATAATATAATAGAGGAGGAATGCTGGTGATAACAGATGTAACAAAAAGCCAAGCAATTACGAACATTACTTTAATGTTAGTATTATTATAATATTTGCTTTGATGTTTCCAGCAAGGTTATTATAGTTTTGCATTTCCCAATTTGCCTTATTTAAATCCTATTTTCAGTTTGCTTTTTATTTCAGGTAAGTTTGTGTTAATTAAAACCATGCAAACTCAAACAGCCAGCTTTGAAAAGTTACGTAAAATGTCCTTTTTGTATTTACCTGTGAAATGTACTTAAATTAGTCAATAAAAATGACAAGCTTTCTATTTTAGGATTGATCCATGATGACACATTGCAGAGATAAACAATTCATAATATTTATAAGCTAGAGCGTTCATTTTTTCATGTTTGAATTGAGTACAAATGTAGAACTTACTTAATATTTTCAAGTTCACACTTAACTTATTCAATATAGAAAGAACTTTTCTGCTATATGTGACAGGGCGGAGGGCGGGGCCGGGTCGTGATTATACACACCCGGTCCCTTATAGGGCTAATTGAGCCTCGGAGAGGGATAAAGTCTGATTGCAGACGGTGGTGCGGGAGAGAGATGAAACCTGCGGGAGAGTGTCTTATCTGCATTCAAACATGTTGTAATGCAGTTCAATGGAAAGGAGGAAGCGAGAACCGGCTTGGCAATATAAATAGTAGTTTAATGAGAAACTTAAACAAAAGACACAAACACACACATGACGGACATGTCCGTAAACAATCTCTCTCCCGCACCACCGTCCGCAATCGGCCTTTATCCCTCTCCGATGGTCAATTAGCCTGAAAAGGGACCGGGTGTGTATAATCACGACCCGCCCTCCGCCCCTGCCACACGATATTAACTTCATATTTACTTACTTTATTTTAAGTAATTATAGTTAATGAATCATTTGAGAAATCAACAGAACACTCAAACACTAAAACTGTTTACAAATACATTAAGATAATTCCATAAGAAAATTGACATGAAGCTCAATCATTCTAAAAACATTTTTTTTTTTATTATTATTATTTTATTTTATATATTTAATTTATTTTTTTTAGTTGAAGTTTTTCATTTACTTCGTTTTAATTGTTTTATTTCAGATTATACAAACATTTCTAAATCTGCTTCCGTCTTAGTTTTTACAGTTTTTATAGCTTAACAGGGTTATGATAATAACACCTGGATCCCAAAGTCATAAGACTGTGCAAAACTGGGCTGGAGGTCATCTCAGAATCTGCCTCTGAAGAAAGCCATAGATTTCTCCTCCTTTCGTTTCATGATGAACTTTGCTACTGTTAGCATTGTAAAGACATTCTGTCATATGATCTACAATGTTTTTCCCTCAAGGCCATAGAGAGAGAACACAGCCCAAATGTAGAACTACTAAATTCAAGAATATTCCTAAAATGTATGGTGTTGAGGCTGCCTTATTCCCCTTACGTATGTCCTTCACTCCAAAATGTTGTATTCCATTTGCATAATCAGTATTTTTGTTTACAGTAAAAAAAAAATGTAATTATAATCCTTAAAACAAGATGAATTTACTTGAAAAAATTAATTGCGAAAGATATAAGATAGAATTGCATAAACAAGACCCATTTTCAGACAATACATATTGAATGTATATTTCTCTCACCCAAATTGTTTTATTTTTCTTGTTTTTAGCATAGATCTAGCTTATCTTATAATTTGACACATTGTTATAACTGGCAAAAATGGAAAATATCAAAGATGCTCAAGTAAAGAGACTTCTACCACCGTCCAAAATAAGTTCCAAAAACATCCAACTAGCTTAATCTTATATTTATCCTCAGAATAGCGCGGCTTGAACCTCTACAGTGTGTTTTGAATCAGCATGGCTGACTGCAGATGTGCATGACTGTTTTTGCATGCTGGATTATCATTGTGCAGGTGGTTCTAAGGTCTTAAAGCGGAAGTGAAGACCTCTACATCACCTTTCCACTTTGAGACAGAAAAACAGAACAGATACAAAGCACAAATGCCATTGCAAGGCTACAAGGAAAGAGCAACTGCTAATAAGCCAAGGCTGGGTTAGTGATGACATCTGGGGGGGAAAAAACATGAGGAAATTAAACGAGTGCAAGATGAATGGAGACAGAGAGGGAGAGCGACAGATGTTAGAAAATGCATTGCCAAAGTAAAGTCGCTGGATATTTTTGCCAAGTATGCTGTCTTGAGTAAGGATGTGTTTTTATCAAGCAGACGAATTAAAGAAAGAAGAAACAAAATGCATTAGCTTAAAAAATGCTCTTGTCCAACAATCAGTCTGTTTTATTAGAGAGAAAAAAAAATAGCTTCAAAAAATATATTTTCTTAACCAGTATTTTTGACTTGACATTTCTAAATACTGATTTAGAAATGATTTCTGGGGGATAGCTGGTCAGGAAGTACAAGGACAAGCTCTTTTTAATACAGTATGTTACATTTTTTATAGCTAATTTAACAGTCAAATGAAGAGCCATCCAAAGACAGTTACACCAAAGGGCCCTTCAGTCAACACACACAGTGCAGGTAGAACAAACGGAATGATAAGAGTAGAGATAAATGCTCTCTGCGTTCCATATGGTGCAAAGATAAGACCACAATTTCGCCCAAACCAAAACACTGAGTTCAAGGATCTGACTGCTTCATGTAAAAACTCAAAAAGATGCACCAAAATATGACAACAAGTAACTGATAGCGAATCAGTGACTTAAAATGCTACATTGTATTCCCGCCTGAAAATCGTCTTTTTGCCTAGAGGATGTGACAAGACACGCTCGAGCGAGGCAGATTCAACATTCACTTTCTCTACAAAAAACACACACACAAAAAAAACACTCCTGTAGACATGCAAATGCAGGTGAAAAAAAAAAAAGAGAAAAACAACGTTCCATGGGGGCAACGTACTCAACAAACCTCCCGGATCCCAGCTGTTCTGCATTTCCAAAGCAGATAATGGCAAGTCACAGGCCAGAGGCAAGATCTATTGTTAAATATTTAACGTTAAGCCTAAACCATCAGTCTACAAGTTATATTTCAGGGCCCGAACACCTGAACCTTTCCCATATGCATACTGAAGCCCTCAAGGGCGAAGATGTTCCTCTTGTCAAGCACAGAGTTGGAGCTCTACGTCTGTTGGAGAGAAGCTGCACACCTGCACAGCACAAAAGGGCAAGACAATATCAAACAGCCCATTGAGGTTCACCTTTGATGTGTGAATAGCTGAGCGAATAGGCCCTCAGAACCTCTCCACCATCATTCAGCCACAATCGTGTGGTTTCATCTCTGCCTTTGAGCGGGGAATGCTTTTGAGACATTTTTGAGGTTACTGGAGAGGCCGGTCAACCGCAGACCACATGGATTGAAGTCGATAACTCAACATTGTTGTCAACTTTAATTTTAGTGTTTTGGAGGTCGCATGTACTAGTTTGGTCGACAAATTCTGATGCACCATTTTCAAACTTTCAACAATAAATTCTGAATTTTCTAAAGCCAAACAACAGCTTTGTGTAAAAACTGACCAAACGTGAGGTTGTTATAATTGAAGTCGAAATTGAAATCAATAACTCAACCTCATTTTTTACTGTAATTGTTGCATTATGGAGGTCACGTGTACAAATTAAAAACTTTTGCAGTACAATTTTCAAACTTTCAACTCTATTTTCAGAATTTTCTAAAGCCAAACAATAGCTTTGTGTAATGAACAGATCAAAGTTATCATTGAAGTTAAAATTGAAGCAGATAAGAACCTTCTTTTCTACTTTTATTTATTTAATTTTTTTCTCGAAGTCACGTGTACTAGTTTGGTTGACAAATTTTGCGGCACCAAACTTATTTTCTGAAATAATGTGAATTTTCTGAAGCTAAACAAAAGCTTTGTATGACAAACAGACTGAAATTGAAGTCAGCATAGCTCTTAAATCAAATTGGCAAGTATCTGATTTCACCATCTTAAAGTATTGTTTAACTTTAGAGCCTCTTCAAGCAGGGCTAACAATGTCATGCCATTACCTCTAGATGATCGCAGTGATAACTTGACCCTCCTTTTTTACTTTATTAGCATCATTTTAAGGACACGTCTACCACAGCATGTGAGCGGAGTGAAGCGAGTTGACGCTACACTCAAATACTTACTCATGTGCGATAGCTCAACTCCAATGCTCAAGTTCAAAAGTCATCACTCCGAATTAGGCCTAATTTCAACATTCTATATAATTTTTTTGCATCAAGTACAAAAATATTGGCATCCGACCTAATATTTAATGGCGCAAATAACAACTGCACAAACAATGCCTTGTTGCAGGCTACTTGAAAAGAAAATCCCCTTGTCTCACCCTATTTGGATGGAGTTATTTTATATGGGGATGTGGGGTAATGTAACAGCCTAATTACCAGAGCTTCTCATTTATTTTAATCCGGAGCCAATTGTTCATGTCAGTAATTTTTCCGGACCGGTAAAGATAAAAGTGTCTTTTACCTATCAAACGCACTGAAAAATAACCCATTATTCTTATCCCATGCGAATTGACATGTTGATTTAACGCCAGTGAATTTGCACCGTCCAGCCTGTGAACCCTTTAACTCATTGTTTATAAAGTTCACCAAGTGTCTGAAGTGAATGTTAGTCATTGAAAAAACACTAGAAAATGTAAGACGCACTTCATAACTTCATCTAATCCTGTCTGTTGCATTTGGACTGATGAATGAGAAACTAACGAACGTGATTTCTTTTGATTTGGAAAATTAGAAAAGGACTAATTTTGTTATTTGAGCAGAATGAATGGGGAAAATTTAGTTGAGCCCCATGTTACGCAACAGGGACAAATAAAATTACATAATGTGAAAAGATTGTCTATATTTTTTTATTTAAGAGTGTACTGTAGGATTACAGGCTTGCTAATGTAACCAGTTCTGTTGTATATTGCGAGATAATCAAGTAAATTTTATTTTAATAATCCCAGATACATTTGAACATGTTTAATACTTACATTATAATTAATCAGCACAGCTAAATAGCTTACATTTTCTGATGGGTCAGTTACATGTGACAGCAGTGTGTAAATGCATCTCTGTGATTTATACAGACATCGCTTATCCCATTGCGAATCGATGGTAAACCTTAGAGACATCCACAGTAGCCTAATAAAATTATTTTACTTTACAGACATATGTCTGGAAAACTTGTTTTGAACTGCCTATGTGCTCTCACCTCAATGTACTGTAGTCTGTTGTTGGAATTGGCACCTGTCACCATCAGCTCTCGAATCACACCAAGTTTAAATGCTGACTCATCTCTGATAATCCACTGTGTTAAAAATCTTGGACCTAATACAGCCGCCAACACCAGATATTTGTCAGTGTAGAAGCACATTCATATTAACGTGGCCACATGAGAAATGTAGCGCATTCTGGTAGGAGCGTAAAGTGAGTGCCTCATGAGCAGCCAGTGAGCGTGAAACGCACTCATCCCTCCAGAGAAATTCTGATTGCTCTGCTCCCGCTATGCTCCTCTCACATCCTCTGACATCTACACGTTCAATCAACATGTTGCTCTGACTCATGTTGTCAATAATCCTTTGCTCCAAAGTCTTCACATTTTTTTAAAACCTTTTCACACTTTTTAGTGGTACCTTTCGACTGCTAAATTCGTATTTTGGAGGACATATCTACTAGCTTGATCGCCAAATTTTGTAACACCACTTTGGACTGCCTGAGAGACTCTTGTCCTGTTATGGTACTTTCTATATTCAAACCAACTCATTTTTCAAACGTTCCACTACAGAATATATAATTCAAAGAGGCCAATTAAACATCTTTTACTTGATTTCGGGGCTGATTAATGCAGGCTATAAAAATGGAACTGGCAAAAACTCCAGGCACCGCAGGTCACAAGCAGTGTTGTTTGAGCTGGCTGGCTTGCATACTTCCCTTAGCGGGACGGCAAAGTGAAGATGACTTCACTTCTGTTTGTCTTGGATCGGGATCTCTGAATGCTCTGCATTCTCCATGGCGTCGCCCACAGAGTAGGATTTACTCTTGTAGCTTCCCACCTCCCCCTCCTCAACATTGTTCAACCATGAAAAATCATATAATAAACAGCTACGGTTTTTGATTATACATAACCCATGCATTATTCGACTCGAATGGCAGACTCTTCTTGGTGTCTTTCCTATGCTGTTTTGACCACCCAGAATTGTCCGCATCAAGGACTTGAAATGAAAAGTAGTGTCTCTGATTTCCACATCTGATGGGGGCATAACGATGGAGGCAACCAGACAATCTAGAAATGTACTGAATAACTATGGTTGTACATTTCCAGCTTGTACATCTCCTCTTGTAAATCATATTTAAGCTGGTAGATGGGTTCTAGCTGGTCAAAGCAGGTCATTAAATGGTCCAAGGTGACAGACCATCTTGAATCAGCAAGAAACCAGCTACCAACTGAGCATAGAATCTTAAAGGAATAGTCCACCCAAAAATGAAAAATCCATCATAAGGTTATCCCCAGAATGTTGTTCCAAACCATATTTAATTCCCTTTTGTGTTCCACATTTGTTGTTATGCTGGCTTTGTAACATGATATCAAAGGACCAGCTTGGATCAACTAGAAACCATGTAACTAGCCTCCAAAACACAGATACCAGCTTAAACTGGATTTTGCAGCAGGAATTGAAACATTTTGGATCAGTTGAGAGGTCTCGGATTAAACATACTATGTTTAAAGTGTGTACAAATCCAAATCTTTCATCGGAGCTCTAAGAATTCAACAGCTTGCTCTCATGCCTTCAACAATCCTTTATTTCCAAGTCTTTCCTCATGTTTTGTCAAACCTTTTGACACTTTTTATTCCCGAATGTGGATTTTGGTGTCAAAGCAAGAGGCACTATAATGCCGTTTAAGAGTTCTGTGCGTGTAGTTCAATTTTCAAACTCTGTTGACAGTTATTAGTCCATGTCATCTCTGCTGGTTACTGACTGGCAACTTCACTTTGTTCTAATGCCTGCACAGTCAGACCACTCCGTCTCTGTCTTCATGAAATCACAGCCCTTCAAATTTCAGCTCTTAAGCAACACAAACACTATTTGTAAGCCTGTGCTACAGAAGTCCCCACATAACCCGTCAGCGCTGCTCAGTCACACTTCCATCATATCACAAAGTCTTGAAGCAGTCTGGGATTCATCAGCATCTCTAGATATGTTTCATTTGGGGGAGATGATGTCATAAATTCAACCTACTCCATCAACCTACTCCATCATCATACTTTGATGATGGGTCTACAGGAGAGAAAGAGAGAGAGAGACATGCAAAGGTAATTTCCTGAGCAAGACGTTTTTCTTTTTCACTGCGATAACTACAGTAATGGAAAGAAAATTTAATAAATCAGGGAGATGAATTGGGGATGACATTCATTCAAAAAACATGTGCATGTAGGTAAAGAGACACAAGCTCACGCAGCAGAGCATTCATTTGCGGGCAGTATTTAGAAGGGTATGATACTGTGCATTTAGCAATCTTTCTCATATGCGATACCATATACTTTTTTTTATCAAACGGCTGTGCGATGTTAAAAAACCAAACTCCTAAATTAAAGGAATAGTTCACCCAAACATGAAAATGCTGTTATTATTTTCCCACCAACATGTTGACCCAAGTTCATTTTACTTTCTTCTAGTTTGATATCAAACCTCATTGGTTCTTGCGTATCTTGTGATCAAACATCATGAAACAAGAGCTAATGAGGTTTAATGTTACTAATCTTTCACAATGTTTTATTTGGTCAGAACACTTTGAATATAGCGCACAGGTCATATTGACAACTTTTACTGTGGTTTTAAGGTGTTTTTTGTCCTTTTACAGACCTTGACAGCCCAGATTCACCTTTGACCTTCATCATTTGGCATAAACATGTGGGAAGTCTATTAAAAATATTTCCTTTTGTGTTTCACAGTAGATTGGGTATCATAAGAGTTTGAAGAAATATTGGGTAAGTAATTATTTACAGAATTTTACTGGTGAACCTTTAATACTTACCAAACCATATGCGGGTAAAACAGACTTTGGCAAGCAATTAAAACTTGCCAGAGGTACACACTAATGCATGAAATGATACGAGTGATTCAAATCAAAGACATAAAAACAGTCTAGAATGAAACAATCTGTAATCCCTGCTGAAAAGTCCAGCATTGCTAGACCCCAGCTTATGTTGTGTTTTGGGTGCTGGTCCCACAGAATGGGATGCTAGTGTGCTGGTTTCCCCACCATACTTTTTAAGTAGCTCAACCAGCTTCACCAGGAAGGCTGTGCTGGTCAACCAGCTTCACCAGCTAGGTTTTGCTGTTGAAAAGCATGGCACAAATCCAGTACTAGCCATCATAAACCAGCCTAGACCAGCATGGGAATTGCATGCTGATTAAGCTGGTCTTTTTAGCCGGGATGACTTGCACTATTGCGACTATTACTCTGTTAACGAATGTAATTCCAAAGTCATAAGAACACAAATATCTTCTATTATACAAAACAAATTGCAGCCTGACAGGTAGTAAATCATAATCATAACATTTTGTTAGATGTATGTATCTTCCAGCAGGGTAAGAAAAATAAACTTGAATTTAAGATATATTATCTGAAAACAAGGCTTAACATTTTGTTTTAAGGATGTTAAAACATTTTAAACTAAAGAAAAATACTAATTTAGATAATTAATGAGTTATTTTATTTATTTTTTTTGCTTTTTAAATCTGGGCCCTGAAGTGAAAACATGTGAGAACCCCTGACCCACATGTACACATCCACCCCACTGATGGCCAGACACAGAGAAGCTCAAACAAGCTCTCAGTCCACACATGGCTTCAGCATGGGCTTATTAGCTTCTTCATGGTCTTGTTCTCAAGTTCAATGAGGGCCAGATGGAACAGTGAAGTTCCGCTGATTGACCCTTGAGCTTTTGGCCCACAGCCCGACGGCTAAAGCAGAACACTCCAGATATGTGACCGCGACCTTATCCATGTTTCCACGACAACCGCAAAGGATGCAAAATCCAACTTCTCAGATAACGAGCCAATTTCCAGAGAGTCTGTTACAAAATCGTAAAACTCTACACTGCCAGAAAAAGGGGGTCCATTTGTTATCACATAGGGTACAACTTATGTGGTTGTACACTCACTGAATCAAAGTTACACCTTAAGGTACTAATATGAACCCTATAGGTATATATATGGTGAAAATACATTTCTGTCCATCATAGGGTCTATGTATGTACCATTTCACCAAAAAGAGGTACACAAATCTGTGATCAAGTGATTTGCATGGTGGGAGATGGGGTGGTTCAAGGCTGCCAAAGCCAAACGCTTCAAGTGCATGAAATTCACATCATCGTTCCAAACGTGATCTCAACAATTCAATAAACACTCAACTTAAAAGTACCCAACACCAACATAAACTCAGATAATAAATAACAAAATAGTTGTTCTGTAGTTGCATGTTGCATGTTCTGTGGTCACATAAAACAGGAGAAAAAAAAATATCCATATCTGACCTCTGGATTTTAGTGTTTATATATTATCTTTTGGACGTTTAATTTATTCAAAGGAAGCGCACAAACTTATGCACCATTAATCCAACCATTTGTAAACAAGAAAAACTGAAGAGCTGCAAGTGCAACAGGTAATTTCACAGTGAAGGGCTTTATTCAGATTCGTACAATGGGATTGACTCACCACGCATGCTGTACGTGGGAAGTTTGGGATGTGCCAGGAAGTTTGTGATGTGCGAGTACCGACAATGCAACATGATGATGGATTTCTGGCTGAAAACGAAAGAACCTGGAAGTCACTAAAGCATCACATAAATAAAGGTACGTTTAATTTTAAATGTTGTCATAATTGGTATTTGGCTTGTATTTTGTGTATTTGTCCAATTGTTATGTGTTTGTAGGTAGTAATTTTAGTTTAGTTTGCGTGCTAACCATATTTGCTCTCCCACCAAAATACTTATCTAAATAAACAGGCTTGAGAAAGCCAACATATTGTTTACCTACTTCAGTTTAGAACGGAATAATTGATGAGGGACCATCGAATTATTGACAGTTATTGCACACCCCATATTGGTAATCGCATTGCGGCAGTTACGCCTCAGGTTTGCATTCATTTTCAATAATTCGACGTTCGAGATGTCAACTCTAATTCCGAATGCCCAACGTATTCATTTTTAATTTTTATTAATGACACTTTTGCTCTCCCAGCCACAGTATTGTCACAATAAATCCAAGTATCATGACATTTATTGCCTGTAATCCTTGATCATGCTTATGTTTCTCTGTTTTTGTTAGCATAGTTGCCACCAATCTGAGAGGAGTGGTCCATGTGACTTGTGGGTCTTATTTCAAGGCATACAATAATTTTGTCTTACAAGAATAACTTGAAATGAGAAAAGGTCCAAAGTGGTTTGTCTGTTCACGTGTTCATTTTGTTATTTTTTTAAGACGATTTTGCTCGTTTTTTCTGACAGTGTAGAATCACTTTAGTATCAAATGTATCACTTTAGTATCAGTTTTATTCAGGCTTACAGAGAATTCAGTTTCACGTCCTCAAAACAAGAAACAAGACAGAGATATTTTGTATGGGTCATAGACTCAAAGAAATTGACCCTTTACCAAGCTCCTTCGCTTATCACAGTGGACTGTCCAATTGATGTTGCATGTAAGAGAACACAAAAACACAAAATCCTTCTAGGTTCCAAAATCAGCTTAGAAAATTCTCGATAAGCTATACCACATACAAAAATATCCAAGACATCTAACTGTCATTTCTGACCTTAGAACAAAGTTCCTTTTGTTTCCGTCCCATTCAAATTATTGAGGAAACATCTCAATGCTTTGTCCCCATTTCCTCCATTGTCCATTTTACACATTTACGTTGGTCAATTGCCTCAAATTGAGGTCTTCCACATTCAATAGTCTTGTCATGAGGAGTGTTTTGAAGTACTTCAACCCATCCATCTCCACAGATAACATCTGCACACATACAGCTCAGGGAGGGGAAGAGATCTAATTGGCCTTAAATTAAAGCAATTACCCTATAATTGAATCACTTCCTGCATCAGTGTAAAAGGAGGAATTGAGAGAATATTCTCAAGGAACCGCCAACAAACTGTCATTAACCAGCCGAATAGATCGGACATTGATTGAGCAGTTTGTCCCCTCACACATCGGAACTACCTCTCACATGCAGAGGAGGCCAAATAGGCAGCACATCTTGTGGTTTTCACCTCCTCTGAAAGTCTTACCAGCATCTTCACTGTGCCCACATTTTTAACAGAAGCAGCGTGAGTAAACTTCTCAATAAAAAAAAAATCTTCTCAGTAAACGAGACACTGAGGTATCACATGAGCAGCAGAGGGTGAGAGGTGTATATACCAGATTACATTAAAAACATTCCAATGCAGTCAATGGTCATCCTCAACACCGGCTCGGGAACACAATCCATTGCCATTCCGAATCCCCCTTGCCAGATAGATGCATTGTTTCACAAGCTTGGAACCTGACACCCCATGACTGTGGGTGTCACCACGAGCCCCACTTCTCTCCCTGTGTCATCCGATCCATTATCCTCTGCTCAGGAATGCTTTCTTTTTCCTTTTTCAACTCTCCACTATTGTTGCTCGACTGCGAGCGGTGGAGAACTTCACTAACCAGTAACGTGAATTGGGATTGTCACCAGCAAATTAAAGTTCTGTCATAATTTATTCATTCTCATGTTGTTCCAAACCTGTATGGAACACAAAATGAGACTTTGGCAGTCACCATCCACTTTCATTTTGTGTTCCACTGAAGAAAGAATCTCTATCCCTCCCTATGAACTGATCTGGATGGTGTCAATCAAGAGCTGCTCTGGTCACTTTCAAGTGCAAATAGAGGGAGGACCACTAAGGACTTATTAGACATGTCAAACAAGTCTGCAGGGTAATGAGAGTTAGAACAGGTGCCCGGGGAAAATACTGAGGTCATATATTTAGACTGCTGAAGGCTTTAAAGTCTGTTTGCCCCAAAAAATAAACACACAAACCTTTAAGAAGTTGCAAACATATGCTTACAACAACTAAAAATGGAACTGCCATTACAAAAAATTACAGTAGTAACCATAGTTTCTGCCAAAACAGTATAGTTACTAGGGCTGTGACATCCGGAGTCATTGCGGATGAGTCAAATAACTGAGCACGCAATGAGCAAGGCGCAGGATCGATTCAAAAGTGAAACAAACTGATGGTATCAGATAGTAATATCATTATACTTTTTAATATGGTACTTAGCATTGTCAAAAGTACAGGTAATTCGGTACCAAGTCGATACTAAAATAAAAAAAGATGTAACAATACCAGTGTTTCTGCAGTACCGAGCACCGACTCTATCCGGTACCAACACGAAGTACTATCCAGTATCAGCAAGACAGATTTATAATGCTCACAGGCTTTATTAGTTACTCCTTTTACACTGAAATGGACAATTAATCAAATTAAAATCATGACATGTACTAGTGTGATTTATTAAACAGCTAAAGGCTGGAATTTTGGTGTGGATGAGCAGCGTACTTTAAATAAATCCGACCGCAATGTGATAGATTGTGAGCATACTTATAAAGCGATGGCTGACATGTGATTGGCTAGGTGTTACTTAGCTAATGGTGCGATGATGTACAGATGCTAGTCTTCCCGCTAGAACTATACAGCGCTTACATTTCCAGCAAAGTGAAGCTTCCGGCAAAAACACACATCATAATAAAAGTTACATGTCTGAAATGGAAAAAAATTGGGACAGAAATATATTAGTGTATAGAAAAAAAAAAATAAAATAAATAAAATAAATATATATATATATATATATATATATATATATATATATATATATATATATATATATATATATATTCCCTGTAGTAATAATAATAATAATAATAATAATAATAATAATAACTAAGCAATATATCACAATCAAGGCTGCTGTTTAAATAAAAAAAATTTTTTAAAGTTCATTTGTTAAATGTTTTAAAAACGAAGACACTATTTTGATTGGAACTGATAGGATGACTGCACCAGCTCGGTCTTCTTGCAGTCGAAGACGGAGCAACTTTCTGCTCTTAAGTTTATTCCTTGCATTGTCAAGTGCTTCATCTGATTTGTCGTGCTGCCGGTCTTGGCAGCAATTATCTTGTCACAAATATTGCATGGCAATTCAGTCGGTGCCTAAAATGTATCAAACTCAATACCCAGCCGTAGTAGTATCAGGGCACATGTGCAAAATCAATAGTGTTACAATTAGGCCTGCAACTAACGATTACTTTCATAATAGATTAATCTAATGATTATTAGAACGTTTATTTGACTATTATTTACTTGACTATTCACAATTATTGCAACGATTAATCATTAGCTCTCAGCTTGTGCCCCTACTTAAAAGGGGATAGGTGCTCCATATGTGGCGGTTCCCTGATGGTAACCCCATGTGGCGTATTTTCCCACAGTACGGTTTTCCTGGCAGTAAACCCATGTCTTCCCTTGGGCAGAGCCTGCTCTGCCACCAGTCGCTGCATTTGTAGAGTTCCACCCTTGCGGGTAGGACCTACCGTGGGGGCTTCATTCCATATGTGGCACTTCCTGGTTGGTAAGTCCATGAGACTTATTCTCCACATGTTAACCTCCCCTTCGGGCAGAATGTGGTCTCCGTGGTGTCTTTTCCTCATGGGGAAAAAGAACACCTTCCCCGAAGTGAATACATCTGGGCCCAGCTGAATTTATTTTCATTTTTTGGGAGTAAAAGGAGAGAAAATGCAGAAGTGGATGCTGCGGCCTGTTCCCATTGTAAGTACGTCTTGTCACCCCCCCCCATGGGGTACGAGGGATCATGCGGCATACATGGGGTGTTGGGAAGGTCCAATTTTTAAAGACTGACATATTGGGTCCTGCTGTCTGTGCACTTGTGTACAGACCTCCCAGATTTAATAAGGACTTCATCCAACAACTTTCGGCCTTTCTCTCTGGATTGGTGTCTTGAGGCGATAGACTCCTGACTCTTGGGGATTTTAATATTCATGTACGCTGTCCATCAAAACCTCTGGTAATTGAATTTCTCTCCCTCACTGAGTCTTCAAATTTTGTAGGACATGTCACTGGCCCTACTCACAATATGGGTTATACATGAGATCTTGTGTTATCTTATGGTATATCTGTATCCAACTTAAAGAGAGGTCTTAGATATTGGCATTTCTGACCATTATTCAATAATGTTTGAGTCTTTCTCTACTTGTCCTCTCCCTACTTTTCCTTAGCCCTTACATCACTCCCGGTACATTCACTCATGTACTGCCCAACTTTTTTTTTTAATTTTATCTAACACATTTCACAAATTATGTATTAGCTGGACTTATGTATTAACTGAATCATTGGTTGAAGCTTTTAATAAATCTACTTCTACACTTGATAATGTCACTCTGGCTAAATGACGTCACCAGCACTCTCAGACAAAAGTGCAGAAAAGGAGAGCGCAAGTGGAAACGAGACAAGCTTCAGGTGTCTTATGATATTTTAAAGGTGTGTTTAACTAACTATCAGAGAGCTGTAGATGAAAAGCGAAAGCTAAGCTTTCTCTAAATTAATCTCTGATAACGCAAATTGATCAAACATATTTTTAAAACAATTTATTCTGTTTTAAACCCAACTAGAAATGTTTTTTCTGAAGAGACCTGTGAAACATTTTTAAACCTCTTTACTCACAAAACTGAGCATATTACAGTTGCTTTTGTACCTTAAAAATGTGAAAAACCACTAATACCTTCCCCATCCAACTCCCTGGCTCTCTTTCAGCACAGTTAGCAGATGTCTCCAAAATGAAGTGTTCCAGTTATAAGCTGGATATTCTTTCGCCAGGCCTTCTTAAAGAAGTTTTCATAACTACCAGTTCCTGTATAACAGCTATAATTAAAAGCTCCTTAGCAAGAGGAGTTGTTCCAAGTAGTTTTAAACATGCAATTCTACATCCTTTGTTAAGAAAAAAAGTTTTTTTTGGATCCAGCAATACATAACAATTACAGACCAATCTCCAAACTGGATTTTAATTCCAAGATGTTGGCAAGAGATGTTTATTCGCAGCTCTACACCTATCTAAATACATTTAACATTATAGATACATTTCAGTCTGGTTTCAGACCCTTGCATAGAACAAAATATGCATTGTTGAAGATCACTAATGATATTTTTCTCTTCATGGATTCAGGTTCACCTGCCGTCTTAGTTTTATTAGATCTAGACTTTCAGTATTAGCCGTGTTTGACACTATCAACCATAATATTCATCTCAATAGTCTTGAGTGTATTGTTGGCATCCAGGGTATGGCCCTCCAGTGGTTTTCCTCCTACCTAAAAAAAGGATGTTCTCTGTAAATTTAAGTAATTTTTCTTCTAAGTCGGCTCAAATACTGTGCGGTGTCCCTCAAGGGTCAATTTTAGGACCCTTGTTATTTTCCCAGTATATGCTTTTTCAGAAGTACGGCATATCATATCACTGTTATGCTGATGATTCATAATTTTATTTCCCAGTGAGTGTAGACAAGCATTGTTCATTTGAGAATGCCCTAAATATCTTCACAGATATTAAACATTGGCAGGAAAACAATTTTTTTACAATTAAATGAAAGACAAACCGAAGTTCTAAGTTTGGGTTCATTCATGTTCTCCTTATCTAGCCTGGTTGCCCAGTTAGGTCGTCAAATGTACAAGATCACGTAAGGCGTCATGGTGTGATTTTAGACTCCTCATTACATTTAAATAAGCAGATCAGTGCTGTTGTCAAGGGTAGCTCCTCGTTCAGGTGCGATCTGCAGTGCTGCTCTCGTGCATCATCATAAGATTTTAATGTGATCTCAGGTTACGCTAAATGTCATCAAACGACTATACAACAACTAAAACTTTTGTTGAAATTTTTTATTGTCGACGTTGACTAATTGTTTCAGAGCTTCTTTCAATGGAAGTGAATGAAGCCAATTCATTAATATTAAAATATTCACCATTTCAAAAGCATAGCCAAGACGTAAAAAATAATATGATTGGATAGTGTAATAAAAATTATTACAGGGTTTACCTGCATTGTGTCGTATAAAATAATACTGATAAGCTAAATATCTTTTTTTTTTTTACACTAAAATTAGGTTAATATGTTTAATGTTTATGCCTTGTGGCTATACTTTTGAAACAATGTGTGTTTTAACATTTATAGACATTTTTGGACTGGCCCCATTCACTTCCATTGTGAATTCCTACTGAAACTGCGAGTCTAAATCATTTTCTGTGGTAATCAACATTATGCTACAAATGCTGTTGATTGCACATAACTTGTATTGAACCTAGAACACTCCTTTAACGTGTTATACATTTAAACCTATTAACTTGATATCCAAGTGAAGATTTACCAAACACATTGCAGATACTAAATTAAGTCCATCTGATTTTATAAAATCTATCACTGCCATTTCACTCTCACTTTCCATCTCTGCCCAACCTCTCAGTTTAACATAATCCAGCGCGCCACATGCAATTTGAGTAGAATTAATTCACTCCTACATCATTAAGAAGCATAGCCATTAAAAACAACTGAATTACCATTTCAATGAGCCTGACAGTGCATTGTGTTGCAAGTGTTTCACCCAGTAATTGGCTCTATTAAGCCAAGAGAAATGACACTTGTGTGCACATGTGTATGTGTATGTGTGTGTGTGTGTGTGTTAGTTGATCAGAGGAACTTTAATTGTGCTGGGTCATGTGTTATCATGTGTTCATCTGCCATGGGAGTAATCCAGAGGAGCCTATAGTGTTCTTGTTTATTATTGTGACCATTTATGGCAGGAAGCAGTACAACACATGTATGTGTTTGACATGTAAGACTCAAGGATGGATATGGCAGACAATCATAGTTAGTGTTTAGTATTTGACCAAAACCTTAACCCTAAGAATTAAACTTTGCTATGAAATTTGTTCTGCACTCAAATCATTTTTTTTATACCTCAAATCATTACATTTACATTTATGCATTTGGTAGACGCTTTTATCCAAAGCGACTTACAGAGCCCTTATTAGAGGGACAATCCCCCCTGGAGCAACCTGGAGTTAAGTGCCTTGCTCAAGGGCGGTGGCGTTCGAAGCAGTGACCTTCTGATTAGCAGCCCTGTGCTCTAGCCACTACGCCACCACCACCACTTCATTAACATGTTAAGAAGACGTATGATTTGCTGGTGGACAATAAAACAACCAAACAAATCCTCTAGACTTTCATTGAAAGGAGGAGCCAAGCCATATCTAGGGACCAGAATATCATAGATACTTGGGGGTGGGCTCCATTGATGTATAGGTAAATAAAGGCTAACCACCAAGAACACACTAGCAACCACCTAATAACGGCCTAACAACCATCAAGAACACCCAAGTAACCACCAATGACCTAACAAGCATCTAGAACATCTCTAGCAACCACTTTGCAATGTTCCAACAACCAATCATAACCATCTAACAATGACCTAACAATCACACAAACACCCCAGTAACTGAATGACAACACACTAAAATTACATTATCGAGTATGTCACTCAATTTGCAAAAAACAATCAAAAACACCCCTTGAGAGACCACACATTAATTGTGTGATGTAGCCTAGTAGGATAGACTACTGCACGTGTGCATTGAGAGTGCTCCAACTGCGAACTAACCACCGCACAGAATATGAAAAGCTTCGGGTGTCAGCTATCCACTACAGGCCTAAACCAGCAAAAAAACACACTCAGCAAACTTAATTTCAAACGAGTGAGCTAGAATAATACAGTGTAAGACTTTCAAACACATTTTTGAAGGATGCTGATCATCAACTTACTGTATCGTTATCGATAAAATCCCAGAAAATATGGAGTTCTCTATCTGTCACTCACTTGACTAGGAGTTGTCCTTGGGAGCCCCACACACTTCTGATCTTGGAGAAAAGGCCAATGGGAATTGGCGAGTGGAATTTGCATGCCACTCCCCCGGACATATGGCATAAAAGGAGCTGGCTTGTGACAACTCATACAGATTTTTTCTTCGGAGCCGTGCGGTTGTGTTTCAGCAGCTGAAATCCTCTGCATGCTGTTGGATTTACGGCATATTACAGCAGTTTCTCCCCCTCGTGCACCGATTGAGTGCAGAGAACGCTACTCTGTTCTCACTATCCTCGATGGTGGAGCTGCCAGGGGGTATGTGGTGAATCCCTAGGTGGATAAGGTGATTGTGGTGCACCTGTGCCCGCAAAGCGCTGCCACCTGGCGGAACTGTCAGAGACACCCGTCTAGGACCTGTAGGTTTACGTTGTCACTGGCGACTAAGGTTTACAGTGCCACTGGACAGGCACCTTCCACCCTGCATGCCATGGCTCTCCTGCAGGTGCACCAAGCCAAGGTGCTAAGCGAACTGCAGAAGGGTATTTCTGATCTGGGATTGATGCAGGAGCTGCACTCGGCAACCGATCTTGCCATCTGGGTGACGAAGGTCACAGCTCGGACTCTAGGACAGGCGATGTCCACCTTGGTGCTCCAGGAGTGCCGACAAGGTACGGTTCCTTGACGCCCCAGTCTCCCAGGTTGGCCTATTCGGTGACACCGTTGAGGACTTTCCCCAGCAGTTCTAGGCAGTTAAGAAGCAGACGGAGGCTATTTAGCATATCCTGCCCTGGCACGGATCAAGAGCCACCCGCAGGAAGCAGAGAAAATCTTTTGTTCCCTTTTCTTCTAATTCTAATGTGGCTTCAGTACCTACATTCTCAGAAAAAGAGCAGTTTCCTCACTTCCTTGGTCACACACCCGGTGTTTACATCCGTCGTTGTCACGATTGCCGGACAGTGCATATTTACTAAAGGCACGGCGCTGTGGAGGAGGGCCTCCCACGCACCCAGCTGTGGCACAAACACGCCCGGGAGGTTGTGACGGATTACGAGGACGGTTTCCCTCCTCCCCTGTCACTGACCGGTCCTATGGTGGGCACCAGAGGGAGGTGAGTGCTTCATGGCTCGAGACCCCTCAACATGATGCCTCCAGCTCCAACCCGCTGTGAGGCCCCACCCGCCGATACATCCGACCAGGAGAGAAAAAGAAGAGAAGAAGCCACGGTTGGGGCGGCCTGTCCCCATTTTTTGCAGTCGACTTGTCCCAGAAGTGCGGGGGACTGTGCAATGCTTGTAGGACTGTTTGGGGAGGTTACGTGAAAGCCAGGCACACTGGCTACCAGGCACGCAATGGTTTGCCCATCTCGCATCGCCAGTCCACATAACACAGTTCAGCTCACAGTTGTGGCATTTCGTATAGGGACCACTAGTGTCACTACATTGACACAACATCGAGTGAGTGACAGATAGGGAATGTCCTGGTTACTTTCGTAACCTCCATTCCCTGATGGAGGGAATGAGACGTTGTGTCCCTCCCGCCACAACAAAGAACTACACACTGAAATGGCTGGGACCCTGTATCGGCTCCTCAGCACAAAACCTGAATAGTGGTTGCAAGCCAACTCCTTTTATACCTGTATGTACGGGGGAGTGGCATCAAAATTCCACTTACCAATTCCCATTGGCCTTTTCTTAAAAATCAGAGGTGTTTAGGGCTCCCAAGGGCTACCCCTAGTGTCACTACATCGACACAATGTCTTGTTCCATACATTAGGGAAATTAGGTTACAGAAGTAACCAGGACAATATCTTTTATTATCAATATTGCACACCCCTACTCACAGCAAACATTATGTCCATGCAAACATAAACAACTGTTTGGAATGAATTTAACATTTCATGTTTCCATCTGATCCCATTACCAAATGTCTCCTTTGTCTTCATGTACCTCTATATTTGTCACCGTAATATAACAAACTACAGATGTATAATTATTTTAGAACAACTGTGTGTGTGTGTGTGTGTGTGTGTGTGTGTGTGTGTGTGTGCGTGCGTGTGTACGGTGGGACAGTACACCTTTCCAGACATTTTTGTAGACATTATTATCAAATACCATTTATTTCTACAAAACTCTATTGTAAATGTATATAACAAAATACAAATTCTCTTAAAAATCCAGTCAGGAAGTAAATTGGAATCAGTGAGTAAATTATTACAATTATTCCATCGATTGCCATATGTCTGTTCACATATGAACCTGATAAAGTAAACCTTCATTGGTTTGTTGGTCATACAGATCTATCAACAGAAATCAAACCCCCATTTCTTTACTTCCCCCCATCACCCATTTGGGGCATGATTAACAACACTCACTCTTTTATTCGCTCATTCCCCTCTTTATAACAACTCCCATTCACTCCATCCATTAGGAGTTCAAGGTTAAAGGGCTACTATGGCACTTTATTTAGCAGGCAAGAGAGGCAGATAAGGCATTAGTGAGGGAGACAGACACAGAGAAATTTAAACAAAGAGAAAGAGTAATTCAAGGCACCCTTTAAACCGATTCACTCTAAATGGAGCATTACTATGCACAGCATCTATTGGCAGGCAAAATCTCTATGTTTCACAATAAATCTTGCTGGCATTTGGAATGCAGATGGTGCTGAATTTGCTCTCAATTAGAGTGTGTTGTGTGTGAATATAGTTACAGCTTCATATGACCCCATGGTTTGTGTTCCACTTGACTGGGAGTGAAATACAATCTGCTGGTTTGATAGTAAATATCAACATGAATGTGGTTAAATGGATGATAATGCAACCAGCTGGTGTTGTAAGTTACTAGATGAAAAAAGAAATGCATTCAACAGGAGCTCAGATTGAGAAATGCCACAAATGTGGCTTCATGCAGGATTCTTTATAATGTTTTGATATAACTGTAATTTGAAAACATTTTAAGTTATACTTATCATATTACATTATGTACACTGTTGCCCATTCTGCATTTTTTTTTAGCAGATTGGGCTACTTTAAAACTGGTGCTAAGAGTTGATTTTTATAAATGAAATGACTGAATCTGAAAATGCATAAAAGCGACTCTAAAATAGTTAAAATAGAGTTTTGGTAGCGAGTTCTAAGCCATGAACCAAACTGCCCATTCCAAGGTTAATAAAACCATTACAAACATTGATTAGAAGCTGCAGAGCTCCAAAGCATTTGTGGATATTGTTTCTTAAGGAACATGGTTGTAGTTCTTCATCTTAAATTCTGCAATTAAATGTGATTTAATTTATACTGAGGGTGAAATAATGTGGCTTGATAGCTTCAACAGAAGCATACACTCACTGGGCACTTTATTAAGAACATCTGTACACCTACTTATTCATGTGATAATCTAATCATCCAATCATGTAAAGCATAAAATTGTGCAGATATGGATCAGGAGCTTCATTTAATGTTCACAGCAACCATCAGAATGGGGAAAAATGTACAACTGTGGCATGATTGTTGGTGCCAGATGGGCTGGTTTCAGTATTTCTGTAACTCCTGGGATTTTCAAGCACAACAGTCTCTAGAGTTTACATAGAAAGGTGCCAAAAAACAAAAAACATCCAGTGAGCAGCAGTTCTGCGGACGGTAACGCATTGTTGATGAGAGAGAACAGAGAATGGCCAGACTGGTTCAAGCTGACAGAAATCTACGTTAACTCAGATAACCTCTCTGTACTATGAGAAGAATAGCATCTCAGAATGCACAACACATTGAACCATGAGGCGGATGGGCTACAACAGCAGAAAACCATGTCGGGTTTAAGTCAGTGTATACCATAAATTAACACAGTAAGTCTGTCTTTAAAGGTTTAGAAGTTATTGTTAATATCAATTCCCCTATGATATTGGAGAAAAGAGAATTTTAAAATAGAGACCTAGGTGTCCTGTGTTTGTTTGTTTTAACAAATCATTAGTTAACCCATGCGTCACATCTCAAAGAACTGCAGCTGGTGGACTGAGAAGTGACTGTATAAGAGCTAAAAGCACTAAGGTCAAGCCTGGGTTTTTAATCCCAAAGAGGAGGCCACACACTTTTCTTGTAGTACGTCATGAGCTTTAATCTCTGAGCTGAGGTATTTGAGCATGTGGGAGGGAGTCGGAGAGGGGCAGGTCCATCTTATCTCTCCATAAGAACAGTGCTGTTGGAGAGCTGCTGTGGACCATGACCTCACATGTTCCATGTTTAAATGCGACATTGACAAGACTTGACAAAAGCACCTATTCTCTGATACTTTCCATCTGGGTTACTAGAGAACTTTGTGATACTAAAGTAGGTTGTTTAGACTGCCATAACTTATGTGTGTCAGTCACCATTCACTGACTCATCTCCTATAGTGTTCCATAGAAGAAAATAAGTCATACAGGGTTTGACGTAAATTATGACATAATTTAAATTTTTGCATGAACAATTCCTTTAATAAGTAAAATAATGTGCATCTCTTGTGATTCACAGTGGGCTTTTTCCATTTAGTTCTTTCCCTCGCACTCTAGAAAATGCTACTGTTATCTCACGGGAACACCTTGACACAAGGGATTGTCTAAAACAAAGACAGTTGGGGTGAGGCCAGATATGCACATCTGGTTTGGATGACTGGAATTTGTCCTCCTGAGATGTCTACTTAATTTTCTTTAATTTCGAGGCTTGTCCTTGGGTTTCCTCCCTAACGGTGTTAATAAATATTTCAACCCAACTCGACTCCCTCTGTACACAGGAGTTGATTGCGAATAACGCAAACAGGCCCTTATTAGCCTGACACAATGGGGCAGGTATACCTGCTGCCAACTGCTCGGCGAAAGGAGAGCTAACAAATCTTTAGTTTACTAAAGTAAACTATAACAAATCATAAAGGAACGCAAACAGTTATCTGAGGTATGCACAGCAGAGTGGGATAAACTTACTGTATGAATGACCAAATGCAAGCCACAATTTTATGTTAGAGTGTTCCAAATCAGTCACTTATGAGTGTTCCATTTAAGTCAGGATGCTGCCTTACTAGGCAATTGCCTATGTAGGACTAGGCTTTGGTACAGAGCGACTTTATAGAAATGTATATTTCAGGTGTATGTGCCTGTGTGCTGGGGGGAGGTGGTATTCTTTTGCAGCTTGAAAAAGCACCCTCCAGTTGGCTTGTTTTGCATCTCTCGTAAGCACGTGCACCCAGACATGCGGCGTGTTTGTAATAGAGCACTTCTACAGCCAAATATGACATTATGACATCATCACTTAGTCTGTAGCCGTCCATGCCAAACACAGCGGTTCAGAATATCGCATTCCACCCAAGAACTGACCCTTAACAGACACAAACACCATTCTGTCAGCCCTTCCTCTCTCTCGCAGACACTCTTGTTGAGCCGTAGGTCTTTCCTTATGCTCATTTACTGCACAAAATCCATCTAACGTGACGGATGAGGCCTGCTCTCTTTTTACTGCAGAAAATGGATTTACAAAATATGCTGATTCTCCTTTTGGAAATATGAATAATTCCAACCTGTTCCACTGCTAAAATAACTGCATGTGCAGGTTTCATCTTTGTCAGAATATGGAACATGTAAACAACCAGCATACTGCAAAAAATCTGTATTTTTTGTCTGGTTTTCCAGTAAAAATATTGAAGCACCCTTTATACAAGATTCATTTACTAGATTTTGACATAGAATTAAGATTATTTTTCTTGTTTTAAGCATAAATTGAACAATTAAATTTAGTGATTTACTGGATAATAAAACAAAATAGTAAGTAAGACTAATTTTTGAAGTCTACTTATTGAACATAAAGAACCAAACTAACTGTAAAAGCAGATAATATCCTCAGTAGCTTGCACTCCTCAATTCTTTTTGCTAACTGGATGCCAAGCGGCAAGGCCATTTTTTGGAGAGAGTCCCACCATTTATGGATAAGAGCCAAAATCAGCACCAAATGCGTTGATTTAAATTACACGCAAATTGGTGGCATGGCATGGACATTTCGCAGGCCAATTCAAACAAACAAATGCGCCTGGTAGAGAAGTCTAATTTAGAGCAATGGACTAGTATATGGACTAGTATACTAATCAAAGAGAGGTAAAAACTATCCAGCGACACTCCTCTATGGATGTACATCAGCATTTTCCCACTTTCCATCAGTTTAAATGTCTTTAGTCCATGTCTTCTAATCAATATGGGGGGAGAACAGACCAAAATATAACTCCTTTTTCGCTGTACATCTTGACATCGTAGTCTCTAGGCACAATCATGATTGAAGCATGCGCAGAATGCTAGATGGTGCTAGGAAGTGTAATCAAGCTTGAAATCATGATCGCCAAGGAGACTGCTGAGATGAAGATTTATTAATGTAACTGTATGAATTTCTAACTAATTTCACATGCAAAGCTATTAGTTAATCTTAACCAAAGTTATTTATGTAACAATCATTAGCCAAAACAGTTTATTTAATTCTAAGAGTGAGAGAGCGGCAAATGGTATTGAACATTTTTTCACATTTAACTGGACAAAAGGGAGAAAAAAGTGCCCCTTTTAAAAGCTGCATCCTTCCACCATGTCTAATTGCAAATATGGCTAATATGCTGCATTAATCAAATATCTAAATAGGTGCATCAATCGTTGCCGCTGCTATTGCTTTGCCAAGAGGGCATTTTCAAAGAGCTCAGGTGCAGTATTCAAAACCACTGCATCTCTCTTAATTACGTAAACTGGAAGTAGAGCAGGCCAAAAAAAAAAAAAAAGAAAGAAAACAAAACAAAAATTGCTAGCAGTCTTGACTTGCCCCATACATAAAGAGTCTTTGTGTGATAATTGTTCAACAAACATTTCCTTCCAGAAAATGCGCATCTTCAAACAGAAAAAATAAATACATTAAAACAAATTAAAAATTCTAATCTGCACACCATGTCATCAAATCTACAGCTTGAGTCTAGTTTTTCTTCTTTAGAAAGAATCATTACATCGCCTATTGAATTCTAGACATTGTGTTCACATTGAGACTTATTGTATCATGTAACATTTTCAAACAGAGGAAGCGCTCTGAGATTCATTGCCTGCAGTCAGTCTGTGATTTCCACCACCACAGAAATGGAGACTATGTACTCTATGCAGACTGAGTTTATAAGCCACAGCTTTCTCTTTTCCTTCTCTCTGGAGACAAAAAATTGGCTTAGAAGTCACTCCAGGCCAGGAAATAAGCAGAGACCAGATCCTGCCTTACTGAGAGACAAGTTTTTTTTTAACCAAAAAACCTCCACTGAAAACAAGGTAATTCTCAAAAACAACAATATTATGGAAAATTATAGTGAAATCCGTCTCAATTTGACAACTAGGAATGTATGGAATCAGTCGTGACAGCTTTCTGTGGCATTCAGTTGGATTGTGTCAAGAAACAAAATTCAGAATTCACAAATAAAATGCATGTGCATGACTGTTTTTACATTTGAATAATTAGATGATCTCCAATCTTATGTAAACACTGTTTGCTTGCATGATTTGAATAGGATGAGTTATGAACATATTAGTGCATATGCAAATATGTTCAGTTAAGTATTTCGGGTTTTATTTTAGCAAATTACAAAGACATGCAACAGCAATATGATCAGAGACACCAATGTTTAATCTAAACTCATTAAAAGAGTTTAAAAAATATGACACTCTTCTGCAAAGTAATACCCTTGTAAAAACTATTTATTTGCAGCAAACTTGTTTATTTGTGGTAAATCTGCAGCAAACAAAACTGTTTGCCACAAGTGCATACCGGGGAAACTTCAGCAAACCTATGGCAACAATGGACATTTTACTACAGCTGACAAACAATTCTGTGGCAAAACTTCGGCAAATACCAAACCTTGCCACAATTACTTTGCTACAAAGTTTGTTTGCATGTAAACATACACTGCCTGGCCAAAAAAAAAAAAAAAGTTGCATACTCTAATGTTTAGCTGGTCTACTTTGATTACAGTGTGCATTTGTCGTGGTATTGTTTCGACAACCTTATACAATTTCCATCCAGAGTTGCATTAATTTTTGGCCCAGATATTGTACTGATGGCAGGAGAGTCAAACCACTCCATAAAGTCTTCTCCAGCACATCCCAAAGACTTTCAATGGGGTTAAGGTCAGGACTCTGTGGTGGCCAATTCATGTGTGAAAATGATTCCTCATGCTCCCTGAACCAATATTTCACAATTTAAGCCTGATGAATCTTGGCATTGTCGTCCAGAAATATGCCCGAGCCATCAGGGAATAAAAAATCCATACAAGGGATAACCTGGGCATTCTGTACATTTCAGGTAGTCATTGTTAGGGTATGAAGTTCATTACGATAACTGCAAGCTGTTTACGGTTGCCAAACAGTATAACAAATAAAAAAATCATTAACTCTGAGCATTAATAAAGACTTCAAATCATGTGCGGTCACAGGTGTGAATCATCTATTTTGCAATTGCATCAAATCTGGCTTATCCAATCAAATTTTATAACAATGTGACAATTCCGTAACAATGTGTTTTATTGTCTATTAAATGTCCACACAAAAGTCCTCAAAATATTTAAAACACTTCTAAACAAAAAAACAAACTGTGATATCACAACACTTGAGATAGGGTCCAACATTCGATCACCACCTGTCATTTACTACTATGCCGCCTGTCCGAAGGCCAAAGTTTATACCCAACAGCTGCCATTCACTACAGAGAACTCTTCAACGCCACGCAATTAACACCAATGTCCCTCCACACGCTCAATATGACCTCCAACCTTTGTTTACGAGCCCATCGTGTGTGGAATCTCTGGGCAGGGAATGTCCTTGGTTGCCCTTCAGTGAGTAACTGGCTTTTAAGCCACGTACCTCAATTAGGATTATTTGTGGCATAATGTATCATTATTTGAAGGTAAGCCGAATAAGGTCACAAGGTCACCTGCCCCTGAACTGAGAGGATTCTTGGTGCTAGATCAGTGGCTGGCCTTTATTGACGGTCCGTCACAGGAGAGTCATGCAATTGGACAACGGTGTTCTGATACACCACAAGGAGATGCAATTTTTTAGATTGTCAATGCTGGTCGATGAGGAAAGGCCCAGCCAATCAACACTGTCCCCCTTTCTTTAATGGTTTCAGGTCAAACAATCAACAACCGCCATGGAATACTAAACAAATTGTATGGTGGAAAACTGATGTTTCATGTCAGAGAGCATGTCAAAGTCTTCTAAGAGAAGATGAAACGATAAATGAATAGACCAGCATTTCACATTGGTATGCTGTAATCTGACCATTATCCTACACAGTAGGTATGTTAAAAGTAACAGTATTATTGGGGCCTGGGTAGCTCAGTGATAATTGATGCTGACTACCACCCCTGGAGTTGCGAGTTTGAATCCAGGGTGTGCTGAGTGACTCCAGGTCTCTTAAGCAACCAAATGGCTCGGTTGCTATGGAGGGTAGAGTCACATGGGGTAACCTCCTCGTGGTCACGATTAAGTGGTTCTCGCTCTCAATGGGGTGCGTGGATTGCGAAGAGTAGCATGAGTCTCCACATGCTGTGAGTCTCTGCTGTGTCATGCACAGCAAGCCACGTGATCAGATGCGTTGACTGACTGTCTCAGAAAGGGAGGCAACTGAGACTAGTCTTTTGCCACCTGGATTGAGGCGAGAAATGGTACCACCACGAGGACATAGTAAGTAGTGCACTGTAAAAAAAAAAAAATCCCATTGTTTTTACAAAAAAAATTTGGCAGCTGTGGTTGCCAGAATAATTCTGTAAAAAATACAATTAAAATGTAAACCACTTTACAGAACAACCTGTACATTTTACTGTTTAAAATGGTTGTAATTTACACGCTGGCACTGCAAAATAAAATAAAGATTCTGTTAAATTTACAGTACCGTAAAATTGATGAAGTTCATCAGTAGTGGCTCTTCCAGGAGCAATGACCAATGAACATGTAGAGACAGTGCTCAATATCACCCACACAAATACTAAACACCATCATGGTAACACATGTACGTAACTGATATTTAAAATATGATGAAACATAACTATTCCCATAAAATATAATGAAATGTAATGGGACATGCAGGGAATTGTGGGAACGCCTGATTACTGTTTTATACTGTAACTTTAACAATAATTTACTGTACATTCTTTATACCATTAATTATACAGGAAAATCATACTTTTTACATTTAAATAATTAAATTTTTACATACAGTAATTTTATTGTAAAAACTACTGTATTGTCTTAAAATATATTAAAACATTTTACTGTATATTTTACAGTTAATATTTGTTAATCAATTAACATTTTATTTCTGTAGCATTTTTACACTATTTTACTGTTAAAATTACTGACATTTCTTACAGTGTGAGAAAAGGGCCAAATAAAATAAAAAAGTACCGGTATTTTACCACAAAGTTAGTATTAAATTTAATGGATATGGGCCTGAATGGTCAAATACACTTCTGTGCATTAGACCTTATAGTATACTGTAGACACTATTAATTCAATATTCTTAACTTGATAACTTTAGTAGTTTTAATAAGTATTAATATATTATATCTAATAATCATGGAATGAAGTCTATACTAGTAATTAGTTTAATTTAAAATGTTAGAACTTTTTAAAAATGTCTGCAAGTTTACTTGAATACTACTGTTAGATACCTAAAAACATACAGCTCTTGTTTTGTTTTATTTGTTATATCGCTTGTAATGTTTCTCTTTATAGAGAATGTAAAATTATGTTTACTTTCTGTGGCTTTTGCCAAATTTCACTTGGAAAGAGAAATCAAGATCAGAATTTAATGTGATAAACTGTGTGCACTCCACTGCAGGGTGCATTTCCTGTGATGCGCAGCTGCACCAGCTGTGACGAACACATCTTTAATGTGTCAACAAGCACGCATAATGCATCTGTGCTGCTCTATTTCTTCTTACTTCTTCCTATCTATCCCATTCCTTACTTGGCCCCTCCACCCTGCCTTCTTTCTTGGCTCGTTCCGATCTCTGGTAGCACTCAGCTAACCGCGTCCGCCTAGTCAAGTCTCAAAGCTACTCTTAGAGACCATTTAATGGCCTAATGTCTTCCTCTGTTTTCAAAGAGAGAAAAATAGATAGTCTATAGCCAAGGCACCAGAACAAAATAAAATGCTGAAACAGAACAAGATTCTGCTGAAAAGTAAATAAAAAAGCTTAAACCAGTCTAAGATGATTTGTGTGTCTTTGCTGGTTTAAAATGGTCTTCCAACCCGGTGAAGCTGGTCTAGCAATCTTTCAGAATGGCCAAACTGGTCCTCAGCTGGTCTAGCTGCTCACCCAGCCTGACCATGCTGGTACTAATGTGGCCTAACTGATCTTCAGCTGGTCAAGCTACTCTACTGAGCTTGCCAAGCTGGACTTCAACTGGTTTAGCTGGTTGGCCTGCTGGTTTCCCAGCCTGATCAGCTCACAAAGGCCCAAAGCCCTTTAAAAACCAGCAAACCAGACCTGCCAGACTAAGCTTGGAGACCATCTATTGGCACTTTTCCACGCATGTTACAGTTCAACTCGCCTCAGCTCTACTCGCTTTACTTGTCTGAGCTTGCCTTTCCATTGCAGTTTAGTGTTTCCTCAACGTGGGTGGGATTATAGGCTTATCGTCATAGTTGTGCCGCCTCTACTGCCGTGACATCATCTTAAACACAACACAAACTGACCAAAACAATAACTTGACCGCTAGTTGTTAGCTACTAGCTCATTGTGCTGCATAAAGCAGTTGTTGCATGATGATTGTACACAAGTGTAACAGTTCAATTGGCCTGGTTGTTTTAGAAGCAAGCTTCCAGTAGCTGGTCAACTAAATAAAGCGAAGTTTTTAAGCGGAGTATAGAGTTAACATAACAAAACATACCATCCTCCATCGAGTACGCCAGTGCAGGGCACTCTTCCTCCCATTGCTCGCCGGTTTAGATAGCGTCCATTTGGTCAAACCACTTCCAATTTTCCTTGATGGTTCTGTAGTCACTTTTATGAAAATGTAACTTTTCTGTACAATTCTGATTTCTATTTAAGAAGTAATGTATATCAAAAACAGAAAGAAGTCAAGAAAGGAAGAAAGGATAGAAAGCAAGCAAGCAAGAAAGAAACAAAGGTGACTGAGAAAAACAAGAAATCGGGTTTGGTATCTTTGATGTTCAAGCTGTAGAACCAGCAACACAAATGCTTCATTCAAAATATGCAAAAAAACAAGACAATTATATGGATGAATTAGAAAGGGACATCTGATCAGGTCAGTCTTAGAATGCATCTAGTATGGACATGTTGGCCCCTATGGTGTCTGTGAGCCAGAATCAATGTGGTGATCTTTGTCTAATCAATGTTTCATTCCCAGCATGAGATATTGCAAAAACAGTTTACTTGTGCTGTTCGGAGGGATCTTCATTGTTACTGGCAAATGATAGCAATATCATCTCAGGAAACACATCTTAACCTCTAATCATTCTTTAGGACCCTCCAGTGTTTTGAAAGTCAAAAGTTTTTTAAATGTTTTGTTAGCCTAATATTTTTCAAGTACCTCAATATGTTAAACGTCAATGTATTTGAAGTAATGTTAACAGAATCAGCTCAGAAACCGGAGTTTAACCAGTAATGAATATGTGTTTTGAAAGGTTTCAAAGTAAGCCAAATATAGGTTTTATAAATGTTTTGTTTGTCTAATAACTTAAAATGTTGTGTTATTTAACATATTTAATGTAATGTGAGAAATGGCCTTGGCACTATTAAACCAAAGATTATTTTACATCTAAATTAAATTGGTTTCCCACTGAAGCTAAGCAGGGTTGAGCCTGGTCAGTACCTGAATGAGGGACCTCCTGGGGAAAACTGTTGCTGCTGGAAAATGGAATTAGGGAGGCCAGCAGTGGGTGCTCACCCTGCGGTCTGTGTGGGTCACAATGCCCCAGTATAGTGACGGGGCCACTATACTGTAAAAAGGAACCATCCTTTGGATGAGATGTTAAGCCAAGGTCTTGACTCTCTGAGGTAATTAAAAATCCTAGAACACTCTTTGTAAAGAGTAGGGGTGTAACCCCGGTGTTCTGGCTAAATTCCCTCCATTGGCCCTTCTCAATCATGGCCTCCTAATAATCCACATCCACTAATTGGCTCTATAACTCTTCTCTCTCCTCTCCACCAATAGCTGGTGTGAGGTGAGTGTACTGGCGCACTATGGCTGCCGTCGCATCATCCAGGTGGTGGTTGAGGAGAGTCCCCTGTTCACTGTATAAAGCACTTTGAGTGTAATGCCAGAAAAGATCTATATAAATGTATAATATATATATATATAAAAAAATCATTAATTCAGTCATTCATCCATTCATTCATTCAATTACAAACAAACATGAATTAAACCATCTATTTGGTCTCTGCTGTGTACCAAACCGATATATTTGTCAATACTGTCATTCATGAATGCCTTCTGAAGCTCTCTGGCAAATAAAATGAGATGCATGGTTTTCCTTTGGTTGTACTATGTGCACAGAATTTAAACAATACAAATAAATATCTCTCCAGCTATTTCTGATTGTCCGTTTCCTTCAATTAGGTTGTAGTGCTTTATGAGTAAAAGAAAGGAAAAGAGTAAACAGGAGAGCACATGATTATTAATTAAAAAAAACAAGATGAAGACCCAACCAGAAAAAAAGAACATATCAAACCAGCATAAACTAGTCTTGTGGGCTTAGCTGGTCTCCCAGTCGTGTGTCATGCTGGTCTGTTTCCTGGTTTTATAAAGGAATTGGGCTTGACCACCTGGCCTCCCAGCTAAACCAGCTTTAACAAGCTGGGAGATTAATCCAGCTAAGCTCACCAAACCATTTTAGGCTGGTTTAAGATTTTATTATTATTGTTATTTTTTAGCAGGAGAAAGATGAGAAAAAATAAGTGTGTTTGATGTCGTGGTTATATTTGAACGAAGGAACTGCAGCCTTTTCCAAACAGGGAGTTAACATGGAAAAAAAGCCATTACATGGTTGCAAACATGATCAGAATGTTATCCCTGTCACTCATGAGGCCCTTCACATTTTAAAAATATGGGTTTGCTCCCTGCTGTTCTCATAAACCATAACCCTCCAGGAACCCTGAAGGAGCCTGACGTGAAGAAAAAAAAAGGATTGGTGACATTGATGAATAAACCATCCAACAAAGAGTAAATTAAGAAGGATACTAGTTGTTCTTGCACACAGGTGTTGACAGCACACTTCTGTCATTTTCTGGCAAAGCTTTCCAAGAAAACAAGACAGCAATCTTGGTTATGAATCGAATCCACCATTTTTCTGTCAACCTTTAATGGCATGTAAAACAGCAGCTCTTGCAGGGACAATGAAAATCATTAAAAGAGTAACATCAGTCAAATTAGATGCATGATGCATGTTAATTCTTACTGGTCTCAGCTCTTCTTTTCAGCATGAATCACTCGTTACCCAAATTTTGCTGGTGTAGAACATGACTATTCTATTCCACCAGCAACACCAGCACTAACCAGCCTTAATCACCCTAAACCAGATAACGCTAAATATGGAAATGAATGTTAATCTAAGCTGGTCTTTTCAACAGGGATCAACCAACTTCACAAGTTATGTTTTGCTGGTATAAAACATGGCTATGCTGGTCCACCAGTTAGACCATCAATAAACTAGCAGCATAAACCATCCCGGTCTAAGGTGTTCTTTTCAGCAGCGATACCATCATTGCATTGAATAGATCATGTATTCGACCCAAGAAAATTGATCTCGCTTGATCCATGAGCTCCAATATCTGCACATCCATTCTGAAAGTCATCTCCTACTAAATCATAATAATAGAAAGGTGTCATACACCAGATTACCCATTATTTGACTGCAATCTACTCATTCAGGTGACCCCACTGACCCCCTCTTCTTACCAACCCCCTCATATAGCAATGCATAAACTCAAAGCGCTTTTGACACCTAAGCGATACAGTGTGAGAAGTTAAAAGGTCAGACCATCCTCCTTTTCCTGTATTATTCTTCTCTCATGAGGTATAGGTCTGCTGCTCGGCTCCATCTCTACATGGTGTTTTATGCCACAGGAAACACATATGTCACCCATAACTGTTTCCTCCGATGGAGACAACAATGGTCTGGTCCTCATGAGGGATTGAGCTATACTTCATACTCCAGCACTAAGAGAACAGCAAAAATACAGACAGCAAGGAATATGGAATCTTACTCATTAAAAAGTGCAAGAGAGAGAGAGAGAAAAAGACAGTGTGACGGTATAAGCCCTGCAGCATGGACCTTATTAGCAGCGGGTTTTAGACCAGCAGGTCTCTGTCTCTGCTCAAATCCCCACCCAAACACACTCGTGCCCCCACCTTCATTTAGGTCTGTCCCATTCATCAAACAGCAGATTAATGACACACACTCACACACACACACACACACACACACACACACACACACACACACACACACACATATTTATATGTATCTGGCCCCTGCTCAAATGTTTGAAGCTCATAGCTCAAATCTGTCATTGGAAAGTCAAGTCTAGCAGAGGAACACTGTTAAAATCCATTACGACATTCCTAAATGAAAAAAAGGCATCTAGATTTACTAAAGTCCTTACAATAAACCACTGGATGGATGGATGGATGGATGGATGAAATTTTTAAGTATACGTATTTTTAAATTACTAGACTGATAAATATTAGACACCTCCCCAAAGTCCTGACAATATTTCAATTTAATCATTAAAACAATAAAACATGAAATGACCATAAAAAACTATACTTCTTTGATCCAGTGCATGCCCTTTTTTTTTTTTTTTATGCCCAAGGCTTCGTTCGAAGTGCACTCTGATAGACCTGTCTGTAATAAAGTACCTTCAAAAAAGGAATATAAAATGAGCAAAGAGAGGATAAAGGAATGAGGTGATGGAAAAGAGAATTATTTATGACACCTGAATTTTTTTGTGAGATTTTTTTTTTCACTGTTCATGTTTCTTTAAATTTCAGGGCTATTTTTTGTCACGTTTGTTGGCATTTTTGTCCTGAGCCCTGTTTAATTTCTGACTTTAAAATGTAGGCACATACACCCACACATACACGACATTAGTTCACTAAAAGGTGAGGTTGAACTCTTCATATATCCCTCTACCTCAACATGACCTACAACCACTGGGTGTCTAATAACTTAGGCCAGCATTTCGTGTGTGACATCACGACCTCAATGGTCCAAGGTGACCCCACCATGACACCTGAAGAACAGAGGCCCTTCAGCTGTCACCCCTGACCCAAAAATGCACACAGATGCCGCACATCAATAACAGAAAGTGTGATCTAAATTCTAAGGCCTGAAGACTTCCATGGCTTTTTGTTTGTTATGCAGGCAAGTGGAACGGGGCGACAGACTCCATGGTTAAGTGGATTGGGACCTGGAATGACCCTCGTCTGCGGGAGAGAGCAGTCAATCAACAAAGCAATTTACCCTAAAACACCAAAAACATGTCCATTCATCCTGTTTCCACTGACACATGATGAAGTGGCTTCTCAAACACACACACACACACACACACACACACATGTTGGTGCGGCTATCCTTATGAGGAGTCTCCATAGACATAATGATTTTTATATTATTCGAACTATAGATTATATTCCCTAAACCTAACCCTACCCCTTAAACCAAACCCTCACAAGAAATGCATTTTTACATTTTCAAAAAAACATAATTTAGTATGTTTTTTAAAGCTATTTGAATTATGGGAACACTAGAAATGTCCTCATAAACCACATTTATCAACCCGGTATCACGCCGAGGCGTGAAATAGACACGCCGGTCCACTCGCGGATGCGTGTCTATTTCACGCTTTGCCTCCTCCAGGCGTGTACATGACACGCGCGCGTCTACGTAGAATACCGGCAGGGGGCGATCGTTTCCTCGACGCCAACAACTGTCCGCGCACCAAAGAGGAAGCGATACATCGCGTTCTCCACTTCCGGGTTTATTTTTGTATATAAATACACTTTTTAAATAAATATATATATATATATATATATATATATATATATATATATATATATATATATATATATATATATATATATATATATATATATTTATATATATCTATTTATATATATATATATATTTATTTGTTTATTTACATCAGCACAAGATACTCGACAGCCCACACACACACACACACACACACACACACACACACACACACGTATAACAACGTTAGGCTACAGCAACGTTAGGATTTCTTCATGAAAGCAGCACTATGTAATGAACCTTTATTTGTCACATATGGTCACAAGTGAAAGTAACCGGCGAAATTGGCCGGCATCCCGCCCGCACGAACGTGCAACGCGACGACAACGGTATCGCTTCCTCTCTGGTGCGCGGAGAGTTGTTGGCGTCGAGGAAACGATCGCCCCCTGACGGTATTCTACGTAGACGCGCGCGTGTCATGTACACGCCTGGAGGAGGCAAAGCGTGACACCGACACGCATCCGCGAGTGGACCGGCGTGTCTATTTCACGCCTCGGCGTGATATCGGGTTGCATTTATAGCATAAATGTGTACCTATAAATGTGTAAATAATACCCTTGTAATTACCAGTTTGTAACCTAAAACAAAGGCCTTGTGAACCACCCAAACCTGCCCACACACACACACACACACACACACACACCACACACACACACACACACACACACACGCACACGCACACACTTAGAATTAAGCCAGGAGGCTTGGGCAGCTTTTCTCTGACTATAACTAGGAGTGTCATGTGGATGGAATGACAGCCGTGTGTATGTGTGTGTGCTGCCAGGTCATTACTGCTCAGCCATATCTAAGAAACCACATGTGACACACACCAAAAGTACATACACACTCAAACACTCAAGCTTGAACACACAAAATTTCCCCACCTCCGAAATATCTGGACAATCTCTGTCATTCCTTTTTCCCCGACTCGTCTGAGCCCTGGGATATTCACTCCTATAAGCTCAGAGTTTCGGGTCCGAGCAGGTGAAAAACAGAAGCAATAGAGATAAATAATATAGAACAATAGACAGAGCAATACATTGTTTAATAGAACAAAACATGGAACTATAGATTGATAGAACAATTGATAGATAGATCAATAGATCAATGCGTGGAGCACTAGACCGATTGATAGAACAACATAATGATATAGAATTATAGAACAATATATAGATACATAGAACGACTGACAGAACAATAAATAGATAGAATGATAAAATGACAGACAGACAGGTAGAATGATGAAACAACAGACAGACAGATATAACAATAATTAGAACAAAAAACAACAGACAGACAAAAAGAAAGACAGACAGCCAGAACAATGGATAAAGCAACAAAAGGACAGACAGACAGATAGACAGACAGACCGATAGATCAGATTACAAAATGACAGACAGACAGACAGACAGACAGAGAGACAGACAGACAGACAGACAGAAAGACAGATAGATAGAGAAATAGATAGATTCCAGATTCCAGTGGCGGAATTAGAGCCAATTGGAGAGGCTTCTGATCTCAGTTAAAGAATTCAACAAATCAGTTTCCTGTATGATTTTATCTCCCAGTCAAAAGAGAAATCCAGGTCAAACATTCATTGTTCTTGTCATATGCTGGAGGTTTTGTGGTTAATGGGGAGTGTGTCTTTGTTTTCCTGTAATCATAAAAGTGTTTGTAAGATAGACTCAGCACATAAAAACAGAAGATGCATTGGTTTTAATCGAGTCAATTAAGGGACACTCGCAAATGGAGCTCGTTCATTCATACACACAAATGCAAATACCAAGGGTGTTCCGGAATGCCCTTTCCCCCTCCCATGTGATGTTCTAGTTTCCCCCGCAGACTCAGAAGTCCCTCTCAGTAGCGGGAACATCAGTTAGATAAATGGACTTGTCTCCACACAGAGGCCTTCTAATTAGTCTCCGTATTGCCTTTTATAAGTTTTCCTCCCCCATGCACACTTTATGTAAAGCTTCTCAAATCCCAAGTGCTCAATAGATCGGCTACAAAGGACTGTGCAGAAGAAAAAATAGAGAGTGTTTACATAATTAGCTTTTGAGTTCTTCTGAATGAACAACATGTAACAATTATATACGAAGATATAATAATATATAATAGAATAATCAGATGGAATTTGGCTATTTAGAAAAATGCTTAAAGGAATAGTTCACCCAAAAATATCTCTCATTATTTAGTCACCCTCAAGACATCCCAGACGCGTATGACTTTTTTTTTCTTCTGCTGAACACAAACAAAGATTTTTAGAAGAAAATCTCAGCTCTGTACGCCCATATCTTCAGATGGGATATGATAGGAGTGGGTGAGAAACATCAATATTAACTCTCCTCAGAAGGTGCAATTTGCACAAAAAATGCAAACCTCAAAACTGAAAAATAAATATGTGGAAGTGAAAGTGAACGTGGAGATTTGGAGTAAAATATTACTTAAATATTACTCAATATCTTCTTTGTGTTCAGCAGAAGAAAGAAAGTCATACACATCTGGGATGGCATGATGGTGAGTAAAATGGTGATAGTTCACAGTTTTTGGGTGAACTATCATTTAATATGTATTGAAATAGCAACGTTTCATTCTTACAACCTTTGTAAGGTGTAACATTTAAAAATAATAATTATATATATATTTTTTTTTCTTTTGTTTTTTTGTTGCAAATATCTATTTATTTGAACATGATACATCATACATCATGATTAGTTACATTGAAATATCTAATCTGTCACCCCGCTCTCTGGTTATCGGCACATAAAAAAAAAAAAAAAGATTCCATCCAAAGACTCCAAGAAAGGTCCATCACTAGTAACAATACACCGCCTGCAACAGCCTGTATACAGACAGAATTGTGTCAGACATTCGTACAAAGAATCAAAGAGGCTTGTTTTCCAATTTGAAAAGTACACAGAGAAGTACAGAATACATGTTCAGCTTATCCGTCCTGTTTTTATTCTTCCTTTTTCACCTCAAAACTGTGTAATAGTGGTTAAAACAATGAACAGATGTGGCATAACAGCAGAAAAACGGGTGGAAAAGGGGGGCATCCTCCAAAAAACTGCTGATTACAGAGAGAGAGAGAGAGAGAAATTACAGGAGAGAGAAGCTCTATCTTCTGAGGATTACACACAGTGTATTCATGAAAGGAGTTTAGCAGGATTGAAAGTTAAAGTGATAGAAGATAGAGTGGGTTCATTACTTGTGGAGAAAGAGTGCAAATTGTGGATGTGAGCTTGTATTCTCAGTGGACCGTCTTTTGCTGGGCAAAATGAGAGAATGTGTCAGACCAGACCAGTCAAGCACAGAAACTTTAATTGCTCTGACACACTCTAATTAAGAAAGACCCCTGTCCTACAGAGCACAAGGTATGTGTGTGTGTGTGTGTGTGTGTGTGTGTGTGTGTGTGTGTGTGTATGTGTGTGTGGTGGGTGAGCAGCACATGACAGGATGATCCCTTTAATGGAATGTAACTCCATTCTTTTTAAACACACACACACACACACACAAACATGTCATGTCTCCTGTGATCTCCTGACAAAAATGCCCCAGTAACCTCACATTTGTCTCCTCCACAGTTTCAGAAGAGATCTCCTCAATATCCGAAACTGTACTCAGATTTGCCAACAGTTCTTATATATTGCCACAATGTGCTTTCATTTTATGAAAAAGAATGGGGTGAACATCCTTCCAAATTTCTCATGCCTTTTTTAACAGATGAGAGAAAGCTGTACAGGTTTGGAATGAGGTTGAGTAAATGATTATGGAATATTCATGTTTTGTGAGAAGTATTCCTTCTTTAAGTAAGTCTCCTGGGCTATGTAAAACAACCTCTGAGCAATAAAAATATCTCTGATGATGTCACCCTTATGTTTTGCACATGCATTCCTTTATAGAGGAAAGGCAGATTACTGATTAACTCTTCAAAGATGCTTTAGGGGCATAGAGAATGGCTCTTATCTTAGACCTGTAGCAGACCTGCTGTTGTGTCTAACACACCAAAACTGCAGCAATCAGTGAAATAGCATGCTAAATTTTAGACCAGAGGTTCTTTAGTGGGTTGTGACCCACAAATGAGTCACAGGTCTGTTCGTTGCTGTTGATGTCAAAGGCTGTGTGTACAATCAATCTCAACAGAATTTTGGCAAAAATTCAATTGCCACTTTGTAGACGCTAGTCAAATTAGGCAGTCGCTCAAATCTACGCAAAGTGAACAAAAAAGGCCACAACTACATTTAAAAATAAATAAAATAAAAAAATTATGATGGTCCCCCAGCCTGACCAGTTGGTCTCCCAAACCCCTCTAAAACCAGCAAACCAGCTAAGACCAGGATGGTAGACCAGGCTGGGAGACCAGTTAAGACAAGCAAGGCAACTTAGAATGTCCAATGTAATGAGTCGCAAAGCAAAACCAATTAAAAACCATTGATATAGACATTCCACATGTTCCACGTGGTCAATCCTGCTTTTTGTATGTCTATTTGGAAAACGCATGTTGCTCTGGGGCAAGTTAAATAGATTTGATTTCACTGGTATCTAGTAACACAGCATCTCTCTTTTTCTTCTTCTCCTTGTCTGTAACAGTATATTCCTTGTTCAAGACCCCAGGCGAAATCTCAGCATTTTGAATACAGAGCATAGCTGAGGAATGAGAAGAGGAGGGAGGAGAATAAGCTGAGCTGATGCTCGCGGTGGCTCCGCTGGGACACAACTCTGATGAATCTGACAGGGAGCAAAGAAGCGAAGGAACAGCCAAGAAACGAGGCAGACGGGGAAATAAAGAGAACGAGAGAGGCCTGAAAATCAATAACCCAGCAGAAAATCAAGAGTATGCTGATGTGAGCCAGTGCCTCTCTTTCTTTCTTTCTCTCTCTCCCTTAAGCATACAAAAGACACATTGATTCACACCAGTGTCACTGTTTGAGCTCAGAGCAGCAAACTTAGACAGTCAGGGTTTAAGTAACCAAATATTCCCATCTTTAGCAAGATGTCTGACACCTTAAAAAAAAAAAAGAAAGGCATCAATACACATCCGAATACAGTGTAGACATCCCGTGTACTAAGGTGCCTTCACGAAGGCAGCATATGTGCATCCTTCACTGCCTGTGATATCCTTCAAGGCTATGTGTGCAGTTTGGTGGTTGGCTGAAAGAGTATAAATTGCATCTGATGCAGTGGTTTAAAGTACATTAATTCATAAATGTCCCTTTTTTTCAATGGACCATTAGTCATTAAATATTCACTTAGTTATCTCTAAAGCTCATCTGAATTTGTTCTAGATCATTGGACATTATGGTGCCTTGGAAGCTTCTCTGAAACCTTTTTTTGTCTCCTTAAAGTCGGCATATAATCAAAAATTAATTACTGTTAATCAAGGCTGTGATACAGTTAAGACAAGTCTTTAGTCATTTTTAACCCCCTCCTTTCATGAGTCATGTAAAAAAACCTTGCATCACAGCAGCTAATGCAGAGATGGTGTATTCTCTAGTTATGGGCCCGCTGGCTTGAATTAATATTTCAAAGGAGGAGGAATAACGGCGAATTTGAGGTTGTGTCCGTGACAATACACGCATGAATGCTTCCAGAGGTGATCACTGCTGAATACAACACAAGTCGGATGCATCTGAGCTTATTCATATTGTTTAATGTAGGTATCTTGGGATGTACAGCATGAGTGAAGCTACTTCCACATCAATCCAGGTACATTTGTTTTCAAAACGCTCTCTGTCCATTCTACAAAGTCATTTTTACAAAGGCTGCTCCGTATGAAAACTCTTAAATCCCCTCTGAAAACCAATTGTCTATGTGTTCCTTTGCCAGACAGCAATTCTGAGTAAACTTCCCGTCACCTTTGAAGGAATGCAATGTGAAGATTGGACAAACTAACATTTATCTTTAACAACGCTACAAAAGTGAATAGCAGGCACAACAATGCAGCTACAACACAGTCCGCCATCTTGATTGTTTTAGGTTGAATGGATCACATGATTGGGTCACATGACATCAAATACATTATAATTTTCAGATATCTCAGTTTTCCCTGTCCACAGTACAAAAACAGATGGAAGGCCAAAAGGTAGAGAGAAAGATGCATTTTCAAACAAAACGTATAAGTGTTATTTTTTCCCTATATGTTTAATGTATTGTGATTTAAAATGTTGAAATATTGTCATTTTTTTACACGCTTGTTTCTCTTTCATCTGCTTTGGACCTTCACAACAGCTCCAGACTTGTTGTAAGCAAAGATCGCGACGTGTGCGTTTGTGGGCTGGTTATGAATTAATGTTGTCAGTAAGATCATGGTTGGGTTCTCAAGTCAAAGGGAATGGTGGAAAGGGTGTGTGTGGGTGTCTGTGTGATGACTGTAAACTTGCATTCAGGTGTGTCTCCATTCCAGTATGCAACACCCACTTTTCACAATTCAATCAACAACCGATGGATGAAATTAAGTCCCCGCCCCGGCAAAAGCCGTTTCACTTGGAAACACATCACAATATGTCTCAATTTCCATTTCGTTCTGACTTTAAGTGGTATCTCGTATAAAAACTGTTAAGTATTTGACTAACACCTGTCAAGAACATGTCTGGGTAAAATTTCACCCTGAAATCAAAATAATATGAAATATGATTTTGCTTAAAGTAAAGAAAGCCTATTTTAAAGACCATTAAGATGTTTTGCATTGTGACATTTGTATGGCAGTCACTATAATACAGTATACAAAAAAATAATAAGAACAATAATAATAACTGTATATTGCATATGTAATTATATTCATATTCACTCAGAACACATTTGAATAATGGCAGTTACAGAATAGTAAAACAGCCAGAGATTTTATTATGGTAATGACAAGTTGGTGGGGAAATGTGCTTAATTGTCACAATTCAAAGAACTGTAATGGTGTTAAAAATACTATAAATAAATAAATAAATAATACCATTTAAAATAAAATAAATATCTAAATTACAATGTTCTTAATGCAAAATATAGCCTTATTTCTTTATTTATTTTTGGTGTAAAATGTGATAAGAGCTGTTTTCGTGAGAGTGCTGTGCTGTAAACCATTTTATACATATGCAAATAGTAGACTATTACAAACAAAGTCAGTGTTTTGCCCATATTACACACAGAAGCGGAAAAAAAACGAAGAAAAAAAACACTTTAGAAACAAACTCAGCTGTGTTACACAGACAAATCCTAAGATGACAGATTGAAACATGTATATGCTATGAGAGAATCTTAAAGAGAATCATGTCATAATTTACTCACTCTCATGTTGTTCCAAACTGTTAACCGGAACAACATGAGGGTCAGTAAATGTTGACATCATTTTAATTATTGGGCGAACTATCCTTTTAATAACAAATCTCCTAGTTTTCCATTGCAATAAGACCACCTAATGTAGAGGATTTGCATTCATCTCTCTGGCCAGAAACCAGAGAAGACATTTAAAGCCACTCATTATCAGAACATTCTAGGAGAGACGGACTCCCCGGAGAGGCCCGAGAGTGCTGATACCATCATTCGACAGAGGAACCCAGACGCTAAAGAAACGAGATACCTTTAAATGAGACCCAACAGAGGAGGCCGGGGGTGGTGGGGGGGCACAATATCACGATCCGAAAGCCTCTTATTCAGTCAGAGTGTCAAGTTGAGGGCGAGACCATTCGTACAGGTTTATCTTTGCACTAGCTTAGATGAAGGCTAATCACTCATTCAGTGACACGTGCTGAAAGGGTATTTCCTCAACTATTAGCAGAAAACGCCAATCATCAGCCTGCTGTTAGCACACTTAACCTTTAGTCTGAAGAACCTTATCGATTCCTCTTTAAGCCAAACAAATTTTCATGGCCAACCACTGGAATGACATCAGTCTTAATGTTTCATCAAACTATGATTAATGTCAGAATAATCAAGGTAAACAGGGCTGGCCGGACAACAAAAAATGAGTCACATAGATCGGCCTGGTTCGTCTGCTCCATGTCATAACCTCGCTTTCACCCCATTAATGGACATAATGATGGAAGAGTAAGATATGGAGGAGTCGAACCCGTTTGCGTTTTTTTTTTTTTTTTTTTTTGAAAACAAATGTAGAAAGATTTGCATCTTTAAACTGCATTTGTAGTGACCAGGTCTGTCAAGCACAGAAAAGAAATTAAAAGCACAATAAAATTGGTCTATATGAATTGTGGGCTATATTTCAAGTTTTGATAAGATATTTAGCTTTTTATTAGTCATATTTCTCCAATAATGTTCAACTCTGTTAAATTCGTAACACGTTTCATCGGCTTGTATCGTAGACTTGCATTGTAGACTCTTGGCATATACTTTTAATGTAGACTTGTACCATATCATAGCTTAGACTTGTGTGTAAACTTTTATTATAGACTCAGATCTAGCACTTGTATCGTAGACTTAACGTAGACTTGTATTGTACACTTTTATCGTAGAGTCGTAGTTTAGAATTGTATTGTAAACTTTTATTGGAGACTTGTATTGTAAGACTTGGAATATTTGGACTATTTGTATGGTAATTATATGGCTCTTTTATGGTGTTTGGTTGTCCTTTGTGGAGTTTTACTGACGTGGTCACTATGACTTGTCGTTGTTTGGAAAAAATGTTAAAAGTTATACTTCTGTGTTTCACTGAATTTATGTTAGGCGAAATATTCCTTTAATACAGGCAATGATGAAAGAAATGGAGGTAGATATCCGGCTGATATTCGTACATCTAACATGAATGTGTCATTCTAAGTGCAACTAAATAGACTCATTGTTTTGGACTAAACATTGTTAGGTCAGAGTGAAGCCCTGAGGCGAAATGACTAACAGAACATGTTAATCTTTACACATCAAGCTCCTTCCTGACCTGTCAACAGATAAGCTGCTCTCAATTCAACTTTATACCACTATATTCAGAAAGGATCATATAAGAGGTGTTGACGGAAAGATGTCAAGAGAAAAGTTAAACGACTAATAGCAATCAATCATAAATGTGCTTGCTTATTGTAGTGTCAAACCACAATCTTTGGAATCATAAATAATGGAAGAAAGCCCCACAGAATCTTCTGAAGACTGCTACTTTGTTGGTTATCAACTAACAAAGTAATTTGCTGTAAATAAAGATGATTCTACCAAGTAAAATCCACAATTTGTAACTAATCATAGACATAATTAACTGTAGGAAGTATAGTAAAGATGCACACAACAAAAATTGCAATAATGCTAAAATTAATTGTAAATAATTGTAAATAAGTGCTATTTACCAAAGATAAGAGAAACCTAATGCACCTTAAATCGTAATATTTACAGATGCAAAACATAAAAGTCAGAGATGAAATATTAGAAAGATCTCGGCAGAAAGAAAACAAATAGGCCTAATCTGGCATGCAGTTTCAGTCTAGAGTTTCATGATATTTTATGCTTTCTTTGCAGTCTGCAGTAACTGACATACTCTTGCAAACAAACTCCCTGTCTCCAGATGCACGGCTCACAGAGTGAAAGGTAATGATGAAGTTTAATTCCACAATAAATGTCTTGTGTTTTCATTTCAAAAGGAAATGTGTGCTAGGAAAGTGTGTGTCAGCATAAAGTATGAATGTTTTATACTTGGCTGCAAAAACATTTTTTGGCTCAAATGTATGTCTCAAACATTTAAATTCCCCAAAAAGACAACATGAAATCTAAGTTGACGTTATTTACATTCTTAATGCATGTTTCTGGTCTTATTGTACACAATTAATTGTTGCATGCTATTTTAAGTCAATAAAATGCTTGTTATTGTAATATTTAGCAAAATGTAATAACTTAGTCTGCTTTTCGTTGGCCAATGTCAGTAATCCCCCTAGAGTGTTTTGCCATTTAAATATGGGACAAAAGGCGTCACAATCCAATAAATTCCCAAAGGATAAAATCAAGTCCCACCCTACATTTTTGCCTTATTGAATATCCTATTTCACTCTGAAATACATCAGATTGCAAAAGTAAAATGGGTTGCGGACAGAGTTTCATATTAACTTGAAAACTAAAACAAGTGCTTTCATAGAGGTGGATGACATACACTCACTTCGCACTTTATTTGGAACACCATTACACCTTCTATTCATGTGATTATCTAATCAGCCAATCATGTGGCTGCAGTGAAAATCATTCAGATAAGGGTCAGAAGCTTATATGGCATGATTGTTGGTACCAGAAGGGGTGGTTTGAGTTTTTCCGTAACTGCTGATCTTCTGGGAATTTCACGCACAACAGTCTCAAGAGTTTAATCAGAATGGTGGCAAAAAAAAACATCCAGCGAGTGGCAGTTCTGCAGACTGAAACACCTTGTTGATGAGAGAGGTCAACAGAGAATTGCCAGACTTGTTCGAGCTAGAGTAACTCTGATAACCACTCTGTACAATTGTAGTGAGCAGAATAGTATCTCAGAATGCACAACACATGAAACCTTAAGACGGATGGGCTACAAAACCAGAAGACCACGTCGGGCACTTTTTTAAGACCATAGTGTTCCTATTAAAGTGTTCAGTGGGTGTTTGTTTATAGTGATGTCTTTATAGAAATGCTTATATACTACAATCTGATTTCCTTTGGATTCAAATGAATGATGGCCACATTATGAGCTTTCCTACAAATTTGTCCTGTGCTTTTCTTGTTCCAGACTGCGGCCATTTTTTATTATCTTTAAACACAATGATTGTTTGCGGCTTGGATATTTTAACCATTCAGCAAGCTTAGCCTATGTTTCCACATGTTTTACTCAAGTCTCTGAATTTTCTCGCTTTAGCTCTGGTCAAGTTTGTGTGTTCTGTTTGGATTCAGGCCCCCCCCGTCTCCATTTGCCAACACACACAGAACACACCCATAACTCACTCAGCAAGGCCCTTGAGAGAAACAACGCAGTGGGTACTCCAACCTCTTAAATAGAGAACTAGAGCCCTGTCTCTCTCTTTCTCTCTTTCAATCTGTCTCCTTCCATCTAACGAAGAGGGGCTTTCTGTAAAAAGGGTTCATCTCTTTTGCTCCCTGTCTCTCATCTAATATTCTTTTTATCTGAGAGTAATGAGATTGGGATTCAGTGCATGGCTCTTTCTCACCCCCACCCCTTCAACTGCCTTGTATGCTCTCGCTGTGTCCATCAAAAGGCAGAACGGAGAAGTTATCGACTCGCTGCTTGTTCAGCATGCTGAAACCTTCAGTTTAACAGAGGAGTAGAAGCAGACTCCTAGTCTATCTTTAACAAAGCACAACACCATTTTCTGGCCCTGATGAGATCCATTGAGCTCCATTCAGTTCCTGGGGGTCCCTGATATGCCTCACACATTCAAAGGTGTCAGCCCTATTACCAATCTTTGAGACAGACAACTAATAATGCTGGATCAGCCTCGGAGACTGCAGTCAAATTCATTCACTCAATTTGACGCTTGGTTTCTCTTGCATCGCTCTCGTGTTTAGATCAAAATGGTGTGCGACAATGTAACTGAGGTATGCCAAGAAAAGAAATGCTCTTTAAAAGAAAGATGGGGGAAGGGGAAATCACCAGACATCAGTGAACTTTGAAGAAAAAGTTCAACTTGCTTTGTATAGCATTATTTCAGAATATTGTGATATTTTACAATGTTTCTATTTTTAAGGCAAGAATCAATATTTTTGTTAGATTTTCCACATTTATATATTTTTTTAGGAAAAAATATATCACACAGAGCAAGTGTGTGAGATGCTGAAACATATCACAGCACAGTGTTAAACTTGCCAATGAAATTACTGACAAAAATCTTTATTTTTTTTATTTTTTTTTAGATGGATCATGGCGATAATCAAACAATTTTAATAGAAACATCATATTGATGAAAATATGAAAAGAGTATTCTATTTTTTATTTGGTTTGCACATCGTCAATGAAACTTTATTTTTGTCAATTAAAATTTGAAAAAGAGTAAAATTGACTCAAATGAGAGAAAATGACATGACAAAAAATGTACTAGCAACATTTTTGGTAAAAAGGCCAAAATCATGACCAAAAAAAAAAACTGTGAAAAAATGTATTGCGGCATTAAGATAATGCACAATTATTTATATTCGACCAAAATGCAAACTCAGAATAAGCAAAAACTATATTACTTTTGTACAGATTGTCTGTACAGCTACAGTAGACTACAAGTTTTTTTGTGTAAATATTAACATGCATTATTTTATTTTTTAAGTTAAGCACTTTTGGCAAAAAACACCAAAGTCCAATGAAGATAAAAGAGAAAATGGTTTTAATAAGTATCACTTTCTAATCGCAATACACTAAGCATAAATAATAGCAAAGTTATCATATGGTGACCCAGATATCGATATAATATAATATTGCAGAATGCCCTTAATAGCATGAAGGGTGCAATCTTAATTATTCTCAGGATTGTTGTTGTCGATACACAACAATAAAGGATGCATATTGCTCTGTCCCTAGAGTAGATTTGGGACTCTCTGATCACTGTCTGGTTCATCTTCTTCCAACCTACAGGCAGAAACTAAAATCAGCTAAACCTGTAGAAAAGACTGTAAAGGGAGGACAAATGAAGCAGAGTTGGAACTACAGGACTGCTTTGACTGCACAGATTGGAGTGTATTTGAGACTGCAGACACCAATCTGGACAATATCACAGATACTGTGACAACATATTTAATTTTCTGTGAGGATATGTGCATTCATACTAGGATTTATTTAACATAAAACAATGACAAACCATGGTTTACAGCAAAACACAGGCAACTTTCTCATGCCAAAGAGGATGCTTACCGAAGTGGGGATAAAATATTGTACAATCAGGCCAGGAACACACTGAATAAGGAAATCAGTGTGACTAAAAGAACCTATTCATATAAGCTGACCAAGTTTCAGCTAACGACCCTGCATCAGTGTGGAGAGGCCTGAAAGACATTACTAACTACAGATACCATCTCCCAACACTGTAGGGAACCAACAACTGGCTAATGACTTTAAAGTGTTTTACTGTAGATTTGAAAGGCCCAGTCTCACACCACACACCCGCTCTGTCATTCACTTCACACACCTTCTGCAACCCCCCTCCTCCCCCTCCTGCTACACAAACTGCCCTTAAGATCTGTGAAGAGGAGGTGTGCCATGTCTTCTGAAAAAAAAAGACAAGGAAAGCACAAGGCCCAGACGGTGTTTTACCCACCTGTCTAAAATCATGTGTAGACCAGCTGGCCCCCATCTTCACACAGATCACTGGAGCAGTGTGAAGTTCCCTGCTGCTTCAAATGCTCCACCATCATTTCTGTCCCAAAGAAACCCAAAATCACAGGACTTAATGACTACAGACCTGTCGCTTTGACGTCTATGGTCAAGAAGCTACCATCTCACAGGACCTGAAGTGGGAGACCCACATTGACTCCAATGTGAAAAAGGCCCTGCAGAGGTTGTACTTCCTTCACCAACTGAGGAAGTTCAACCTGCCATAGCTGCTGCTGATACGGTTCTATTCAGCAGTCACTGAATATGTCTTCTGTACTTCAATCTGTCTGGCTTGGTTCAGCTACGACATAGGACATCAGAAGGCTACAAAGGGCAGTTTGGACTGCTGAGTGGATTATTGGTTGCCCTGCCCTCCCTTCAAGAACTGTACAATTCCAGAGTGAAGAAAAGGGCAGAACCCTCTCACCCAGCCCACTAGATTTTGAACTGTTGCCTTCTAGATGGCGCTACAGAGCACTGAGAAATAGAACCATCAGGCACAGGAACAGTTTTTTCCTTCAGGCTACCCATCTCATGAACAGCTAAAACTGCCACAGTTCAGCAATAATTATGTGCAATACACAGCTTAGTCTATTATATTTATCCAACATACCCTCTCTCTTCTGCCATACATTCCCATCTGTATAACAGATTTGTATTTGTATTTGTACACACACACACACGCACACATATATATCATGTATTTCTATATACTAGAAATAGGATTTCTATTAACTTTTTATTATTATCTCTGTCTTGTTGTTGAATTATTTATGCACTTCTGTCAACAAGACAAATTCCTTGTATGTGTAAGCATACTTGGCAATAAAGCTCATTCTGATTCTTCTGATTCTGATACCCCTAATCAGACATACGGAGGGCAAACCCAGCAGAAATCACTTAGCATCTGCCTGCCATTAAATCCAAATCCAGAACACGGCTGTCTGCAAAAACTCCTAAAAAGTGACCCTCGTCTTTCAGTCTAGTCAGATGTGAAGGTCAAAAACAGGGCTGTACAACTCAAAGCCAAAACCATCTGCCGTCACAATATAAACTACGCTGCAACTGGCAAACAGACATGCGATTTGGAGCGAAACGACATCAAAGTCTCAGAATGTGAACGGAAATGCAGATGAAACATTATGTTATGCCTATTAACAAACTTGTGACTAAAGAGTCGTTTAGCAAAATCAATCACCTCATGTTTATGTAGCTCATCTGGAAGAGCAATGGACTAAACAATGATTAGGACATGGGTTAAATTCCCAGGGAACACACAAACTGATAAAAAGGATACTTTGAATGTCCCTTTGGATAAACGCATCTGCAAAATGCATAAATCACTTAATGTTAGAAAGGATAAGGTTCTTTACTGATGGAAATTGAAAGTGTGATCTTAAAAGCTTTAATGCTCTATAGGTTCACTGATGCTACACTACATGATCATCTTTCTTCCTATTGAGTCTCTTTTACAAGTGCACTTTCCTTTCTGTATTATCCTAAAAGCCAGAGGAGCGAGTTAATAAGATTGTCCATCAGTGTCTTGTAAAAGGTCTCAGTGTTAAAGAATGATGGGCTCTAGAAAAGAAAATATGTAGGACGGGAGAGCAGAAGTGCAAGTAAACAACACTGGACAAATGTGGACATATAGTATACCTACATCCCCCAGACACACAAACAAATTTCACGTTAAGTAAAGTATTGGGGACAACACGTCCAAAAATTGCAATTTTTCTTTACTTGACAGAATCGGTTTCCGAAATAGCATCCAGAAATTGGATAGCCATATGTCATGTGAATGGCATATACCACAGACATTCCCCTTAAAGACACACCCTGTGTCACACCGCAAACGGATGTTATTATCCAGAAATGGCCAGCATGACACCATAGAAGAGATACCATCAAACTGCATCTGTGACGAATGGCGTTGGCACGTGCATGTATATGTCCGTGCACATGTGTCCAATGTGTGCTGGTGTGTGTTTGCTGTCATTTTGCCAAGCCCACCATCTGCGGCTGTGCACTGACGATCCTTAATGAGGAGATTAGACCTCATGTGTTGGTGTGGAACACACAGCACCGGCAGATAGCACCAACCCCTGCCCCCTTCGGTTTCTTTTATATGGAAAACATTACAGCGGGAAGGTAGCTTACAGGGAAAGGATGCACACTGAGCACCCAGCAAGGGCCTTGCTTAACTGTGTCCATTTCTCTGGGTTTGGCTTTGGTGTCTTTGTTACATGTGTGTACACAATAAAGGTTTTTGCAGGTGTTAGATCCCTGAGTGTGACAGAGATTTGAGGTGTTGGCTGCACAAGGTACCATTTCAGCCCCCCTGGATTTGTGTTGGCAGACCTTGAATCAGTCCATAATGAGCTCTGCCAGTTCTAAGCTGCACACGGAGGACAGTAGAACAGCATGGACCATTGGAGAACCAACCTTTATATCTTACTTTCTGCCACCTTGGGTTTGACACAAACAAAGGACAGAATAGATTAGAAGAACGAGGGCATGTAAATGGAGGGGCCACGCTCGTGAGGAAGATAAAGTGTCAGCTGCTGCTCTAAGAAAGAGAGGGCCGCTTGCTTGTGGCGTGCAAGCTTGCCAGTCACCAAATGTAAAGTTAATGGAACTATGAATGTCCTCAAATTAGGGCATGATTACAGTCATTAGAAACTTCAGAAGACACTTTTTTTATCTTAGCGCATGGTTACAGTCTCCAAGACCTACCAGAAGAGCATGTAGTGATGTATTAGCTAGATTATTTTCATGTTCACACACACACAGCTAGAGCAAAAAAGAAAAAGGAAAAAAAAAAGAAAAATTGTATTTCCTTTGATCATAAAAACACTATATTTTGTAGCATGTTTTATCATCTGCCAGGCCAAAACTAGTCAGTCTAATTGTTTGCAAAAGTAAAAAAACAACTCTCCTCAACAAGTTGCATGAATTGAGGTTTCATTTGTGTTCATAGCATAAACTATGTGGGATGAAATGCATGCTATATTTAAAATACTTCAGGTTAGGAGTTTGTTGCAATTCCTAAATCTAAGGAAAGTGCTATCTGGTTGCGCATACTTTGGAAAATTATGACGTTTGGAAATGGAAATCAGAGTTTGAAGTGAAAACGTATTAGTGTGGATGTGGCCTATGTATACGCAATTATAATAAGTCTTCGAAATGCATGTATCATGCAGGCTAAAGTTGTATACTGTCCAGAAGTACAACCCAATGTTGTCATGCTACCCCTAGTATTTAGAAAATTTTCAAGCTAGAGCTCCAAGATACTGTATAATTTTTGGCTCTTTTTTGACATAGAGCCATATGCATTTAGCAGTCAAAATCAGCAAGAATCCCCATGTGACATGCTGGCATCTCTACAGTAAAAAAAACACACCCACCCACCCACAAAAACACACACACACACACACACACACACAAACATTAGCCAAAATGTGCACTGCCTGCGACAACTGTGAAATCACAGGAGATGCAGCTAAACTGGTGGATCAGCAGCCATCCGTGTCAGTACTTCTTCTTGGAGGAACCTCTCTCCCATTTCCCATCCATTCCTTAAGCTTGCACAAGACCTGAGCACTGTCATCCTCCCTTCCCTGTCTCTAAATCACGACTCCCTCAATCCCATCCTCTTCTCCTCTCTATTGAATTCTGTTCTAACTCTTTCCCCTCTCGTTCCTCCCCATCCTCCCCATGAAATTCCTCAGCCCTTGACTTCCAGCAGGCCTCAGCTTGGCTCCAGCTGTGTTTTGCTGATTTCTAATTGATGACTATGGGCCTCTTGTTTTGTCTTGTCATCGGCCGGGGTTCTTTCAGAAGTTCTTTTGCGTACGGCTCTCAGCGCTAAAGTGATTTCGCTCAGGGTCTCCACGCCTCCTGTCCCGGGACCACAAAGGCCCTGCCATTACCCCTCCGCTACGCATGTCACCTCTCTGCTAGCTTTATTTAAGATCCGCTGCATTCCTCTAACTCTCTGTACCAGCGGAGGAAAAGAGGACGCAAGTGTATAAAAAGGCAAGAGTGGGTATTCAACCCACCTCTCAAGAAGATGGATGACAAAAAGAGAGGAAAAGTGAAGTAAGGGGTTGTTCAATTTGAGACAATCACTCTTGGGCCGGTTGACATTTCTGACTTTTTTTATCCTATGTGCACTATGGGGGGTCGAATGGCCACTCACCCATATAAACCAGTCTTAGTACATCAGGGCTTTTTTGGAGTGCATTTGAATACACTCGTCTGGCTGGTGGGCGGTGAGTGGAACTGTGCCAGTCAGATCGCAACAAGGTTCCTTCTGTTCGCTGGTGTCCTCCACCGCTGGACGACTGCCCCGCACACATTAACAAACACAAGCACTGATAAATACAACTGGATAATGCTCCAAAAATGTTCTGTGTCCCTCACAGTCTAACAATATAACCCTTCACTAAAAAAGGTCCAACCAGAGCTCGGTTCTCAAGGGTTGCCAGGTCTCTGGCATAATCTGTGAAGCATTGCGCCACTTGGCTGAAGAGAAGCCATTACTTCACTGCAGTAAACAGGTGCTGGTGAGGTCTAAATGATTAGCTCTGGAGATTGAAGGCCACTTCAGTGTTTTGGCACTAAGAGAACTAGACACACTGTGCCTCTGTGACTTTGAAGTGGGTCCTTTTGACATGGGCAAGTACGTCACATCCTAGCAACCATTTAGAACACCCTTGCAACAACCTAAAAACACCTTAGAAACTACACAGAATACTTTAGCATCCATACAGCAACATGCTTAAAATCACCAAATGCACCACATCAATATATAGTGAAATATGACTCTCGCATTTTTCTTCAGTATGTATAATGTACACGCATCACAGGAGATTTTTATAATTTTTTTTTTCAGAAAGTCATGAAAATTTGAATTTCAATTGTGTTTAATACAGTTTTACTACAGTAACAATATATGTAAATAGGTTACTTTGGAACTCAATTGCTATATTTTTAAGCAATTGAGAGTTTTAAGTTCCACATCACTAGTTTGCTTCTTCCTGGGCTAGTTAAGATAACTAGTGCTGTGGCCACTTAAATACTGCCTTTATTTAACTTAAACCCTTCAACAGGCCTCTAACAAGACAAGGGGGTCACAGTCTACCAGCGTAGCCAATACTGAGGACAGATTCCCTCCTATTTGCACACAAGCACTGTTGTGATGACATTCACAGCTGTTCTGTGTCTGTCAGAGCGCCTCAGCGGCTGTTTTGTGTTCTTAGCTAGAAGCACTAATGACAGATGCCATATTTCTCTGCTTGGCCTTTAAGACCAAGATCTGGGCCATGACTCCATGTCTGCTTAACCCCACAGGACGCTACTGGATCCATGTTTGGACAACAAACGGACCAAAATTATCAGCATAACAAGTCCAAATAGGTCATTGGCACAACAACCCAAACCCAAAGGAGGCTGATAATAATTGATACGTGTAAGCTTGGCAAATATGTTAATAGAAACTGTGGGACTAATCGCATGAGATGGAAATAGCAGGACTAGTAAATTACTGTCACCGGAATTCTAATTTTAAGCTTTGAATTTCTCTTTCTGGTTTGCATTCCTAGGTTGCGCTAAGCAGGAAATCATTGCAAATGGCAAAGAAATAATTGTCTTAATGTTTTTGTTTTATTTTCCATGCACAAAAATATATATATATATATATATATATATTATGTATAAAGAATTTTTTAATAGCATAACAAATATTTTTTTGCATCCTTCTGTGCTGTTTTTTAATAGTCATTTCTATTTAAACACACAGTAGTCAGATGTCTTTTTTCTTCTTTTTTTTGTCACAAGAGTAAAGAGTGTGGCATTTTTAAAATGCCATGTCAAGTTTAAAAGAACTTCAACTAACTTTTTTCCACGCAACAACATTTTTGGTCTGAACAGCCCTTAACATGCATAAATTCCACTTCGAATGACATATTGTTAAATTGAAGCTCAATATATCAACGCTGGCATATTTATGACAATTGTGTTTGTCTAAATCTCAAACACAGTACACATGCAACACACACCTTTATAAGTGGACATTAGTCACTGTTAAACGGTTTTGAAAGTGGCAGAACTAGCTCCGTTGTGGGCACATGTGGCGACGGGGTCATTCTGGGGTGTTTTAATTCCCATAGAGGTAAGCGAGGGGGCGAGAGGTCAGGGGACATGCAACCAAGGTCACCATGTGTCCACCGATACCATCCATCACCACGCCTAACTTTCAGCACAGACATGCAAACCGTACAAGCTTGGAGATCACCAGTTTCCAACATAGCTGTCCCAGCTGTGTCCAGGCTATTCCTCAGGTCATTTATGCATTTGTTAACAGAGTTTTATTAATAGATGGCTCATTAAACCATTAGAGGCGTGATGGATGCCATGAGGAGCATTTGGCAGGTGTAGATGAGCACATGATCACAAGGGGGAGGCGGGATTTGGGAGAGTAAATTGACAGAGGGCATTATTTTGCCAAAGAATCCTGCAAATGGAACACTGTTTATATCAGTGCTTTGGATATGTATCTGACACAGATAAATGGATAGTTAAAATAAACCACAAATTTAAAAAACAATGCAATTTCAAAAGCATGATGCCATGAATATTACATGCTGGGTCACATAGTGCTCGCCTATATAAGCCATGAACACATACAGCTTGGCCAAATCATACATTTTAGCATTACATTGCAATGCGCACACACAAATTGCAAGCCTTGCAATGATAGGGATGATGTCAGTGAACTTGAGACAGATCTGCCTCAACATCCATTCTGTTGCGGTACATGTCTTGTTTGCAGGAAGAGCAGAGAAGCCTTTGCACACGGCCGGCCCCTAATGGGCTAATCAGCCGAGGAGAGGGATAAGGTTGAGCCGGATGCGGCAGTTCGGGAGAGAGAGAGTCACACGCAGCTGCCGTGTGTGTTTATGTTTATGTCTTTTTAAGTTTTCATTAAAAATTATTTTGACTGTTCAGCAGGTTCCTGCCTCACTCTTGCCCATTTTATCCCTGTTACACTGGTGCCGAAACATGGGAAGGAGGAGGAGGGATGCGCTGTTGTGGAGTCCTCGCCACTGCTGTCTACCCAAATGAGCAGACGCGGCCTTCCGGCAGGGGACAGAGGAGTCATTACTGGCCGCCTGGAGCGGTAGAGCCGCTGCCAGTGGCGGAGGGGCTCGCTGCCAGAATGCAGAGGGGCATTCCATCTGTCAGGGGTCAGAGGACTGCCTCATTCTTGCCGATTTTATCCCTGTTACACTGGTGCCGAAACCCGGGAAGGAAGAGGGATGCGCTGTCGTGGAGTCCTCGCCACTGCTGTCATCAGCCCAAAGGAGCAGCTTTGACTGTTCAGACAGTTCCTGCCCCCTCCTTGCCCATTTTACCCCTGTTACAATCTGAAATTGTATTTTTATTATATATTTCTAAAACATGGAAGTATAAAACACGGAGGAAATAAAAAAATACAATGTAAATTATTATTTAAAATATCTAATATTTTTAGTGTTTTAAATTTCCACAGTCACGTCACGTACCACCCAGGGGCACTTCACAGTTTGAGAACCACTGATTTAAAGGAATATTTCACGCAAAAATGAAAATTCTTCAGTTTGAGGACAAAAAAAAAAATACAATTATTAAAGCACCACAAACGTTGTCAATACAACAAATGCTTTTAGGAGCTTAACAGACATTATAAAACAGCATATGTGCTTGGAACAACAGAATTATTACGTTTGGGTGAACCATTCCTATAAGCTTGTCATCAGCTGGTTAGGCAGGTACATTTTTATCTTTATTTTTTTTTTCTAATGGAATTAAAATGTTATTATTTTATAAATTAGAAATGGAAAGTCCCATTTGTTAACTTGAAAACACTGAAATGCTTCTATATGAAGAGATGTACCCTGAGTGCCCTGTGTCGACTGCCTTTCACAGCTCATTGCAGACTTCTGTCAAAACGAAGGGTGTCAACTCTGCCTAACTTAAACACAACATAGATCTGTTACCTGAGGGAGTCAATAGCCCCTCAGCTCATGGACAGATGTGTAAAAATGGACGGGGAAGCAGACAGGGAGAGATAGAAAGACAGAGAGAGAGAAAGACAGATGGGGGAGGCCAGTAAAGAAGAGTGTGAGAAGAAAAAGATAAATTTAGAGCTGGATGGCAGGATGGGCAGCCATTTGCTAGAAATGTCAACTGTCTACTTAGTGTTTACATTAATGAAGGATTCAGCAGGGCTGAATTTAGAACTGTGTGTGGGCTAACAGTATTAGTTTCAGCAAACTTGTGAACTAGTCAAGCTGGGAGAACAGCTGGTCAACAACAAAACCAGCTGATGACCAGCTTGGATAGGATGGGAGACCAGCTAGACCTGCTGAAGACTAGCTTGCCCATGCTGGAACACAAGTTAGGCCTGCTGGAGACCAGTAAGACCTGCTGAAGGCTGACTAAACCAGACTAAAACCAGCTTGGTCATAATGGGAGACAAACTAGACCTGCTTAAGACTAGAAGACCAGGTAGACCTGAAGACCAGCTGTACCAGGTTGGGAGACTAGCTAATGCTGCTGAACTTAACTAACTTAAACCAGCTTAGTCAGGCTGGAAATACTGACAAAACCATCTTAAACCAGCTTGGTCAGTCTGGGAGACAAAGTAAACCAGCTTAAACCAGCCTGCCTGGCAAGGAGGCCAGTTAGACCTATAGAAGACCATTTAGACCTACCAAATATCAGTTGGACCAGGTCTGGAGACCAGCTAGACCTGCCGAAGACCATATAGACCTACTAAAGGAAAGCTGGACCTGGTCTGTAGTCTTGCTAGGCTGGCTGAAGACCAGATTGAGCAGGCTGAGAAACTAGCTAAGCCATCTGATGCCATCTTGAGCAGGATGGAAGACCTGCTACACCTGCTGAAAACTAGCTTGAAAAGACTGGAAAAACTGGCTAAACCAACTTAAACCAGCTTGATCAGGCTGGAGACAAACTAAACCACCTTAAACAAGCTTACCAGGTTGGGAGATCAGTTAGACCTACCTGAGACCAGCTGACTAGTTCCAGAGACTAGCAAACCCTATGGAAGAGTAGCTTGACCAGGCTGGGAGACTTGCTAGACTGGCTGAAGACCAGCTTGAGCAAGCTGAGAAACTAGCTAAACCAGCTTAAACCAGATTGAGAAGGCTGGGAGACCTGCTATACCTGATGAAGACTAGCATGACCAGGCTGGAAAGATTGGCTAAATCAGTTTAAACCAGCTTGGTCAGGCTGGGAGACCAGTTAGACCTAAAGACCAGCTGTACCAGGTTGAAAGACTAGCTAATGCTGCTGAAGACAAGACTGACCAGGCTGGGAGACTGGATAAACCAGCTTAAACCAGTGTATCTGTCTAGGGACCAGCTGGACCTGTTGAAGACTATTTAGGCCTGCTGTAGAACAGTTGTACCAGGTCAGGAGACTGCTGAAGAGTAGCTTGCCCACCCTGGGACACTAGCTATGCCAACATAAACAAGATTGGGCAGGCTGGGAGACCAGATACACCTGCTGAAGATTAGCTTGCCCTAGATGGGATACAAGCTAGACCTGCTTTACACCAGCTAAACCTTCTTAAGACTAGCTTGATCAGGCCGTAAGACTGGCTAAACCAGCTTAAACCAAATTTGTCAGGCTGGGGGAACAATTAGACCTGTTGAGGACAAGCTTGACCAGGCTGGGAGACTAGCTAAACAAGCTTAAACCAGCTTTCCAGGCTGGGAGACCAGTTAGACCTAGACCAGAGAGCCTGGAGCGGAAGAACCACTGCCAGGGGCAGGGGAGACCCCTTCGGCTCCCCGAGAACGCAGCAGGGCATTCCGTCCGCCAGGGGCTGAAGGACTGCCTCCGATCTGCACGGAGAGGCGCGGCTGTCGTACGTTAGAGGGTGGAGGAGTGGCCGAAGAACAAGCTATGGCGTATCAGAGGACTGGCAAGTTTTTTTTCATCTCTCTCTCCTCTCTCTCTCTCTCTCTCTCTTTCACTGCTGCTCTGCATTGGACTTTTCCCTCTTAAATTTTACAGTGTTTTTTTGGGGGGGTACTACACTGTTACAGGAAGTACCCCCCCCATTTTTAATTATTTCTGATTCCCTCCCTTTGACCAATCCCTCTTCCAGGTAAACGGGGATGACCTGCCAGCAGACTGGGCTTAGGGCACGCCCTCCCCCAGGGAAAGAGGGGGGGTGTACGTCATCCCGGGGGCTCCCCAGCCGGAGAGAACGAGGGAGGAATGTGGCAGGGTGGAGGGCGGGGCCGGGTCGTGATCCTACACACCCGGTCCCGTATCAGGCTAATCAAGCCTCCGAGAGGGATAAAGGCCGACTGCAGAGGATGGTGCGGGAGAGAGTGTAATTTCCGTCGTGTGTGTTTGTGTCCTTTGGTTTAAGTTTATAATTAAAATATGATTTATTTTTTTAAAATATGATTAAAATATGATTTATGATTTAGTTCTCGGTTCCTCCTTTCCAATGAACTGCTTTACACAGGGTTACTCTTTTTTGTAATTTTTATTTTGACTTGCTATCTCAAGTCCATTGTACAGAAGAAATCCTAATACAAGAGTCTGAAACAAAACAGCTTGAAACAAGGTGTTTAAAGCAACAGGACATTAAACAAGGAGTGATAAGACACAACTGCATGAGGATGATTTGAAATAAAAGGCTTTTGTAGAACAAAACCATCAGTCTTCATCGGCAGGGCCTCTCTTCCAACAGCTGCTGAAAATATCTTCCCAATATTTTACTGAACCCTCCCCAACAGTGTTTGTGTGTGTGTGCAGGCATACTTTCTGCCATACTGTATAAAGGCAAGGTATTTTCAGTCGATCCTAAATTGTTGAGCATTGTCAAAAAATAATTATCTTAATCAGTATTGTGTCTCATTTTCCAGTACAAATGCAACAAGTAAAAAAAAAAAATTAAAATACATTTGGGAGATAAAATTGTGTAAGATAATATGATTTTCAGAGAGTTCCTAACACGTAAATAAATTAAGAACTCGATGAATTAGAATTCCTGACTATCAAATGCAGCAATATTGAAACACTGACAGGTAGATATCCCATACTGCTTTGTGGTCTGGATTATTTTTCTCACTCAGCAATAGAAAAAGGGAGATTTATTGGAATTCGGTTAACAATGCCGTGGCATTCAGATTAATCCATCTGGCCTATGACCTGTATTGAGCCCAAGCGCTGCCTGGGAAAATAATGACATAAACTAACAGTAATTTTACAGCTGCTGTACTGGAATTACCTGAAAGGTCTCAAGATATATTGTGACCTTCAGTTAAGAATAATTAATTGGGGTCACCAGCACAAGAGTTTTTTTTCTAGCGTGATAATAAAGCTAATGAAGAGTAGTCAAATAATAAAGAATCATCTAGGGAATTTGTAAAGTAACTATGGGGAAGATATATAGAGCTGTTCAGCTTGTAGTCCAAAAACCCAGCAGAGAATTCACCATGGGTTCCCTCTGAATTTTCCAATGGTTTTTTTTTAAGATATGGTCTGTGGTAAACATTACTTGATGAAACATTTTGCTGCTTTTTTGTGTGTTTTTTTTTAAGTAAATAATTCAATACGGCTTCAAAATTCACGTTTGAGGTATGATTGTGTGTAATTTATGTTGTAGAACAAAATGCCCACGTATTGTCAAGCAATGTTTGCCCCAAAACTTATTTTACTCATATGTTAAAAAACCCCATTCTAAAAACCCATAGGGAAATCCAGAGGGAACCCATGGCGAAGTAGACTTCTGGGTTCACTTACAAATTGATGTCACAGCTGAACAATTCTATTCCGCTTCCGCTTCCAAATACAAATGCTATGTTTAGAATAGGATGCTACCATACTGCACATACTCTTTTTGCAGTATAACGAGTATAAAGAGTAAGAAAAAGTATGGTAGTATGCTATTCCTAACCTAGGCAGGACATATCCCTCACCCAACAATAACCTAACCCTGTGGCACATTCTTTTCCTACACCCACACAAGCAAAAACTCCAACAGAACCGATCCTCCCAATCAATAAGTAGTCATAGACACATATGAACCTATGGACATGCTACATAAATAAATATGAACTTCGTACCCTCCTTATCCGCATTTCAGTCAAGTCAAAGAACACAAAACAGACTTAGCTGCCAGGTCAAGGGTTGCCCAAGTCTAAATTAGGGAGTCCCATGTGAATGGGCGTACAATTACCCTAAATCCTTTAGTATTTTTCGCACTCCCCTGTCAAAGAGCTACAAACAGTATAAAAGTGAGGAGCCAACCCTTTTCAGGCTTGTCAGAATGTATATAGTTTATAAACAGGGATGGGTGGGGGTCAAAGGTGTCGAGGTGAGAGGTCAGTGAGTGAGAAACAGGGTGATTGAGAGACTCAAACTCTCAAGCTGATGGATAATATTTGGGTTTGTAAGTGGTTTGCTGAAAGCCTCAGGACCACACAAATAAAGACAAAACCATTTGTGAGGGTTAGAATTCCAATGCATTTTGTCGACATAACCATCTAAAAATAATAATACTTGATCTGCTTATAGTGGTTTTCTACATTGTGAAGTCTCTATGGCTTTGTTCACACTGCAAAAACATCCAATTTGGTTGTCAAATTCAAACTTTAGGATTGAATGTTAGCACTAATAATTTGCAAGTGATGAAATTTGATCTGTTTGTTCACACAGTGTAGTCAATATCTGGTGTATCTACACTGGTGGCCAAGATATTGGAATAATGTACAGATTTTGCTATTTCAGAAGGAAATTGGTATTTTAATTCACCTAAGTGGCATTCAACTGATCACAAAGTATAGTCAGGAGATTACTGATGTAAAAAGCAGCATCACTATTTGAAAAAAGTAATTTTTGATCAAATCTAGACAGGCCCCATTTCCAGAAGCCATCACTCCAACACCTTATCCTTGAGTAATCATGCTAAATTGCTAATATGGTACTAGAAAATCACTTGCCATTGTATCAAACACAGTTTAAAGATATTTGGTTCATTACATTAAGCTTAACATTGTCTTTGTGTTTGTATTTGAGTTGCCCAGTATGCAATAGACTGGCATGTCTTAAGGTCAATAAATAAAAATGGCAAAAAATAAACCACCTTGTCTAAAAACTCATCAGTCATTCATTGTTTTGAGGAATGAAGGCTGCACAATGCTTGAAATTGGCAAAAAAAAAATTAAGATTGCATACAGTCTTCAAAGACAAAGGACAACTGGCTCTAACAAGGACAGAAAGAGAAGTGGAAGGCCAGATGTACATGGATCTTAACCCCATTGAGCTTTTGTGGGATCAGCAAGACTGTAAGGTGCGTGAGAAGTGCCCGACAAGACAGTCACATCTATGGCAAGTGTTACAGGAAGTGTGGGGTGAAATGTCATCTGGACAAACTGACAGCTAGAATGCCAAGGATCTGCAGAGCTATTATTGCTTCACATGGAGGGTTTATGATGAGAAAACTTTTAAGTTGTTTCAAATTGTAATAGTAATTTGTCACCTTATTAATGTCCTGACTATACATTGTGATTAGTAGAATGCCACTTTGGTGAATAAACGTACCAATTTCTTTTCAAAATCTGTACATTATTCCAAACTTTTGGCCGCCAGCGTACATTGGTTGCTACAGCAATTAATGTAAGCATCAACACAGTGTCACGATACATTAACATTTTATATTCATGCATATGGTGTTTCCATACATTCACTATTAACTACATAGAGAATGTCATGTAGATTACTATATGTGGTAGGAATTAACAAAAACCTACCTGAGACCACTTTGTGCTGTTACATACACGCCACATACCGAATGAGAAAATAAATTGCTCAAAGTCTGACAGTTCAGACTAAAATGCATGAACAGAAATCAGATGTCTATGACTTTGTTTAAAAATAGCATTTTGATACTGCCTGAAGGAACCTTGAGGCGCATTAGAGTGAATTTAGTTCATAATTGTGTGCCCGGGATAATGCCTGTGGTCTGGAACATTAGATGATGTGCTGTAATTCTGATTAATTTAAGACATCACAGTGCTTTCAGAGCTCTGTGCTTACTGACATATTTGAGATAAATGTAACTCTGATGGAGTAAACTTCACCTCTAATTTCATTGTGTTTGTCTGCCATCTTTTTTTAAGAGCGCTTAATGAGTCCATGTGTTTTGAACGGTCAGATTCCATTAGCAAACTGAGGAATGTTCTGAAGGTGAGGCTGATGAACGCTTGGCATCACTATTGTGCCAGGTACAAAACTGTTTGTTTTGTAGCATGATGTACTTCATAATGGAGACTACCATTATGGTCTTATGATGGCACTTAATTAATGAGATTAATGCGAATTGACTGCTGAAAAGGTTAGATCAATGCGATTGTGTGCGTGTGTGTGGGGGGGGGGTGGTTTAAGAGAAGGAACAAGATAAAAAAAAAGTGCCGATTAAAATGTTTAATCATGATTAATCACATAATTGTTTTGTAGTTAATCATGATTAATCGCAGATTTTTAAAGTGCTGAAATTTGACACGATATATAATTATTTTCTTGTCAAAATGCATTTATTTCAATCTTAGGAAACAAAACAAAACAACACAATATGTAACAATATAATGCTTTATTAACATTTTCCAAACAAAGCCTTCCCACAAGAAATGCACTACAATAGCACCAATTCGAGTAACAATCAACGTTTTCCAAAGTCTAAGCGGGAGGTTGACTAATTGAAAGAACTAGTTTCCCCATAGGTTGCACATTCATTGCAATGTGAATTAAATCTCTAAAAACTCTCATCCTCTGCGATATTAATCTGCCAGCAAATTTTGGCTATCCGCTTTGTTGCAACAATAGTGAAGCTGCGTTCATGATTCACGTCAGAGCGCCAACGCCAGTGTCAAGCTTTGAACTCACCATGCAAAGCGTTTCAAGACACTGTCTCATTCTGCGTTTTAGTGGTAGTTAAGATTTGACTTGCTTCTGTGGTAATCAAAATGCGCCTTACAACTCCCATCTGGTCTTGTTTTGTACATCACACAGTGGAAAGAGCTCCTTCTCCATCATTTTATCACTGACAGGGAAGCACTGTCAGAGATTCTTCTATTTACAAAGATAACAACCTCCGCGGCTCTATCAAAGGAGAGTTTTAAGACTGTACCGCCCACAGAATGTCAATGTCCTCCATGTTATGCTATTTTATGCTAAGCTTGTAGGCTCATCGTGATAGAAGGGCTCTGCATCAGTGTAATGATGCCGGGTGGACACATTACAAAGGTTCTGCTCTTCACACAAGTGTTTATGGCGTATTAATGGTATATGTGTCAATTGCGCTTAAGAACGAATAACACGTTGCTGCGTCGACGCATTATTTCTGACAGTTCTACTTAAAAACAAAACAAAAAACAGAAGAAAATAACAAACAAAGAAAACATGAAAACTAACTGCTGAATGTTAGTTCAAAGATATTGGGGAAATGTTTAAAGAGAAGGAAGAATACAAATCAAACATAAATGTGCAAATTTAATTAGCAAAACAAACCCCCTTCACAAAAAAAAAAAAAACAGTGCAACAGTGTGTTTAGCTAAAAAAAGAAACAGAACAAAAACTTGCAAGTGTATTTAGCTAAACAAAAATAAAGTGCAACAGTGTGTTTAGCTAAAAAACATAAACAGATAAAACAAAAACAAAGATAAATGAGAATTGACTGCTGAAGGTTAGATCAAAGCTACTGGGGAAATGTTTCAGTGGAACGATCAAAACAAAAACAAAAACATGTAAATGTGCGTGTGTTTAGCTAAAGAAAAACAAAAACAACAACAAAAAGTTATACAGTGTGTTTAGCAATGCAAAACAAAATGTACTATTGTTTATCTAAACAAAAACAAAATAAAAGTATGAAGCTAAAAAAAAAAAAAGCTACCGAAGCTAGCAGATATTTACAGCTACAAAACCTAATGGTGGAAAAGTTGCCCTACAATACCTGATATTGTTTAATTTTAACCAGGTATGTGGCAACTGGGTTTGGAAATTTCATCAGCATGTGTCAGTGCTAACAATGAATAAGCTAGCTTGCTGTTGATTTTTGAGTTGACCATATACACAGAGGAAACATAACAATGTTTGTGGCCTAATCAAAGAGAGGTGGCGTCAGCAGTGTAGAGAGGTTGTAGTATTGAATGATGGATACTTCTTTCCCAAAGGGGTCCGAGTCAGCTTCTGGAAACTGGCCATAGTTTTGAGGACCTTCATTCACATTAACGTTAACACACACTCATTCCCCATTCAGCTGAAAGATTTCCCCATGGGTCTAATCCATCTCACTTTGGTCCACAAACATGTCTGCAGACCGATTGCAGAGCATATGAGAGGAAGATCCACATGTAGAAGAGTTTGTTTAGCACTGACCAAGACTGACGCAGAACTCGTCAGTTTTTTCTCAGAGCATTGTTGACTTAGGACGACCAACGTGAAAACTCTGACTCACTCCAATACATTCAGGACAAGAGACAGAGGTGGATATATTAGCAACTAGCTACTCTTGACAACCGTGAAAGCAGGTGCGGATCCAACTTAAGGTTGCGTAAAAACAAAGGCAGTGGGAAGAGGCCTGGCAAGGCAAGCCAAGGCTGAAGGGTTCTGCCTAGAGGTACGAAACAAGGCCCTACTGTTTTGGGTGAAAAGGGTGATTGTATTTCCAATCTTATATTAAAAACCCCAAATTATAGTCTGGACAAAAAAAAAAAAAAAAAGTTGCCATTTGGATTTAAATAAGCAGATACTTAAGAGACTATGATTGGATAATTATTGCAGGGATTAATATATTTCAGCTGTCAACAATTATTTTAACCCTAACTGATGCAGTGTGTAGCTTCTTATTTATAAAACAACCACTGGCCAGCATCAAGCAAAGAAAACAACTTAAGAGATTGCTGAAATCACTGGAACTGTCCAATGCATTATTAAAACCTGGAAGGATAGAGGTGAACCGTCAGATTCACGGAAGAAACGTGGCTAGAAAAAAATCTTGAATCGTGATAGGATATAACTAAATATTTTGGTCAAGTCACATCATAAAAAAAATCAACATTAGAACTCACGGCTATGTTTAATAGTGAAATTAAGAGCATTTACACATGAACAGTGCAATGAGAACAAACTGGATTGGAACTAAACTGCTGTGTGGCCACCAGAAAGCCACTTGTTAGTGAGGCTAATCGGAAATAACAACTTCAATTTACTAAGGAGCATAAAGATTGGACTGTGGAGCAATGGAAAAAGGTCTTGTGGTCTAATGAGTCCAGATTTACCCTATTCCAATGCAATGGGTGCATCAGGGTAAGAAGGGAAGTGCATGAAGCGATGCACCCGTCATGCATAGTGTTGTGACGTTGCAAATGGTTGTCGATTCAATGCCGCAATGAATGTTTGCCGTAATCAAAACTAAAGGCGGTCCAACTAAATATTAGAGTATATTTTTTTGGCCAGGCAGTGTATATGCATATACAGTATACAATATTCCAATAGAGTAAGACAAAATCTTGTTTTCCCATCCATCCATCTATACATTGATCCATCCATCAAAAGAAAAAAACATGAATTTGATCAATGTTCTTGTTCCACAAATTAGTTACTAATTGTTGTTTTTGCCTGGGTTTCCAAATTATTTGTGAGAATCATGACATTTCACTGGTATTGATACAGACTACTGAAAATGTTGGTATTGTGACAACACTACTTGCCACATAACAACTGGATCATGTTTTGGGGTACTTTGCAGTAGAACAGACATGCTGTTTGTGATCTGTTGTGGTTCAATCCCCATATCTTCTTCCAAATAAATTCTTCCAAGATCTGACTGCCCATCACAATGGGTGCAAATGGTGGAATAGACAGGAGCCACAATGGTTCCTTGTTTCCAGAGTAGGCAGCGATTGTCAGGCCAGCGCTCTCCCACAGTAGTGATTAAAAGACACCTCGACTGGCCTGTTGCTAATTCCTCATGCAGTGCCACTGGAAGGGATTAAGCAGCATAGTGATGGAGTGCTCTTATCTCCCCTCACATTGATAAATCAGGTGCTAACACAAACTGCTGCTTCAACAGATCCGCACTGAGGGAATGGACAATGCAAATAGCAGAGCCATTGGAACAAGCAACACCCCGAGACAAACGAGCGACACTAAAACAAAAGCTTGTTTGTTTACAAAAAAATCCCAATTGCTTCCACCTGGCTTAAATCTTGCTGCTCCAAGGTATTAACAGCCTAAGGATTATGGCTGCAGACCTAAACTGGAAGTGTAGCACCATAACATTGTGTTTTTAATGACATGAAAATGCCCACTGTGTGTCTGGCAGAACAACAGGTTCCTGGTTTCTGATCCCAGTGAGCTTCCAATACTCCCAGCTTTTATTGTATGCTGGACTGGACAAATGCTGATGATGTATAGAATTTGAAACAATGTGCAAAGGGAAGTAGCCCATTTTGCACAGGTAAAAGCAATGATAGTTGGGGACTCTAGAGCACCATTTACACCTGTTATTAAGATGTGTTTTTGTCAAGCCCTTTGAAAAAGGACAACACTAAAGACTAAACAAGGTACAAAACATTTTAGGATTTGTCCACTTCAACCACATTTAGAAGTGGTCATATATGGTCAAAAATGCATTTGACCACATTAGGCTCATATAGTGAAAACGCTCACCCCTTCGAACAGCAGCAAAGCACCGCCCATTCACCAGTCATCCGATACACTAAAACAACAGTTTAAACTTTGCAGGTTATATCCGGTTTTGAAATGAAACAACCGTCCGATCAGAACATTTTAAACAGTGCATACATAAACATGCACATCTTCAGTACACCTGATATCATGTCATGTTTGTTCTTAGGTTAAATGTACTATAAGTATAACTAGGATAAACTATTTTCTCCTTTTTTTTTCGTCTACTTATTTTGCGCTTTATTATCACATAGTAATATACTGATGTAATGAATGATGCAAGTTGTCATGAAATCAGTCACCCTTCCCTCGAAATCTGAATGCAAGTGGTCAAGATGCATACTACACAATCTTCTTGTTTCAACAGGAAATACATCAATGCAGGACATAAATCTGTGCTTGTCAAATCATTTTATGAGTTTTTAACTTAGATGGATAAAAGTAAAATATGGGATTCCCACAATTAAGTAGAGCTTAGCTTCCTCCAATAGCAAACTCCCATTGACATCAGCTCTCCATGAGCTGAAGACAAGATGACCAAGAGATGATCTGCTAAAACAGGCAGACAGCTGAAACAACTACAGTCTCACTTCAGAAAAACTTCCTCCCAGAACAAAGTTGGCTTTAAGTGGTCAATCCCCAAGGGCCAGGAAATCAAAACTGTGTCGAATGAAAGCCTGTGATATTTCATAATAGTGTCATCTCTGACTGTGGATGAATAAAAACAGAGCAAAGGGGCCATACACAAATCCCTAACAGTAGCTCTTTTGTGTAGGTTGAGCTATTTTACCAAAGTACCGTTATGTTTTCTCTTGACAGAGGCGCTCAGTTCTGCCACCCTGCCCACTTCTCTGTTGTAACTCCTTATTTCTGTCTTAGAAGATCCAGACACAAGCAAAGTATCATAGTAAAGTCTCAAGGGCTCAAAGAAAGAAAATAACCTAATTAATGACAGCATAACACATTTTTGAAGACCTGGAAATATGTAGGTTTGTTTACTGAAAATGCTGTCTTCATTTGCTTCACAATGACCTACTTGAATTAAAAAGAAATGTCAAAATGCACTTATATTCAAGACACTTTCTCTGAAAATATCATATGCATCCTTGCTTTACAGATAAATGTATCTTGCTTTAATAATGTCTAAATGTTTTTATTTTATTTATGCAAAACAAGACAAAAGAAATTGTAGTGTATGTTACAAAATAACACAATTAATGCACTGCATTTGTCCATTATAGATAGGCTTCACTTGATTTCACATCTGTGAAGTCCAGTAAGCTTCCTGTCTGCCTTGAGCCCATCAGTGTCTATGTCCCTAATAAATGTTTTGATGAAGGTAATTACTTGATCAGACAGCGATCACTGGATGGAGAAGATGAGTCCAGGCGAGTTAATCTCGAGGGAGTACATTACAATTCGAAATGTTTAAAACCACCATTACACTCTTTCACAAGCCACTGCACATATTATGGCATATTATCTCTCGTAGACAGATATTTGCATAAGGATCCTGCCCACAAATCCTCTGCTTTATTAATTTATTTAATTGGATGATAAGTTTTGATAAGCTGTTGTTGAGTTAACCGCCCTTGCGTAAATCAATGAGTCTTCATCGCTTGAGAAATGTGGGCTTCGGTCCATTCTAGCGTACTAATGAATTGCATATCGGTTTGAAAACAAGAGGATTTGACAATTGGTTTGGGTGTTCCAGAGCCATACATTCACAGTCAGAATACTGTATTTTCTTTATTGGCTAGTTGATCTCCATTAGGATATTTATTATTGTTTTTCACACAAATTCACCAAAAACTTACAGTACTGTCAAATAAACTATGCATATCATTTCAGAACTGGAATAGATAAGCTGAGGGTTTAACCTTTTCTATATTGCCTTTTTGGCATTTTTTTCCTGGGATTTATAATGTTAGAACCATTAACAACATTGGCATATTGGGAAAATATGAGACATACAGTTGCCCCAATAATTATTTGTACACATATACAGTACTGAGATATCATTACTGAGTTAATTGTCCTTTCTTCTCTACACAGAAAAAAAGCTAGTGCACCTGGGTAACAATCGAAGCAGTATATGTACAGTTGAGCAAGCTCCCCTGGGCAAGAACATAGATATTAAAGATATTTCCTGTCTATTCCCTTGAAAAGCCAAACAGAGGGAAATGGCTGAGGATAGCTGTTGCTAATAAAGTCTGAAGCCAATAAAGAGCCAAAAGACCACCATGAAAAAAAAGACAAATCCATCGATGTTGCCATAGTTAATCATAGTAAGTCTTTGTACTCTGAACACAGCCAGAGGACAATCCCAGAATCAAAGCTTTTGAGCACATGTCACAAAAGGCCAGTCTATGTAATGAAATATGTATGCTAAAAAATTACATAGTGTATATACAGCAAGGCAAAATATTCAGCATCATTCAAAAATAAATAACAATTGAATCTATTTACTTTACTGGTTAGTTCGTAATTAGATTTTGTAATCTTTTATGAAAATGTAGTAACTTGCTCCGCCTCTGAAACAACTTTTTTTTTTCTGATGATGTCACCAATTACTCTTTTCAACTCCTCCTCTCTAACAACCTGGATGCATTTTATAATATAACTTTTCATGATCCAACAAATTACCAATAGATAAAATCAAATACCAGTTTACATTTAGTTTCATTGAATATCCTGCCGATTTAAATTAGGCTGATATTGGCACTGTACTGTAAGATAGTCAGTGTTTGTGAACTACACTGTGATATGCAGTCTGTGCTGTTGAGTATTTACACAATGCTCTGCTCGCTGAGAAATGTATATATTTGCCAACAACAAACAATCACATGTGCACCGTTTGTGCCATCTCTGAGCACACTAAGCACCCTATTGTCACAATGGTATTGTTTAAAGATCACTGGACTGCCCTATCAAACACAACACACGTGAATTAGCTGTGAGCTAACAGAGCTTGAGAGACAGAGAAAAAGTGAAACCGAAAAAAAAGGGAAAAGCAGGGTTAGGAGGGTTACTTGAGAAATGTATTTCACTACAGATTACAGATTACATGCTGTAAAATGTAATTTGTAACATATTCCTTTAGATTACTCAAGGTCAGTAATGTTATCTAAATAGTTTGGATTACTTCTTCAGCACTGGTAGATTTTTTTATACTTGTTTTGACTACAAAAAATCTGCCAGTACATTAAGACAAAATACACATGTTAAAAATGCATCTAAAAAAAAAAAGCCTAATTATATTTTGCAATGTTGCCACAAAAACAAGACAGAGCAAACTAATCTTGTTGCAAGGATTTTGAGATGTTATTACAAAAAAACAATACAAAAATTCTTATCAAGAATAAGATTATGAGGCCTTAATATAGAGGGAAAAAAATATATGATCTAACGTGTATTTTCATGATAAAAAAATATGATTGTGCCTGGTAACAGCATTTCAGCTTAGCATAAAGCTAAACGTTCACATGGAAATTTACACAATGATTATTTCTATTTCTGCTGCTCCAAATGTACTCATATTTTGTCGTATGATCTACACATCTTAAGAAAGTGTTTCACCACTGTTCAAACGCTCGTTGGATCACATCGTGTATATGGATACATTTTTTTCATATATAAAATGAACTAATGACAATAAAATGCAAAGTAATCTCTTCAGTAATAGATAATACTTTTTAAATGTAACTGTATTCTAATTACCAATGACTTATATTGTAACTGTAGTGGAATACAGTTCCTAATATTTTGTATTTTAAATACATAATCCCATTACATGTATTCCGTTACTCCCCAACCCTCGTAAAAAATTCTATGTATCATTACTGTACGTATTTTATTTTATCTTGAGTACCAGCACTTTGGTACTAAGTCAATATTAAAATACTATTACTGAAAAAAACAAAACAAAAACTTTGTAGTAAAGAGCACTAACTAAATTAGGCTCGCATGAGTATTATCCCTTATTAAAAATGTATTTCTTTGCTTTTCAATACTGTTTGTAATAAATAATGACTTGATAAATTTACAGCAATGTTTATGTAATTGTGTAGTACTTGAAGACGACATGTTTTAATTGAATTTGTTGATATTTCTATTATTAATATTTATTTATTTTTCATGAAGAAACCTGTTCAAAGGCATATTTGTTTTTGCTCTGGTATAAAAATTGGTATTAAAAAATCATGACATTTTGCTAGTATTGGTGTCATCTACAGAAGTGTTGGTTTTGTGACGACCACAGTGAAGAGGCACCAATGCTGCCATAAACAGGAGTAGCAATATGTGTTTATGTCCACATCAGCACATAGCATGAGGTTTGTGTCTGCCTGGATCTTGTGTCAGACATGAAATATGTGTGAGGGTGCTGGCATTAGCTGGGTGAGCGCCAAAGAAGCCAGAGGAGAGGGAGAGCTTGAGGATGGGTCTTTTGGGATATGTCTCAGCTGGCAGACCCACAAAGAATCGCCAAAACAGATGACACACAAACATACACATTCTTCAGCACGCATACACACACACCAAACTGTTCTGAGAACTGCCAGCTGTCTGACGCTCTTTCATCAGACTAGAAACCACCTAGCCTGTTATCTTCTTCACACAAGCACCGCTAGCTTCTCAGCTTTTAGATTTTTCTCTCTAGTTTTTTAGCTCCCTCACTCTTTGCCAGCTAACAATGTCCTTAAATGTTGTAAAAATTTTCAATTTTTGTAGTGGAAGTGTAAAAATTTCCAGTTTTCTTAAAATCAATTTCCTTAATGATTTTATCCATCAACATTAACTGTATAGAGAGAAGTGGGCATTACATACCAGAATGGAGCAGTGACATCATCTGAAAATGAAAGTCATTCCAGAGGCAGAGCAAATTTTTATAAAATATTATGAACGGTGACTAATAAGACCGAAAACATGTAGAAATAGGTACATTTTGATGTAATGTTCATATAAGTAGAATGTTTTTTAAAAGTTAGCCTAACGTTTCTTCCATTCCATCTACTTCATTTGTATAAACTACTTAACATTCCAGGTATGCTGATGTACAATAATCAATAGTTACTCTATACTATTTTCCCCATGTTCTAGTCAACACGTCCATCTGCATTTCACACAACCTTTCTTATCTTCCACCTATTTGCTTTCTTTTTGTGATTGCCTTTGAACCATGAGCCAAGCTGTTTCCAGGTAATATTCCACACGTTCAGAAAGGGGGTTGATTTAGACGTCTTTTCAATGGCAAAGGTGCTTAAAAGATCACAGAGGGTGACGAAGGGGTAGTGTCTCTTGTTGTCCGTGACATCACTCTAAAATAAGGGATGACCAATCAGGCCCAAAGAGAGTTGGAGGATTATGGTCTGTGTTCTTCATCTTGCTATCTGTGCTCACTTTTCTTTCCACCTTCACCCACCTTTGTCTCCAACTCAACGGAGCGTTTACGTGTGGACAGGGTGAGATTTGCCAGGCCAGGCTGAGTGCGCCAGCCTTAAAGGATGCAAACAGGCCCAGAATACCTCTGAAGCCATTTACCACAGCTCCTGACAAATGTTATACCGAAAGTCATTCATTTTCAATGGAGAGTGTTGCAAGGCTTGCACATAGCCACAAATCTCGGTCAATGCGGGAATTTCAGATGCGATAAGAGCTTCATATTTGTTGAAATATTTCAAATTGTGCAATATGTGTCTTTCCAAATACAAATGAAGTGCTAAGTGAGAATAATTAACAACACTTGTCTAACTCTATCCTAAACAGCTGCGTTTCCACTTTTGGCCATGCGAGCCTGTGGTATCAACTAGTCAGCCGGGGCCAAAAGCCTCGGACATCAAGCCGTAATACCAAAATCGATCTGCATTCCCACCAACGGCTCAATAGCCCCGCAGTGTTGCCCTAAAACCCGTCCTTGATAAGCCGCCATGGTATCAATGTCACACACCCCACCCATTTCACAAGCAAGAGGGAAGCTCAAGATGAGGTATCAGAATCTAGAGACTAGTTAGCCCTTGAAATGAACATGTTAGCGACTGAAGCTTCGGTTTATTTGCTTATTTTGGTCTTTGCTTGGTGGAAAGCGAGACCTGACTCAGAAAAACTCCATTAAACCCGCTTCAATGCTCAGATGGACTTCTTTGGCCCAAAGGCAGTGGTGCCTTCAGGATTTTTGTAATGGGGTGTCCAGTAAAATTTTTAGGGTAGCACTCAAAAAGATGTGTGAGTGTGTGTGAGATTAGGTCTAATTAAACAAGTTCAAATAGGACAGTGGAATTCAGTTGACATTGTAAGAGGTCCAATTTCTAGATTTTCTTCCCAGTAAAGTCCAAAATCATAAAATATGGTCAACTTAACTTAGCAGTTAATATGTTTACAATTCAACAACTGTTTTTTCAATAATTTATTTGCATAATAGGTCTACTTTTCCAAACAAAGACCAGCTTTACAGGGAATAAAAGAGTGTCTTATAAAATCCCAGTGAGCAAGCCAAAGGTGAATAGTCTGTGAGAGGGACCCAGCAAACACAGGAACATTCCCCTAATGTTAGCATATGGTTCCCGTTTTGATCATTTTTGAGAATCAATTCTCTTTAGGTTATATTTTTAAAACCATAAACTAACATTCCCAGAACACTGCAGGCAGGTTTTTCTGTGTCAACCTTAAAAGCACTTATGTAGAACGTTTTTTAATGGTTATTATTAGGTTTTATATGAGTAACCATAAACTTACCTTCCAAGAACATTTCAGGGAGGTTTTTGTGGGACAACCTTACAATAAGATACATAACGTTTTCTAATGGTTATTTTAAGGTTTTATTTTTTGTTCACATTTTTCATATTTGTTCATCATCACATTGATTATTTGAGGTTGACAGACAACAATGCTAGCATTTAAATAAATGCAGGCTAAAATGTAGGATAAAAGTAAATGGCATTTGAACGCATTATAATGAACAGATGTGAAAAACATTTAAGAATACACTACCTTCCTACCTTAATATATTATACCTTATGCCTTAGTTGCTGTCTGATAGCTATACTGTATATGAACACATATTTGATCTGCACATGCTTCATTAAGCAACAGAAATTCAAGCTTTTGCGCAATTTCAAATAAACAGTCATTTGGAGACTCACTGACTGACACTCTTTCTAATCGCTTTCCTCAATAAATAATTACTTCTAAATGTGAGGTTAACTATAGGCTAAATGTTATTGATTTGATAAAGATTTGACTCATAAAATCGAAAAGAATATGATGTGTACGTTTAACCGAGAGGTTTTCCATTTATTGGCTACAACTGAAGAGAAACAGAGATGTCTCCACTAAACTGTATCGCAAGAAATTAATCAAATGTTAATTAAATGGTTTATTGAATGTTTTAATCATGATTTTTTTTTATGTCTGTCAATACATTTCTGAGTTTAAAGACCCTTGATTCTGTTGGAGTCATTGGTTATTTGTAATCATTTCCGTTGATATCTGCATATTAATGGTGCTGAGGAAGTTTTTAGGAAACTGAACTACAATGCACAGTTTTCAGTGATGAAGCTCAGAAGGATTGCAGAATGGATATATAAGTCTTCCAAAATGTGTTGTGGCTGATTTGAATGATTATATAATAATTATAATTCATTAAATAATGAATTTATCAATGTCTTTTTTTTTTTATTATTGAGGTTGCAGCATGGTTGCAGAAAGGATCTAGACATTAAGAGGTTAAAGGAACGTATGGGAACCTAAAACAAAAGTTATATTTCTGTAAAGAACATTTTCATGGAAACCAAAAATGTACCTTAAAGCTCTGTTCAAAAGCAAAATCCAAAAATTGTTAGTTGGGAAAACTTGCTAGATTAATAATGGGTCAAAAAAAAAGAATAAAAAAACTAAATATTTTTTTATTATACAAAATTATGATAAAACATATATATATATATATATATATATATATATATATATATATATATATACCTTCCACATGGAACCAATCTTGAATGAATGGGAAACAAAAAGTTGGAAAGCTAATTCTTAATTCTTTTCAAAATGAAACTAGGCCTGTTTGTTTGAGGAAGACAAATTCATCTCACATCCGACTTAATATTTACAGTTACAGAGAGTCTGTACAGTGACTTTTAGTGCATCTGGGGAAAATATATGTCTTTTACAAGGTAATGCATTTGGTGAAAATGTATAAATGATTGCTTGGTTGTTTTGTCGAAGAGCTTGTTTTGTCATTGTCAAGTTCACAGCACTCCTCTTACAAGCACTGCTGATGATTGAAGTGGCGTGCTATAACATGCATACTCGAGAAAATTGGGTATGGAGTTTAAGAGGGTAATTCTAAATAAACAAATGCTGCTCCTTACTATTGAAATATATTTTTTATGTTAAATATTTCATTTCTGATAATATATATGCATTATTCTGAATATAGACAAGAATGGGGGGGGGGGGGGGGTGCTCGTCACTCAAATTGGCCCAGTTGCTAGGGAGGGTAGAGCCACATGGGGTAACCTCCTCGTGGTCGTGATTAGTGACTCTCGTTCTCAATGGGCCAGGTGGTAAATTAAGAGGGCAGCATGAGCCTCCACATGCGGAGTGTCCGCGGTGTCATGCACAACAAGCCACGTTATAAGATGTGTGGATTGGCGGTTTCAGAAGCAGAGGCAAATGAGGCTTGTCCTCCACTACCCAGATTGAGGTGAGTAACAGTGCCACCCCAAGGACCTACTAAGTAGTGGGAATTGGGCATTCCAAACTAGGAGAAAATGGGATTAAAAAAATCTATTAAAATAATAGAGAATATTCTGAATATAACAGTGGGAACACCTCTGGACCTGGCAAGCACTAGCATGCCCTCATTTGGCCCGATAGTGGAAACGCTGCAATTTTCTGCTACTCGGCAGATTGAGTGCTTTCTCCCATCCCTGTCTACAATAAAAATCATTTGAGAGCAAATTGAAAGTACATTACGACTGCTTTACCCATAAAGTCAGCAGTGTCCAAACACTGGATGTTGTTGATGCGAGCAATGACAGAGTTCAAAGGGCAAGCATGTCTGAGAAAACAGGGATGTGCGCACCAGCGCACAGAGGACTGTGCTAAATGTGGCGTGAACGGCACCCGGTGCCGGGCGGTCAAATAAAAAACGAGATGTGCAGTTTCCAGGTAACAGAGGCGTAAAGTGTGTGTGATTGGTCAAGCTAATGGGCTGCAGCTCCTCTGAGACAACACACAAATACACACACCTTTGCAGACCAAGTGCACAAGACTGATGCACTGGCCAGCTGTCGATGATAAAGCAGGATGTAGACAGTGGAGCTTATCGGACTCTAGTTTCCAATGAGGGTCAGCATATTTCAGTCTCCTGTGGGTAGCTAGACTAAATATATCTTGGAATTCGGTCCGACAAAGGTACTATATAACATCCCAAAAAAACCCTCCAAGAAAGTCTGTAGAAAAATTTAAAGTCACTCAATAAGTATAACGTGTCTTTGCTGTGTAAAAGCAGCTATGTGTTCAATATGAACGATTCTTAAGTCTGTAAGACATTTTCAAATTCAAACCTTAAATGTCTTACAAAGTATGAAGTTAATAGACAGCACACTTATTGTTTACAAAGTGTGTAAAAACAAAGTCTGAACAGTGTCTATACATTAAACTGTATTGGGTTTAACTAAGCGTTAGGGGCTTAGAACAAAACCGTACAAGAATGCTTTAGGAATATGAATAAAGTTCTGCCTGGCAAGCACTGTAACCATCACATCCTGTGTTTTGAGCCAATATATTTCATGCATACTCTATTACAATAACCTTTCACTATTCACATCTATTCAAGCAAACATAACAATCAATGACGGGAGTTTACATTTTGTAAAGCCTCCAAGGGAGCAGATTAAACATGCGCCAACAGGTTTACTTCTGTGTTCTCCCTCTCAAAACAGTTTGAGTACCATGCCACAACTCCACTCATGCTGCTCGGTTATAAATCAGGTCCAATCTACGGAGGTGGACACAAATTTACACAGCATTATAAGTGAGAGGGTCGCCTGATTGAATTATCCTCACCCGCGTCCAACTACGATTAACTTATCCCCTCCTTTGACGGACGTCCTTCTAGATGCCCCAGTGCATTGCTGTCAGCCAATCAATAAGCTATTATGGCTCCCAAACAGCAGGTGAAATTAACTTATAACAGTACCTGCAGACTCGGCACTCTGCTAATCCTGTTGGAAAGGGTCTAATGTGAGAGAGAAGGCCGTGGCAAAGGAGCATTTCAATGACACACACACCTGCAAACAAACTGGCAGCTGTGCAGGGAAAGCAAGGACAGACCTTGAAAGCACCTACACTGCAATGCAGAGGGCTAGTGAGGAATTGTAAATATTAGTACAGTTGCCACCAGTGTTTACACATTTTCCTGTTGCTTAGTTTACACAGGATCATTGAACTAATATATATAAAGCATGCTAATCAAAGTTTCCATCAAAATTTTAATAAAGTTATTATTCACACAATAAAATTTAGGTCACATGGTATTAACCACATGGTCATGAACAAAGAAATTAAACAAAATCAGGGCATATTCTTTTTTTAACTATATAGAAATGCATGTGTCATCATTTTAAGTGATATACTTCAATTTAGTCAAATCAATAAAACAAATTCAATTGGAATAATAATAATAATACAATAGCTAGGCCCAGAATATAATTTTAAGAAATATATCAGATATTTAAAATACTTTCAAATACAAAATAAAAAATGATGTTAAAGGGGGCTTTACTACTTCTTTTAATTATATTTTTTACTCCCACTCAATAAACTCCCACGAGGGCTGGACTGGGAAGAGAAATCGGCCCGGGACTTTACATTTGACACATTTTGTGGCCGACCCACCAGCCCACTCGGGATCATGCCAGATTACCAGTCCAGCCCTGACATTGTTTTGCCATTTTGGTGGTGATTTTGTAATTTTTTGCACCAAAATTTCTGTTTGAAAAAGACAGCATATTAATTAATAATGGTTTTACTGTAGTAACAATAACTGTAACAGCATTTTGGATCAATATTATGGTTAACATGGAGTTATGGAGAATCCTCCGAAAATATTCTGGTACATTCTGAGATTGATTTTATAAACAAAAACTACCAAACAGTACCATGGCATTCCCATTTCTTTTTTACAAATACCATGCGGTGTCAAAAAAATACATACTTTTTATATATCACTTATTATTAAGTGGCTATATTTGTCCTCTGGAAGTAATTTCCCTGGATGTTTCTAACTTATATGAGAAATACTCTTATTCTGTATATTAATATAGGTCTAGAATAGAATAGGTATATCAAATATCAGCTGTTACAAAATATTCATAATGGGGGCATTTCAAATTAATATCTGACCCTCGTACCAAAGCAATACCTTGTTTTTTGAGTATGTACCATGGTATTCTTTGAAGCACCTAGGAGTACTCTCTCCTAGTTCTCTCTCTCTCTCTCTCTCTCTCTCTTTCTCTGTGTGTGTGTGGGTGTGTGTGTGTGTGTGTGTGTCTCTCTGTCTCATAGCCTGACACACTGACCCTCAAATCACTACCGTCACACAATTCACATGCACTCTTCAAATTAAATCAGTTCAGTCACCCTGGGCAGATTCAGAGAAACCTTTCCCCAAAAAACCCCTCTCAAAGGTTCCATTCAACCAGCCCTCTCACTTCTTTATCCCTGTCCATTCAATCATTTCATCCACGCTCTTTGTGTCTTTTCTTTATGGATGCGCAGTGTGGGGTTACACAGGAATGTTACAGTTTCACAGACACACCCAGCTCAGAGGGAAAGACGGCAGGCGGACAAAAGAAGCCGCTGTGAGTGTATGTGACATTTTATGACTACTTGTCTAGCTGCTACAGCTGTTTTTTGACAGTAATTTGACAATTTCATCTCTTTCCTGGAACACCCCGATGAGAAAGATTTTTATGACCCAGGACATACAATATAAAAATACATTTTAGCTGTAAATATTCATAAGCTTACCTGTAATTCTGCATTTTTAAGATGTACTGAACTACACGTACACCATTAATTACAGTGTTTGAAAGGCAGAACAATATTGATAATCTGCTAACATTTTGGTTAGGGTTTGTTCAAAACCCCAAACCTCGGTATTACATTTATGCAGTTAATTCATCCCCAACCACTCATGTACAGACTCAAAACATTGCTATATTTCAAAAACAGCTATACTGTTTGAAAGGATGCAATGTTTTAATATTCCTCAAACATTCTGGTCAGGATTTGGTCTACACACCAAACCCAAAAATATTTAACCTCTGCAACTGATTCAACCTGAACTGCTCAATGCACAGACTAAAAACACAGCTATGAGAAGTCGGACAACATTAAAAGACATCATAGCAGTAAATATTCATCGCAAACCTGGAAATTTAAATTTTTTAGATGAATCGACCTACGCAAAAACCATTAATCTTTCAATCTCAGTGGTTTGCTGTTCACATAAAATAACTATTAAAAAAGTCCGAAATTTGGGGCACATGATCTCAAAGCTATAAATAGCTGCCCAACTTCTCAGACCCAGATTATAACATAGTTTTAGTTATTGTTGCTCTATTTGAAGGGTTCATCGGCTAGTTCTGGCTGGGTTGTTCACTTTTGATTACAGTCATCCTTATCTGATTTGTGACTTCTCTTCCAAGGTCAGAGTCATGCCATGTTGTACTGTCCTCGCTAGACAGATTAGCGCCATAGCTGCTGTGCCTAAAAGAGTGTTGAGCTAAGCTAAAAGCATCTCTACAGATCTGGGACAGGGGTACAGGGACATGTGATAGAAGAGTGTCTATCCCGCTCCCTTCATTTGTTTGTTCTTCTAAGTTTGTCCAATGCAAATGTGTACCTATGTATTTCCCATCCATCCATCCATCCATCCATCCAGGGTATTGACACAAATTTCCGATTCACAAGCTCTCAATTCGATTAGATTCTGATCTTGATTTGATATAGATTCATATGTGTACATTTCTATTATAATGTCCATTTTGCTTAAACATAAAATAAACTCTCTCAGCAAATACTCTTATTTATAAAAGAAAGTTCTACACCAATCTAGGTACAATTACATTTTTCATCAAATTTTCTAATTCAGTCTAATCCATCAGTTAATGTCTTGAAATTGCATACACTATATTTTTGTTACATCTTTATTGTTTACTTGAATAATTTGAACTATTTTTCAGTATTTACATTGATATGTAGAACACACGCTTAATCAATACTGTCTCTTTAAGACTTGTGGCATCAGCCAGTAAGCGCATATAACAGCATATGTGCGAGGTTTCTTTAGCACATCCATGTGTGATTAGAATTAAATGTTTATTTTTTGTTTTGTTTTTAATCAACAACTGACTGCAAAAAACAGCAAGGGTACATTATTCCATGACGTATGGATCTGTGGATGTCGTCTTTGGACACACAGAATGAGTTGAACCAAACTTTTACTCTTAACATAAATAAATAAATAAAATAAAACGTGTAGTCTGCGCTAATAATTTCTTCTCCACAATACTGCCCAATCACTGGTGAGTGAAATCTGAACATTTCTAGCCAGTGGCTAATCACAGACATTTTAAGTCGCATAGCACAAGATTTGGTTGCACATGCGAGTGATTTACTTGCATTATAGAGGGTTGCCACATAGAGTGAAAGATTGATCTTGGGATTTAAGAATCGATAATAGAGATTGTTCAAACGAAAATCTTGATGCATTGGGAAATCAATATTTTTACACAGCTCTACCATCCATGCTGTAATTATTTATACACATTTATCATTTTTAGTAGCTCTGTGGTTCGACACTAAACCAGCAAATCTAGAACCAAAAGGACTGCAGTTTACCCCAATATTGCTGTACAACAGCAAATGAGGAAATATTTGATGCATGAAATACTAAGTCAGAATATATCAAGTTACACTAGAGTTGCATCACTTATTCTGGGAAATTATTTTCAAGCAGTGGCTAACGAACAGTTGAGTTTCCCATAAAAATACATGAAACTTGTACGAGATGAGCTCAGATTTATTTTGTTTTTTTTTTAAACCCTGGAAAATTGTGTCCTCAAATCTCCGATATTTTTCATCTTCCCAAACTTCTTAATCCCTTGTGTACTCTACTAGTTGATTGAAAGTCTTCAAGCAGTGGCTTAACCTTGCTTTAATAAACTCTTCAGTCTAGCAGAGCAGGACTGCATCATAAAGATATTTCAAAAAATAAGTGGAAAAATAGAAGAAAACTTTCCATTCAGTCCTAAAGGCCACGGGAGACTCTCAAATCAAAAGTGGGGGATTAGAGACAGCAGCAAGACTAATACTCCTGCCCTCCACTCAAGGGGGAAGATTAGCCCCGGAGACACACTTCCTATCTGGGCCTCTGACCGAGAGGGACTGTACAATCGGCCGTGTTTATCGCAAATGGAGTTCAGCCAAGAGGAAATCACTCAGAATCATACGGCTCGTATCTACAGACTGATGCCACAGGAGGACCAAATAGTTTCGGCTAAGCTATGTTTATCAGGATGGAGTGTTCAGGACTCAGGTGGGACATAATGCTCACTGTGTCAACAAGACAGGAGAAGTCTTGTTAAATCAAGTATATCTTTTAAGACCATACTAGATATGTGAGAACAAATTGAACTGTTGAAAAACAAAACTCTAAATGAAACTCTAAAAGACATCACTGATAAAGGCCAGAATATCTAAAGAGGTTTAAATAGATGAGACTTTTTCACACCTGGCTTGTTTGGAGCATTTGTTTCAGAACCTGGCAAGTTTTCTTCCTAGGTTCGGTTCATTTGGGCATATATGAACACGGCAATCGCACCAAAACAATCGGTCTGAGACCGCCTGAACTAGATGGTCTCAGACAGATTGAAAATGAACTCTGGAGCAGTTTGCTTGTGGTGAGAAAGCAAACCGATCCAACGGACCAACAAACCAGACAATATCCATATAAAATAATGAACATAACTGAGGGATCTTTGGGGAAGACATCTGTAGATCAGCACTTCTCTTTAATTCATCACCAAAATGTGGATATAGCCTTTTGGCAACTATATTAGATATAATTGCAAATTTACTTACCACATTACCCGAGGTAATTTTAATACCTTTTTAGTACCTTTAGTATTTTCTCTCTTTTGGATAGCAGCAGAACACAGGTAGGACAAAGTTAGCAACTTTTTGACAAATAAATATTTTTTTACACTGCTTTACTCTGCGCAAGAGAGGGAGAGATTTGTGAGACCATGCACGTTTCATTTACATTTATGCATTTGGCAGATGCTTTTATCCAAAGCAACTTACAGAGCCCTTATTACAGGGACAATCCCCCCGGAGCAACCTGGAGTTAAGTGCCTTGCTCAAGGGCACAATGGTGGTGGCCGTGGGGTTTGAACCAGCGACCTTCTGATTAGCAGCCCTGTGCTCTAGCCACTACACCACCACCTAAATTAAAAGAGAAGGATAATTTGTATTTGAAGCACAACCTCTAACTGGCGACGCTCGAAAATTAAAAAAAATGTGTATTGGTTGACACATTTTTTTGGAGGCATACAATTTTAACCATTATATCAATGGATGAGCTTAATCCTGGAACAGTGAACAAACTGACCAATAAGGGGACAGCTTGCTCAAATGTCATTTTTATTGACACTGTTTTGGTCCATTTTGTAATGTTGCCTTGTGAAAGGGAACCGAACCAAGAAGAAAATGCAACATTGTAACAATTTAGTCCCCTTTTCAGAATAAAGAAAACAGACTACAGGTCTGAAAACACCCTTAAAGTAAACATGACATCAAACTTGACTATTAACTTTCTTCGTGGACTTTTTCACATACTTTAACATTTATGCATTTATTTATGCATCAGTCTTGCATGAATCCAAAGCGGCTTACGGTGCATTTAAGGTATACAATTTGTCATAAGGTGTGTTCCCTACGAATCAAGCAAATGACCATGGCAATGTTAATGCAATGTTCTACCATTTGAGCTACAGGTGCCATTTTGAATTGCTTCTGATCTTATTGTGCAATATTCATGGGAGCATGTGTATAATTCCAAAAAAAAAAAAAAAGTATAATTTTTTAATATTTGTAAAATTTGGTATTTGTAATCTTTTATCAAAACTGTATAAATTGCTCTGCCTACCAAATTATTTTCATTTCCAATTGACATCACAAAAGCCCCACTTTTCATGATCCAATCAGTTACTAATGAATAAAATAAAGTCCTTAAGTCCACTCTACATATTTTCTCATTGACTATCCAGTTTCACTCACAAATACATCACATTCCAGAACAAAATTGGTTGGAAACAGCATTTCAAGATTACTTTAAATGGCACATTTTATCCATAACAAGTCCATAAATTGGGGTGCAATGGTGCCTAAAAAAAAGTTACAGAGGGATTTACCTTGTGTCATTGGACTGCAGGTCATAAAATTACCTCAGGAGAAAACAAGCCAAGCTCACGCAAGTTATCTCCACCTGTCTGAGGATGCAGCACATTTCCTGGGATCAAAGCAAGCCTGAAATGCTTAGTCGTGGTGAGGGCCTCTAATTACCACAGAGTAGCAAAATCTACCTACCTGCACTCCATTCTGAGTAAGACCCAGATGCCGATAGAAGATCAACAATCACCATCTGTTCAAACTATGTCTCAAAGAGCTCTTTTATTGCTGATTCTTGTTTTAACTTTGCTGCTATTGTTTTTTTATTATTTAATCATTGTTCCAGGCACACCTATGCAAATAAGATAAGGATTCACATTTGTTTAATAGACAGTATTAACAATAGCTTTAAGCATCCATGTGTTTTAACTATAAAATTCCAAGATCACAAATAGGTACACATTTCCAATTGATTTTTGCATCGTTATCACAACTTCAAGTTGTCTACTAGGAAGTGTCAAAGCTGCATTTCATCTCAAAATATTTTTATATTTCGCTGGTTCGAACCCCACGGCCCTTGAGCAAGGCACTTTACTCCAGGTTGCTCCGGGGGGATTGTCCCTGTAATAAGTGCACTGTAAGTCGCTTTGGATAAAAGCGTCTGCCAAATGCATAAATGTAAATACTAGCTAACTACAGACAAATCACCTTGCTTGACTTCTGCAACAATAAAATTAGTGAACACGTATCAAACTGAAATCCATTGTTATGAAAACTGACTTTCTGTCCTAATTTTTTTCCATCTGTCTTTCCAAATCAACTAATTTACACTGTTCATTCTCCAGTCTAACCATGATCTATCATTATCAGAACTGGTCATGGAAGTCCTTCGTTAGACCAGACAAGTTGCTCTGAGACCGATAAAGGAAGACAGTCTGGTCACACTCAACTGACGACGCAGGTGTCCGGCCTCTCACCCTGACTGTCCGGACCTTTTACTCTCACATGGTTATCCATCTTAAGCATGTCATCCATCCATCAGTTCGTTCCACTACACGTTACTGCTGTGAACGTTCTAACACTCCTTCCATTCCTCCATCTTCTCTTACCCATGATATTATCAGTGGGAGATCTTTGTCTTCCACAACAGTAGAACAAATCCCTAAAACTCAAAGACCATAGGAGGATTCTGGAAGAGTAGCTGAGAGTAGCTATCCAAATCTAATCCTCATGATGTTGCTTTTTTATGGAGCACAGCTGCCACTTTCCCAGCCAGAGAGGTCTTTAATACCTGGAGAAATTAATCTCAGTGGTATTTGCTTTTCTTATACTTTTAACAGCCATCCAAAAATGGGCTGGTCAAACATCTGCTATAATATAATGGCATATTTGCAACTTATATGTTTCAAAAATGTTTACTTTTGAATGGCCATCAATGTAGAAATATGGTTTTTGCCCCCATAATATATAGTGTAGTTACAGCAACTACCAACCAGTGCAAACTGGACCATGCTAACCAGCCAAACCTTGACCCCTTGATCCTAACCAAACTCCAATATACCAAAGATTAACTTGAAATTAGATTTTGGAACCACAAGACAGCTGGCAGATTTTGCATATTGGATGCTCTGCGTTGGGAGTAATTAAACATATTAATGCTAATCAGGCTGAGTTCAAAACAAGCACATTTTCTCAGCTAGTATGGATCTCTGAAGAGATGAGAACATGGATAACATGAGAAAACTGGAAAAAAAACCTACACTTATCTCTCTGGTCTCGGTTTTTATATCCGTCCAACCCCCGAGGGTATGTCAGTAACTCCCTTTAGCACTGTAATTAAACATTGCAGATTAGTTTTCCTTGTAATTTCTGGGCATCTGCAAATAGTCACCATAGCGCTTAAGGAGAAATACACCCACAAACCAATTAAAGAGAGCTGGTTTTGCGATGATTACCCAGACTGACAACTGAGAAGCAGATGTGACTGTGTCTTCCAACTTAAACTTTGTATACGGCTAATTTTATGCAGAAAAGTCTATGCTATTCTACTATTTTCAGGAAAAAGTCTGCTACTAAGCTTACCGCTAAGGTCGCGAGCCAAATTCTGGCGCCTACGTGTCTCTCTCTATCCCCTTTGCTCCAAAATAAAATTAATTAATTTCAGAAATGTCAGCAGAAGTATAAAGAGAGTTCAGGGGATTGGGCCACATTATAATTGTGCTAAAGTGTCACAAAGGATGCCCCCTTAGGGACCCAAAATCTTGTCCTCTGAGCTATAATATGGCTCCCCCTTAATGGAACACAAATATTCTTTGAGCAAACAGTGGAAAGAGTGTCTGCACTTGAGAGGGGAAAGGACAGGGAAGTGAATTCTGCTCAGCTATTATGAATCTATGATGGAAATGGGGAGGTTTGAATATCAAAGGCAGGGAGAGCATACAGATGTGGCAGAGGGGGACATCCTGTGATGGAATAATGAGGAGTAGGTGGGGGTGTCACCCAACCTTTCAAAGGCGAACACCAACTGCCCTCATCCATTCCACAGATGAACCATCAGCTTAATTTTCTCGTCATGATAGAAGCTCCTCCTCTCCATGCCAAATCATGACATGCTCCCCAGTCCTAAGAACCTTATTGGGAAGTATACACTTTGGGAGGTTAAATTTGTTTCAGTGAATCGTTCATATGGACAGTTCAAGTAAATACTCTGTAGAGAATGCATTACATTTTGAGAGGTAATTTTTTTTGTGTGTGTGTGAAACTTCTCAAACTCAATATATTTGTTTTATTGAATCGTGTTATTCACACTGGGAAGTATAATTCATTTTAGTGCATCGTTTCATTCACACTTTTTAGAAGTTAAATGTATTTTTGTCAATCGGTTCATTCTTACAGTTCAAGTATTTATTTAGAGATTAGCATAGGCAGAGAGAATAAGAAGTTAAGCAAAAGTTTATCTTTTATGACCCAGATAGACCTATAATTCCAACTAAACTAACTTGTTTTACCATGTCATAAATCATTACAGTAAAGCAACAGATTAGCACCCATCAACAATTGACCAATCTCTTATTGTCATTTATACGGATCCTAAACTTCCAGTTTCTTTGATCACCATTTTTAACAGCTGCTTTATAGAGTCTGAGAAAACCTGCAGCAGACATGTCTGTCATTTTTAAACATGCATCTTGATACTATGCATTACGCAATGTGTGGCCCGAGGCCATCGGGGTGAACAGTGCGCTCTCACGGATAAAGCCAGCAAGCTCTTTTCACCCCATCTTTTCTTTCTTACATTCCTCTCCCTCTATTTTTTTGTTCCTCTGAGCCATTATACTACAACAAAGTATGACATATGAAGCATTATAAGTCTCCAAGTTTCATATTGAATAGAAACTGTGGAAACAAAAGGGGCAAAATCCATCCTTAGGGATGTACAAGGCAGAACGAATGCCCGGATTGACCCATTTTACCTCATTGCACAGCACAGAGCCTCTACTGTATGCAAAGTTAATATTAAACCCAAAACAGATCTTTGCTAAGCGTCATTGCCTGGCTAAACATGGCTTGTTGAAAGTTGGATTAGATTTACAGTATGCCGGGTGTTGGGCGCTCGTAAAAGTGGGATTATAAAAACAACATTTTTAAAAGGAAAGATTGTGTACTGAGTGTTCAAACGGGATTCTTGTAAGAGTGGGCTAGGCAGAACAAATACATTTTGAGGTCTTAACTTCCTTTTGGAAGGTTTTCTTGGCAGTAGCCAAACTGACATTCCTGTTGTCAGGGTGACTAAATAGGTGAGTGCTGATATCCGAGACCTGATAGATTTAGTTCGCACCTCTCCCTCTGACACTGACTGTCTGAGGAGGGGCGGGGGGCACACACACAACTTTTTTTTCTATAATCACTTTTAAAAAAAATGTCAAGTAGAGTAACCGTCAAGTAATAGTAATTAAAATATTGTCCTTACACCTTGAATACACGTGTGTACACTTAATCATTAATTTCCAAAAAGTTTCCAAACATGAAAAAAATGTCTTGACATGTCTATGAAAAACATGTCTATGTTTTTTCTTTTCACATGACAACAACATGGCTACCTGTATGCTGTTTACACTACCTGACTTTGATTTGGTCTACAACATTTTAAAATATTAATAATTAACTTTTTTTAAGAAATATTTTTAAAATATTATTCCAAAATACTTTTTTGTACTTTTTTTGCCAATATTTCTTGTGTGAATTGCAAAATTGAAGATTCTTAAAAATTTCTCTTTTTGATCTCCATGGAAGAGTGAATTATGTCAGAATTTTAATTTTTGGGTAAACCATCCCTTAAAGCTGTAGGTTTTCATCATGGTTGCCTGAACAGGGTAATTACATGTATGGCGGCTGGGTTGTGAGGGGGAGGAAGCGGACAGGCAGTAAGGGTTTTGAGCTTTGCCACTGTGCCATTATAGTCCTGTTTGAACCTTATTCAGAATAAGCAGCCCAAAGGCTGTGGCCAAACAGTCCGAGCTTTTCCTCATGTCGGGCCAAGCTATGCTCTTGCCAAGCCCCTTGTTTTCGATCCTGCAAAAAAAAAAAATACTCCAGAACAAACGGCATACAGTATATCACCCTCTGCTTGATATGCCGCTCACTATTTTCTCACTTTTTAGTCACTAAGCTCATATATATGTTTCTTTTTGACCAACACTGGGCTAAAGAAGCTAATAAACCTTTCCAAGCCTTAATAATGTTACCATCATTTTACTACAGTACAACTATCTATAATAACTACAGAGTTTTGGCAGAATCTTTTATTAATTTCAGTTGCCATTTTGGATTGTAGCACTGTTTAATAATGTTGTAATTTGAATTGAATGTGACTATTAACAAATTATGGTCTGTTCATCATACAAAGCGATCGTATGTTTACTGAAGATTTGGAATGTCGCACAAGCTACACAGACTACTTTTATGACACTGTTTTATTAAGTGTTAAAGTGAGTCTCCATGTACTGCCGTTGTATAGAATACAACTGAATTCAGTTCATTAAATTATTTCCTTTTGTGTCGGGTAAGAAACAGCATTAGTACACACTACACGAACAACTAACTCAAATCCCCTTCAGGTCCACCTCCAACTCGATTAGATTACAACAAGAGGGTTGGTGACAGCTCCTGGGCATACTTAAAAAGTGGTTGATATCCGAGATCAGTCCTTTCAAGCTTAAAGAGGGACTGTATGTAATCCATATCACATCCAAGGCCAAGAGGAATCATTAAAAACCACAGGTTTTTAGCAATATCCACTATTTAAAACATTTATTTTGAGATTGTACACAAAAACATTCCTATTTGTCCATTCGTCTTTTTAAAAATGGTACAATTTACTCTGTTGACATCAAAAAAGCTAACAAATTCCAAATGTAGGCCTTCAGGGGACAGCCCTATCAAAAAACAAAAACAAACAAACAAGTAAAAAGCTTAAATCAGCCAAAGGTTGTTTGCTTGTCTATTTTCTACTGGTCAGGCTGGTCTGGTTTGACAGTGGTTTTGGGAACTTGCCATCTGGTCAGAGTGGGAAACGAACTAGACCAGGTGAAAACCATTTCTGGTCTTTTCACCAGGGAGCATACCTTGATAAAGACAACAGGGAATGGCTATCTTTTCATCTCTACTGTAAACATCATAAACTGGACAAAAACATTATAGATCTTGTGGAGTAGCTAGATTTACAGTTTCTTTGGGCTTACGACCACCTGTGGTGCTATTCTACTCTTTAGGCCAGCAGTGTCTGGCCTGTTTCTTCCACCAGGATCACTATTCGGGTCCAGTGGCACAGTTACATCCTGCCCATCTCCAGCGAGATTATCCGACCCACTAAGCCCATTGAGACCAGAGACCCAGGAGGAAACTAAAAACTCTTTCTATTCAGCTGGGTAGGCTACAGGCTCTCTCATATCGAGTCTGAGGCCAGGGAAATCACAAACACAAAGCCAAATTAAGACTGGCCTGGTTTCAAACTGCTCCTGGAAGATATGACTCTCATGGAATAGCTTAAATGTTGATATAATAGTTCCTGATTCAGTCATAAGACTGTGGCTACAATAAATATAATATTGGACACCCAAACACCTCACCTATTTGCTTATTTAGCGTTTCAAAACAAAAAGACATTACTAGGGAGTTGGTCTTCATTTGCTGCTATCACAGCTTCCAATCTTCTGAGAATGCTTTTTACAAGAGCATCAGTGAGGTCAGGCACTGATATTGGAAAATTGGGCCTGGCTCACAATGCCAATTAACTCCAGAAATTTTAATTTGGCTTTACTTCTGGGCTTTGTGCAGGTTAGTTAATTTCTTCCACAGTAGACTCACAAAATACATAATTTTTGGGCCTTGCATTGCACATAGGAGCATTGCCGTGATACAAAGTTGGAAGCACACAACACACAAAAATTTTAATTTATGATGTAGAATTAAGATTTGTCTCGACTACAATTCCAAATTGCCCAAAGCCATTAATGAGAAGGAGGCATTCACATACTTTTGACCATATAGTGTACTACTATCTATCAAAATCCATATGTTCGAAAATGTTGCACAAAAAAAGCAAGAACCCAGCATGATAAGAACCCGGAACAACACTTACTAGCTACTTCCAGTGAGGCGTTGTGGCTAACCGCTTCTCCCAGGTAGTTACGGGCCACACAAACGTAGGAACCTTCATCGGGTTTGCTGCGACGGCCATGTACGATACGCAGAAAGAAGAGAGAGCCGCTGGGCAGGAGCATGCGATGGGATCGAGGGTTGTCCCGGTCTGTTTCCACTCGTTCTCCATCCTTGTACCACTCCACGGTGGGAGTGGGCCGTCCTTCTGCTTTGCAGTTTAGGGTGGCGGGCTCGCCCTTGGATACAATAAGATCGGAGGGGTGTTCCACGATGCGGGGCGCAGAGTCTTCTTGTCGCAGTCGGGATCCTGGGAAAACACCATTGGAATTGGATTAAAAACAGACACAGGACAAGGCGATATTTTAATGTGATGCTCATCAGGACTACACAACTACTACATCTATAATAATAATAATAATAATAATAATAATAATAAGACTCTTGTGTGAAGAATTACTTAATTATGAAACCGATTATGTATCTATGTTTCTATTATGAACCTTGATTACCAGTTTGAAAAGAATGTGGCAAACTGAAATAAAACCATAAAGTGATCAACAAAACTGCAACTTCTCCATTGCCATGCAATTATAACTAATAAAAAAAATTCAAACACTTTGAAACATCTGTCGACCAATCAGAATCAAGAATTAAAAAATGGCAGGGTAAAAACAAATATAAATGTAAAAGGTCAAGTGTGCGAATTCATGACAATAGCGTCAACAAATGAAATTGCAAAAATTCCATCTTATTTCAAACAAGTTTCCTGAACACTCTCGTCTCTTCTGTTGGATGAAAAACAGATAGCCCCACCTCGAACTCACATCATTGGCTGACCCAATTTTGTAACGCCACTCTTCTTGGGATGCTCAAACCAAAAGGGGATATATTTTAAAAACACCACAGAACCACAGAGTATACACCTTTAGGGGAAGTCAACCTAAAAATTGCTCACTTATCGCTGTCTAACCACATGAAACTGGCACAGGAGAACATATGTTAATATTTAAAATAAATAAACCCTTCACATTTAAATACGTTTTAGAACAGGATACTGGATGGACAAAGAGCTTCCTCAAGTTTCAAATGCTAGCTTAATAATATCACGCTGATGTCCAAGCAAGATCAATACTCCACAAATTTTAAAGGCGATCAATATTCCAATGATCTTCAGTTCAGATGATAATCTGTGTTTTGTATTTTAATGCAAATTCATTACAAATAAACTGAACAGCTGACGAAAGACATATGATGTGTTCCAATTCTTTTATGCCTGAACATGATCCATTTTGCCTACAGGGGACATTGAAATTAGCGTTTGATGTCATAAGCCAGATTTCGAAGCACAATGGGGACAAGAGAGCAAGAGAGCATTAGATCACACAATGCTGGTTTCTGTCTCCTTGTTTATTTCATTTGTGCTTGCGAGATCTAACTATATTGATATTCCTTAAAGATGCTAGCAAGATATTTTCAAAACAACTAACCCTATGTATTTAACGTCTGCAATGAATTAACCTTATACAACGTACAGACCCCCTTTAAACTTTGCTTTGTAGATAATTTATGTCTTAAGTGTGCAATCTATTTGTAAGTTTTTGTACACTTTATACTTCAATTAAAATATATTCCTTCAGGAAATGCAAATCCATGTTTTTATTTTTATATAATGTATAAAGCAGGTGTTTAAGGTGACTTCCTCAAACAGATTTGTGTGGTTTTGATTAACACAAAAGCTCTGGGAGGGAGCGCATCCCTCTATTACTGAAATCTCTCTGTTCTTTGGACTGCGGCAGACCTGTGCTTAAACCCAAGCCACTGTCATTTCAGCTGTGCGCTACTTCCCTGATCAAAGACGCCAAATGAGAGGGCTGTAAAGTTAGGGATGAGGGGGTGTTTTGAGGGGAAGGCAGATAAGAGGTATTACGAGACTACTAGAGAGAGAGAGAGACACATATCAGACAGCTCTGTGTACGTCTGGGTATGTGTGTATGTATTTGAAGGTTGGAAGTCTAAAGGAAGTAAATTCACTTTGTAGGGAAATAAAAAAAGTAGCTAAAATTGGAGACAGGCAATCTGTCCTTTCTGGGCTTAAGTCGTTGCTTGTATTCAGAGAGTAGTGAACTGTACCCTTAAGACCTGGTTTATATGCAAATGAGGCTTGCATCGTTAATGCCTAAGGGCTAGAGAATAGTATATGTGTGTGTGTGTGTGTGTGTGTGTGTGTGTGTGTGTGTGTGTGTGTCTCAACACTGTCCTTTGGAGTCCATTCAGCCCCAATTAAAAAGAGCTAGGATTAATTGGTAGTGGAGGGTCAAAATTCATTTATCCAGCCTCCACCCCCCTCCAATTCGCTGGCTTTTCCCTGCAGCTTTCTGTCTCTCCATCCCATCCCCCATTCTATCCATCTATCTATCTATCTATCATCCATCCCTCCGGCATTCTGCGGAGGGAGCGTTCCACAATCCAGCACAGAGCTGTGTCGGCAGGCATTAAATCATCATTGATTTGCATGTTGTGGAGCAGAACTGTTGTCTCTCGTGTTTACAGTACGTGTAAATATGTAATGGGAAGATAATGAGCTGTGCTTTCTGATGCATACATACACACTACAGGTGCACAGGACAATACAGCACAATTACTTTTTCATAAAAGACACTACGAATGAATAAACAGTTGTTATTGTTTCCTGATAACTATAAACATGCTGTTTGTGTATACAGTATCAACCAGCTACTGTCTGTGCTGTTAAATGCACACCATCTACAGTCTGATTATATAGTCTAGATGCTTAGACTCAACAACGAAAAAAATAAATGGAAGGGTGAACCATCCCTTTAATAAATGGAATGGCAAATATAAAAAATGGTAACTATTTTAAATTGAGCACTGGTTAGAAAAATAATGAGGATGAAAACAATTTAGGGTGACACATAGCATTATAGAAGTACCCCTTCACCCCCACCAACAAATGTTCATGAGTACTCTGAAAAACTCAGGAAAAAAACCCTTTTAAAGACTTATAATAATATGTCCGTCTTTGAGCATTTGTTTAACATTGTCTTTCCGCATTCTTTCCATCTGTTTATTTCCACATCTTCTTGCGTTCTCCTTTTGCCTGTCGTCTGTATTTGGTCTTAGCTATTTTCCTTTTCGTTTTTTCCTCCCATACTCTTTCCTCCTGCGCTCTTTCCTGTTCTCTGTGAATATGAGATGATTTAATCAGCTCCAGCGGCTCAACAGAAGGACGCTTGGAATTTTGCATCTAAGATCCGATCAATTGCTGCCTTAGGCAAGAATCATTTTCCTCTTCAGACTGACACACACACAAACACACACATTCATACTACATACATACACATGAGGAACGCTCAATATGTGATCCCATATCTGTGCTCTCCTGGTCACACTATATTTCTCCCACTCCATATTTCCTCACTGGACTGTGGAGACCACTTGAGATTTTATCTCAGAGGTAATTAAGGAGAGATAAACATTTACATTTATTCATTTGGCAGACGCTTTTATCCAAAGCGACTTACAAAAGAGGAAAAACATAAGCGAATCATCTTAAGGAGACAGTGGTACGAAAAGTGCCATACTACAAAGTTTCAGATAAAGAAAAACATCTTGGACGGGGGATTCAATGCTAGCCTGAAAATGTTCTCCATGCAAAATACCACCAGCCATGGTAAAGTTTACAAAATAATTCTGCAAGGAAAGTCCATGACTGCAGAAACAATTATACAGTGTATTGTATATTTTCTACACTCAATGTGAAAGATATTGTTGAAACAGTTGATCCTAACCTTTCTGAGCTCTCCTCTACTGGGACATTTTTTGACACCATTCAAATGTGCCGATGTGCCAATATATAGAATTTTGCCATCCCTCCCCAATAAATGTCAGATGTCAAATGTTAGAGGAATGAGATACAGTATATTGCCTGGTTCTACACCACTGTGAGTACCGAAAGTACAGCTAAAGGCAACATCTGAATCATAAAATATGTGCTTAAATTATAGAATATAATTAATTGCAAGCTGCACCAACATGCAAACACTGAATGGGTTTACATGCACAGCAATATGCTAAAATGCTAAATCAGCATATTAAAAAAAAATTACATAAGAAACCTTTGCTTACACTTAAAATCATTGGATTAATATCCACTTTTGACGTCAAAATATGAACAGGTATGTGTATAGCCAGGGTTGGGGGGTAACAGAATACATGTAATGGGATATTGTAATGACATGTAATTTTCTTGATAATTGTTGTATTGTTCTCCTGTAAAAACACTGCAAAAGACGTTTAGGTTTTTCAGAGAACGAGTTTTTATAGTAAAAACAAGTGAAAATAAATCTAACAGTGCTGAAGTAGTAATCCAAAATATTTAGAATATGTTACTGACCTTGAGTAATCTAACGGAGTATGTTAAAAATTACATTTTAAAGCATGTATTCTGTAATACAATCTGTAGTGGAATACATTTCAAAAGTAACCCTCCCAACCCTGCGCATAACACATTCGCACATAAGATAAGCCAGTAAGAATGATGGTAAAGGTCTTTACATGCATTCCAAGCTACACCAACATGCAAAAACTGATTAAATTGCAGGTGAAGTAAATTAATCAGAAATGTCAACTTATAGGCATATTTTTCCCACACAGAATTAAAAAAATACAAATATCTTCATTCTTGAAAAATCTGTAATACTGATTTTAAATTTAGACTTTTTGTTTACAATATAGCAATGCTTACGTAGTTTTTATTATTATTATTTTTTTTTTTTAAACTGGATACAATTGTTATGTTCAGATGACTGGGTCAGAGCATCTCTAAAATTACAAGGTTTGAGGGGTGCTCCCAATCAGCAGTGGTGAGTACCTATCGACAGTGGTCCGAAGAGGGACAAACCGCAATCTGTCAACAGGCTGTTGGGCGCCCAAGTCTCATCGATGTAAGAGGGCAACAAAGGCTATCCCGTCTGGTCTGAACCGAAAGAAGGTCTACTGTATCACAAGTCGCAGAAAATTGTCAAGTACCAAATTGAGGTGAGTCACTACACCACCACGAGGACTTAAGAGCACACTGGGAACTGGGCATTCCAAATTGGGAAGAGAAAGGAGACAAGATGACAAGCCGGTGGAGGGAGTGTGATGCTCTGGGCAGTGTTCTGTTAGGAAACCCTGGATCCGGCTGTTCATGCGGATGTCAACTTGACATGTGCCACCTACTTAAACATCATTGCAGACCAGGTACACCCCTTCATGGCAATGGTATTCCTCTAGAAACAGTTTAGAGAGGAGAAATCATTCTACATATAAAATATTGGTCACAAATATTTGGTCACTTTCTAAATAATAAAAGTATAGCGCATCTAGACAAATTTTGTATAAAAAATAATTTTTTACTGATACAAATATGTTAGAAAAGATGCATCGCGATACAAATGCAATGATGTGAATCGGTGAATCTTACCATCCCTTTATATATATATATATATATATATATATATAAAGTGTAGCATCAGTTCTGTCAGGTCACCTGAGTCAAGCTCTAAATCAGCTGACGCTCAGCTGATCATGGCGTCTACCAATACAATTCAGATGCTTCCCTATTTAAGTCGTCCATTCATTCATTCATTCATTCATTCATTCATTCATTCATCGCTTAGCTGTCTTTCCATTGCATGGATGCAAGCTGCACTTGACACATTCCTCCATCCCCAGCTCCACCTCTGTATGGCACCTTGCCTTTAGATGTACAGAACATCTGCATTTTTGTTTGTCCTCTAAGACTACAGTTGAGTGCCAGTTTGAAATTCCTATCTTCAATGTGTTATTCTGCCATGTTCTCGATTGCCAACTTGATATACCGTATCTAAAGCTCTAGTAAGTGTTATGCAAATGAACCATTGTATCATACAGCACTGAATATTTCTGGTTTGATCTATAATAGTTACATCTACGGACTTCTCGCTAAAGGTATATGTGTGTGTGTATGTGTATGAGTGTGTTAAGGTGCCTTCGAGGAATATCAGCGGGGTGCTTTCTCTCTAGGCTGCCTTTGCAATTAAAAAACTCCACACATCACTCAGCCATGTTAACTGACACAGCTCTCAGCTACATTCATGCACAGTGCAATTACATTACAACCTACAGTGCAGTTGACTTCATTTATTTCCACACAGAGGGGAGGAAGGGAAGGGGAGAGAGAGAGAGAGAGAGAGAGAGAGAGAGAGAGAGAGAGAGAGAGAGAGAGAGAGAGAGAGTGTGTGTGTCGCATGGCAGTTTTAATAAGTTCAGCTTCAGTGGCTGCATTAACTGAACATTTCTCAGCGAGTTCTCATCAATGGTAACGAGACTCAATCCTGGTAGTTGAAGAGAGTTATGGCCAGACACCAATTGCCTGAGGACACCAAGGTCATACAGTGGGTTAGTAGGGTGTGTGTGTGATGTGTGTAACACTAGACACTGAGAGAAAGTGAGAGATTTAGTAAAAGAGAAAAAGTGGTCAAATAAAACAGAAAGACAAAGCAAAAGAAGATTTGAGACTTAAAGTTGAAGTGTGCAATAGGGCTGCAACTAACTATTATTTTGATAATCGATTAATCTAGCGATTATTAGAATGACTATTCGACTATTCGGCAATTGTTGCAACGATTAATCATTAACTCTTAACCGACTATTCAGTTTGTGCCCCGACTTAAAAGGTTGCATTAAACGTGCTTACTAATAAAGAGGACAAAATCATCTTTTAAAAATACCTCTATGAATGTCACTTATTTCAGTGACATTCACTGAAATAAAGAGAATAAAATACTTTTATTAAGATTAATTCAGTAAAAAAATTCACTGCAAAAAAAAACAAAAAAAAACTATTGTTTCTTCTGCAGTATAGTTCCTAAAGTAAATGTACATTGTTTTAAATGAGTTTTAGATATTTTTATTGGAAAATAAGACAAAACAAATTATTTTTATAAACGTATTTTGTTTCAGTGTATAATGGGACGAAGACTACCCTCTCTCACCTTTCTGTTCACTTCAATCCATCTTTAACTCACAAAAAAAAAACTCCCTCTTATAAATAAAGCTGCATATTGCCAATTTTCTTCACGATAAGAAATGCACAGTGACACATATTATGATACAATAAGTCACGGGTCATCACATTATTACCTAGTTGTATTAAGTCTTCACACTCGAGGGACGAGCATCCCCGCAACAGTGTTCATCAGCCGGGTGCAGTTTCAATCTTTCCCCCTTAGATCGGGACATCCGCGCAACTCATAGAAGACCGCAAAGAGAAATGCCAGTTTCAGAGTTTGTAGTTAATTACATGACCCGCTTCCGTATTATTTGAACTTTAATAAAGTTATAATGCATTAAAACTGCATTTAAGATGTAACACCATGGGTATTAGGGTTAGGAGCTAGTAGTGGAGCTCCGACTCTTTTTGTATTTTGTATTTACTTATTTGGTATTTTTGTATAATTCCCTTGTACTTTGTGATGTACATCACCTAAAGCTGTTTGGAAAGTTTAGAGTGCATCAGGAATGTGATCTGTGTAATTCATCCTCTCCTCAGTCTTGCGTGAACTGCAGTGCTGCTCTCACGCACCATCATTAGAGTTTAATGTGATCTCATGTTACGTTAAATGAGATCAAACGACTATTCGACAATGACAATTTTTGTCGACAATTTTCTATCACTGACGTTGTTGATAACGCCGACTAATCATTTCAGCCCATGTGTGCAATTTCTAAATCACCAAACAGAATTCCAAAAAAGGCTAACTTTGTTGGTTTCACAAAGCCTTGTCTGAAAGTCAGTTTTTTATAAAAAAAAAAAAAGTAAGTTAGACAGACAGACAGACAGACATATTCTGTCAGTGTAAGTTTGAGATTTTTAGGGTATCAATATTTTTTTGCTATGACATTAGAAAAGTCATAGCAATCAGAGTCAGAACAGCCTGAAAGTTTGTGCAGAGTTTGATGAATGTAAGAGGTCTAGGACAAGTTACAGTCAGAAATTTTGGTCTTGGTTATGGAAGTAAAAAAAAAAACTAAACCAAGTCTGTAGAATAAAGTTATGTTGGCTTTGTCCAGCCAACATAATAATTGTTTTCAAACAGGCTTTCAGAACACTCGATCCATCTGCTATTGGTTGTTAAGCCATTGGTTAATCCAATGCTGCTGTGCAAGGCTGACCAAGATGCTCAAACAGCAATATTTTGAAAGTGCCACAGAGGCACAGTGTTTATAATTTTCAGAGAAATTAACTATTAAGGATAGCTTACTTATGGTAATCTCTGCTTATTAATATGGGATAGAAACAAATGTTTTAATATAAAAAAATGACACATCTCAGTTTTAAGAGGATCCTCCCTTAAGTTTTATGACTCTTTGACTCATTTATACGACTAGTACAGGTGTTGATAAGATGTCTCAGAGAGAAGCCCAAATGCACACCCTGTGCTTATCACAGCCAATAAATTCAGCTAAATGACCTGCTAATCACCGATTAATGGTGTTACAAATAGGCCATGGTCCTCCCTAGTTTGCTTGTCTTATCTCTGCTCAAATACTCCTATCGGAGTCCCGTCAGTGGTGTTTTAAGAGCCTCTTAAGTAGAGCAGTCCTGCATGGTGAGTCATGCATGGCTTTGTGTCAGCTGTGTGCTACAGGGAAAGTTTGGAGGAGAGGGGAATTTTGAGTTGAATTAACAGGATAAGGAAAATCTAATCAACATTTCCTCACCCTCATGTTGTTCCAAGCCTTTATTTCTTCTTCTACAGAACACAAAAGGAGACGTTAAGCAGAATATTAGCCTCAGTCACTGTTCACTTTCATTGTATGGAAAAAAGATGCTGTGAAAGTGGATAGGGGATGAGACTAACATACTAATTAAGATGTCCTTTTTTGTTCCACAGATGACAGAAAGCCATACAGGTTTGGAACAACATAAGGGTAAGTAAATAATGACAGAATTTTCGCTTTGGGTTAACTATTCCTTTTAAATGACACACTTCAACTTAAGGGCAATTATTAGACTACAGTGCTGACTTCAATACGAATGGTGGATTACAAGGACGTTAAAAAACACCCTGCAAGAGTTCGAGAAAATTTCAGCAAAATTTTTAACTTTTGGTTGCATGACAAAGTACTTTGAAGTAGGCAAAACAAATGAGAATTGCACAGAGGTGAGTCCAGTTGGCTGCATTCCAGCTTGATTTCAAACTTACCCAGGTCTGTCTTCCTGTGAAAAACACACTTTTGCTCATTCCCGTCCATAAAATGCTTCATCTTAGCTTTCTTTAGTGATTAAGCACCCTAAAATGGTAGAGATCTTTATACATGACAGCCACATTTCTTATATGTCACGTCGCATCGAATTAAGATCAGGCTTGTAAAAGGAAACTGTCACTCTCTGTCATTTTACAATATTGAAAAAGTGTGACTATGGATCTGAATGCAGACGCCACACCACATATTTCAAACTCAGAATTTGCATCACAGCTTCAACCGAAAAGCCCATCCCAGCGTGTCCCATCTGGGAATGGCATAGGATGTTTCAAACAATGGCAAGCCCGGAGAGGAAGGCCTCTGTCAGCTGTGAAACAGATACATGGGTCTCCCCTGGCTATGGGGGTCAGGGGCAGCCCAGGGAGAGAGCTCCACTGGGAGGCTGCGGTCCATCCTGCCCAGGGGCCTCCCTGAGTCTGGAGAGCTGAAACAATGGCCCCAGTCAATCTCAACAGACACCCCGAAACAGATGGAGAATGGCTGGGCCCTTCCTGTGAGAAGATGAGGCTTCTAAAAACAGTGTGGTACATTCATCCTGTCAAGTCATTCTGAACATGATACACATTGATGCATTTTATGAAGACTAGCACATGGTAGTTTTGGCGCCATAAAGCAAAATGAACAAAGGTATGTCCTGGAGAGAATACTGATGTCCAAACGCAAACTGTGCAGTATACACTGGCATCCAGTTAATATCTTGTTAACAAAAGTTTATGCTGTTGGCTTGACGAAGCCAACATACTGTTATTCTACAAACACTGTTTAGGGTTTTTACAAAATCCCTAAACCAACATCAGAATTTCTAACATAGAATTCCTTATAGAGCTTTCAAACTACATCCTTCAAACTTGGCACAGATCTTCGGGCTGTTCTGGAATAGTGTGATATGTGCTTTCTAACTGATCAGACTAACGGTTTTCGCACAGTGGACGATCAAAAACCTGAAAAATCACATAGTGTGTGTCTTAATCAGTTCTCTAGTTCAGTAGTCATGGCACTGAACAGGGAGTCAGAAATTTCTAGGGCTGTCTCAATCGCAAAATTGGTCAGTGCACTGAAACGTTCGCTCCGTAAAAAAATTTGACAATGCATCGTAAAAACCAGGGAGAATCGTTTCTCAGTTCCCTTACCAGAAACGTTGCCAATCATGTCTTCTGAAGTCTCTCAAGCCATTAGATGGGGAGCACAAGTGTAAAACTGTGAAGTCCAAGCCTTATTTTCTCTTTAAAAGAGATGTTGTTTCTAGTGTCTTTCATCCATAATTACCATTTGAAAGAGAAACAATCTTTTATATATTAAGTCATTAAAAGGTTTCAAATACACTCATTTTTATTTCTTTATTTAAGCCATATATCTGTTATAATACCACTGTATGTTTGAATATCTTCTACGAAAATGAACAATAGTGTCATATATACAGCGATGGTGCAGATTAATAACAGCAGCGCCCTTCAACGTGTCGCAGGTGATGAGTCAAAAGTGTCCCAATGTTCAGTGGATGAACACCCTTACCAGTGCCCGAATTTGTGTTCACAAGATACTTATTCATAAAATAGGGATCTAGAGAGCTGCTTGAGCCACATGGATAGACTAACACTGACACAATGTTTAATTGGGCCATGGAATGCTTGTTAATTCAAACTCCAACTGTTAAAAATTCAAACAAACCCACAAATGGCCTTTAATTTGCTTTAAAGGTGCTGTAAGTGATTATAGCCATTCTACTTCCACGTGACTGAGACGTTGGATTAGCCACACCACCCTCTTTCCAAAACCCTGCACTCCACAGATACCAAGTGAGCTTAATTGAGACTGACATCATGCAGAAAAGGTTGCTAAATACAACAACAACAGCAAAATAGCGCCCTCAACTGACATCTTTTATGAATAACATGGCTTAAAAATGGCAGTAAGTCTCAATAATTCGATGCAACTGCAATACTATGAGAACGTGCAAAATGGTAGACAGGTCGAAAGCATCATTGTCCACGGTCCACGGACACATTTATGTCTGCTGTTTACAGAACCTGGAGCGGTCACAGAGACAGGTGAGATATTATACCACGCTTATTTCAGTAATATCTCTCAGAGAGTAGGATTTTTTTCGTCCATCCATCCGTCTAGCAAGCTAGCTAGCTGGCAGTATAATGTCAGTATAACCATCAACTTTTAAAGCTAGTTTAAAATTTCAGACAAGAATTGTCAAGCCAGTTGTATATGTACTGCACGCATACAACAATTTTGCATACAATGTGAAGTCCTACATACTGCAAGAATAGTAAGAGCAGTACTCTGTTAGTATGCATTGAGGGATACAGAACCCAACGCAGTATATTCTGTTGTATACTGCACATTTTGGCAAACAAAGTAAGGATAGGGAATGCGTCTCGCACGCTGTCAGGCATTCTAGCTTTTTAAAAGTACGGGCCGAAGACTACCCTCTCTCTACTTTCTGTTCACTTTAATCCATCTTTAACAAAAAAAAAAAAAAAAAATCATTCATTCATATATATATATATATATATATATATATATAAATGAATTTTAATTAAGTGTGATTAATTTTATTAAAAATAACGCGTTAAAATAATTAGCGCAATTAATCGCAATGCCCCCGGATTGTAATAAGCAAGATTCCTGAGAAATGCAAGCGTTTAGGACACCTGTATACTTCAGAGGGCAAAAATTGAAATTTCAGCTGTGTGGCAACGTGCAGTTTATATAGTGAAGAAAACAACCAGACAGCAGAAAACAGACATTCATTACATTCTTGCGTTCAAAACATTTGATGGAGTGCAAATTCGAACTAAGGGATCTCAAGATGTGTTCTAAGTATTAAACTATATTTAACTTGACAGAGTGACCTAAACATTTTATGTTTATGACACAACGTACCCAAGACACTACACAAGCATGTCTGACGCTTGTTGAAATTGTCGTGTCCTTAAACAAGCCCTCATAATAAATCTCGAACTGATTGTCAAATTCACTTGTGAAATGAATTGCTGTGAACTGTATGTCAATGATTGACATATGTTCAATAATATTTTTTTTTTATATATTTAAATATAACTGTGTAATTATTACATCATTATATACTGAATTATTGTTATATGAAGGGCTTTCTCAGAAAATATTTGTATATGTGATTAAATGCGATTAATGAATCGGGACACCATGTAATTAATTAGATTAACATTTGTAATTGATTGACAGCCCTAATATATATATATATATATATATATATATATATATATATATATATATATATATAAATCTGTGTATTGCCAATAAGAAATGCCAGTTTCGGAGTTTGTAGTTATTTAGATGGTCTGCTTCCGTATTATTTGAAATTGAACATTATTTGAAAATCTATAACACTTTATATATAACTGCATTTAAGATGTAACGCTGGAATGTTTCCTTTAAAGATGCTTTTTAAAATTTTGCTCAGTTGAATGGCAACTCCGGCTCCACTTATTCCACAATAACAGTGCTTCTGTATTTACTTATTTTGTATTTTTTTATAATTCCCCTCATACTTTGCAATCTACGTCACCTAAAGCTGTCTGGAAAGATTAGAGTGCATCTGGACTGTGATCTGTGTAATTCTTCCTCTCCTCAGTCTTGCGTGAACTGCAGTGCTGCTCTCATGCACCATCATTAGTGTGTAATGTGATCTCATGTTACGTTAAATGAGATCAAATGACTATTCGTCAACGAAAATTTTTGTTGACAATTTGTTATTGTCGACTGCAACAAGGAGGGTATAGCCAGGTCATGAGGATGCATGCCCCATGCTGTGTTGCCTAATCAGCGGGAGAGGGACAAAGGAAGAGGAGAAGGAGCTGCTGACATCAGCCAGGATGTAGAGGAGCCCTCACTGGTTGCCAGGATGTGAGGTCCAGTGCCATCACCCGGTGTTGCGGAGTACCACTGCACAGCTGGCTGAGGACCAGTCGACAGCGTGTTCGGTGACTGGTGAGCCATTTTTTTTCTCTTTCCTCCTTCCCTTGTTTCTCTCACAGATTCTCAGGATGCAAGGAGGACCATTGGGTGGCAGAATGGTTGGAAGAGCAGCATCTCCTCTCCAGATATGGAGGAAAGTAAGCCAGTATAGATGGCACCCCAGCCTGAATCAGGCAATGGAGGAGTGTGACGAGGAGGAGGGCGTGGCCGAGCCATGAAGACGCACGCCTGGCGCTGATTTGCCTAATCAGCGGGAGAGGGATAAAGGAGGGGCTGGGGATGCCAGATAGATAGAGAGAGAGAGAGAGAGAGAGAGAGAGAGAGAGAGGAGGCGCATAGAGACGCATAAGGTCACTGTGTGTGTGTGTGTCTGTTATGTTTTTTTATACCATTAAAAGTTTACATTGACTGCTCAGCAGATTTCCGTCTTGTCCTTTCTCTTAAGCAGAGACTTTACCTGTTACATCGATGTTGTCGATAGCATCGACTAATTGTTTCAGCCATATTCAAAAGTATACTCTTTTGACCATGAATCTATATGGATACATTGAATGCATGTGCACTACAACTGCTTTGTGAAACTCTTTAGTACGGTCAACTCCAGGCCCATGCGCAGACATGTACAAGTTCGAGGGTTAACAAAAACTGGGATGTGCACAAACCATGCTGATGACAAAATTAATGTAAAAGCCGGGACAGCCTGTATTTTTGGCCAAAGTAGACACATTGTACAGGGTGCCTCTTGTACTATATTTAAGCAACAACATGCTTGAGTGTCCCATATTCGCATGGCAAATAGTTGGCAACCCAATATATATTTAAGTATTATTATAGTATTATTGCATGAGCATTATGATATTCCAAAAATTGCCCAAGATTGTTTGTATGGTACTCTCTAAAGACATCTTGTGTGAATTGTTTCTGAGAGCTTTTTTGTTTTGCTGCTGCTACAATAAGCACTAACAAATATGAAATCTAATAACAATGTGGTGATTTCACTGTTGAATATCCACCTTCACCTCCTCACTAGTTTATGTATAAAAAAAAAAGGACATACGTGCCATTTCAGAAAAAAAATCAAATAAATGGGTTTATGAATAGCATACTGCCAGGCCATTCAAAATCCCTGACGCATCCTGGATTCTTCCAACAAATCAGGTAAAAATATGTTGGACACATTCTAATTCTGCAAAAATAAATAATTCGCCTGTTGTTCTTGCGACTTCTTCCTGAGAAGATTCACAGCAGCAGGATTGAGCTCATCATTAGTGGACGAGGGCCACTATGACTGTTTGGAAACGACAGCACATGGAATATTCAGAGTTGTTCGGAGTCACATAGGGATGCTGTCAGTCTTCCTCACTGTCACAGACAATTAAATAAACCCCTTGTGTGTAGATTTACAAGATCTCTCTATGTGTGAAAACGCTTTCAATCTCAGGGGATGGAAGTGATGCATATACTATAGTATCCAATAAGGATGTGCGATACCACATATTTTCAAAATCAATTAGTTAGTTTGTTGCCTGAACAAAGATGCCCTGTATAAATATGTTGGTTTCTGGTTCAGTTGTCCCTTACCTTGTGTTTCATACAGGTTGTTTATGTAAGAAACGTATTCACATGCAGCTTATCAAATTGGACTAATGTAAACTTGACATAATGTCTTAAAAATGCAATGCTCAAAAAATCGTAAAAAAGATGCAACGTCTGTCAGAATATGCATGGCTCAAGTGGAGGTGCTTTAAAAGGATGAATTTTAAGACAGAACTTTTTTGACAAGGTATACAAACTGTCCAACAGCTAAAGCACAGCATGCTAGTTCAAACATCACCATTAACAATATATACAAAAATAATAATAAATTAATAATAAAAAACTAGTCAACTTTACGATTGTTGTCGAAATTGTGACCCATGCCAAGTATCTTCACTAGGCACATGCAAAATAACTGTATTTGCAGTTATTCCTGGGATAGCATGTGTATTTGTAGAGGAGAGATTTAGAGTCACACCGGGAGATGTGTGAATCATGTGGAATGCCAATTACATCTTGTTTTTGTTCCCCTTGGAGGCAGAACCTGACTGACTTTGACCAATGTCTCCACTGTATATTAGGACAACTCCCACAAGTGGTAGAACTACACTCAGGAAAAAAATAAGAAGGTGAAACATAAATTTCCCAACAGAGGATGTTCTAGTCATTGAAATACTCATCCCGAGCCAAGCTGAAAAATTCCCAATAATGACAAAAAAACAACTTCCTCCTCTTCTTTAAAAGAAATCAAGGGTATAGTGAAGCACTTACAATGGAAGTGAATGGGGCCAATCCGTGGTAGGGATGCACTGATTCATACCTGGATCGGTATCCAAGATAAAGGAACGCCGTTTAAGGTATTTACTTGACCACACAAGTCAGCTTATTAACCCTTTAAGCAAAACATGATCTGCACACATGCAATGATTTTTTTGGCTATAACCGATTTCCCCTTTTATATGTGTGTGCATGTCTGTTTAGGTTTTGATGTTAAAACTTGACTATTTCAAAAGCTTGACATTTTATTGCATTTTTGGGGTTTATATAATGAGCCAAATTGTGTTAGCTATAAGTGATTTGTTGTTCATGTAAACACACTCATTTAACACCCAACAAAACAGAAGATGTTTGCTACTTTTCAACCAATGAAATGTTGAATATTGACCAAAAGAAAAACATTCGAGACACAAATTCCTATTCAGAATATCATGATGTGTACCAAACTGTGTATCTGGCCTCAGGCCCTTTCCATTTTTGCCAACTGTACTGCACCATATTCTCACTGTAAGAGTGCAATACACTTGATTCCAACCGCATATCGGAATTTTCCTAATGTCACACTTGCTTACTATGCCTTCTCTATCTCACAGAGCTAAGACAACTAGATGAAATTTTAGTGGATTGGAATTTGGGTAACATTTATATGATGACTTTCTGTATCTGATGTCTTACAGATATGAGTTTATATATGAAAGTAAATGGGCACTGGATGCAGTAGGAGTGCCTCAAGGTTCAGTATTGTGTCCACAAAGTATGTTTACAAGAAGAGTAGCATGTGAGTCACAGTTAATATTTCAACCCCATAAAATAGACTTTGTTCGAGCGATTGCTCACCCTGGTGTTTAACAGCTGATAGGATGGGGAATTCCAACTAATCGGATGACTACAACACTGTGGTTCACTGAATCACAGTCTCTTCATGGTTTTATGGCTTCATGTTGTGTGCAATGATTTCATAACCATAAATCTTAGTGGATTATCTGGTGGGATCGAAACTGTGAATGTAGGATTCTTTTGCAAGTATTTGAATTCACAGGCATCCAGCGCTTTGAAGACTGACACCCAACCCTGGTAAGCATCAGAAACAAGCAGCCACACCTGAGATGGCATGACACCATCTGTTCCCACTCCAGTTGCTTTTCTCGTGACTTGAGAACACATAAAAGAAGGCACACATTTACTACACGTAACTTCCTGTCTGTCTGTAATTACTTGGAAGCTTTCAGAGCCTTTGCATGAATGTCATTCGTCCCATGAGGATGCCGCTTCAGGAACGCTGACATTTCTTGTCTCAATTAAAAAACCCTCGCTTTTATGTCAGATACAAAGATCTGTGCATGGCAGACTAATCTCTGTCAATCATTGCTATGACTCTAGATTCAGACCATGAAATGCTATGGGCTATTCCAAGTAGAACTGAATAAAACCCCACACATTATTATTGCCCTGCAAAGATAAAACATTTGCACACTGAAACAGAGCAAAGTGTCTTCAAAGTTTCTCGATTGTTCAACCAAAATATGGATTATAAAAAAGTCTCACTCCATTTTCTCTGAAGCATAATATTGTTGAGCCATCTCAAGTCATCTGTCACAGGAAAAATCATAGTCTTCGGTTAAAACTCAGTTTTGACTAAAAATGCAGTTACTGCATTTTGCCTTTGCAGGACAATAGGTTATACTTGCTCATGCCAAGTAAATATTTAATGTCAAGATAAATGTCTAAATAAAAACTGGATAAAACTTTGCTAAATGCAGTTGGATGTAAGTCTAAATTTTTTTTTTTTATATAAATAAATTACAGGGTGCCACAAAGCTAAAAAACTGTCTATGTTGACTCATTTTTTGTGGTCAAGGAACATGGCAACTATGCTATGTTAACATTTGGGTATTTCCTCCAAGGACGACTAGCATAAGAAAGTGATTATTGAGACAATAATTATTATCATTAAAGACTGAAAGTAAGGGGGGGAAATCAAGTTTTAAAATTAGCAGTGATACCGCAAGCTTTCAATATGATATACAGCCAGAGGAACGCAGGGCTAATATAATCCTTAGCATAGCAGTAGAAGTGCCCACACAAGGGACCTGCGCCAGACAGCTTGTCTTACATCAGCAATGCACAGCGCCAAACCGAAATCTGAGAGCGCGGAACAGCTTTTCAGGCGAGGGCTCTAATGCTAAGCCAAAATCCTTTGTTTCAGTTAGCGACAACACAATAGGTGTTGGAGCAGTTCACAGATAATGACAGGATCGGCTTGGCTAGCATCCAGACTGTACTAGCATTATTCCATTAAGGCTTTTATTGTTGCTGAGTTATCTGAGAACATGGCGAATGTGACAGGAACACAGAATTTGTTATTGCTGGTTGCTAATAACCTTCAACTGCTATAAGCCAGATTCCCAGTGTAATTGTTGTGGGTTTATGGGGAGGGGCTAATTTTATTAATTTGTTTAATTAAATGACTCCCATAAACATTCTTTTAACATATTCTGTGCAATGCTTTTTATTATTACTTGTATAGCCTTGAATGCTATTATCAAGTGATCACAAGATTAAACAAAAACATCAGTTTTTGTGATCACATGAATTTGTTCAATTTTATTTATTTCATAAGAATCTACGTTTTATTTAGCAGGACAGCATTTCTAATCTTGTGCAAATGTGTCAAATTCCTTCACTTCTTTTTCATGGCTATACATTAGAGATGATAGCACATCATAATGTAGCTCAATTTTAAGGTCAGATAATCATGCCTCTTGGAGCTTGTCTATCTCGGTAGCTCACTACTCCAATATATGCCATGTCTACTGTGGGATTATCCCTGTTCTTTCCCACAACAAAGCACTTGAACGCGACATACTCGTGATTACCACTTCAGAAGTGGGAAGTAGGATTATTCTTATAGCACATGAAGGTAACATTAATCGGACAATTGTGCACTTGTCTGCTCATGCTTAATCAGTCAATCACAACAAAAATTTTAAAAGCATAGGCTCAATTGGAAAACTGACAATTATGCATAGCCTATATATGCATAAACAACCTCAAAAATTTGATTTACCAGCCTACCACATGGAACAAACACTGGGCCAAATATTGTAATATTTGATAAATAAAAATACATAAGCAATTACCCAAGTGACAGATTTGTACCAAAATCCTGTAGAGTTTGAATGGACAAAGCCTTTAAATGTCAACAACAAAAGATATGATATACATCCTCTCAACTCTTTGAAAAAAATAATCAGCCTATTTATTTTTCTATTCTATCTACACACAATTATATGGATAGTTGCATTTTATTATTTGTATTTAGCACCAAGAACCAAATCAGAACAGACCTGCAACTACATTTTGGGTCACAGCCCATCAGTTGAGAACCACTGCCTGCATTAGTTACATCAACGCTTGCCAACCTGTATCCACCTGATCAGGTCCACTTGCAAATGAGCGGGATTATGTATTCAGTAGACTCAGTTGCCAGAGGAAGGCCAATTAGACTGGGCAGAGTTGCAAATGGAAGGGGGAAGGGCTGTGGAGGCCCCTATAATTGAGGAAAATCACTTACCCACAATGCAACATGGCTGAGAGGGATCAAACGTAGTCTGTGTGTGGGTGAAGGTGAACAAACCGCGAGGGGGAGGGAGGGTCCATGTTTTTAAATTTACTAATTAGCGGACCCTCTTTTCACTGCTGATTTAATTCCCTTCTCTATGGTCTTTTGATTGTGCTCTCCCTACCAGACAGACACCTTCGAAAGAGAGTTTTAGCATTTCAAAAGTGTATCCAAGCTTTCCAGTGGGCACCACATAGAATGGTCACTAGGAAGCTGATCTTGTCATGAAAGAGTGAATGGGGAGCCCTGGAGGGTGTTTCAGTGCCATCTTTCAGACTTCCATCTACCCCAAAGGAATTTGGATAGACTAAATTTTAGTCTGTAAAAATGCAAGCTAGAATTGGGGAAGTTATGTTGAGGCCACATCCACACAAATCTGTTTTGTTTGAAAAATTATTGTTTCCCGAAGTATGCGGTAATGGGGATTGATTTAAAAATGTTCCATTTTTTGGTGGAGGAACACTCTGTTCTGGTATGAATGAGAGGTCTAAACATAGTGAAATTAATGTGTTTCCAAATGAAAATGTATTAAAGTAGTTGTGGCCTAAGGCTGCACAGTAGCTAAATTGAATCTGTGAATCATTTATGTGAATTAGTTCATTTAAATTACTTGGTAATATGAATTGGAGTTCACAAAGCTAAAATAGCAGGGAATCGTTTACTTTAACTGGTTCATTTAGTCTACACGAACTGTCTAAAAGATTTTCCAGCTGTACATATGAGAGGACAGTTTAGGTTTGTGTGTTTGATTTCTCCCTCGAGTCCATTGCTGTGTTCGGAATGGGACAAATGTACAACTTTTCTGATGCTACATCACTAATAATTTTAAAATGTACCATGTTTACTAGAAAAGCTGCACAATTGTGAAAATAGCTGAGCTGCTATCACACTACTATCATCAGTACTTATAGTGTGTTACACTGCTGCAATCAGACCCTCTAGATATGCATTCTAAATGCAAAAGCTGAATTGGGATAGATAACTCAAACATCTAAGTTTGCAATACAAATACTGCTCAGCACAACAAAATTTTGGAGATAAATGCCAAAAATCTGAATGACTCTTCTTTTCATGAAAATGTATCTATCACAATCTTTCAGAGTCATTTGTGTTCAGAATTACTTTGCTTTCAAAAAATACATGCCTAAAATCTGTATCTGACAAGATATGAGATGTAACCTGGAGAAAAAGCGGTAGTTCTTGGGCATTTTGATGTTTATACTTTTCAACAGAGCTTGGGCTACTTTTTAACACTCCAGGGAAGCCATTGTGGATCCCCGAGTCCTTAATGGAAAGCCCCTCCCCTTTCTCTGGGCCTAACAATTACCCCGTTGAGACAACACAATGCATGGACCCCATGTCAGCACCCACTTGGCTTTTCTGTGTGTCAACTTGCTTTATATGTTGAAGGCAATGCACTGACCAGCATCAAAAAGGCAAGTCTTAAAAACAGGAAAAATAAAGGGGTGGGGGATTGGTGGGGGAAGAGAGATAGAAAGAGGGGCACACCATTCAGACAGTGACAGCACACTGTAAAAAAACAACAACAAAAAAATGTTTTTTTGTCTTGTTTTCTTGTAAAATTATCTATACATTTTTAAAATGTGATTTATTTACTTGTCAAGCAATATGGGATAAGATATTAAGGCTTGTTATAAGATAAATCTGACAAAATGTAGTGAATTTTAGACTTAAAACAAGACATTTTTTTTTATTTTTCTTACCCCAATGGCAAACTGTTTTTTCTTGTTTTAAGTGCAAATCTCACTTAATTTGATTTGATTAGATTTCTCTCAAAACAAGACTTAAAATCTCATGCCAGATTGCTTGTCAACTAAACAAATCACATTCTAAGAATGTTTAGACATTTTTACTGGAAAACAAGCAGAGAGGAGTAGGGTGCAATCTATCAAAAAATTGCAAGACGGCAATGATTGTAGAATTGGGTTGGAGTGGGTGCTACAACCATAACCTTACTAAAAAGTAATTTATATAATGATCGGAAATGTAACCGCATTTTTTTTATTATTGGCTCACATAATCACAGTGTCTAAATACCAAGAGAGTGGCATTGCATAACGAGTGAGTGCCATTGCACAACGATACAATACTAGATCAGAACAACATCATGCCACGCCACTTTCTATCCAATTTTCCGACAATCTGTGACCTCACATCTCATACCCAGACAGTCTGATTGATTCAGTTCACTTTAAGCCAGCACACACCACACTGCTTTTTACCCCTCATCACTTGGCACTGTGACAGCCAAAGGGTACGCTCGCATTCCTTTAGGGTTACAAATACCCCAAGAGTGCTGGGAGATATAGGCTAAACAAAGGGGGCAGTGGTAGCAGAAAGAACGTCCCAAGGGCTTAAAATCAAGTCTAAACCGTCATGCTCCTCAGGGAATCATATTGTGACCATTGAAGCTGCAATCAGTAGGAATGCTGCCAGGATTAATAAATTGTGCAAATTGGTCTGATAATTAATCCAATTAAAGAGCTCTTGCGTGCTCATTAAAGGCTGGTGAGATTGTGAGAATGAGAAACAGATCTGTCTGTGCGATTTATGACCCAAACTGACCACAAAAGGCAAAGCAGGGATATAACGTAAGAGCAAGCACACCCTCAGTGGATTGGTACAGTACAGGTAAGATGATTTGACAAATTTTGTGTAATTTTTAACCATTATGTTTTTTTCTCGAGATAGTTTATAAAGTTATAAATGTGGCTATTTTTCTTACTATAATACAACACTTCACTTCAGAAGGCCTTTATTAACCCCCTGGAGCCGTATGGATTAATTTTTTGATGGATGGATGTGCTTTTATGGGCTTCAAAATCTAAGGTACCATTCACTCCCATTATAAAGCTTGAAAGAGCCAGAATATTTTTATAAATTAATAACTCTGATTGTGTTTGGCTGAAAGAAGAAAGTCATGTACACCTTGGATAGCTTGAGGGTGAGTCAATTATGGGATAATTTTCATTTTTGGGTGAACTAACCCTTTAATTGTCTCTTTTCAACCACTGGTCTGAACTGTGCTGTTCCGATCACATTTGATGTGCTATGAAATCAGGATTAGAATGGACTAACTGAGCAAGTGACCAATTGTGAGTCACCACATCACTACAGGTGTTCCACCAGCACAGTCTTCTGTTCTGAGAAATCCAGGCTGGGAATGGTAAGTGATGTTCGCAAACCAAAACAACACACAGATATCATGTCTACTTCTGACATGGGTGGCACGACACATCAAAAATAATTTGTAACCAATATAAACAACAAAACTGTTTATAAAAAAAATGATGCTATAGTTTTCTGTTCAGTGTCGAATTTATTTTAAATCGTGGCGGATATACTCTATACTCGGATATACATTTGATGTAGGATATATAGTGTCATACCGTCCAGCACTACTGTAAAGTTAGACATTTCTCCATCCCACTCTGTACGGAGTCTGTATAGATTTGTAAACCCAGCAATCGCCCCCTAATCCGAAGCACCATACCGTTTAATTCCACTTAATTAGGCTTAGGCAGACTTTAATTGGGATTTAGGCGAGCGCTGCACACACAGCTCAGTGGGCGCTGTCATTTTTCACAGGTGTGTAAGGATCAGGGTTACTAATCCCCTGGCCTGTTCTCAGAGTCTACTTCCTGGTGGAAAATATCTGCAACACTACCAGCAGTTGTGTCCCGCTTGGCATTGAATAAGACAAAATCAGCTACACAGGGCTGAGACTATAAATGAGAGCGGTAGCACCGGTGCCATAAAGTTGTACAGGTGGTTGCACCAGCACCTGAGTTGGTCACATGGGGTGGGGCGGGGGGGACGCAACTCGATATTCATACATTAAAATTATTATAAATGACAAAAAAAGCAGATGTTACAACAGTCAGATAAAACAGTCTGTTTATTGAATGTACCTTATTTTCTCAATTAATCTGCATATGGACATTCACTTTCTACGACAAATCTCAAGGGGTAAGAACACGATCACACACACATACACAGGGCAAAGTTACTTTATGAATCACATCAAAATTCAGTGTATAACCATTTTTTATGTTCACGCACTCACACAGTTGTGTCATTGATCTCCATGTGATTGGGAAGTGGAGAAAAAGTTCAAATGAGGTGTGAGTGTGTGTGTGTGTGAGAGAGAGAGAGAGAGAGAGAGAGAGGTATAGAGTGTGAGTGAGAGAGAGAGAGAGAGTGTGTGTGTGTGTTTATAGACAAACAACATTCCATAGGCCTGTGATATCTTTGACGAAAATAAAGTTGTTTTGATACGGCTAGTGTCACCCCGGCTTCAAAATACTGTTTTGAGAAGGATTGCGTGTGGCAGTGTCGCGTTGCGTCTGGTTAGGACACGGTGTGACAGTGGGAATTAGTTATCCTTCATGGTTTCTTTTCATAAGCATGTGGAATATGCAATAAGATCATAGTAACAAAAGGTAAAAGTAAAACCATGATAAAATGAACAGTAACCATAAAACAAATTATGCCATTTTTCATAAGAAAAACACATCCCGAAATAAAATTATATTTCCTAATTTCCCCAATATATTGATTTAAGTTCATGTTCAATATTCTTTATATCTGTGATGTGTGTATTAAATGCCTTAGCTACAATTTCTGTTGTTGGTACAGAATTCCCCTTTATTTCTTTTTAATGCTGTTTAGAATGTTGGGCCTATTTAATAAGATTTTAAACTAGTTTAATCACAGACACATAATGGGTTTTCATAGAGGTTTTAAACAAATAATCAATGCCATTTCGAAGACCTAGCCCACACTTTTCGTAGTGCTGGTTATGATGATCTGGGGCTGCATGTAAATGCACGTCTCTGCGCTGATCTGTCCATTGAGCCCTGTGCCGCTCTGACCGATCCATGTAGAGCTGTTTCCTTTCGCATATTGGTATTAAAGGTTGACATCATTTACACCCCCCCCAAAATGCCATTCCACTGTGGATGAGGCAAATAGTAAAATCAATGCATTTTCACATAATAGTGTTGACATGGCCCAAGTCATATGGCTTTAGAATGACGATGAGGGTGAGTAAATGATGACAGAATAAAATGTTTTGGGTGAACTATCCCTTTAATAATGCCCTAGCTGATGATGTTGTTGTTATTATTATTGCTATTGCTACCATGCAAGTTTTATCATCTTGACATAATTCATTATGCCACATGTGAGTCGTCAAGGCAATTATTCAGGTCCTGATGTAAGGAGTAGAGAAGGAGCGCTGGATAAAGATACATCGCTCACCTGCGAGAACAGAGGCTATTAATTGGCCTCTGGTGCCTGCTGTGCCCAGTCAGACACTGACAATTTATTATCTACACTTAAGAGACCATCCATCCAAACTTCCACAGACCTGCACCACAGGGGTTAATGTGATGGATAGGGTTCCAGGAGACGTATCTTCCTGCTTTCTTTATGTTTCTTACTCTCTCTTTTTTTCTCATGTGCATATGTACCCACCCACCTGAGACATCATAACTGTGGATCAGAGAAGGTGCAGCACCTTGTGGAGTTGCGAAGCACAAATATTCTGCAGCTTGCAGGGAAAGAAACTCCCTAATGCTATGCTTGCACCCACTCATTCTCTATCATGCAAACAATCATGCAATTGGTATGTTTCAAGAATGTCTCAAAGGTGATTTACAATGACCAAAAATGCCTCTATGAACTTATGCATGCACTTCAATATGTGTATAAGTCATTGTATCTATTGCACAAGGTCCAAAATTAACTTTTTGCCACACCTGCCAATGGTGGAATATTCCATTTATGTCCATCCTTTGCTTCATATTTTTCTTAAATAGTCTGTGCATTAGATTTCTCATGTCACCATCAGCGAAATTATTTGAGAATAAGAAGACTGTTGTTCTTACAATTTGTAACCTGCTTGAACACTCCAAAATGTGCACTATACTGTACATCCAGGCCTTTAAACTTCTATAGTAATGAAATTAATCTCAAACACAAACCTTTGTTTATAACCTCACAACCTGTATGAGTTGAATTGCTGCTGTTTAATCAATTAAGGATTGTGTTGTTGCGTTTAGCGGTGGGGATTTTCAGAGGTCATGGAAGAGCTGTTGAATTCTTGACAGATGACATTTAGGCCTCTAATAGGGACAGTTTGACATACAGTAATTTAACAGGTTCCTGTGGTGAGACATGAATCAAGGCCACATGACGGATGTGCTCTGCCTTAACTACCATTTCCCAACCTCGCAACAGCCATGAGCTAATCAGCAAGTTCTCACAGGCCTTACTGTATGACAGACAGTGATTAGAACAACAGCATCATTCACTGTATCAAAAAAAAACAGAAAACACTGTGCGAACACATAATGGGTTGACATACAAACTTCTTGTATGTCAACGATGTTGGTCCAAAACATCCGGTTTCTTGAATTTATAGATGGCATTGTCCTTGTTTCTATCAATGGTCAAAAGCACTTGAAATTTCCCAGTTGACTTCAAGGCAGTGGTTGTCAACTGGTGGTGCCCAACCCAAAAATGGGTTGCAGGTGTGTTCTGATAGGTTCAAAGACAGCAGGAAAAACAAAGCTAAATAGAAATAATACAATTAAATTTACATACTAAAGTGTTTAATTCCATCGAATGAAACTGCAAAAAAATTAAAATAAAGTCCAAACTCACACCATTGGTTGAGACACTGGTGTTGTGTTGGGCTGCATAGGCAGCTCAAACAAAAATAGCAATATTTATAATACCACAGAGACCCAGTGCTTACAGTCTTTGTAATTTCAGCTTGCAAAGGAGAAAGTTTTTTTAACTCCAAAAAAGTTACACACTAGCTTTAACTTTTAAAAGGGAGGAAAGAATGCTTCCCATATATTGTGTTGTTGACGTTAAAGGGTTGCGCATCCAAACTCTACATCATACAGAAAATATGTCCATCACTCTAAAACTAGCTAAATTAAGACGATATTTAGATTAAGTCAAAATGGACAGGTAGCGTGACATGTCCTAATCCTTGAAAACCATGAACAAATCCATCCATCCATCGTCAACCGCTTAGGGTCGCAGGGGGGGGGGGCTGGAGCCTATCCCAGCTAACGTTGGGCGAAAGGCAGGGTACACCCTGGACAGGTCGCCAGTCCATCGCAGGGCCACCATGAACAAATCTTTGAACAAAAATATGCAAAGTAATAGAAAATATAACCCACACTACATTATATACGAGTTCACATTTAATGTGAATAAACATGGTTTGTGCAGAATGGTGAACTTTTCTATTGATGTAATGTTAATAATTTTGTATATTGGGCATACAAAGTTCATGGCTATTTTAAAACATTTCAATGTTTGAGTTTGTCTATTTTTGTTTACTTTTGTATGATAAACAATTTTAGTACTGTAATGGATTGCCACTTTAGTTGGTTCTAAAGCAAGCCCAGTTCAGAAACACTGCTGTAAAGCATCTTCTGGAGGTCAAGACTCAAATTATGAACAACATTGTCAGTAATGGCAATGCTGACTAAGCCAAAACAAAGGCCGTCCTTGACACAGTTAAGTCTAAAGCTAGTGCATATTGTACTATGCCTAGCATAATGAGAGAGCAGCCCAGGAAGTGGAAGCCTTTCTCTGGCTATGTTCTTAATCAAATCAGTGCAGTATAATGAACCGCAATTAATAATAGGATTATTTTAATCTTTTCTTTTTCTTGCTTATTTACGGTAAATGGATTTCCAAAAATTGGGATTGCGCACCCAAAAAGGAAAATTCTCGTATGATTTACTCACCCTCATGCCATCCCAGATATGTGGGTTAGAAACAGATCAATATTTAAGTCCTGTTTATTATATCTCCTCCTTGCCCAGTAGGTGACTATTTGCACAAAGAATGTGAGTCACCAAAAATAAAAGAAAGTGGGCATTTATAGTAAAAAAAAAAAAAAAAAAAAGGCCTTAAATATTTATTTGTTTTTCACCCAAACTAATCATATCACTTCTAAAGATATGGATTTCCCCACTGAAGTCATATGGATTATTTTATGCTGCCTTTATATGCTTTTTGGACCCTCAAAACTCTGGACACTATTCATTTGCATTGTATGGACCTACAGAGCTGTCATTTTTTCTAAAAATCTTTGTTCACCAGAAGAAAAAGTCACATCTGAGTGAGTAAATGTTCAATTTTGGGTGAACTATCCTTTTAAGAAATTTTACACAAAATTAAATATATACAGTCCTAATAAGCATTTTATTTCTACTCACATGCTATCCAACGTGACAATGCATTCAAGGTATATATTTTATCTGTAAATATGTGTTCTGGGAAACAAACCAATAACCTTGGCATTGCTAGCGCACTACGCTACCTTTTACTACCAGAACATATTAGGCAGAATACATTGAATACTGTGCCTTATTAAATTAATAGTAAGCTAGTATCCAATTCCAAATATACTACCCAACTCCCAAAGAAGATGAGCCCTGTAATGAAGTTTGAAGTGTGACCCCATGAACCCTATCCCTATGGGTGCTTGTTAAGACGTTACATTGTTTCCTGAATCCGAAGATGCCTCTCAGAAGTGGTGCACCGCGCAGCTAATTCTGAGAGCAACTGCATAGGAATTCAATACAGCCAGCGCACACGGGAGAGGTATCCGTGCTTTTTCCTGAAATAATTTCCTTAGTAAAATACAACTTCATACTTCAATCCTCTTCTCCTTTTCAGTTTGCTTGACAGACATGATTTAAGATGTTTATAAATGACTACATTAATCAAGCAATCACTTCATCTGTAATCACGAGTCTGCTTGAAAAGTCTGTAATTTGTTGCCTTATGTTTTATTTATTCCATCATAGTTGTAAATCCAATCTCATTCTCTCTCTCCCTCTAATTTTTTAAAACTCTGTATTAATGACACACACTGAGTGCAAAACATGACAGCAAAAAGAAAGCTCCACACTCCCACTACGCACAAGTGTAGGCTGTAATATTCTTCCACATTTTAACTTGAACACAATTACTTCAAGCTCAGCAGTAATTACAAAGCAAACTATGGCAATAAAAAAAGCAATCAAAGGTTTAAGTCATAACAGCCCCTTGATACCAGCCTGTACCTTTAAATCAAAGTGTTAAAGGAGCATGATAAACAGACCCATTCAAAGAGACATGGATGACAAGGTAGTTGTCTTAAAATGTAGCAAGTACCTGCATTAAGCACCATATGTCATCCATGTCCATGGTAACATGTTTGAAAACCAAAACAGAAAAGAATGCAGTTAAAATTGTGATAATGTCACCAGGATTACAGATAAAAAGGGCGGTAGTTTGTTTTAGCTGAGCTTTAGTCAGTTATTTGCGATGAAAGAGGGGCAAAGTCAACCAGGATTTTGCAGGTCTATTACATTCGGTTTAGGCTTTCTGTCAAAATCTCTGTTCAGAAGAGTTCCACCCAGGGCTGCCAAAGGCTGTAAACTAATGAGGGGACAGTGATCTCAGAATGGGACGGTTCAAGCAAAGTTAGCGGAAACCACTTTGTAGAAAAATAACAACCTATCAGATAAATCATTAATAATTGTGACTTGATAACAATGAGATTAATGAGTGGAATAATAAGGATAGTGAGTGATTAAATAATAAAAACTTGAAGTGTCACAGTGAACTTTGCCTATATACTTGGTTTGAGTAACAAATTGTTTGCAAGAACAAGACAAACAGGTTTAGGTTTAGCTCCATCAAATCCCTAACTCCTTCAAAAACGTGGTTTCGACAACCTTCTCTCTCTAAAAGGAGGAAAGAAAAGGCCATTTCCAATTTTTAACCTGTCTTGCACAAACAAAACACTAAAAGTTAAAGCAGCTACAGCTATCTGACTGAACAGGAGAAGCGGGAAGCATTCCCAAATCACACATTTGATGAGTTGAGTACCAAATGAAAGCCATGTAGGCCTAAAATGATGCAGACATGCTCAAAAATTATCTTAAAGTAAACCTTAAATCTTAAGCAAGCGTGAAATGATAATGGTTTTTAATGTTCGTTGCAATTACAGTAGCAGATGTAGTGTGTCAGAGAGCTTGAGAGAGAGAGAGGGAGAGAGATGACATTTAAGGTTACAAAAATAACTGTGATAACTTCGCTATGTCGGTGAGAAAGATTTGGGAAAAAAAGTAAGTAGTGAAATCATAGAAACCCATAAGCAGGTGCGGAAAATGCCTTATTATTTATTTATATATTATTAGCGTTACACACACACTATTGACAGAATAGGAGTTTAAGCGTGCAGTTCATTTCAAATGAGCCTCGCAAGTTTTTAAGAAAATGAAAGTAGTTTTACAACTGTCTTGCATTCATTTATATAGTTACGTACCTGTGCAAATGTGTATTACAGTGATAAAAAGCGTAAATCCAACAACTCTCCCCGTCATCGTTCAACAATTCACGTTTTTCTGAGCTGCTCGTTTAATCCGCAAAAAAATTACAAAATCAGATTAGTGTGCGTTTTTGGTCCTTCATAATCTCCAAATTGAATTTGATCGTTTTCCGACAAGTTGTGAATGTTCCGCTGATCTCTTTTTAAAGCTCCCGTTAATTGGAGAATAATCCAGTTTATTTGCGTTTAAACATGCACTCCATGAGTTCCAATGAATGAAAAGCTGAACGTAAACGCTCCGAATAGCTCAATAAAACAAGTATACAATATTAAAATAAACCATGCAAGGTTGTGAAATGAAAAGTGACCCCCAAAAAGGAATTCTGCAAGCGCTGCGTTGGTCAGCGCCTCTCCTCTGGTCGCATCCCAAACTATCCCATAGAAAATCCAATAGAAACACAAAACGAGCTCAAACTCTTTTCCAAAGTTTTAAATGTCACAAGTCCGTCTGAAAAGTTCCCAGCCAGAAACAGTGACCAACGTCACATCGTTCAGAAACAGCGTGAATAAGTCAATCTGAACTCAGAAACTTCAGTTTCCATAAAAAGAAGCTGATGCTGAAGAATTTGCTGATTGAAGTCCATCGGATGGAGATCACTTCCACTTTTACATTGCTTTGCAAGTCCAAATGTAGATCCAGTCTGTCCCCCTATTGTGTTTTCTTATTTTTTTTCTTTCCTCTTGTTTTATTATTTGATTCTATGTATTTTGGTTCCCCCGTCACTTCGGTGAGAGGGGATTTGAAACAACGGTACTTCATTCAAACGGCATGAGTAGTAGATCAGTTGGTACGTCCCATGCTCCCCCTGGGAGGGATTGAAAGATGGATTGTTCCGTAGGAGGATTAACCTCTTCGCGGGATTCGCAGCTGTGAGAGAAAAGGTTCCCCCTAGGCAAGTGTGTGTTTGATCAAACTTTAATGAATTTACATTTAAAAAGACATTCTGTGCTTGAGTGAAACAGAATACTTTGTTCTTAATTATTTCAAATAATAATTATTTATCAGCGACGCGTTTGTGTTGACATTTACATGAACATATTTAAAGGCAATGTGTCCATGTTAAGTTCAAATTGGTTTGTTTGTCTCTATCTTTATCTATTGTGCCTAAATTACCTTTGTATTTTATTCATTTTCGGTTATATATGCGAGCATGTTCGTCTGAGGCACTGAATGAACATTCACAAGACAACTCAACATCGCCCTCTGCTGGTCACCACGACACTGCAGCCAGTCAGATTTCTAGCAGGTATTTTAGAGGTAACGCCCTAGTTTTAGTAACAAAAATGAGAACGTTGGACATTTCGCAAAAATATACCTCAAATCTGAAGAGATAACACAACAACACACTTTGTGTATGTATGGGAATTATGCAGTGACTCTTAAAATTCAAATAAACCAAATCTTATATTTAAGCTTCTTAACCACACTTTGTCTAGCATGCACACTTTGGGCTGGACATTCTTTCAAAAAACTTCACGAGGAGCTACTTGGGACGCTTTTTAAACCGTAATGGATTTCCCATGTATGCTGTACACTTGGCATAGCATTGTAAAGTATAACATTACAATTTTGTAAAGAAATACATTAAAATGAATTTTTTTTTTAGTTGTCTAAAAAAAAACAAAGTACCCAAAACAAACTAACATCCACCACAGTGTTTAAGTATAGATCTTTAGTCTGGATTCTGGACATCAGTTTTTCTGAAATTTGTGGCTTTGTTTTGTCATGTCCAGCCACCAAAGGTCTTGACCTTCAGTCACCCAGAGCGATGTCAAAAAGCCTGATATACAGTCGTGCCAATGGCAGGTTTATAGTGAGGAGACAGGAAAGTGCTTTCAACATCTGAGCCAAATATCCATCCTTCACTTATCCTTTAGGAGTGCAGAACTTTAGAACAAAAGGACACAGTACTATAAACACAGCTAAACTAGTTTAAATCTTCTTTGTAACATTTTCAATAACCTCAGAAACTAAAAAAAATACTGGCATGCTAAACCACCATAAAAAAGCTCAACATTTTTGAGCAGCATGAAACAACCCTTACACATTAACTTTGAATCAGTGTACAAAGACATAAAACTCCAGGCATAATTCAGTGCTAATCTAATCCTCATGTAAGACACAGGGTTTAAGGGTTCAGATATTTTGATCTTACTCTGGAAGTCCTGGTAGCATTTATGTGCCTTGCTGTTGGAATGGCGCAGTGGCATGGTGCTGTGGTGGCCTCCTTGCGAGCTACCTCGTAGGAGCTTACACCACTGGTTTGGTGGGTTCCTGAGACCTGCACGGTGAGGAAATGCTGGGGTACTACCATGTTGGACCCCCATCATGATGAAGATATCCAAAACAGAAATAAGCAGAGCAATGGGCTCCATGGTGAGCCAAATTAACAACTGGTCCTATCAGTCCGTGAAGATTGATTTTTTTTTTTTTTTTTACCAAATTAACAAGGATTTATGATGAGGATTATCTCCTATAATGCCAACATTATGCTAAACGATTCCCTGAGGATAATCCACTTTGTAACGCAAGTACCAGCTAGCTTTTATCAAATTATATGATCCACCAAATTCTGTGATAGTTGTCCAAAAAAACTATCCATTATGTATTATAATTCCAGTTCAATTGCAAAAGAGAAAAAAAACCTTTTGAAGAGATGGATAAGAACACAATTCAGTTTTTATCCCAAAGTTTTCCAAATTCATCACTTCAATAAATGAAACCTCAATCACCACGGCACAACCTTTCCTTATCTCACCACGATTAAACTTTATTTAATGAGGCAGACCCAAACAGAGACACCATAGACAACATGGGCAGTGAGGGCCACTCCCCCCTTTTTTCAGTTTAAATATCTTACACATAATATCCTTTATCCTGTTCACTCGTAAATTCTCTGTTTGATATTCAAAGCAAGTTTGGTGGAAGTTCTTACTTTTCTTGTGATGTCTCTGTGCGGGTAAGTGAAAATGGGAACCCTTTTGGACTCCATGCTGGGGCGTTTCTTTCAGAATGGAATGACCCCACTCATCAACCCTGGTTTCTATCGGTATGGGGGCGAGGGTATGACACATGCAGCGTGTGAGAGAGAAATGCATTCTCTTTCCTTCTGACTAAGACTATTTTACGCTTCCTTTTCAAGAAGTATCACCTAAAGAAAACAGCAAAGGCTAAAACAAAAACATTCTCCAAGAACAATACTCTCCATAGAGAGGGAAAAATCTCTCTCCAAACATGAAAGAGGAAAATGTCACAACAGGGGGGATGCACATTTTGAGGTTTCATTTATGAGTGGTTGAAGAAGAACTGAGAGGTATCTATTTTTATATATATATGAAAAATAAATAAAAAAAGGATAAAAGAATATATATATATATATATATTCTTTTATCCTTTTTTTTATTTATTTTTTTGCACAAATCCGCACAAGTATTTTTATGGTACCACATAAAACTGTGGTATTTTTTCATGAAGAAATAATTTGTTAAACCTGTTTTTTTTTTATTGTGGATTAATGATGGGTATTTTAAGATGGATTTTGACAACACATTCACTGAAACTAAATATGTGTTACATTTGTATATTTAGTTGAGGGTATAGTGATGCGGGCCTCAGTGTGGTATGAGGAAGACTATGGTAAAGCGTTGGGTATTTTAAGAACTGTAGTGCCACCCATGAAGCATGATTTTCCAACTTTGTATAACCTTTTTCCATTCATGTCAACTTTTAGTAATTTTAGATGCTGTCCTTGAGTTGAATCATGTTTGTTTATTGATGAAGTTAAGAATTTATTTAAAATTCAGTATACCATTCTAATAATTTTATAACATCTTCCTTTCACTCCAGGTACTGAAAATAGGTAAGTTGCTCAAAAAGATTGGGCAGAGACTGAGCTCTATTATCTTATCTATTATCTATATTATACTATCATATTTTTTACTTATTTGAGATAAATATATTTTACATCTTCAGACAAAGAAGTTGCCAGGAATTTTAAAATCATCAGCAGTGTTAAACCAGCTTGGATGAAGACAGCAAATCATTTCTGGAAGGAAGTGCATTGATGCAGCAACATGCAGATCACACAGCTGTCTATCAAAGGAAATATATACAAATAAGCTCTCCTTACGGATACTGACAAATGGCTTCATATCCATTCAGACCTCGGATAAAAAGTAAATCCTGTTAGGATGTCTATGAACTCTTGAGATTCTACTCTACCTCTGACATGGGGCCACACAGGCTGGGAGCCGGCCAGTGCTACCATCATATTTGGGGACCCTCCTGAGCAGAAAAATTCTGTGGCTTGTCAGTCCGGCTAAGAAACAACCAAGATAAGTTTGCATGATTTCTAAGGTCATCTTCAGCACAGTGTTGTCACTGGGAAAGAATGTCTCTTGCAGAGGGCCATCTGGGCTCCAAATAGGAGGACACTGTTCAACCACAGGCTCACATCAAAAACATAAACCAATAAAGTTTAAGCACCATACAAAAAAATGTGTTTATAATCAATGCTGAGAAAAATTAAAGAAATGTCCTGTCAATGCCTTAGAGAGGTGAGGCATAAAAGAACTGAACATTTCTTTGCAGAGTTCTGACAAACAATATAATATAAAAATAAGTCAGATAGGAAAGCCCACAGAGAACCGAAGTATGGAATCTCTTTATTCATTGCAAACCCTATGTTTTACTTGCAGACATTGAATTGGTAAACAGACTGTTGCGTGTCCACTTGCCTGCATGAACTGAATCCGATTTAGCACCCCGTTTCTTGTCAGGAAGCTAGTTTCTGATTGGGAAAGATCTCAGCTGAGTTTGTGAGGTTGTTTGAAGCAGTGTTCACACAGGACACGTTCTTGTGTTAAAAATAGCTAGACCAAGTGCAACACAAAGTGCATTTGTAGGCATATTAACTCCCATACACCTTTGCTAATCTAAACTCATTATGCTTCCATAAATAAATATGCTTATCCTGCCACCAGATTTATCAAACTAGTCCATTGTTTAAAACTTTATTGATCAGCTGTAGTGCATTAACACAGCATCTTAAAAACAGCATCTTAAAAACACTGTTCTCAAGACAAGTAAACAGCAAGACGTGCTGTTATAGCCAAATACGTCCATCTAGTACATGTTTACATAGACTAAAAAAATAAATAAAATAGCGCTGACAAAACGCAAGAACGGATTCGGCCCCTTGAAGTGGTTAAAATAGCAATTAAAATTACACAACGTACCTTTAGTTAGGCAAGTGGAAATATATGCATTTATGTGTCAATCACCTATGTATTGGTGAAAAGCTGGATCAAACTGTAAAATGGAACATAATATATGTTTTGGTATACACATCGTGACTACTACTACTCCAACAGCAATCTACAGCATCTAATTTGCACAATGCCATGAACGAGTGCACCAAGAACAACAGGCCAATAAGATTCAGATACATTAATAAAGAAACAATAGATTTTCAGGTGACTATGGAACATTTCAGCTTTTCAGTCCCAATCTTTAACTAGCCTCATCAGAAGGAAGTATGTTCCCCTACTCTCCCACTATCTTTTATGCAGAGTGGCAAGAACAAGATGCATTATGTTTTCATGCTTAATTGGCTTAATTGGTTCACTGGTTGGAGAGGCTTAAATTAATGGAAAAGCTGTCTAAGAGAAACTGAGCCAAGTAGTGCCTTTGTCTTTGGATTCCATGTACCCTCTCCAACTTTACAATGGGGGATTCGACTACTCAGTGCCTTGCAAGCTGTTGGACAAGACCCTCATCAGCAGTCCTGCTGAATTATTAAAGCAACCCCACAGAGAAGTTAGAATAAAATTGGGGAATACAACTATACTGCAAGAAGGACAAAGTGATATTCCTTCATCAATGCCTAGGAGGACGCATGCAAGTTTGATTGTTCCCACATGGCTCTTGACACAAGCAAAAGGTCTTACAGCAACACCACAGTGGAATTAGTGGAATTCACTTTTGGAATGCATGCTACTGTACACAGAGTGTGATCTCTATAGTTTGGACGTTACAAAGGGTGAGGGCCAACAGCTTCCTCCATCCATTTTCAGTTAAATTGTGCCCTGTTTGCATTAATCATTGCAAAACACAATTGACTAAGATGGAATGGAGTTTAATTCAGCACATGAGTCTCAAATTGAGCCTAAAATATTGAATCAAGCTTTAGATTGATTAGAACTGTAGAAACACGATATCTTGAAAACAAATAATAAAAAAAAGCCCTGCTCTGTTAAACTTCATTTTGATTTAATTTATCCTATCAAAATGTGATGAATTCACACTGTGCTACTTTCTGATTTACTGAGAAAAAGTAATATTGTTAAATATTTACTTTAAAAATTACACTGACATGCAAAACATCTGATACCACATGTATAAATTAATAGATGTCTGTCAAGTGAATTTATCTGCAGCAGGAATGGTTAAACATGGGTGGATTTACAACATGTTTGACATAGTCAAACAATCACTGTGACTCTTGGAGGCCACATTTGAGTAATCTCTACAGTTCTGGCCAAAAAGTTTCTTTCTCACCCTTATCTAACTTTTCGCCTCTCTTCTTCCCTCATGCTCCAATGTTCAACCTCTCAAAGCTTTTGTTTTCTCTCCCATGTCCTTATAAAAAAAGTGTGTCCTTCCTCCGACAGAAACACTGCAAGTGTTCATTCTGTCTCCCTACTGCCATCAGCTGCCAAAACATGCAGGCCATTGCAATGAGCACTGTAAATGTGATGTACGGCTTATGCGGTGCCTTTGACCTCACAACGCGTGTCAAAGGAGTGCGGGGGAGCAGGTGCCATGCAGATTTATGACACACAGAGAGAACTTTCACTCTTTGCATTCTCTCATGCCCCAATGAATGGCATGTCCAGAAATGGCTGAACGCATCGACTCCTCCATCACAAAACGGCATGTGGGAGAAATACGGCTTAAATCTGAAATGGTGCAGTTGTTTGGATGTACTTTGATAACTTTGCCTTTGGCAACTTGCACTGCTGAAAATTCTACAGCCAACCCCATTGTTTGAAAAGCAGTTTTGGAGAGTTTTATAGAATAGGAATAAGCAAGGTAAAGATGCTTTGATCGACATAAATATCCATGTTGGTACAAGCTGGTTTATGCTTTTTAGTGCTAGTCTAGTTGGTGGACCAGAATAGCCCTGCTTTTTTAAGCTAGTTGAGTATTACTGGTTAAGTTAGTTAAAAAGCTGGATAGGGACACCAGAAAACCAGCATCTCATGCTAAATGACCAGCATCCAAAACCCAACAATGCTGGAGACAAGCTTTGTTGACCTTTCCAACAGGGAAAGTTGTCATTTTTGCGTAAATTTATTTAATATATTTCAACATTTCTGAATGGCCTCAGCTGAATGTGTTACAAGATTTTTGTCAACTAAATATCAGCATTTCTGAATGTGCTGGTTAGGATTTCACACAAGTTTTGCAAATCTGTCAATCAGGCACAAACTCATTTGACAGTCATGAGTTGGGGACCCTATGGACTTCCAGACTCAACAGAAAAAAGGGGGGCATTCAACCCTCTTTTTCATCCCCTGAGCAGCCAGCCTTTAGGAAAGTGCAGGCCACTTGCAACTCAAGCTTAAAATCGACAACTTAAAATTCTCCTTGTTGGAAATGTGAAGACTATTTGATTTTGTGTACCAAATGCTGCTTAGTTAGCATTTGGCAATGACAAGACGATTTTCTATTTCTTTGCCCATTCTAATTTCAGCATCAATATTTAACAAATTCAACATCTCTATCCCATGTCCAACAGATGTGTTGCAGGATAATGAGAAGCCCACAACCAGCAGCTTCTTATCTCGTTTTTCACATGAAGTAGTCATCTCCTTTCATTCTCTACGCCACTCCAGTCACACTTGAGAGAATTAGCCTGGTTGAGCATTGAGAGTTTCGAATGATGGCCCTATTTCCTGGGATGCGGGGTGAGTTTAGCTCTGGGATTTGTGATGAAAAGAGATTGGATGGGGGAACAGAAATATAAGAAGTGCCTACACCCTGTCTGTGGAGAGACCCCTCTGGATGACTGAGGTGGAGGTAATTACATCTCAAGTAGGATCGGACCTAAAGGAAGGACCTGAACTTGCCATATTTTCTGCCCTGGGGGGAAGTGGATGCTTTGTGGGGAATATGCTTTGTGGATAATCTCACTTGTGAGAGAAAGCTCAATTGTGAGAGTACTTGTGTTCCATGAGGGTGGACAAATTTAACCACAAACATGTGTAGGATTTGCATGTGCACGGGCTGAAGCTTTTGCCACAAATAATACGAGGAATTAAGTAGGCATACATTGTAATGATGGTGGAGCCTTCAAGGTCAGGACTATAGGTCCAAGTACACCAAAACAATTTTCAATTTTAATGGTAAACGTACAAAAAAATGTCAATTGGTTAATGGGTAGTTACTCTAAAATATACAGTAAGAAATTCTAATATATTTAAAAAGACTACATTTATAATATAAATTTTACTGTAAAATTAGCTTTATATAGGTGTAAAAAGTATGATTTTACCATATAATTAATGGTAAGAATTTATATTATGTTTAACAAGAGAGAACATGTACATTTTATGGTAAATAATTGTTAAAATTTATAAAAATAATTGTGCGTTCCCAGATTTCCACACACAATATATTTTATGGGATTATATTTTATGTTTATTATTATTTTTAATATCACTTATCTACATTGGGGTATTCTGTGTTATATTTGATATAGTTTAATGTTTATTGCATTATTTTAATTTGAACATTATTTTGAGTTACCCTGATGGTGTTTAGTGTTTGTTTGAGTGACACTGAACACTGAAAAGGCCACTATTGATGAACTTCATGTTATCATGTGCCTTTCTGTAATAAATACAGTGAGTAACAATACATTATAAAGTGAAAAAAGCAGATTTATACAATTTCAGAAGATCAAAGTACTAAGTTTACATCATTTACTACTATAAACTTTAATTTTATCGTAAATTTAACAGGATTTTTTCTTTCTTATTTTCTTTTTTTTACAGCGCAGGACCCTATAATGAGTGCACAGAAGACAGAACTAAAAGAATATTCTGTCTTTGATTGTCAGGCCCTGCTGTTAGGTGCATATGGAACCACCTCAGACAGTCCTCTATTCTACCCTGCACAACATGTGTGAGTTATAGCACTTCAACAAGCTTCATGAACTTTATTGCTTTTTTTTGTCACTTTCAAAGATTAACGCTACAGTATGTGCATATGGAAAGACCACGAATTCGGGTCGCTTCACAAAATGAAGCCAGATAATATCTTTGTTACTAATTTTTTGGGATGGAGGGCTGTCAAAGACAAGACTATTCACAGCCATACTCAGCCAGATTTCATGAAAAAATTGTGTTTTCACTAAACACTACATTTTTGCAAAATTATATTATGTGGCTCCTTATACATATCGCAGCAGTTACAAGGGGCTAAATGAGAATCACAATTTTCCAAAAAAAATATGAGGTTTTTATTGATAATGTTCTATCAAATTTCAACATAACTTGCCTTCCTCCTCACCGTAAACCTAACCGATAGTGTCATAAGATGCAAATGTGAGAGAAAACAAGCAATTGTTGAAGCAACCACATGATTTTGCTGTGCTTGTATGAACTTATGTGTTGACTTGAATGCTCTTCAGGACTCATGACCAAGTCCTTTGCATCGCAATCTTATAAATGTAGCTGGTTATGTAATGCAAACACTGAAATGTATCGCCTTACAAGTCATTCACTATAAAAATATAGTGACATGACATGTTTTGATGTCAAGGTCGTCGGATTGTGTTTATTAACTGATAATCTACAGTTTTACAAAAAAAAAATAATTATTGTTGTTTTAGTACCTTTCACCAGAAAACGTTTGCAATACATACAATGAGCCACATAAAAATTATTTATCAAAAATCTAGGTATAGTAACGTTTCTATGTGACCAGGTAGGCCATACTCTCTACAAAAAACAATGAAAACTAACTCTTCGAAGAGATCCCCAAATGTTTGCTGAACGTCTAAGAAACATACAATTTGCAATTCTTGCATAAGCTTGAGGGCTGTGCAATAATCTTGCATGTTTGATGCTATTTTCTGAATTTTTGGAGCTGGCAGGACCAATTCAAATGGTGACTAAAATATATTAAAATGTCTTAGAAATAACAGTTATAATAGTCTAACTATACTGTATTTATTTATTTTTTACCAAAGGCAAGCAATAAGTATCACATGTACTGTATATTTGTCTTTGTGAGCTTCTTAAATTAAGTGCTCTCAGGGCTATAGTATCATTCTCTGCACTCTATACCAGCAATTCCCATCTTCCACTAGATCACCCACAGAGAGAAAGCTGTCTTTTCACTTATCGACTTGTTTCCCAAATGAAGGTCAGAATTCTTGTAAGTTTTCTCCATGGATAACACACACACACACACACACACACACAGAGATTCTCTGCTTTGGCCACAGGACCCTTGGAAGGTGAACTCTATTTCCACTTAAGCAAAAAGGGTCAGGGATATTCTCTCACCAATTTACTCATCTCATCTGAGTGCATTTAATCTGGAAATTGAGGTTCTGGCTGACTCTTCCTTTATGTCACAAGCATCAGAATGTTTTAGGCATATCTCCGAAACAACATGGAGATTGTTTCCAATTTCCACAAATCATCTTTACTGAAGTAACACTTTGTGAAGAATATAAACAGTTTATAAATGAGAAAACATTGCTAGATGTAAAGGCACCAACAGACTAAGGTGAAGGGCAAAGCTATTCATGGAAATTCAGAGGCACAATATGAGATGGTGAAAAAGAACTAGAAATTATTGGATCAGAAATAGGTCACATCTTAATTCAAATTTGTCATGTTATAACTTAGCATCACAGAATGATTTTGTAAAAATATTGAAGAAAGTTTTCTAAAAGTCAAAGGTCTAGATGAAATATAAGAAAAACTTGCTGAAATGTTATAATGAAGGTCATGCAAAGCCATCCATGGAAACCCAAAGGCAGAATAAGAGAGTGAAGCACTAGAAATTACTGGATCAGAAATGTGCCACATCTCAAATGGATAGTTTACCAAAGAAAAAAATAAATAAAAGGAAAAATCTATCAAAAAAAAATCTCAATCATTTGCATCCTCATGTTGTTGCAATGAAAGTGAATGGAGACTGAGGCAAATATTTTCATCACAGATAAATTCATACAGGTTCGTAACAAATAAATGATGGAATTTTTAATTTTTAGGGGAACTTTTGCAACTTGTCACGTGACATTACAAATCTTGTAAAGAGGTTTTTTTTATATATAATTTTAAGTCTAAAATCCCAAGGAAAAGATGCACATTTTAATCAAAATTTAATTTACTATTAAAATGTACTATTTCAGCACTTTTTTTTCTTTTTTCAGCACATTTATCCAGGTGCAATCCAATAAATCACAATAGACTAGGTTATAACATGATAAATAATGATAGGAATGGGAAGAATCAAAATAAATGACTTGTGCAAGAAAAACAAAGTCCTTCTGTTGAATACAGAAGAGTAACATAAGATAAGATGCAAGCAGTAGTACCTGTGTAGCCCAGAGTGTTGTCGTCATCGTGTTCTGCAGTCGGGGCCTCTGTGGCCCTATTGCTAGTCCCCTCCTGAGTTCCCGTGTCTGTTGGAAGTAACACAGGCTCTGAGACTCCAAGCAAAGCGTAATGGGCCACCGGCAACATGTTAGCACCCCAGTAACCCTGATACCAGCAAATAAGCAGAAACAGACTCTGTAGACAGTGTCTTTTAAAATATCCCCATCTCCAGTTACAATCTCGAAACTGCATTGTTATCTAAACTATATATACTGGTCCAAAAAATCATATATTGGTGCTCCTGGGTCTTAATCTTTAATAATCATCCATTAATCCATTGGAGGAAGCCAAGAGATGACGAGCCCAAGACTTTTTAGGTGCCGGTCATGGAAATGATGGTTCTTTCCTTGTCTTCACAAGCTTAAAAATGTGCAAGCAATACGTTCTCCATCTCTATGTGCCCTAAACATCTGTGTCTATGTCTGATGAGTGACAATGTGTGCCTTTTGCAGCAAACACCTCTTTAGAAAGTGCATGGGCAGAACTAAGACTACCCAACCGCAAATACACACACAAAGTCACTGACACACACCCTCTTTAGCTTTAGCCAATATACAGTCATTGACTAAACTAATTCCCCAATCGGCGCATGTCATTTTTTTTTAAAGATGGACTGACAGCCCTCCTCTATGCTGGATTCAAAAAAGAGGACCAGGAAGATGGGTGGGGCTGATGCCCCCATCATGGCCAAATGTGGGATAAATCAGACTGGGCCATGCCCACTTTCATTGTTGGGCACTGACAGGGGGTTAATTTGGGACAAGGGGAGGTGAAGGGGCCTGTTTAATATAAAGGGAGTCAGAACTGTCCAGATGACTGGGAAGCAGCCTGTCAGGGCCGTGAATGAAGATTGGCATCATTTGCAAGGATAAAAGACAGACAGGCAAAACAAAAGGAAGTCATTGGAGAGTCCTTAGCCTCACAGAAGTGTGACTACTGTCTGTCCTTTCGTTCACTCTACCGCAAGTGTACTATGAATGCTTTCCAGATAATGTTACTGTTTGTATTCATTTTAAAGTAGAATCAGAGTGTTTGGTTGAATTTTGAAGAGGTTAAATTTAACTAATAAATTGATCCACATTTGCTAAGGTCTGTGTTGTTGTAGGCTATCTGGTGCAGAACAGGTACTCTTTTATCCCGCTTATGCTGAGGAAGCAGTTTTTCGGTAAACATATCACAGAGTGAGTTCGCACAATCACAAGGTCTTAACCTGCAGGAGACTGTTGTATCTTTTGATCTTAGCTTGCATTAGACGCACTCACATTCAAGAGTCATTCATTTTCAACAATGTTAGAGGACATTTTCATTACTTAGTAGATCAAGTTCACGACAATGCAACAGCAAGCATGCAAACATATTGGAAAAACATGTAATGTAATCAACTTTAGAGTCAGAACAGTCTGTTTGTGTATTGACACCATAAATTAGACTTTCCCATTATTCAGCTCACAGAACCCCTGTTATTTGATGTGCAATAACTCATAACTGAGTTATAAATAACTGATATCATGTTTTGTGATATAATGAATGCTGAGATAATGTACTGTATGTACTGTATAATGATGCATATCATATCATGAGGTGGTTGGTGATACCCATCTCTAGATAAAAGGCCACAAAGTCCAAGTCAGCCTGCCCATAACTATTAAAAACAACCTCAGATCAAAGATATGCTTGTGGAACACTACCACACACACACACACACAGACCTTGAATAAATCTAATTGTTATAGAAAGTTTGCAAATATACGTAAAGTGTAGATATTATGTCTTCTCAATTAAAACAATCAAAGTAATGGAGTTTGCATCCTGGTCTTCACTGTTTATTGGATGGATTTGTGTATTTGGACAGAACACTTCACTGCTCATTAACAGGTGGTGTGCCCAGCTGCCATAGAGGACACAGGAGCAAAAATCTGGTGCTCCCCCAGATTGAAATGGCCCTGATCCACAAAATCCATTTAGTCTATCCCTCCCCTGATGACTAATTAAACCAAACCTTATGCGACTAACTGACATGTCTGTAGGGGCACATTAAGAGGATGTCCCCCAAAGCCCCGACTGACCCCTGATTTTCAAACACAGGAAAGAGTGAACAAACAGCTTTCTAGAGTTCTAGCTGCATTGATTAGAGATTCATGTGATGAACTGGCTCAATATCTGTGGGACCAAACCAACCCAAATACACACCAACAAATTCAGTGGATCTAAAAATCAAGGCCATTTGTTGAGTTAATCATCAGTTAGATAAATATTTCAAAGGTAAGAGAAGCCAAAGGAATTGTGAAGAAAAGAATGAGTTATCATTTTAATCAGAGCACTTTTAACATTTTGATAGCAAATTCTATTTTTTTTCTTCACATTCCTGGTTCCCACAGGACAAGAACTTGTGGTAGCTCGTGCAACACGTAATAGAGGAAAATGTGTTCATGCTTGAATTATAAGTAAGCAAACATATATATATATATATATATATATATATATATATAGTGCAGAGAAAGAGAAACCTTGGATGGTGTAGTCTTGCTGCAATTGAATACAAATGCTCTATCTGAAGGATAAATGCAGGGAAAAGGTAAATGATGGGGTTTGTTCACTATGGAGCAACTATATCACACAATATCAGATAACAAGGACAGAGCCAGTGCTGAGAGAGCTCATGAGTGAATATTATCAGGGCTCCAGCTGGGCCACACCAGGGTCCATGGTTCTCTGTGGATCTGATTAGCTCCAGCATTATTGAAAAGTACCAAGGGAGGGATTATGCATATGAGGGTATTGTGATCCACACAGTAGGCAGGAAACCACGCATTATAATGAGAGACTACAGCCAAGGTTTTCCTTCTGTAAAGGGACGTACGAATGGGGAGAGATGGCAGGGGAATATTATAGGGTGGTTTCAGAGAGCTGCAGGAGCTTTTAGGAGCAACAGACCGTCTGGCATCTCGATATTAAATAAAGTTGTGACCCTATAAATATTTACATTTGCTGTTGAAGTTCTTAGCATTGGCCAAGAGGAACATTTTATTGCTTAGAGGTTGCTCTTTTATAGCTTAGGAGACTTAATGTAATTCTCATTCAAGTATCAACTTTGTCTCAGGCCACGTCCACATATATGTTTTCATTTGAAAATACTCTCTAGTATCGTATATTATGGAAAACTATGCCGTTAGGACATGGAAAACTGAGTTTTAAAAATAAAACAGAGTTTTCGTACAAAACTAATTTATGTGGATGTGGCCTTTCTTCGCACACTGATCGGCAACAGTAGGTCAAACGTTTTGCTGCTAAAATCGGTCTATGAATACCGAACATCTAATCATTGGCCCCAGTAACAGAAGATGGAAGTCTTGTTATAGCGTTTAGGGAAGTGGGAAAGCTCTACTGTAGTTTCCGGGTGAAATGTCCACAGAGTGGTGCTGAGAGCAAGTTGTATTTTTAGTTTTAAATGATAAAATACAGTCAACAGGAATGCATATTTTACCAACTGTACCACCTCATCCAAACCCAAAACCTAACCTTGGAGTAGAAAGGTAATTTTAGAGCACCTTGTCGTTCTCAATTTGTTTATCCAAATGCAATTAGTTACTGGTTCCCACAGGACAAGAACTTGTGTCTCGGAGGTACCTCGTGCAACTAGTAGAGGGAAATGTGTTAATGCTTGAATAGTAGTAAAAATTTCTGATAAGGCATTGCACTTGTCAGTAATTTGGCTAATTGATGTCAATTTCCCATCTGACCATGTTGTTCTTCTGAACTTCCTTAGGAGAAATAAAAAACAGAAGCAAACTAGACAATTGTATAGAGCTATAAAAACAATGTGGATAGCACAGCTTAGATAATTTGGTTTTAGAATTGGAGAAATGTTTGTGTTCATATTGAAATCTGTGACTTTTGTTTGCTTTGGAATTCTGGCAAATGACTCCTGGAACGTTGGTCAACCAATCAGAATCATGAATGCAACAGTGCCACTAAAAGAGTTAAACAACTCCATTAAATGATTTACACTAACTCATTTAACTAAAAACAAGCAATAAATTTGATTTAATCTATGAACAAAGCGGGGGAGTTTGGCTTTGAAAAGCTTCCCAACCAAAATGTGAGTATGCATGTACTATACATCCTTAGCTAAAGAATATAAAGGCTAGACAAATAAGCCTAATCTTTAGCTGACAGGTTAGCCAGACACACATTCAACATCCACAGACCAAAACAACCAGGAATTCTACAAGGAGAACATCTGATTAGCACTGGTGCAAAAGCTTGTAGCTCACAGAGTCACTGTGCTCATAGCGTTTCAAGTGCTCTACGAATAATCCTATCAATCTACGTCAAAATCACAGCAAGTCTGTGAAAGCCAGAACAGCTGCGAGGTCTCGCGCAGCTAAACGGAGCACATGATGGGCATCGCTCAGGCCAGAGGTTAAAGTGTTAGGTACAATGAGCTCTTCTGTGGCGAGTAAATGAAAGCCACTTCAGGGTTTGAAGACCATGGTGAAAGGGCACAGCTGCTGAATGCAAGGTTACAAAAGCCAGAGTTACAACCATGATTAATGATGTAGCTCTCCACAAGGACAAGCCACCTTCAATCTGACTGCTACATTTCAAGAGGTTTCACTCAGAGCTCTTCCTCAATTTTCAGAGGACGATTTGTTGCTCTCTGTGAATGTAATGGTGCATTTAGAGGGAACTTTTGATTTAAATGTTGGACTAATGTCCAACATTTTGCAAACTTTCACCACACACACACTCTCTCAAAAACCCTGCCCACCAAAGACAGAGTCATAAAGTTTGTAGCATGTACAGTATTAGCAGAAAAAGATCCCCTAATAAAGAAACATACTGTGTACTTCAAATAAATCATGCATAAATTCACAATTAAAATATGAATATAGGCTTCGAATAGAATCTAAGAACTATATCCGAGACTTTTTTTTTTAGGGTATTTTTGGGGGTATTTGTGCTTTTTAAGGGGAACTTTTTCTCCAAAGTTCCCCTTAATTTCTGATCCAGCGATGCCAATGCGATGTCAGCAATCCCTTACAAACAAACATGATTCACAGACATAATACATTTGGGATTGGCAAAAAAATATATATATATACCACTCCCCTGTTCATTTTAATGTAATTTCCACCAGTCATTATAGCTCAGCTTTCTTTGTTCTGTGCGACACAAAATTCATTCAATTATCCAACACAAACACTTCATGACAAAAACATTCCTTGACAAAAAAAAAAATACTTTTTTTTTGATCAACGATAAATTCCTTCAGGGTCATGGCTCTTCAAAAACAATATCTGTTAAAAAGCCTTTCAACACTATGAGGTCTCATCCAGCCTTACAGCTACCAACATCATTAGCAAAGTGCCAAGACGACAATAGAAGGGGAATTCTTCTGAATTTAATAAGAGTGTGACAGAACCTCAGCTAATTCAAAAGAGCTCCAGGCTTTGAAGCAGAAATATTGCACCCCGCGTTCATGTCTGACACGCATAAATCTACAACCAATGCCACACTTTGTTGTGGGCAAAACAGTTGAGGTACCATGCTAAAAGAATCCCAACTTGATGATGACTGACTTATTTGAAAGAGTGCAAAATGAAGAGAAACACTGATACAATGTACAAAAGTAATCTATATGACCTAAATAAATTTTAAATGGTTCATGGCATTTAAGCCACTTTAAAAATAAATAAATAAAATTATTATTAATAATATTATTTTGTCTCCTGGAAACACAAATTTTACTAACAATTGTGCTTATTTAGTGTGATATGCACTCTTTTCCAAAAACTAGTGAGTTGCAGACGTAGGCAGCAGAAAGTTTAGATAAAAACAGTTTGGCATAATTAAAGATGCACTATTGTGTGCTTTGTAGTTGTATACTTATTAAAGGTCTGCTCTGTAATGTTTTCCTCATTAAAAATGTTAAATTGTAATTTTGAAACATTTGCGTAAAATCATGACAGCTCACATGAGATGACAACTCCAACCATATCAGCAACCTTGTAAAAGCAGTTTCATTCTACATGGAAAGGATCCAAACATGGGGGCTGCCATGTTAGAATCCCATGAGCAGATAAATACTTAATCTCAGTAACCACCCTGTTTTTGGACACTTTAACTCATGGATTAAAGCAATCATGGCTGACTGTGAATAGAGCATTTTTACGATAGCACCTGTACCTGAAAACTATTGATTTTAAATGATGCTCTATCCGCACCAGTCAGTGTAAATACAAGATGACACAAACAAAAGTCACTGAGTGCAACTTTAAAGTCTCACATTGTATCCGTCTTTATACACGAGTGTTCTATTCCAGTTAGAATGCTGCCTTAGAAGGCATTCCAAGACATTACAATAAATTCTATAAATAAATGTATATTGAGATGGCCTTCTTTAAATTAACCCAGAACCCCACAAAATGGGAAAGAGGGCATTTCTATCTAGCTGAGCAGTTAATTTACAATTGATGAATAATTACGGGATTATTTTTCCAATGAGAGGTTTTGTCACAGTTTGCTGGCTATCTGACCCAGAGTCAGGCAAGCTGAATAAACAGCAGGAGATATCTGCCATTTCCAGACACGAAAACACACATTCACATGCACACACACACTTGTATACAAGCTTACATGCACAAACATGTGCACTCAAACACTTTTTGCTGAGACCACAGCACGGTAGCACGATTTGCATCCATTCTAAAGCAATTAAATTGGAAAAACCTTCAAACGCTGGTCTTGACAACATTGGTTTATAAGTAGTCAACACACCAGAAAACACAGTCCCAAGCCTCAAAAAGCTTCTCAGTTGCAGATCTCAATGGAAATTTCATTACGATGCTAAATGGAATTGCCATCTTTAGCCCGAGGAGAACTGTGGATAGAGTGGGCGTAATTCACATTGAGAGATTTACTCTGCACCCAACAAAAAAATCACTGTATATCAACTTAACTAAATGGTTTTTGCTCTTAGGCAGTGCTCAAAGGAAGGGGTTTGTGTCCATAATGGAAAGCAGATTATGATTTATAAAACAAATGATATAAATCATGATTCTTAAAATTATATAAAATAAAACAAACCTTTAATTTACACCTTAAACGATTATTGCATATAACCTTTTGCGAAAGCTCATTGACCAAACCACACTTTCAACACTATGGGTGCATATATCATTACCATAGTATATGGTTATTTTATAAAAGATTTTGATGCTGATTGTTCAATGCAGCTATGGCACGAAGCAAATGTTCACTGCACAGCACCATAACGTAAAGGTTTATGCTGTTTAATCAGGGACTTTGTCTACCAGAATTATGGCACTAAATGAATTTATGTATAAAATAATGTTTTAATGCAAATTTGTGAGGAACTGGCATCTGAATTCTGCAGATTCTGTGCAGGTCTACTCATAAGACTATAATATCAAAGATAATGTGATTTATTATTGTTATTATTTGTAGTAGTAGTAGTAGTATTAATATAAAAATGAAATATGAATGCAATTGTGTTGTTGTACTTTACACTTTATTTTGTAAATTAGAACTTTGAGGAAGATATTGAATGCAAACTGTCTAAAATGCATTTATTTTCTTTTACCAAAAAAAAAAAAAAAAAGAAAAAAAAAATATATATATATATTTAATTTAGGGCTGTCAATTTAACATGTTAATTCAGTGTGAATAATTTGTCAAAAAATAACGCGTTAAAAAAATTAACGCAATTAATCTCACCATAATAAGGAAGCTTCCTGAGAAATGCAAGCTTGTAGTACCACCTGTTTACTCCAGAGGGCAGTAAGTGAAATTTCAGCTGTATGAGCAACACACAGTTTATATAGTGAGGAAAACACTTCAGTAGGAAGAACAATGCAAACATACGTTACATTCTTGCGTTCAAAACACTTGAAGGAGCGCAAAAGCGAACTAAGGGATCTCAAGATATGTTTAAAGATTGAGTATTAAACTATATTTAACTTGAAACAGTGAACTAAACATTTTATGGTCATGACTGATGCAGGTGTACATTGACAGGCCCTTAAACAAGCCCTCATAATAAATCTCAAACGATTGACAAATTCACTTGTGAAATGGATTGCTGTGAACTGTATGCCAATGATTGGCTTATGATCAATAATATGGTAGTAAACAATACATTGTATTCTAAAGACGCTTTTGTATTTTCTTATCAATCATTAACTCTTCTGCTACAAGAATGTAATGCATTTTAATTGTCTGAATATTTGTTATTTTATATATATATATATATATATATATATATATATATATATATATATATATATATACACTACCGTTCAAAAGTTTGGGGTCACTTGTCTGAAATGTTTCTCATGATCTTAAAAATCTTTTGATCTGAAGGTGTATGCTTAAAAGTTTGAAATTAACTTTGTAGACAAAATATTATTCTGCCAAAACATATACATTTATTTAATTACAAATCTAAAATTTATAAAAAAAAAAAAAGTTTTTGAAATGGATGACTTGGATCAAAATATGAAGAAAAGAAGCCAATAAGTGCCCAACATAGATGGGAACTCCTTCAATACTGTTTAAAAAGCATCCCGGGGTGATTCCTCAAGAAGTTGGTTGAGAAAATGTCACGAGTACATGTCTGCAAAATCTAGGCAAAGGGTGACTACTTTGAAGATGCTAAAATATTACATAGTTTTGGATTTATTTTGGATTTTTTGGTCACAAAATAATTCCCATATTTCCATTTCTATTATTCCATAGTTTTGCTGACTACTATTATTCTAAAATGTGAAATAAATAAATAAATAAAGAATGAGTAAGTGACCCCAAACTTTTGAACGGTAGTGTATATATATATATATATATATTTTTTTTTTTTTTTCACAAGTCTCTTCAATAATCTCACTATATGCACTCATCACATAATCAAACCTTAACTTGTTTTTACTTGAGTCTTCACTGAAGGGACTGTTGACAGCATAATTACAGTTCATGAAACAAATTGAAATATTTCACCAGAATGAGACACAGCTCATTACAAAAAGTCACAAAAACAATGTTTTCAACACAGCTGTCAGTTTCTAACACGCAGGACGTGATGTGGTGCTTCAGGTTAAAGAGTCCCAATTTAATCCATGTATTATTACAAAATACACTATTTACATGCCTTATATCCATGGTCGAAACTGTGACTGTATTACGTATTCTTAAAAGGTCTACAGGCAAACAGTTAAATTAATGAAAACCAACACAGATTCGTACAATTTTCGGTGAGTTAGTGAGTTACCTCGGCTGATATAAAGAGTCGAACATGTGAATAAATTCAATATGTTTGGCTCAGCAGATGTAAAAAACAACAGTTTTAAACTCTAAAATATACAGGTTGTTCTGTAAAGTTGTTTACATTTTGAATTATTATTTTTTTTTTTTTTTGTAAAATCAACTGGATTTTTTTTTACAGTGTGATTAGTATTAAATGTTTTTGTTGTTGCTTTTAATCAATAACTGTAGAGAACAGAAAGTGTATTAAAAAGAGACATTCAATAACAAATGGGTCACGTGAACCTCGTCTTTGGACACACATTACACGGAACAACTTTTACTCTCAACACGCAGTGAAAGGATCTCGCTGCTGAATAATCCATATTACACAATCACTGGTGGGTTAAATCTAAACACTTACCAGCCAGAAGCCAAATATTTGCATTTTTGTCACATAGCGATTTCTAATGTGAGTGATTGCCTCTAATTGTAGTAAATGGTTGCACATAGAGTAAAAGATCGATCTTGGGATTTAAGAGTAGATATTGAGTTCGTTCAAATGAAGAATGCAATGCGTCGGAAAATCTATATTTTTACCCACCCCTAGTTTCCACAATCGGGCCAAATGAGGGTGTGCCAGGGCCAGTTGCATTCCCACCGTCACATCCGGGGCTTAATCATGCCTCCACGGGGCTTCCTCGTGTACAACAACCAAACGCCTTTGGCCCGCCGATTACCCTTGGGCCAACAAAAGGTTCAATGTCTAAGACGGAGTTTGGCTGAGTCATGTCTTGCTTTCCACCAAGCAAAGAACAAAATAAGCAATCAATTGGCAGCTTCAGTCACCAACATTGTCGTTTCGAGGGTTAGATAGTCTCCAGAGTCCGATACCTGAGCTTGAGCTTCCCTCTAGCTTGTAAAATGAGTGTAGTGTGTGATGTTGGAACGTATTAAGGGCCGGATTTAGTGCAATGCTGCAGGGCTATTGGACTGATGTTGGGAATGCAGATCGATTTTGTTCAAGCGGCTCACGGTCCAGGGCTATTGGCTCCGGCTGACAAGTTGATAGCCCTGGCCCGAAAGTGGAAATGTGGCAATTGAACCGAGGATTGCTCATACCTATGCAGTCCAATTTGTGAACAAATCATTGAGATTTGTTTCAATTGATTCATTGAAAAGATTTGATTTAAAAAACTATTTATTCACAAATTGGTCATTGTTACAGCATAGCTTTCATTTATAGTTGGCTGATGACTAGTTAGATAAATACATAATGCTGATTGGCTCACCCCCATTACCATCTGCTGAGCCAAAAATATTGAGCAGAGGAACATAACCCCCCCCCCCCCCCCCCCCCCCCCCCCCCCACTTGCTTCCATTCTTTCGTTCTTTTTTTTTTTTAAACACTGCTTTCAAAACAAAATCTGGAAGCAATGGTCACGGTCACCATGGTGTTCATAATGCATTAGCTCCTTTTATCACACTAAATCTGCCGGAACGCAAATCAAAAATGGCACTGGCAACATTTTTGCTACTTTCATATGCCAGGGAAAAACAGATGAAAGAACAGTGTCCTGATGGTCAACATCTGTCCCTAATACATCCAGTGCTGCTGTGATGTTATGGAACAGTTTAGGTTCTGTCTACTTTGAACGTTATGGGAAATCATCTATCAGCTATAAAGACAACTCTCAGCTACATTGTTTTTGTAGTTGTCATTTCTCATGTCAGTTCTGGCAGCACTATATTGTTTACATATGATGTCATATGAATTGTGGTTTGATGCCATCAAAAGAGTCTCACAAATAGGGGAACATGTTCACAACTATTTGGCATTTTATAAAATCTACTTAAGTAGTATTGGTTAAGCCAAGCATACATAACTGTTAACATTGCTCATTCTTAAAGAAATATATTCCAGTTTTCAATACAAGTAAAGCTCAATTGATAGCATTTGTGGTATAATGTTGACAAGTAACCAACCCCTAGCAGCCAAACGGAACACCCTAGCAACCGCATTGCAATGCCTTGGCAACCACCCACAACACCATTCATATTTTCTTTAATATGTTAAAAGTTTAATGTTACAGAGCTATTTATAATATGATATATAATTTAAGCAGAATGTAAATTTTCACCAACTCACAATGCCAGTTTAAGGAAAATATAATATGATGCCAAAAGTATGACCTCATAATGATATAACCCTCTTTAATTTCTTAAATTGCCTCACAGTTTTTTAAATCTCGCTGCAGTCGATGGCCACTATTTCATTACCAGACCAGTCACATAAAAAAATTTCCAAAACAAAAGCTTTTTTGCCTTCTGTCTCTCACTATATAAAAGCACAAAGGAAAGGATGGAGCAGCTTAAGTAACTTGCTCGCCTCCCATTGTTTGTCTTAAAATGTTCAATTAGCATGTTAATTAGAATCAGTGTGGCCGTGAACTGTCGGTCTTCATCACTCGGATTAGGAGCCAAACGGATACGCCAATCATTTCTTTATATCTATACTATCTTAGTCACTGCAAAGCCTTCCTTCTCGAGGTTTACTAAAATTGCCATCTAAGCAATTTTAGCTGTTAGATCGGAGTGAATACAAAACTTAATTAATGTTCCCTTTTGTAAGTTGCGTGCAACTTTTTATGTCTTTCATTCCTTTTAAGACAAAAATAAGTTTTCTATACCAATTAAAAAACAATTGACATTTTCTCAGGCGAACAGGCCTTGCTTGCTGAGACTTTTGCATTCCTGAAAGAAAAAAAAGTGTCTGTGTAAACCAGACTCAGTACTTTTTGTCAATTTCCACTTCATTATGACATCACAGAATATCTTTTCTGCAATAAAGTTAAACATAAATGGTAGCCGTGCCTATCCACTCCTTATTGTGGCCAGTTTTTGCTCTGCTTAGAGCTTGTAAAAACATACTGCACCATTCCTCAAGAATATTTTGGTGTGTGTTCTGAATTATACAGTAAATTATAATAAAAGACCTAGCATCCTAAAACTACATCAGAGCACCAAATTATGTGTGATTGTTGAGTGATCTAGCAGATAAAGGTTTGGAAATTAAAGCGGATTTAATATGTTGACAGCTAGCACTGCTTCTCAACAATACAAGCACCAACCATTACAGTTTGATAAGGAGAATCTTAGACAAATTAGTGCAAGGCCTCCACAACACAGCAGGGTATATGGTAAATGGTCTGCACTTATATAGCGCCTTTTTAACCTTTACGGTATTCAAAGCGCTTTACACTGTGACTCATTCACCCATTCACACACAACATTCATACACCATGCAAGGGGCTAGCCTGCTATTGGGAGCAACTTGGGGTTCAGTGTCTTGCCCAAGGACACTTCGGCATGTGGTGTCGTGTGGGCTGGGATTCGAACCACCAACCCTGTGATTAGTGGCCGACCCGCTCTACCAACTGAATATGCATCAAAAATGGTCAGACACCCTCATGTTTCTCAAAACCTGTATTATATGTTTCTTCAATAAAGGAACAAACAAATGCTAATTTATGAAGAATAACATGGCCACTCTTTTGCACACAATAAAAGTGAAAGTGGATTCAGGCTGTCGAGCTAAAATAAATGACCAAAAGTAAAGCAACATTAAATACTTCCATAAACCATACAAATCCATCAGATAGCTTTTTAAATTATTATTCACCTATAATCTTCCTGTCCAAAAAAAAAAAAGTAAAGAAGAACCAATGGCTTGGGGTCCAGTGGTGACAACACATCATTTTTGTAGCTCAAATAGTTTAATATTGATACCTTTAAAGCCATAGATAAATAATATTTCCCCAAGTGTCAGAGGTATGGCATATAAAGATTGATTCAAATGATCTAAACAAGAGATCAATGCAGTTTTTTTATTTAATATGCAAAGTTACATTTAATAGCCTGCTAAAAGAAAATAGATGGGACTTATCATGTAGAGAATACACATTTGAAAGAAGATGGTTTTCTTACTTAACTTGACTTGTTGGTTGGCTTTAATGTTGTCAGCTTTAAATTATGATGAATGTTATGGTCATTATGCTCGAAGGACACATTCCCTTCTCTTCTTGTTTTGTATGTGAGCACACTCAATATTTGTCCACATGTGTGTGGAAATGGGGACCAAAAAAAAAGCAAAATCTCCTTCAAAAACATTCTGAACTGCTTTTAACTCTGTATGTTCGTTCCTGAGCTGACTTATGACCTTATGACCCCCATCAGATCCCAAGAGCCCTCAACCATCTAGTGCACTAGAGCTCTCATAGCCTTTAATTTATGGGCTGTCCTTCATCCTCTCAGTACACCTGTTTTTTCGATCCTGCCTGAGAAAAGTTTCAATTTCTTCATAATTCACAACCTGCTAACTCGGAGGTCACATTCCTCTCTAGGAGAAACCGTGAGAGAGAGTACAGCTATTAAAAAACTCTAGATATATACTATAGAAAAAAGGAGGGAGTAGGGAGTTTTGAGGATTACTGTTCACACTGAAAAAAATCCAACATTTCTATGCCGTTCATGGCTGAACATTCCTTAGAGTTACAGGTTACACCATAACAAGTACGGTTGGGAAACAAGAACTAGTTCTTATAACATTTCTGTAAAAAATGAAAGAAAAAGGAAAAAAAAAAGAATGATTTTCAATTCTTGATCTTCTGCAATCTTTCGCCGACGTGGACGAAACACTGTACTAAAAAAAATACTCTAAAGCCAGTCGCACACCGGACGAGAAGCACCATGCTGCTTTGTGGGTTGGCAAGGCATCGCACAAAGAATGCATCGATGAGTTGCAGGTGGCAGTCCAAATTTGTGAATCTAGACACCACAAAACAGAAATTACGAAGGATTTATTACTCCTTTAAGAATGAACTAAGTGAAATTTATGAGTTTGCAGGTTAGTGTATGAAACCGGTTTATATATTTATCAGCACAACAGAACTGTAACAATGGATCCAAATATCATAATGGAAGTAGAAGTCGTTCTGGTGACACTTTTATTGCCACCGTAGTGACAGGGTCATCAGAAATTTGCACATCGGCAGATGTTAGCTGCAGTAATAATGATGCGACTAGCAATTATGTCACGCTTGACAAGCATACGGATAGGTGCAGCCCCCATTCTATGTCATCGGACTGTACTACATCTAATGTTCAGCCTCCTGAAGATCTCCAAGCCAAGTTATCCTGGCAAAATACCCCAGTCATTTGTTTCAAGAAAAAAAAGTGTTTATTTGTCAGCTCTTGGTTCGTGAATAGAGAGTGGCTGGAATATATAATTTGAAGTGTTCGATGCAGCGTTCTTCCTTGCCGAAAGTTCTGCTGTTGGGGAAATACTGTTGACACCACTTTAAAAGTTACTTGGTACAGCAACTGGAAACATGCAATGAAAATGGGAAAGGGATTCCATAGGCATGTGACATCAAAAGAACACCTCACCTCACAAGCTATGGAGCTGGAGAAGCTCAAGGACAGTGGCAGAGAAATAGCCACACTTGTAAATACTGAAGAAGAACAGGTACTGCGTATCTTCTATTATCGATGTGATTGTGTTCCTTGTAAGCATCCAGTTACCTTTAAAGGGGAAGCCTGAAGCCTTTGATGATGTAGACGGGGGAGGCCGTGGACTGTTTCTTTCTCTTTTTTGATTACACAGTGAGCAAAGATGCTGTATTAGCTGACATCATAAAATATGTCCAACGTAATGCTCAGAACATTATTCAGAATGAACTCATTGGAATTATGAGCAGTTTTGTCAAAGAGGAAATCATCAAATAAATTTGTGATGCATGGTACACTATAAAGTTAGATTGAACTCGAGATCCAACAGGATTGGAAAGCATATCGATAGTCATTTGTTTTTGTCTTGGAAACGTATGAGGTAAATGAACTGCTGCTAACAATAGCTACTGCAGGGGATGCTCAAATGTTGACTGACAGAATACTGGCAGTGCTGACTAAAGCTGGCCTGTCCCCATCTAAGATTTTGAGCCAGGTCTATGATGGCACTTCAATCATGTCTGGAAAGCATGATGGTGTGCAGGTGCAAGGTTTTGCAAGAGCGACTGGACAGAGAAATACCATACGTTCATCGTTTCAATCACCAGCTTCATCTGGTTGTCACTCCTGTATTGTCAGTTGAGCAAGCTGTCAAAGATTTCTTTGACGTCTGTGGCACGTTGTATAAAATCATCAAGAAACCTATTGTATCTCTCAATTAAAAGCGTGAGCGGTTAAAACGCTTAATCAACGATGGATGGGTCATCTTGCTACTGTATCAGCTATTCTGACTACATACAAGGGCATCACCTGTCACGAGCCAGATTCGAATCCAGGTCTCTGCTGAGGGAGAGGTAATGACTATCCACTGAGCTACAGGTTGGGCCCAGAAGGAAGACAAAGAGAGTCAACTTTGCACAAGGGAAAAAACTTACAATACAAATCTTCTGAATCAAATGAAGAAAACTTGAGAAGAAAACTTGAAAAGAAAACATCTAAAACAAAACTCATTAAGTCCAGCAATGGGGAAAAAAACGTAGAACTCACACCTCCTAGTTACAGGGCATGCTAAAGGCACAACACATGGGACTGGTGGTTAGCACATTCAAAAACCAAGGCAACTGAGGTAACTTAAATACATAGTACCAAACAAGACACAGGTGAAGACATTAAAAATGGCGGGAAAACAGGACACAAAAACAGAGAACTAGGGACATCTAGTGGGAAAAATGGGAATTACAGGTAAATACATGACAACCAACCTGTTGATGGTACTCAAATTGGTGACTAGTACCACTGTGTGTGTGTAATCTTCCCACAGATGACCAATTCACTCAGTTATGGGACACCGCAACAGCTACCACCAATAATGACATGACCCCTAAACGTACGAGGTCTGGGTAGCTCAGCAAGTAAAGACACTGACTACCACACCTGGAGTCGCAAGTTCAAATCCAGGACGTGCTAAGTGACTCCTGCCAGGCTTCATAAGCAACCAGTTGGCTTGGTTGCTAGTGTGGGTAGGGTCTAATTGAGTTAACCTCCTCGTGGTCACAATAATGTGGCTCTCGATGGGGCGCTTGATGAGTTGTGCGTGGATGCTGCGGAGAATAGCGTGAGCCTCCACACGCGCTAGGTCTCCGCGGTAACATGCTCAACAAGCCACGTGTTAAGATGCAGGGATTGACTGTCTCAGATGCGGAGGCAACTGAAATTCGTCCTTCACCACCCGGATTGAGGCGAGTCACTATGCCACCATGAGGACCAAGAGTGCAATGGGAATTGGGCATGTAAAATTGGGGAGAAAAGGGAAGGGAAAAAAAAAAACGAAGACGTACAAGAACTGCACACCTGGACATGTATGTGGTCAATGAGACAACTGGATACAGGGATGATGAAAAGACTGAATTAAGGAGAGTGTATTATAGTGCAATCGATGCTATACTTGGAGAGATGGACACACGATTCAGTGAGCACAACAGCAAGCTGGCAAAAGCACTTGTGGCTTTGGATCCGGAGAACTAAACTTTCCAGGATATTGACTCCATTAAACATCTCATGGAATTAACTGCTTCCCCAATTGTTGAGGCAGAATATGTTGTAGCAAAGAATTTTATCATCACTCAGAGGGATGAAAGTGGACAACCCAGAGACTTCTTTCATCGTACGGCAAAACTTTAGAGGCGATGCCCAGTGTGTTGGTTGCACTGAAATGTGCTTTAACTTTCGGTGCCTCTACAGTGATGTGTGAGAATAATTTTTCAACTTTAAAGAACATTTTCTCAGATCACGAAGGCTGATGCTCCACACTCAAAATGCCCAGTTGGTACTGCTGTCCTTTTGAAAAAGATTTAACTGAAAAGTGCAATCGCGAGTGGAGAGATGCGGTCCTCAAGAGATTTAACACCAGCACTCAGCATATTCAGTTGTTCTAGTTGTGATTACTGAAGTTTACTATCTTTTGTTATGTTTTGTTTAAGAATATAATTGTCTTAAACATAACATTTTCTTGAACATCATTGAGCTCGATAAATGGATAAAACGTCATGCACTTAATATATTTAATTTAGTTAAAGATTACTTAATTGGGTTTCATGAAACTTTGTTATGAATTTGAAATACCTAAATCTTAAAAATATGATTTTTTTTAGGTATGCACTTAAGAGGATAATTTGATTAGACACATATTAAACAAAAAAAAATTTAAGTGGATAAAGTGACAAAGCTGTGCCCCCTTTGAAATTCCAAACGCCCCCTCGGGTAATTCATCCTGGCGCCGACCCTGTGTGTGGCACATTATGAAGCACACCATACGGCAACGAAGACCCCGTACAATTATGCAGCTAAAGACCTGTATAATGGATGATTTAGGGAAAATTTAACTTACTAAACTTAACAAACTTGTGTCTTCAGTGCCCAAATGCTTTATAAGTGTTATTAAAAGAAATGATGTTGCACAGTGGCAAACACTCGAATGACCCAAATTTCTTGACAATCAGTATTGCAATCTGATTCAAAATTATTGTACATTTTCAAAGAAACTATGAAATTCACGAAGTAAAACATCATATAATGAGTAGTTGTAGTGCTTTTAATATAACAAAGGGTGAATATAATTCACAAATCACTTTTTTGAATTGGGGTTGTAATTAAAGACACCACAACCCTCCTGGAGCAGAAAGAGTGAGGGGGCAAAGTGTGTGTGTGTGTGTGTGTGTGTGTGTGTGTGTGTGTGAGAGAGAGAGAGAGAGAGAGAGAGAGAGAGAGAGAGAGAGAGAGAGAGAGAGAGTAGTAGACATGAACAGTGACCTCCAAATGGGAGACATTGCATCTGGGTCCTTATTTTAATTAGCAGCTGGGCTATCAGGCCAGCGTCTTTATTATTCTAATGCACACGGTTTATATTGAAGACTGGAAAGACATTCACACATTTTCTCTCACACATACACACCAGCTCAAGCACATAAACATAAAGTACTTCAATGCAATAATCCTAAAATAATATGTAGCTCAATGTCCCTGTTTCGTAATGTTGCATATAATTATAAATGTCAAATGCAAAAGAAAAATCTAAATCAAACCATTAATACAAACATAAAACACCATCTGCAAACCATTTTCCTTCTATAATCAGATGTTTTTCAGAGTGAAACAGTAAGTGAAAATAAATGTAGGGCAGAACATCACTGTATCTATCGTGACTTGACTGGATTGTGAAATTAAGTTGGTTGAATGGGAAGGGTTAAAAAGTGATAGTGATTCATGATGTCAGCCAAAAAGGAAAGTTGTTATTACATTCTGGTAAAAGATTACATAAACAAAAATGTTTTACTTCTAAAAATGTTACTGAGGAATCATGTACAGTAAGACCAATTGTTCATTAATAAAGTAAATAAGGTCAATTTTGATTTCACCTCATATAAAAACTGATTTTAAGTTGTGAACAAATGGGTGTTTGCAAGGAGTGATTATGCTGTATTTATATACATTGGTGGTTTTAATGTCTTCACAATAAAGAACAAATTATATAGGCAAACCTGAGAGAGCCAGTGAAATAGAGATATAGGAAGACTCTGCCTATTTAATGACAATCTGCCTTTGTCCTGTATTATTTTGCCTTGCTCTCCTCAGCAAACATATTCACTGAGTCTTCACAAGCATGTCTGTTTCTTCACTCAGAGAGATAATTCTGTTCTCAGTGAACACTGAAATGATGCTCAGGGACATCGTGCTTTCAAACAATAGCCTCTTAGGAAAATAAAAGCCGCCTAACTCTGACAGGCTTTTCCGACGGAGAGACCAAATATTCACTCTGCTGTCTCTTCAAGACCAGACAGCGCAGGGACAATGTTTGTTTTATTTACCGTCCACTCTGTTCTACCTTTAAAATTTCCACTTTTCTCTTTGTGTTTTGGGTCTTTCCTTATATTAGGGTTGGCATTGTGGACAAAGGTGCTGACCCTTTGTCTTACCACTTATCACTGGTGCTAATTTCAAAGCTATAATTTTCTATATATATATATATCGTGAAAACACAAATAATATTTTCACACTTTTAGAACAATTTCACAAAATCAGTTCCAACATGTTCTCGCAACACAACGTATATGCAGAATGCAGATGTCTTGAGACATGTTTAAAAATTACTAGTCAAGGCATCTGAAAAACATGGTGCTCCTGTGTGAGACCCTGAAAGAACAGCAATATGTGATGCAGCAATCAAAGACAACTGTTTAGTGCACAAAAAAAAAAAAACAGCACAGATGGACTCAGCATTGTGTTCTGCATGAACGACCCCTAGCACAGCTGTCTCTCCTTGGTTAGCAAGTATACTAACTTTTCAAAAACATTTACTAGTAGGAAAATTGTTGGTCGTGGTAGATATGACACCACAACTGATGGACAGTTGTAATTTCTGCAACAATTACTGTGTTTAAATTATCCCATTTTTAAGATGTTATGACCATGAATGTTCTTAAAGAAAAGTATGTCCATAGTTGAAGAAAAACCCATAAACACAGGCCATAATAGTATTTGTTTGTGTTTATCTGGTTAACGATGCGTTTGAGACATGCTGCAGCAGAGACCTGCCCAGCAGCTTAGCTGGGATGACGTTATCACTTTTAAAGGTGAGCTTTGCTCATGAGTGTAATTGCAGCATTGAGCGTTTGTGCCTAAATGGAAGTTTTATGAGCGAGAATCATTAGACACCACTTCCTGGACACTGATAGGTAATGGAAGGATGCTCATTTTATTTTTTAAAAGCTCTGTGTTGTGGTGTAGCCATTAGTAAAAGAGGGCTGTGTTATAAAGTAGAAAACAACACTGTGGTGAATGGAAATGAAAATGGGCCGAGGACAGAACCCTGAGGGACACCACTGATAAATTTAACACTTATCAACTCTTCTACTATAAAATAATCTATTGTTTTAAGTCTATTTGTTTTATTTGATTTAAAGGAATAGTTCACACAAAAATAAAAAAACACATCATAATTTCCTCACCCTCATGTCGTTCCAAACCTGTATGACTTTCAATCTTTGTAGAGCACAAAAGGAGAATTTTTAAAGTTAAAAATTCTCCTTTAATATTAAAACCACCAATGTATATAAAATATTGTCTTTCAATACAATAGTGGTGGATAGTGTCTCACTTTAAAGTGTAAAAAAGGTCACAATGTATTATAAAAATAGTCCTTATGACTTGTGCTTCATTTTAAATGTATTCTGATGGAATACGTTTAGTTTTGGAAAGAAAGAGTCCAAAATGTAAGAATTTTTCATGAAATTCTTGAAGTTCGTTGTGTTTTTTGAAATTGGTATTTTAATTCACCAAAGTGGCCTTCAACTGATCACAAAGTATAGTCAGGACATTATTGATGTAAAAACAGCACCATCACTATTTGAAAAGAGTCATTTTTTATCAAATTTAGACAAACCCTATTTCCAGCATCCATCCTCCCAACACCTTATCCTTGAGTAATCATGCTAAATTGCTAATTTTGTACTAGAAAATCACTTGCCGTTATATCAAATACAGTTGAAAGGTTTTTGGTTTGTTTAATGAAGCTTAATATTGTCTTTGTGTTTGTTTTTGAGTTGCCACAGTATGCAATAGAATGGCATGGCTTAAGGTCAATATTAGGTCAAAAATGGCAAAAAAAGAAACTGCTTTATCTAGAAACACATCAGTCAATCATTGTTTTGAGGAATGAAGGCAATACAATGCTTGAAATTGCCAAAAAACTCAAGATTGCATACAAAGTTGTACACTACAGTCTTCAAAGACAAAGGACAACTGGCTCTAACAAGGACAGAATGAGATGTGGAATGCCAGATGTACAACTAAACAAGAAAAGAGAAATAGACACCTCACATGTCCTCAGCTGAAAGCTTCATTGAATTCTACCTGCTCAACACCAGTATCATGTACAATGGAAGACTAGATGTAAAGAGAAGACACAGGGGTGCAGATCTTATGGGAAGAATTGCAAAGAAAAAGCCACTTTTGAAACCGAAAAACAAAAAGAAAAGGTTAGAGTGGGCAAAGAAACACAGACATTGGACAACAGAAAAGAGTGTTATGGATCTTTTGTGGGATCAGCTAGACTGTAAGGTATGTGAGAAGCACCCGACAAGACAGCCACATCTATGACAAGTGCTACAGGGGTGAAATGTCACCTGAGTATCTGGACAAACTGACAGCTAGAATGCCAAGGATCTGCAAAGCTGTCATTACTGCACATGGAGGATTTTTTGATGAGAAATATTTGAAGTTGTTTAAGAAGTTACGAAAAAAAAAATCAAATTGTAATAGTAATTTTCACATTATTAATGTCTTGACTATATATTGTGATCAGCTGAATACCACTTTAGTGAATACAAGTAACAATTTCTTTCCATAAGAGCAAAATCTGTACATTGTTCCACACTTTGGTCGCCAGTGTATACTACCTGAGCATTGTTTAAAAATTAGCTGATGAATATAAATAAAGAAATAATGTCAACCAAACCGACCCACAATTAATTTAAACCAAACATCTATGCTCTTTGAGTTGAGTTCAGTTTTTTTGAGTTCTGACCCTTTTTAGTTATGACCACGAATGTTCTTAAAGAAAAAGCTGGGACATAAAGTGTGTCCATAGTTAAAGAAACACCCATAAACACAGACCATAATTGTATTTGTTTGTGTTTATCTTGTTAACGATGCATTTGAGACATTTTTCAGTTCAGCAGAGACCTGCCCAGCAGCTTAGCTTGGATGACGTTATCACTTTTAAAGGTGAGCTGTGCCACCTAAGTTAAGTTAAGCTAAGTTAAACCAAACTTAATATGCTCTTTGACAAGTTGAGTTCTTCTGGGTCAATAATTTCAAGGATGTGTGTGAACAGGGGAAATATAACCTTAGCAGAACGAAAACGTCAATGCATTTCACTATAATTTTTAAGTGAACTAAAATAAGACTGTTTGCCCAGTAAGTATAAATTAGCCTTTAGTCTCAGCCTAAGATGACATGCCAACAGTACGTTTGCCTACCATTTGACACATATTGCACACAGATTAACTGACTGCAATGCATCTTCAGGGTGCACAAGATTTTATCAGTCTGCCCGAAACCAAAATAATATTAAAAGGTACCAGGATGATATATTATACTAGAAGTAGTATAGTATAAGTTTTATTCGTCTATTTGCCCTGTTACTTACAACTGAATTTGTTGTGGTATCATCTTTGTTCATAAAAACCTGTCCCTAAATGGCTCATAAAACCAAGCAAACTGTGGCTGTTTGCTTTATAAGTCTTTATGCTGCAGGTCCAAAGTCTGTTTATGCGAGACTAACAGATAGCCATTGTATAAGCAAATGATACTGGTCCAAAGAATTATTGATGCTGAAATTTCTTGCCGCATCTCAAAAGCACCTGTAAATGAATGGCCACCTGACTTTGCTTTTACACATTAGAATTCACGGAGAAAAGAGGTCAAGAAACAGATGGCCGCAAGCGTGAAACCGCATGGGACCTCAATGTTGAAACTCAAACCACATTGAGCCCTACAGACAGTAACCAGCACATGATTTATGAAAGCCTCAAGCAGTTCACATATGTATGCCAGGCAATGACACAGACTGGAGACTATTCAGTCCATACCATTCTCAACAAACAGCAGAACCAATCAGTGTTGTAATAGACATGCTTCTACACATTTTTTTTTACACTGTGTACTAACCAGGTGCGTTGATACAAACAATTTCTCAGTTCACACTGAATGCAAAATTACTGCATGACACGATACAATGTCCTGACGCTTGCTGTGTTTGTGGCTGGATAGGACACAAACTCAGTGTCAGATTCACATGGAACTATTTGGAAGGGGGCCAACATCCAATCAGCAATCATCAAACACACTCTTTTACAGCCAATCAAATTCACCACAGAGAGTCTACTGTCGAAAATCTTTCGAGTTGAGAGTGTTCAGAGGATAAGTATAGGCTTTCTGTTCCTCTGCACTTGCATCTAAACATCACTAATGGAGTCTCAAGTGTGTGTGCTTTTACTAGGGCCCCCACTGAAGATGTGTTTTCACATTCACCACTCAAACTGATCACTAAAATGAGTGTTAGAAACTGCAGACAGTACTATGAGATGTATGTACAGGCAACTGTAGAAAACACCCTGTTTGGTGCAGTACTGATGATTAGTCATCCAATAAGGAAAGAGTTTATTAGATTTAATTTGTAACTTCAAGATGTGATATAAGATGTTGAATATACAGTTTGATGTGACACTGAACAAAAACCAAGATGTCAATCAAAACTGCAAGAACAATAAAAATAGAGATAAGTGCATGTGTTTTTACTGTCCTAGTCAAATTTTCATCCCCAAATTCAAAGGAAAAGATTAAGATACAATTAAGATTATTAGCACTGTTACATTATTTTCCTGACAATTAAATAAATAAGTGTAAAGTATTAATACATCATGGTAGTATTTGTTGTATTGTCTTTTAAAGGAATAGTTCACCCAAAATTTCAAATTCTGTTAATGAGTTCAATACAAGTTAAGCTCAATTGACAGCATTTGTGGCATAATGTTTATAACCAAAAAAATGTATTTTGAATAGTCCCTTCAAAACGTGTATTTTTGAATAGTTTAAATAAATTCAATGAGGCACATATAATGGAAGTGAATGGGGCCAATCCATAAATGTTAAAATACTCAATTAGTATAGCCACAAGACATAAACAATATACATGTTAACATGGTTTTAGTGTGATAAAATCGCCTACTAACCTTTTCTGTGTAAAGTTATACACAATTTTACAACCTTGTTGCCATAACAACATAACACTTAAAACCCTAAAATAAGCATAAATTATGATTTTAACAACTATAAAGCTAAAAAGGTTTTAACATAATTCATGTAAGTGCTTTTATAAAATAATAAGCTTCACATTACTACCTTTAAACCCTTGAAAAATTCACTACCATTGTAAGTGTCTCACTGTAACCTAATTTTATTTGTTGTAATCAAAATTACGCTACAGATGCTGTCAATTGAGCTTAACCAGTGGTGGAGCTAGGGGGTGGCCGGGGATGGCTGTGGCCACCATGGACTGAAGCCTGGCCAACCCATTGTCCACCCCACTCGCAATTGCTGTATTAGTCTTTTTTTTTTTTCATTTATTTGTTATATGGGTTCTTTAGAGGTGAAATCATCTCTTTGCAAATGTACAAACGTAACTTGTGCGCACACCGAGGTCTCCATAACTCTCCGTCCCGGGTGTCATTGCATCCACTCACCAACATATATACGACGATATAAAAATGTTGCCCGAACATTTCTTTGCCACCACAGACTGATTGCTTGCCTCTGCCTGGCCACCCTTTTGAAAAACTCCTGGCTCCGCCCCTGAGCTTAACTTGTATTAAACCTGGAATACTCATTTAATTCATACAGGTTTGGAACAACATGAGAATGAGTAAGAAAGGAAATAATTTTAATTTTTGGGTAAACTATCACTTTAATTTATGATGATTTCTATACAAAAAAAATGGTGGTCTAAACATAGGTATAATTTATGCAAAACAATTTCTTATTTCTCTCTTTTGACAGGTTTTGTGAAATTCACCCATACATGTTTACAGTATGTGAGCAATAAAGTCCAAGTTACAGTACAGAGTGGAGAAACAAAATTGAGGACGAAACCCGGAACAGAGAGATGTAGAGCGAAGGGGGGGGGGGGGGGGGGGGGGGGGGGGGGATTACTTACGAGACCTGTCCCCTTTCCATCTCCACCCACCCTTGTTTCGCCCCGGCTTGTCCCCATCCCAGCAGAGCCCAAGCGCTGTCCAGACCCCCAGGAGAAGGAGGGTGTTGGGTACCACCATCCTTGCCTTTATTCCAGTACGTCTCCAAAGTAAAAAATCCACAGTGAGGAAACACACACACTTTCAATTTCCAAGTCACATCACACACAGCTGTGACACACAAAGACACTAACAGTCCTCTTCCAATCCCTTCAGTGGTGTCTGCACAAACAGCAGACAGTTACTTTTACGCCAGAAGTCGAGAGAAGAAATCCAGGATTCAGCAGTGGAATATTGATTTTACATCCTCTCTTCCACCAGTCACTTTGTAATATTTACAACCACATTTACTGACCTGCCTCTATAGACACAGTTCCAGTTGAAAGCCAAATTGGACAGGCAAAAGAGGCTTGTTCAGTGTTTGATAGGTGCTGAAAAGCATGGCCAGGTGTCAGAGAGATATCAGCACACCACTACTCCTCCAGAAAGCACCTGCAGTCCCTGTTACAGCCCCTCCACCTTCCTCTGCACTTCACAAGCACCAGGGAGAAGCTTGTGTTGATATGAAAACAGGAGATAAATCAAGAGTGGGCTGTTCAATCCTGTAGCCTCGACGACTGAGCGTCGGAGAGGGTATCAGACAGAGAGAGTGAGTGTGCAAGTCAATCCAGGCTAACAAGTGGCAAATTTTCCATTACAGGAATATTCCGGGTTCAGTACAATTTAAGCTCGATCGACAGCATTTGTGGCAGAATGTTGAGTACCATAAAACATTTATCTGACTTGTCCCTCCCATTCTTTTTTAAAAAGAAGAAGCTAAATTCAAGGTTACAGTGAGGCACTTACAATGGAAGTAAATGGGGCCAATTTTTTGAGGGTTTAAAGGCAAAAATATGAAGCTTATTAATTCATTTAAGCACTTACATTAATTTGTGTATTATTTGAGTTGTAAAGTTGTTTAAATTGTGGTATTTGTGGTGGTTTTTGTTTAAGGACCCTTACGTCATCATGGCAACAATGTTGTAAAATTTAATAGAACACAGAAAAGGTTCTAAATAGATTTTTTCACACTAAAATAATATTAATGTGCATATTGTTTAAGTCTTGTGACAATGCTTTTTAAACAGTGAGTATTTTAACATTTACAGGTTAACTTCCATTTTAAGTAGAATCGCTGAAGCAACCACATCATTTTCAGGACTTGATCTAATACCGCTGTCCTTTGCATCGCAAGTCAAATGCTCTATAAGTTGAGCTACTGCATAATTTCATCACCCTTAAACAAGCTTAAAAATGTACTTGAAAACTGTGTAATGCAAACGTTAAGTCATTCACTTGTAAAAGTGTTTAGATTCCATAAAATAACATTGTGTGAGGAACAGGGTGAATGTTTATTAACTGATAATCTGTCGTTTTACTTGTGATTTGTGTGAAAGGAAAAAAAGTAATTGCTGTTGTAGCGCCTCTAGTGTTCACTTCACCAGAAAATGTTTATGATGCATACAACGATCCATGATAGAACAATTTAGCAAAAATACAGGTGTAGTAATGTGATTCAATGCCAAGGAGGTTTTTAGTAGGTTTCCCAAACACTCCCTCCATCTTAAATTGGTCGATAAAGAGATATTCGGTTCATGATGTGCAGTGTTGGGTAAGTTACTCTAGAAAAGTAGTAAATAAACAATATAAATCAAATAAATGATTAATGAACTGGCCAAAGAATTTAACGAGGCTGCATTAAATATGAAAAGATACATTTTAACATTAGACATTAAATTTCGAATTTAAATTCCCTATTGTTTTATATAGAATTGTTCTATAGTCTATACAGTATATAACACAATTACATAAGATGTAACTGTAATTAAATTACTGAAACAATAAGAGTAATCCCTTACTTTGCTTCCTTCAATTAAAAATGTATTTTATTACAGTAACAAATTACTTAGTAATGCATTACACCCAACACTGATGGGAGCACAACACACTACACTACACATTTCAGTTTGCTTAGATCTGCTTGGTAATATGCGAATAAAATCAATTTAGAGGAATTTCAGCTTATCCTTTTGATCAGCTGATGAAATAATACCAGATGGACATCACCTTCAAACACATTTCAGATCCTTTAGATGGTGCTTGACATCGTTCTTTCCCCTTTCTTCATTTATTGATAGATTGAAAATATGTGGAAAGAGTAAATGAGCTTACATTAGCGGCTGATGAAGCCCTGCTTTGATGAAAGTTTAATGATTACTCCTTCCATGTAATTACTTTTATGAGGAAGGCAAGAACCCTGCAGGCTACTTTGTTTCCATAGATGCCATTATATTACCATTTGCAAGTAATAGAGAAACTTGAGAACAGAAGTGCCTACAAGGCAGGTGAAAAGAAAAGTCAAAACACTTTTAAAGGCACCCAATGTACAGCAGATAATATTGTACAGTTCTGTTTAATGTAGCAACAACCTGAGATAGAAATGCTCCAACTTTATATTTTTGGATAAAGTGTCTGCCAAATTCTCGTCCAGGAAGCTAACTGATCGATAGCTGTGTTAAAATCCATGGTGTATATATATATATATATATATATATATATATATATATATATATACAAAATTTAGTTCCGGTCCTTGAATCTGATTGGACGAGAGGTGTTCTAAGAGTGTCTCAGAACAGCAGCAATCAGACGCTTTACTGTTTGCATCACTGCGATTGGCGCTCTAAATGAAAGTATAAGAGCAGCGCAGATGTTCTAATATTAGCTAGATGTGTCTTTTCATTTTCCCCTGTGACATTAAAGATTTTAGCCAGCAGGTTGCAACAAAAGACCATTTGTTTGAGCCAGTTGAGTTTATGATGTTCATTAGAGCCAGTGCTGTTAGTCAGCGAGTGATTTCTTTGAAGCCATCTGCATTGTCTCTTGCTCCCTGATCGCTCGGATTACTACTACACTACAGCTGGAAAAAAGATTTAAAATAACAGCTTCAGTATTAAGGTTAGTAACAGCTGAGAAACACAATAGACGAAGTAATCAAACATACTCATGGTGCTTATCTAACAAAGTTTCCGAGTTGGAAGCAGATGTAAACATTCAATATGGCGGAGGAAAGAAATGAACCGGCTATTGCAAAATGCTAAGGGATAACCTCGCTGTGACAGCAATTCTTTTACATAGAGACAATCAGATGTATTTGACTAAAATTCCATTACTTTCAGCAAGATGACTAACACAGAAGGATGAATCCAGTATTTATTCACCAGTGGGTGCCTGTAAACCCCCATGCATGTCAGAGTTGAGGATATATGTGAGCAAATGAAATAAGTTGTCCACTGAAACAAGGTGATCTGAAGTGAATTAATTCAGAAAATGTCGGGAAACACGGTTCTTTGCCAAGATTCTTGATGTATAAATTATGCCATGAAACTGTTAAGTGTTTTTGGCAGGATATCTTCTACTTTGGATGTAAAATGTGTCTGGTAGAAAAAAGCCTGTAGCAATAAGTGAAACAGTGCTCTGCTTCATTCTTCACCTGACCTTGTCCACAGATATGATTTAGAGATGTTCAATTGGCATCACACAAAAAAGTGTGAATGGAACTGTAGCGTCCACACACCCACCCTTCAATCTCTTTCCTCCTACTGTCTCTCATTTTACAATCAATCATCTGAGCTGTAATATATATATATATATATACATATACACATTTGTCGAAGTCTCATATATATGCAGTGTGTGTGTGTGTGTATATATATATATATATATATATATATATATATATATATATATATATATATATATATATATATATATTAGGGCTGTCAATTGATGAAAATTTGTAATCCAACAATAATTCAATATATAAAGATAATACATATTGATATCAATATAAATTATACATAATGATCTTTATATTATATTTATATTTAAAAATTATATATATATATATATATATATATATATAAAATAAAAAATATTCAGATAATTAAAATGCTTTACATTCTTGTAGCAGAAGAGTTAATCATTGATAAGACAATACAAAAGCGTCTTTAGAATACAATGTATTGTTTACTACCATATTATTGATCATAAGTCAATCATTGGCATACAGTTCACAGCAATCCATTTCACAAGTGAATTTGTCAATCGTTCGAGATTTATTATGAGGGCTTGTTTAAGGACCCGTCAATCTACATCTGCATCAGTCATGCTTGTGTAGTGTCTCGGGTATGTTGTGTCATAAACATAAAGTGTTTAGGTCACTGTGTCAAGTTAAATATAGTTTAATACTCAATCTTTAAACACATCTTGAGATCCCTTAGTTCGCATTTGCGCTCCTTCAAGTGTTTTGAACGCAAGAATGTAACGTATGTTTGCATTGTTCTGCCTACTGAAGTGTTTTCATCACTTTATAAACTGCACGTTGCTCATACAGCTGAAATTTCAATTATTGCCCTCTGGAGTAAACAGGTGGTACTACAGCTTGCATTTCTCAGGAATCTTCGCTATTATGGTCGGGTGGCATTGCAATTAATTGCTTGATTAATTTAATTGGTTAATTCATTATTTTAACGTGTTATTTCTTGTCAAATTAATCGCACTGAATTAACGTGTTAAATCGACAGCCCTAATATATATATATATATATATATATATATATATATATATATATATATATATACAGTGAGGAAAATAATTATTTGAACACCCTGCTATTTTGCAAGTTCTCCCTCTTGGAAATCATGGAGGGGTCTGAAATTGTCATCATAGGTGCATGTCCACTGTGAGAGACATAATCTAAAAAAAAAATCCAGAAATCACAATATATGATTTTTTAACTATTTATTTGTATGATACAGCTGCAAATAAGTATTTGAACACCTGTCTATCAGCTAGAATTCTGACCCTCAAAGACCTGTTAGTCTGCCTTTAAAATGTCCACCTCCACTCCATTTATTATCCTAAATTAGATGCACCTGTTTGAGGTCGTTAGCTGCATAAAGACACCTGTCCACCCCATACAATCAGTAAGAATCCAACTACTAACATGGCCAAGACCAAAGAGCTGTCCAAAGACACTAGAGACAAAATTGTACACCTCCACAAGGCTGGAAAGGGCTATGGGGAAATTGCCAAGCAGCTTGGTGAAAAAAGGTCCACTGTTGGAGCAATCATTAGAACATGGAAGAAGCTAAACATGACTGTCAATCTCCCTCGGACTGGGGCTCCATGCAAGATCTCACCTCGTGGGGTCTCAATGATCCTAAGAAAGGTGAGAAATCAGCCCAGAACTACATGGGAGGAGCTGGTCAATGACCTGAAAAGAGCTGGGACCACCGTTTCCAAGGTTACTGTTGGTAATACACTAAGACGTCATGGTTTGAAATCATGCATGGCACGGAAGGTTCCTCTGCTTACACCAGCACATGTCAAGGCCTGTCTTAAGTTTGCCAATGACCATTTGGATGATCCAGAGGAGTCATGGGAGAAAGTCATGTGGTCAGATGAGACCAAAATAGAACTTTTTGGTCATAATTCCACTAACCGTGTTTGGAGGAAGAAGAATGATGAGTACCATCCCAAGAACACCATCCCTACTGTGAAGCATGGGGGTGGTAGCATCATGCTTTGGGGGTGTTTTTCTGCACATGGGACAGGGTGACTGCACTGTATTAAGGAGAGGATGACCGGGGCCATGTATTGCGAGATTTTGGGGAACAACCTCATTCCCTCAGTTAGAACATTGAAGATGGGTCGAGGCTGGGTCTTCCAACATGACAATGACCCGAAGCACACAGCCAGGATAACCAAGGAGTGGATCTGTAAGAAGCATATCAAGGTTCTGGCGTGGCCTAGCCAGTCTCCAGACCTAAACCCAATAGAGAATCTTTGGAGGGATCTCAAACTCTGTGTTTCTCAGCGACAGCCCAGAAACCTGACTGATCTAGAGAAGATCTGTGTAGAGGAGTGGGCCAAAATCCCTCCTGCAGTGTGTGCAAACCTGGTGAAAAACTACAGGAAACGTTTGACCTCTGTAATTGCAAACAAAGGCTACTGTACCAAATATTAACATTGATTTTCTCAGGTGTTCAAATACTTATTTGCAGCTGTATCATACAAATAAATAGTTAAAAAATCATATATTGTGATTTCTGGATTTTTTTTTTTAGATTATGTCTCTCACAGTGGACATGCACCTATGATGACAATTTCAGACCCCTCCATGATTTCTAAGTGGGAGAATTGCAAAATAGCAGGGTGTTCAAATACTTATTTTCCTCACTGTATATATATTACAGCTCTGATGATGTATGATTTAAGTGTGATGTGTTTGTTACTTCAGTGTATATTTCTGATGAAACCCCTGAGAAATGTAATGAATTAGCCACTCAGTCTCCTGTTACTCATGTCTTAAAGGAATAGTCCCCCCCCCCCCAACATTTATAAAATACATTTATATTTTACTCACCCCAAGCTGTTAGACTTTCTATCTTTCATGAAACAAAAAAAAAATAAATATATGGATGTTAGGCAGAATGTCAGAGCTTCTGTACTCCACATTAAGTAAATGGTGATTTATACATCTAAGTTCCAAAAAGGCCATACGACTTGTGCGCAATATTCCATGCCTTCTGAAATCATATGATAGCTCTGTGTGAAAAAACAAAACAAAACAAAAACATTTTAATACATTTTCCATCTGCTGTAGCTCTCAAATCTAATTTGCGGTGATGCCAAACCAATGGCATTTTTACTGTGGTAACCATAATACCGGGAAAATACCATAGTTATAACAGTAATTGTTACTATGGTAAATCTTTGGTGTTAGTCATCACTGTCATCGAAAGAAGAAACAAAATGACTGACATCCTAAAAGCTTCATTCATTCTAAAAAAGAAAAAATTAAACAAAAAAGAAAAATTAAGAGTTCAATAGAGTAACAAATTTATAATCAAATCAGGGTTCCCACTTTTGTTGACCAATGAATTTCCATGACTTTTCCATGACCCTTCCAGTCATTTGTGCTTAATTTTAAATAATAATAATTATTAATTTATTTTACAATTTGCAAATGTATAATTTAGACCAATTTGTGAACTGTTTTGACCAATTCATTAAAAAAAAAAGAATGATTCACTGGCAAATCGGATATCACTATAGCTTGCAAAGAAATTTTACTCTACGCAAGAAATATTTAGCTCAAGAAACTTTTATATTCACTTCAGAATTTCCCATGATCACTTTTAAGATATATATAATCTAGATGACAAACTGATTGCTGAACAGAAAGAGGTTTGGTAGGAAAGGGTCCCGCCATCACAACTGATATGCTCTGGAGAGCCCACACTCCACTAGCTCTGACCCTCAATCAATCAAGTGTATCCCTCCCCTCAGAACAGGTGAAAAATATCCTGAGAGCCTGAATCAATTAATAGCTTATGCGGACTGAAGGTTAATGCATGCAAGAGCAAGCGAACAGCAGCCATTACTCATGAGCTGAGCTGGGTAATCATGAGGCTTGTTAGCTAGTGTCAAGACCTATACTAAGCCTTTCTTCATAGGGACATTTAGGGACAACGGGACAGGTCACCTTCTTCTGATGCTACACACTGCAACACAACACAACACACAACCTTAACCAATTAAACAAGTGCATTCCTCCCTTAAAAGTCTGAAAATCGAGACTGTGAAACACTGCACATTTGAGACTGATGACTCGCTCTGAATTAAGTGATGACGAAGAAGTGTAAAACTATTCCTCCACTTGTCTGATAAATCCTGCCTTGTCTGCTGTCTTGTAATAGACCCTGAACCCCCTCTTCCCTACCAGAGATCACATTGTGCAGACACAGGCAGATTTATACTGCCCTCGCCGCATGAGCGGCCTGCAGAGCAGATAGTGTTGTTTTGTTAGTATCTCTTCGCATCTCTGTACTGGGTGAGAGTAATTACAGCTGGAGGAGTGTGTCTGCGTCTAGAGGAACATAAACAGATTTACTACTCATTTGTTTGCTCTGTGTATGTGCTTATGTGAGATTTATTTTACTTGACGGTGCTCAGTCATACTCTAAAACTAATGACAGTAATAAAGAAAATTAGTTTCGGAATTTGCTCTGATTCGATACAAAGAAATATAATTTTTCTGTCTTGCCGTTTCTCTGTGCAATACATCAATTTGACCAGCAGAAGGCAGTACTGACAAAGCAGTACCTCGCAGATAGAAAATTAAAGCTTTCACCCCAAAAATGTAAATTCTCTCATCATTTAGTCACCCTCATCCCATCCCAGATGTGAATGACTTTCTTTCTTCTGCTGAACACAAACACATATTTTTAGAAGAATATCTCAGCTCTGTTGGTCCATACAGTGCAAGTGAATTGTGGCCAGAAAATCGCATAAAGGCCACATATAAGTAATCGATAGACTCCAGTAGTTAAATCCATGTCTTCAGAAGTGTCATGGTAGGAGTGGGTGAGAAACAGATCAATATTTATGTCCTATTTCTTATTTTGTTTTAACACAAATCTCCAATTTCAAACTGTGAATATTAAAGTGAAAATGGAGATTTATAGTAAAAAAAGGAAAACAATTTTTTTATCTGTTTCTCACACACATTTATCATATCACTTATAAAGATATACATTAATCCACTGGAGTCTTATGGATTACTTTTATGTTGATTTATGTTATGATTTTATTTTTCACTTCAAAATTTTGGTCACCATTCACTTGCATTATAAGCTGATATATACTTCTAAAAATCTTTGACATCTGGAATGGCATGAGGGTGAGTTAATGATGAGAGAATTATCCTTTTTGGGTGAACTATCCCTTTAAATAAGAGGGAAAAAAGAATATTTTCTTCCATTAAAACTACTAAATAATGGAGTTATGCACAGCAGAAAAGGACACCTAAGTGTGTATCATAATTTTATCACCCTCATCTTGTTACAAACCCATTTCACTTTTTTTCTTCCGTGCAACACATAAAATGTTAGGCAGAATATTAGAGACTGACAGTCTCATTCGTCATTCACTTTCATTGTTTGCATAAATAGACAATAAACTGAATGGTGACTGAGGCTAACATTATGCCAAAAATCTCCTTTTGTTTTCAATGGAAAAAAAGTAAGTCATACAGGTTTAGTATGACACGAGCGTGAGTAAATGATCACAGAATTTTGGCAGAGAGGAAGATTATCAGATAACCAATGACTTAAATTGTGATCTGTTTTCCACACAAAGACTTGGAATAAACCACACAAGTCATATTTACTAGTTTTATGGTACTTTTGTCATATTTCTTGTCCCTTTTGGAGCTTGACAACAGAGGTCACTATATAAAATGTCACTATATGGAAAAAGAGCCTCATCTTGAGGGTGAGTACTTTCTGGCAAAATGTTCATTTTGGGGTTTACTATCCCTTTAAATTACATCCGTTTGACACACATTTGACCAGCAGAAGGCAGTGTTGAGACAGAGGCAGTATAAGATCAGATAAAACTTTTTAAATAAAGAGGAAAAAAACATCTTGAATTCATTAAAAAAGTTCTCCATCATGAAGTTTTCCACCTATGTAGTTTAAGGTTGCTTGAAAGTGCCAATGTCAGAGACAGTTACTGTTTTAAAATAATTGCATTGAAGCTTTGAATGAGGACACCGGTACAAAAAATAAATAATCATCTTATTTTGACAGACTTATATCAATATATTCAGTCACAAAGACAGAATAGGAAATTATGCAATCTCTTTTAACTCTCTGAATCTTTAGATATGGCCGAAAAATACACTTCAGTGAACTTTTCTTCTTTTTTTTTGCCCCAGTAGAGCCTTTCAATTGCAAATAGTTCTTCAAAGACCCCCTTTGAATGATATTACCTTGGGTTCCTCAAAGGCTTATGCTCTCCAAGGCATTTTCAATGTATGTGAGCACTCTGCAGAACTTTTCTGTCAATTATACAGAGTCAATGAAGCTTTTTAAGGTTACTTTGTCTTGTGTACTTTCAAAATTGGCCATGGGATGGCAGGATTTCTTTGGCCAAAGAGTCAAGAAACCAATACCACAACAAAGAACCTGCATCCTGATATTTGTAAATTGTTGGATGTTAATAAATCTTCTGAGATTCTAAGTAGAATTTTACCCAAAATATATTACCAAAAGATAAGAATGAAGACCATGTTCAAAGGATATAAGATCATTATCACAATTATGAACCACCATTTTCTGGACATGCATGGTACCATGGTAATATTTGAACTAAGGTCTATGATATTTTTGTAAAAAATGTTTTTATGATAGCTAAGATACATTTTCCTTAGCGTTCCTTTTAGTATCCTATAAATAGGCAAATTTACATTCATATCATGAATAAAACATATTTTAGTACCATAGTATTATTAGAATGTTTTTTCCTGTTACATTACTGCTCATGACAATTAATCCACGACAAGTTTTGACAGTTTTTGAGAGATTCACTTAAATACCATGGTACATGGTAACAATTTGTACCATGGTATACCAACTGATACCATAACAAATGAGTCAAACGTTGGTGGCCGCCGTTTTTTGGTCCGTTCTGCATAACGCTGCGGCTCATTTTAGCTTATTCCGGCCCATTCAGCCCTTTTCGCGGCCGACCAACCGGCCCGCTGGGTTCTCCCGATGGCCAGTCCGCCCCTGATCGGCCTGGAAGTGCGTCGGCCCACCGGAAAAATGCCCGGTATGCCAGATTACCCATCCAGCCCTGGTCATAGATACTAGGTCATTGTTTCTGGTTAGTCTAAGGCTATGAAGTGATGGTCTGGCAGTCATGTCCTTCTTATGTTATGCTCTGTCTGTTTTATAGTTCCAACGTTAGGGTGCAGTGTCTGTTTAAATAAAAACAACAAATATTAAGGAATGTATACTGCTGTGTCAACGTTACATTTGCCTTGTGCATTCAGGATAAGATTGTTGTCTTTGGTGGTGAGATTAGTTCATTGCTGCTGTCCATTCCAGTGGTTCTGAACTGTGGGAAGAGTGATGTGTGAGGCCTATGAAACTAGTAACTGGTAATATTTATTTTCTTTTTGTTGTATGTCAATATATGAAAATCTTTAATTTGTGTTATATGATATTACTGTCCTAAATTTAAAACAATTTGGTCATGATGTTTGCCACTGCAACAATTGTTTCCATTGACTGGTGGGTTCTAAGGCAACAATTTACATCTATAAAATTTCCACGTCATTACACTCACCCATACGACACATATAGGTTTATTTGTCCAGCATTGTACATTATTTTATTTTTATTTTTATAAAAAATCTTTGATGCTTGCCCAGTCTAAATGCCCACAGCACATGCCTGATAGTTAGAAGTCCACTTCTGAACAAGCATTACACAATAAACAGACAAGAGCTGTTCTTTCATTGACAAACAGGGGGCAGTGCTTCCTCACATTCGCCAGATGGCTGAATCCCTACGGACGCCTCATGCTTTACCTCAACCTTAAACAGGCATTCATTTAGTTTCATTGGGATTAATTACCGTCCTTATTCAAAAAAGCAAAATACGAATGATTGATGCAGTTTGTTTTCAAATTAGCATCCAAAATGGCTCCTTTAGCGCATGCAGCGACTAATTGGGGTAAGTAAACAAGCATACATCCATAATGCAAATACCCCAGGTGAGCTGGAATACATAACACATATGCTGTGTAGTGGCGACCTTGCTTTCATTAATAAGCCCATAAGCCTTTAGTTTCTCCTGGAGGACTAGAGGAATCATCGGAGGGTGGATCAATAGGGGGCTACATTCAAGATGAGATCTTTACACCGCAAGAGAGTATTAGTTCAGATGCAGCAAATTAAATTCTGTGATAAAAAGTTGATCCATGAGTTTCAGTAAGTAACAATATATTCATAGAGCAAAAAATAGTATGGGACTACATTTGATCTATTGGGAATTGATTGGATTGTGTAAAGATTGTGTACCTGGTGGTTGGGGGGAATGGGTTTAAAAATGTGATGGGGTTTTGTAGGCCAAATAAATTGATAAAGGTGGCATTTTAATAAAAGATAAGACAGATAAGAAAGTTTGAAGACAAACTTTTGTTTTTACTACTTCTAATAATCTGCAACAATAGGCTATTAATGCATTAAAAAATAAAATTTTCTTCTTGTGCTCCTATATGCTCTTTTTACAAAGTGAAAACCTATAATGCATTGTTAGTACCAAAGTCTTTCTAGTAAGTCACTGTTGGCCATGGAATGCTCCCAGGATGGCGTTTCCAGTCAGGACAGTGCAGCTCCTATCTTCTTGAATGGGGGAACACCAAAATCTCAAAAACTGTTTACCAAGCTTATGATATATTTCAAATCAGCAATTAAATCAAACAACACTGGTATCATACATTTTGCTTCATTACCTCGGATTATGCTGAAAAATGTAATTTTAACGGCTTGATTTGCTAATGCACATTCTCGAGTTGATTGAGAGGTGATGTTTGTATCTAAATGGTAATTGGCTCTTTTACCTGCAAGGCCGGACTTCCTCTCTACATCCTTTGACCATTGGCCGCAAGCTTCTTCGTTGGACATTCCAATTTCACCCATTCATTTTATTAGAATGGCCCATCTCTGCTAAATTGAGTTTGGTTATACGTACAGTTAAAATAGGTGAAAAAAAACCTTCGGGGGGACCAGAATATATGTATATAGGAACCAGAGTATATGTTACCCCTTTTCCACCGAAATTGTGATTGTTCTCGTGCTAAACCTGGTCTTGGCTGGTTTACTTCCGGTACAATATGGAGCCTGTAGTAAACCGGCCATGCTTTTCCACTGACTTGAAACCCGAATGGAGACGTAACAGGTTACGTGGCTAGGTGGTAGTTGTATGTGACTATCTCACCTGCCAATAAACAAACATGGCGCGTCACAGTGTTTGTGTACAGCTTTTACTTTTTTAGGACATATTTAAACATACAGAGAAATGCAATTACGTTATTACAGTGCTAAACAAGATTGTCAGAATCTACACTCAAGACAACAAGTAACTTAACACCATTATTATGCATTAACTTTTTAATGTGGCTTTAAAGTTCTTTAAACTGTAACATTGGAATCGTTATTAACTTTGGTGAAAAATGTTTATATGTAATGGATATTTTCCATAGCATATAATATTATGTTTACATCTTGATTGAGAATCCCACCGGGATCCCACTGGGATCTTCCTAAGTGAGTAGCAGGTCAAAAATCCAATTACTGAACAAAAGCAAGATTAGGAGAGTGTAAGAAAAGCTAACAAAGTTGGCAAATCTAATAAAATAATAATAACACCTATGTGCATCATTTGCTGCTTTGTGTTCCCGTCGTTATTTTATTCTTTGCAATCTCTCTAGTTTATCTTGGATCTCCACAGAAGACCATTTCTCTAGAAGAGTGCTCATTTTGCCCACATTTCCTGGTTTTTTTATTGTTGTTATAAAGTGATGAAACACTTCTTGCAGCAGATGGAAGCTACTGTTGTTGTTTGTAAACCTTTGGTGATGAAACATTATCCAGTCCTCCATCCCCTGATGTAATCAGTTACCGTGTAGAGACCAGCAAGCTTTTGGACCAGTTTTCCGCCCTGGATGGCCTTTCCTGTGGCGGAAACACGCGGATTCGCATTGAATTCGCACTGGCCCAGGAACCCGCCCCACAACCATGTCGGTGGAAATAGAAATCCCTAATCCACCGACATGGTTCTGGGGCTGTTTCCTGGGCCAGTGCGAATTTTCAGACTGTTCCGTGCATTTCCACCACAAAAAAGAGGCAGTTCAGGGCAGAAAAAATGGGGCACCAGCCCCAAAAGCTTGTTTGTCTTTAAGCAGGAACCAATTACATCAGGGGGCAGAGGACGGTCTCCAGGAAAAGTTTTCAGAATAAGAGATTGGTTAGCAACCATCTGCAGAAACATGTACTTATTCTCTTTATAACAACAATAAAAACCCGACAAAAATGCTGAACATCAAAAGCATCCAGCAGTGGTCCATGGAGGAAACGAGCATTCTACTTGCGATATGGTCTTCTAGAGAGATGTAAGATAAATAAGATCGCTCAAGATAAACTCTGAATCGTCGGTGTCTTTTGCAGCTGATCTTGGAAAGTAATTACATTTGCCAACTCTTCTTTCCTTACACGCTTCTCATCTTATTTTGTGCATTGTTTAGCAGTTAAAGAGGAAGCGGGAGCCAGATTCCATGTTCCACGTGAGTCAGGTTTTTAATTCTCCACAAACAGTAGTCACTTTTAGTCACACACAACAAAGGTTGGCTTTTCAGCATATACAAATAAAGTTTGGCTTTTCAGCATCTGAAAAACATTCAGTAGCAGACACGCAGTCCTATCTCCTCTCTCTGTGGACTGGGCCATCTTTTATCTCTTCAGAACTCACTGTGCACAAAGAAACAGTAATTAGTAACAATTCATCTCAGGTGGATGTGCTTACCACTTTCTCTCTCACCAGATGGGCGCTTGACCATGCCCTCACCTCCGTAATTATAATGTAACAATCTGAAACACCAATATTAAAAACAATTCCACTGTCTCCGTTTATATGCTTAGCTAGTCAAGCCACATTAAAAGATCATACAAAATAATATATCTACATCAAAAATCGTCTTAAGCGTAGATGTCATCTCTGACATTCTTTGAGCAATGTAATAATGTTGGGTTGTATGTTTAAATATGTAAAAGCTATACACAAACAAGGTGTGCTACATTTGTTTGTAAGCAGGTTAGGTAGTCACGTAAATCTAGCACATAGCCACGTGACCCGTTATGTCACTGTACGGTTCTGAAGTCACAGGAAAAGTGGGTAAGCCTGCTCCAGATTTACACAGCTGAGAACCAGCGGCATTTTGGTGGAAAAGGGGTAATAGAGACTTGGAGGTAGGTTCTTCTCATCTGGACCAGTAATTAACCAGCTAGCAACTGTCAAGAACTACATAGCAACAACCAAGCAACGCACTAAAAACACTGAGAACACCTTAGCAACTAAATACTTGAAAAGTTGTTTAATAATGCTTTTACTATAACATCAAATGCCCATTATAAAATCCTCACAAATCCTAAAAAAAAACAGGGTGATTGTATAATTACAAATTTTAAGAATCCACCATGAAATAATTGCACAGGGAGCTCAAAACAGCAGCTATTTTTTGAACCTTTGTCTAGTTTGAAGGATTACAGGGGCATTGAAAGAGAGAGAGAAAGAAAAAAAACACGGATCAACGACTGTCCAGGCGAGACATCTCTACAGCATCCCGAGACGAGTGCTGGCGGCTCCCTCTCAGTGGCAATATGCAAATCCGCTGCTAAATTTCATTTTTCTAATCCCCTTAATCAGAAGCAGGGGAATAGGAGCCAGCTGTGAGGAACCTGTGTTAAGATGTAATTAAGCATCTGATTGAATTTCACCACATACCCAAAGAGGGTCCGTGCCAGGGCCCGAAAGGGGGAGATTCATGATAGCATGAAGTGATTGGGGGATCAGGGGGTGTTTTTACACATCAGTTTGATGGACCCTTAATGGGGCGGGAGGGGGGCAACTAGGGACAATGCAAGTCAAATTTCTGCACATGGGATAAACAGTGAGCTCTTGTGTTATGTGGTTTCTGTTGTCTTAAGAACACTGGTCGCAAGAGGACATGTATATTTGTACTATTTTTTTTATAATATTTTTTTTTTAATGAAAACTGGTTAGAAATGCTTTTAATAATAAATAATACATTGAGGTATAAATGTCTGAGACTACATTTAAAATCTGGGATTTTTCTGTTTTTCTTTTTTTTTTTTCTTTGTCTGATTTTAAAACTGTTTTTTGCTTCAATTTCAAAAGTTTGTAAAGTTGTTTCACCTCAGAGCTGGTTGGTTTTGGTTCATGGATTAAAACTTGTTTATGAAGGGTTTTATTACATCATTATGTTAAAAATCTATGGAACCAAGATTGCTGAAAAAGTGGGCGGGCACCAGTGAAGTCTATAATACGCTGATTTCGGAATTGCATCCTACATACTACTCTTACTATTTCTGACTTAGATAGGTATGGCAGAATTAGTATGTGTAGTATGCAATTCCAAACTCAGCCATATATTTGCATCTTAAAGGTCTTCAACACAACTTAAAGTTATATTTCACTCAAAAATGAAAATTCACAGATCAATATTGAAGACCTTTTTAAGTTCTCCTCCCTGCCAGTAGGAATGAACAAAGAGGAATATTTAGAACTCTTGACTCAATAATCTATACACACACACACACACACACACCAGCTTGTGCTCAAATACTGATGAATTCTGTCCAGATGAAACGAAGCAGCACAGTAGGAGGGGAGGAGAGCAGAGGGATGTTAAACTTGCTCAGGTCGCTTTGGGACAGAGCGGGGTTTGGGGAAGGGGGTAGATCCATTACACTTCTCTTTCATCAGTGCCAACTCGAGCCACGCTTCACCCATGGAACCAGCACGACTCTGCTGTCCGTGACCTTGCAGCGATGGAGTTAACAGGCAACAGATCTGTGCTGCCACCTGCTCGCTGCACTCTTCCGTCTCCTACGCCACTCCTGAGGGTTATCAGCTGAGACCGCCGGCCCCTACTGTCTTTCATGGGCTATAAGAGCCAACACATAGAGTGAAGTGACATTCACACTTGAGCAGACAAGGCGACACATAGCCGCTGGATGGGGGACTCCCTCCCGATCTGTGACAAAAGCGTATTCTTTTCATCTTTACGCACTTGGTTTTGCCTCCTCTTCTCTTTGCCCCTTCTCTCTCTCTCTTGAACTTGGATTCTCGTTTATCCCTCACAAAAGAGAGGAATAAGCTAGAAGCTACTGCCTCTATAGCAGTCAACTTCCTTTTGAATGTAAACCAGTGGTTCTCAACTGGTGGGTCACAAAACAAAAATGGGTCACAGGTCTGTTCTGATGGGGTCATGGACAGCAGGTGAAAAAACAATGTTAACTGCAAATAATACAATGTGACAACTATATAATCATGCATAGTTGGGATAGCAAAATAAATAGGCTTATAAACTTTTACAAGTGAGGAGAAAATGCTTCCCACATCTGAAATATGTTTATTGATGTTATGGCTATGTGTCCATTGAAACTCTATGGTATTTTGTAGGGCTGCCCTCGACCAAAGACTTTCCTAGTCGAATAGTAGTCATTCGTTTAAGCCATTAGTCGACTTATTGTCACACGTTTATGATATTAACTTAATTACTTAAATATATATATTTTGGGGGGCCTCATCAATGATTTGTGTTCCAGCGCTGAGAAAGAATGTTTTAAGTAATATTGTGTGAGGAGGAGGAGGGCGGGGCCGAGCATGTGTAGTCACGGCCTGCCCTCGCCATACTCCTCGTCACACATTGCTAACACTGTTCTACATTACAGAGAAATACTAAACCGTAATAATGAGCCTTTAAAATCTAAATTTTACAAGCGCACGCACGAAGCGAGCCGCAGCGACTCTGGCAAAAGCGGTAATGATTCTGAATGTGATGGAAACACCAGTAATGGAGAGATTTTGTTAATTTATAGAGAGAAATGGACATTAGGGTTGTGACGACAGACAATGATCTCGGGGATCAACGATGGTCAGAGGGATCGCCAATAGCTGATGACTTTGACGATGTCAAGACGATATTTGGCTCGTTTTCCCATTAACGTATTCAATTTATATTATTATTAGGCTATTATTATTATCAAATTAATATTACAAATAATTTGCCCGTAGACACACAGAAACGCGCTTGAAGAAACACTTTATTATATTATTAAGAACAGACGACAGAAAAGCTGTCTATGCGCATGTATGACACGTTGTTTATACGGGGGCATGCAGTCTCGTGGAACACGGGCATGTAAAAGGTTCTCACTCTTTCTTTGTTTCTGTCTTCCGAATTGTATTTGGCAAGAACAATATCATATATGGGTGCTGCAAATGACCTCAAACATCTCAGCTCAGGAGGTCCTTTGAGTTCAGTTCACTTTATTTCCACAGAGCAGTTCTTTGTGACCACAACTCTGCAGCGTATATATCTGTGATTAAAACATAAAATAATAAAAAAAACACATTCACCTCAAACCATGATTTATATTTCAGTGATTATTATCATCATTCTAATTATTATTTATACATTTATAATTGTTTTTATGTCTTTTGTGTATATAATTTTCTTCCATCATGTTTAGACGGATATTTGCATGACGGTATATAGATATATCTATATATCGTTGCCAAAGAGCTGTTGCCCTTCACAACTGTTGTAAAACTATCTTTCAAAAAGTTGAACACACATTTTAATTGCACTTACATTTTTTTCCAGTTCATTTGAATTTTTTGTTAAAATAAATAAATAAATAATGTTCAAAGTATGAAATCAAGGTGTCTTGCTTTATTGTGCAGGCTTAACCCTAATCCTGTTTAATGAAAATTACCCCATAGTACCACCTAGCGTCTAACCTGCGATAATACTGGTGTTTATTGGTTTCCTGTGGAGTTTTTTTTTTTCTGCTACCAACCGACCAATCAAAACTTGGTCGACCAAGACTCTTCTCATCGACAAACATTTGGATGATTATTAGGGGGCAGCCCTAGTATTTTGCAGCAAAGCCATCTAATTTAGCTAGAAGTTATACATGATGGTAAAAGATTATGAATGCAGATAAGGCTAGTAAGCAATTGTATCAAACTAAAATTGTACTATCACGTATAACATTTATGTCTTGTGGATATACTTTTGAAACAATGTGTATTTTAGCATTTATGGACTGGCAGCCTGATAAATTAGATTAATTTGTATTGCACTTGAATAAACCTTCAAGAAAACTAATAGGGCCAATTTTTATTTCAAGTTAACTTTAAAGGCCCAATACAGACATACAAGACCATTAATATGGACCCACTGCAAGCTGTAATATGAATAAGCCCAGATAAAGCCAGCACTCTATATTCTAATGAAAACACACTGGCAGCAGAAGGGCTTTAGGTGTGTCCAATGTTTTACCAGATGTGAAAGTGGCATTGATTTTTCTCAATTGCGTTTGTTATGTCTTCGCCTATTAGATATAGATTCTCTACAACGGCCATCTTGACACTTCTTAAAGTGACATTCTTTCGATAAAGCTCTCACAGAGATTTTCAATAACACCCCACATCAAAAACAGCCACAGTGAGACTCAATAATATTACTCAATGGGCTCAGAGGCCTCAAGGCACGAATGGTACTCCAGTCAAACAAAGACAAGACAAATGGTCATGACTCTTAAACATGACTGTCCTAGACTCTAGAAATGTAAGGACAATAAACATGCACATTGTTTGAGGTGAAATGGTATGCAGTTCAAAGAACAGTTGTCTTTAGAAGGACATTTTTTGCTTAGACCTTTAAGACTTATTGGAATTCTCCCAGTTCTGTTTCATTGAAGACTCAACTTTATTTCTCCTAGGTAATTTTAGAAGAAGAATCTGAGACAAAGAGACACAATTGAGACAATTGTTGACATACAGTTAGAGTATACAGCTATAAAATAAAAGTGGGTAGCATAGCTTAGATAACTCTTTGAAGTATGTTTGAGTTCATATTGAAATATCTTATTTTGATTAAAGACTTTGGTATTTTATCAAATCTGTGCACAGTCTGAGACATTATTGAGCTATCTTCGAAAACTCTTGAAGAAACATTTGAGGTTACTGGGGTCTTTTCCTCAGATAATAACAATCTGAGAAGACGTAGACATGAAGATGTTACTTTTTCTATCCCAGCTTAATATGCAGAGACAACTATTAGTAAGTCATTCATTGGTTAATTTTCTCAAAAACTTTAAACTGTTTTCTGTTGTGCAATGAAAATTGTTTGTTTTGAACGACCCGCTTAGAACCACCCCAACAATTGTATTCAACAAATGTTGTGTGTTGGGAGGGAGGGTGGGGCTATCTCTTTGTTTCTCCAATGGCAGACTGGGGGCATATATAGAAAGCTGTTTTGAAAACATTTTTGCAATTCCGTGTGGTTGTGCTAGTGCAGCAGAAATTACATAATTCAGCTTTAAACAAAAGACTAAATTCCATTTCCATGCATTATCATTGCTGTCATGTGGAAACAACTGAGATATTTAAGATAACTCATTTGCATTTTTTTTCTGTGGGGAAAAACTAATACAAAAGGTGAGTTTTGTATTAACAATTATTCCCTGCTTTATTTCCTTCCATTAATTTCTGATTTGCAAGAACCAATCTAAGCAATTTAGCTCACACAAAATGTAGGGGATCACAAAACCCCCAAATTTCCAGTCAGAAGTCACAAGTCTTCTCTAAAGAACAAAATATTTGCAAGACGATCTCGTCAAAAATTTCCCTCCAATAAATTTAACTCGGGAATTTCATCAAGCAGGGCAGCTTATTCCACAAACGTGAGGGGTGATTCCAAATAGCTTTTATAGCCATTGTATTATCTAAGCCAGGAAATGTCATTGGAGACGCCAAATCTCCATTTGCTGGCATATTCTTTTAAGGTCAAAGCTTTTAAAATGGATTCTTTGACATCAACTGCTGAGCTACTGCCTTAGATATGACAGTAATTGAGAAAAAACGACACACACGAGTTGCTTGAGTAACCATTTTAATACTCTGATTGGATATTGGAATTGTCACTGCATTCCTGTTGCGAGACGAATAAACTGCTCTTGAAAATACATTGGATATGCTCTTTAAGGACATTTCCACTGGAATAGCTCCCTGCCCAAAATACTTTTGCTGCAAAAAGCTGCTACAGAAGGACAATGTGTTTTTTTTAGGAGAATTATGGCGGTACTTTTGCCATTTTTGGTGCCTTTGCATTATATTTTTGTGACTGTAGAGCAATACCAAGAACATAGCTACATGTGTAGCTGCAGGAAAACACAATAATCTGCAATTAAGGGTCTCAATGAATCTGGAGTAATGCAAGGATTAACGCATGTATATGTGGCCTAGGAGGAGTCATATTTCTAAGCATATGCTTGCATGAATCACACCCTCTGATGGCATGTCAGCAAACAGGGGCTTCTCCTAAGAAGCCTCAAATTACACGCAGCAATTCATGATAGTTTAACCTGTAGCAAAGAAAGAGTTGATGTGCGGTGTAAATAAGGCATTTGGAACACAAACTGTTGCTTTGCTGGATTTTTAGAATTCTTTTGCAAGAACATTTGGATAAAATTAAAGATTTTGTCCAATGAAATCTAATCCAATGAAAGTTTGAATTTTGATTGGTTTTGGTAGTAAAAACCACTGGGCATGTTAGCTTCGGCAGTGTGCCCCTGCTGGTAGATGTCATAACTACACCATTTTGTGGCCCCAAAGCATTTTTCTCTATTGAGGGTAATTGTATTTTCAAGCAACATATAAATTGTAAATAATTCATTATATTACAATATCTATATATAGGGTTGGGAGGGTTATTTTTTAAATGTATTCCACAACAGATTACAGAATACATGCTTTACAGATTACTCAAGGTTAATAACATGTATAATAATAACAGCACTGTGCGTTATCACATGACATTTATGGCTCAGGTGACTGGCTAAAAAAAAACCTATGCCTACAACTATGCATCCATTAGCAAAGATACAGTAGCAGCATGCAGGTCGTATACATCCAGGAGTGCATGTGCTAGTCAAGCAACTGCTATTGAGATGAATGTGAATGTAACGGTTTGCTCTCTCCAGGTATTATAAAACTCTTTGTTTCAGACAATACGGGAACAACAAAGTAATAATCAACATATCATGTTGAAGGTTTTCTCCAATATCCCTTTCTCTGAGCTTTATTGACCGCTTCTGGCTCATAAACATTATACATTCTATTACATGAGAAGGCACTGGGGATGGTGAAACACAAACATTGGCATGATTTCTTGGGGGAGACAATGTGGCTAGACAGGTATATTAAACGCTGAAAAGCTGAACTCATTAAGCTGGGTCTCGTGGCATATTAGAGGTGAGGAAGACGACAGAGAATTCATCTTCATGCTTGTAAATTGGTCACACTCATTCCTGATGACCTAATGACACTTTTATCATAACTCTTTATTACCGTTCATGAACCCAAACTCGAAATTATGAAATGTGACCGTTTCATACACTGAGCATCGTTGTGTTTATCTGGCTGTTTGTTCAAGCGTGAATCCAATTCCTTTCGGCATCCTTTCTTAATGAATTGCTCAGTTATGGTTTGAGTAATCGTCCAGAGGACAAGACACACAGGAAGGTGTCCAAGAATAGTCTAATTTTTAGGCTTAATTTTCTGTCATTGTCTCAAAAACGCTTTCCTTTTACTAATGAGACCATGGTACACATTGACGGGGCCATAGTGGTCCAAAACAATTGGATATTTCTTTAACTACAGGCACTTAACACACACACAAAAAAAAAACAGATTTCAACTTATTCTTATTCTTCTTCTTCTAAGGTCACATTTAAACAATCTTGGAAAGTTTATTTTTTACAACTTTACTTTTCTCTCAAATGCCTTTTATGAATAGATTTTATTGCTTTATCTTTATCCCAGACCCAGACTTTTAATATTAAAATATGCAATCATATATTTTTTTTTTCATAATCACAATTCATAATCTAAAAGAGTGAAATAAACATTGGACATTGTAATACAACAATTATATAAAATATAAATAAATAATTTTCACAATAAATAATGCGATTATATCAGTAATGACTGTCCTGCAGTTGTGGGTCATTTTAACCACATCCAACAATTTTGCCACAAATTAAGTTTTCCAAAAGTTGGAGTACATGTTTTCCAAGGGGACAAAACTGTCACTGAAGACCATGCTTGAGATAAAATATGAGATTTGTATTCTGACTATTTATTTTTACTCCAAATCAAGCAGTAATTTTGTCAAATTATGCAAAAAACTTGAACATATTATTTAGTTGTGTGTATTTAGGATACATGAAATGCTATCTAAGAAAGTAGCCTTAGTTAGACAAACGAATTTGTCTTTTTATAAAAACAAAAAAAATGTGTTTTAATATAATTTCCACCAAAAAACGAACTGTGACTTGAGGTGTTGTTGAAATGACATTTGTTGATGACAGTTCAGGGGATAAAATTACAGAATATGCATGACCATCCACTGCTGGACGTTGTTATAGAACAAATAAATAAACAGGTGAGTTTGAAAAGTGTGTTTTAATCTATTATAACTTCACCTAAAAGTCCCCATAGTTGAAGAAACACCATATTTTTGGGGTTACAGTTTAGCCGAAGCATGATCATTGCTGGGCTCCTGTCACTAATTTGAATGTTGTTCTTCACAGCTTCCTGAAAGGAATATATTTTTGCCTCATAAAGAAAGACAGAAAAGATTGATGAAGTTAGACATCCATATTTATAGCTGATATTGTCCTTCACGTTCACCGAATACAGAATGGCAGCCTTGATTCTTTTGTGTTTCTGAATTTATTAAAACAAGGTCACAAACAACACTCTTTATGATAATATCTTCAAGACGCACCCTGATTTTAGACACCTCATGAATGTTAGAATGTTTGAAGCCATTCTTGTGGTCTTCAATCACAATTTTAGGAATGTCCACTATCCTTGCATTGGGTTTGTAACTTTGCATTTGTTTCTAGCAGTGTCAAAATGTCTGGAAAACATACAAAAATAAAAAATTGGTTGGTGTTGCGAACTGGTTTGCAAGTCATCAAGCCCAATAAGAAAGCATCCCTGTCCTTGGGCAGAGGGTCTGTGTTCAGAAACAAAAGCCTCTGCAGTGCAGGGGAGGGGAAAAAAACACAACGGTAAATACAGAACAGCTGTCTCTGCTGGACTCATCTAGACAGATGTCCAACATCGGACGTGCTGCCCCCTGTTTGCATGGTCAGTGCTGAGTTTACTGAACAAACTCTGGCCAGAGGGACAGATGGGGGGAGGGGGGTCTGTCCGTTATTTGCCATCCTTCCAGATGGGGGGAGAAAGAAAGAAAGAAAGAAAGAAAGAAAGAAAGAAAGAAAGAAAGAAAGAAAGAGCAGGGGAAAATGACAATTGGACCACGGGTGATCAAAAACACTGAGTAAGCATGTAGGCAAGGCTGCAGAGGATGGGGATTTATCACGCCATATGATTTTTATAGCCATGCATGAACTGTGTGCAAGACTTGCACCCTTCATGCTCTATGTACCATGTATGGGCTTTCTGTTAAGACCCATTGTTGTAGAGTCTCTAAAATTGGATTCTCATTAAAAATTCTGTATTAACGAAAACAAAATATAGTCACAGAGTTTTATGATTACGAGGTTTTATATACGGTCTGTTTTTCTAACAAAACAATAGAGTTGTGGATAATGCCTTAAATGAACCAGAAAAGCACCTCATTGCTTGTTTTATTAAAGCAGTGGACATAATATATAATGATAAACTCATTGCTGCCATGTTGGACGCAGGCAAAAGAACACAATCTTTTAGCTTTATTAGTGGAGGTTGCAAAGGCAACTGTCACTATTACTATTGCTCATATTTAGAGTTAGGGGTTTATCATCAACCTACCACCTATCAATGCCCTAACAACCACCCAGAACGCCATAGCAACTACATAGAAAAACCCTGGCATTGTAGCAGTAACTTTTTTAATGTACCATTCACATCTTAAAGGAATAGTTCACCCAAACATTTTAATTGCGTCATTAATTATTCACCCAAACCCGGCTTTAGTTTATACATTTTATACATTTATTTATGCAATCTTCTCACAATCTTCCTAACAGCATAGGTTCATAGTTACCAGGGCTGTCAAGCTCCAAAAAATACATCATAAAACAGGGACTCGTGATCGACCAGTGTGAGCTTATTAAAGACTGATGCTAAAAATTTAATAAACTTTTCTATATTCTATGTTGCCTTAAGAAAATTAAGCATCTGCCCATCTCTGAAATGTTTCACTGACCATGTTTACATGCACTTAAGAAAACAGTTTATTCCAGTGTTTTTGCACAAAGCGGTGTTCTGAAACATCATGTAAAAGAGAACATAGGGCTGGGCAATAAAACGATGTCAAAATCCATGATATCGATGATAAGCTTTTGAGTAATTTTCTATATTCATCCTGTGTTTTATGTCGACAATCAGGTGTGTGTCGCTAAAAATGCGAGCAGTTCTGCTTTATCAGACTGTATGAAGTTGTTAAAGGTAGCTGCCTTGCTATAACAATTAGGCTACGCCAATCACCGCGGTCTGAGTCCAGACCCTGGATTGATTCCATCAGCAAGACATCATGATGGCGGTTGTGCCCTCATTTCTTGTAAGCAGCACGACAAAACAACAGTGCCTTGTACACCAGATCTGATCTTTCTGAGCTATATTCTTCCTATCACCAAACACGCTTCATTGATGCCCCCGCGTTGCCTCTTTTCCCTGCATGTGAGTAGACATGTGGCACCACATAAGTTAACGTGGTTCCAGAGCAACTTTAGACCATACATTTTTTTCTTTTTCAATTTAGCTTTATTAATCAGCATGTTACGAACCTTTAATAGTAAACAAATAGATTTCTGTTCTAATTTGTGAAATTATTCCGATGTCATCATGAATGTCAAGAAAAGACAATAAAATGACTAGTTTGTAGACTCGTCTTTCTCACTTTAATGAAAATATAAAAACACCTATACATTCTCATTCCTCAGTCACAAGGGCTTCTATGCTACCAATCTTGGGTATCTGAATGTAACGAAATATACAAATAATTTGAATGCTTCAAAACGAACAGATAATCTTTTAACAGTCATATCCAACTGCACTTGCTTGATAAACTCTATAAAATATTTCAATATTTTGGTAGAAGATCCCTCAAGATACCACTACTTTGGCTGACTCTGGGCCCCCAATGAAGTTTTGTATAGATTATTTTGACTGTTTCGAATTTTTTCTTCTGTTTTCTCGAACTATATGAAAAAGAATATTGCGATAATATTTTTGGCAATATTGCCCAGCCCTACGAGAACACAGATGTCCTTATGCCATTTAAGAGATTAAGGGACAGTGTTTTAACACATCTGGGATTCTCCTAGAGAACACAGTTTAATGTGGCCATGTATCAAATCAAATCAAATAAAGTTCCTTTATTTTCACTCAACCATATATACAAGTGCAACAGTGGGTGAAAGTCTTGGGTGCAGTTCCATGCAACATAGCATTATGACAATTACAATAAACATCTGATTTACACATAACACAGTTTACAGATCCATGTAAAGGCATAAGCAGCATTCTTACAGGTTTTTGAGGAGTGTGTGTGAACAGAACGGATAACAAACATCATAGAATGGAGCTCAACAATAAAACAACACAAAACATACACACCAACGTAAAATATCATCTGTTTTTTACGTCAGCGTATATTCACTCATGCTCTGGGAGAATCCCGGAGTTTTACGTAAGAGGGAAACTCCACTATTCCAGTGCAATTCTGCTGCAGGTTGCGATAGAATGTTAAGGAAACAAACACAGCAACAACTCTGGAATATCTGGAAATAAAGTGAAGCAACGAGTAATAAAATAGCGAAGTCTTCCTCGGATACCATTTTTGTCATTTACACAAGCATCGCAGAGAAATTACGGTGCTGTGGAGAAAGCGGCTTACTGTCCGTTAACTGCATGTATACAGGAGTAAAACGTATGCTGCTTATACAGTGCATGTAAATGGGAAAGCTGCTTTGTCACAATAACCCAATTTCTAGCAATAAGCCGCTTTCTGGTGTCCATGTAAACATAGTCAATGAGATCTGAAATCTACTGGAAATTGTTAAATGTCTCTCTCTGGATGAAAATGCTTTCCCTCTGTGTGCTCCCCATAAGCATAAAGATAGGAAACCAAAGTCTAGCGATTGGCTTCTTTTTGTTCCACTCTTTCATCCACACACACTTACTCAATTCAAAACTCACAGGCACTCGTGGGCTCTAGGGCTTACTGTATGAAAGAACTCTTCCTCTTGCTCACCAGGTTGTGAGGTCAGTTCATCCAAGTCACCCGCCTCTCTGTCTTTCTTATGCTGTAATGGGGCAGCAAGGGAATGAGAGCGGCTCTGGCCAGTATACAGCACCTGTCTCCCCTGACTAGTTTAATTGGATACCTATAACACTGGTCCAAGCTTGTGCTTAACTGAATAGTCAGGGCCAGTCTATCAGTTTAAAGCTGACTAACTGACTTCATTTTACATTCTCTCGCTCCACCTATAAAAACTGAAGTGATCATTATTTCCAAACTAAAGGTCTTGTCAGATGTCTCTTGGCACCTTCTCCATACTGAGAGCTCTCTTACCAAGGACATTGCTTAAATATTTACAGTATAACCTGGAAATATCAGGGAATTTTAAAGAGAAAAAACAAAAATCAAAAGTAACCGTCAGTATCTGGTGTGGCCACCAGCTGCACACGCTTATTCCTTCGATGATAAACGTGATTCCGACCATCATCCCTGGTGAGACAAATCCGTGACTCGTCAGTGAAGAGCACTTTTTGCCAGTCCTGTCTGGTCCAGCGAAGATGGGTTTGTGCCCACAGGCGACGTTGTTGCCGGTGATGTCTGGTAAGGACCTGCCTTACAACAGGCCTACACGCCCTCAATCCAGCATCTCTCAGCCTATTGTGGACATTCTGAGCACTGATGTAGGGATTGTGCATTTCTGGTGTAACTCGGGCTGTTGTTGTTGCAATCCTGTACCTGTTCAGATAACTAAAGCACGTTCACGAAGATGAGCAGGGACCCTGGGCATCTTACTATTGGTGTTTTTCAGAGTCAGTAGAAAGGTCTCTTTAGTGTCCTAAGTTTTATAACTGTGACCTTAATTGCCTACCATCTGTAAGCTGTCTTAACGACCATTCCACAGGTGCATGTCCATTAATGTTTTATGGTTCATTGAACAAGCATGGAAAACATTGTTTAAATCCTTTAAAATAAAGTCTGTAAAGTTATTTGGATTTTTTTTAAAAATTATCTTTAAAATACAGTGTCCTGAAAAAGGGACGTTTCTTTTTTGCTGATTTTACATGTATGAAATATGTAGGTTGTGATAGTTGATTCTACTTGTTGCAAAAAACATAGTTGCTGGCAACTGTTATTTAATTTCCATTTCCAATTATTTAATTTCCAATATTCAGGTAGCTATGACACTTCTCACTAGCCAATGCAATGAGTGTCAACAGTGAGGAAATCTATAGTCAGCAGACAGCTAGCGAGAAAGTCTAATTATTGTTAGCTAGTTTGCTAGCTAGCAAGCTAAAATTAAATATCATTCAGATTTGCCTTCAGTTAACATGAAGGGATAAAAGAGTACTGGCAAAGGGAAAATAGTGTCAGCACTAGCACTGGACATTAGCACTAGCTAGTCAGTCTTGTGAGATAATCTTTTGTTAGCAACTGTTTGTGTGTTTACTAGTTAGTGAAATGTGTAAAGCATTACTCCTTTCTAGATAGCAAGAAAAGTACCCAATGTTTTACACATGATTTATATGAATAATTATATTTTTCTTTTTTAAATTTTAGGATTTTTTTCTTTTCTTTTCTTTCAATTTTTTTCGAGTCAGTAGAAAGGTCTATTCAGTGTCCTAAGTTTTTATAACCTTAATTGCCTACTGTCTGTAAGCTGTATAGGGTTCGCCACAAGCAAGCTGCAGTGTAACCTGGACAGAAATAAGTATTATTTTGATACATTTAAACTGAGATATTTTGTATTTTTATTTTAAATACATTTTCATGTATTTGTCCCCATCACTGGCCTTAGTCACCATTAATTTTCATTGTATGGAAGAAAAAAAAAAGATGCATTAAAAGTGAATGGGGACCAGGGCTGGACTGAGAAAAGAGATCAGCCTGGGATTTTACATAGCAACTGGCCCAAAAGTTGTTGGTCAGGGGCCTTTTCTTTTCTTTTTTTCACTGGCCTTTTCTGCATTTCGCTGCACTGTTTCGCGGACGACCCACCGGCCCACTCGGTTCTCCCTATGGCCAGTCCGCCCCTGATCGGCCACAAAGTGCATCGGTCCACCGGGAAAATGGCCCGTATGCCAGATTACCAGACTGTAGCTAACATTCTGCCCAACTTCAAATTTTGTGTTCTACAAAATAAAAAAAGTCAAATTTTTGACAGAACTTACATTTTTGGGTGAACTATCCCTTTTAATGATTTATATAAAAAACATATAATCCAGTAATTATGAATGACTTTAAAAGTCAGTTGTCAAAATATGTGGACCAAAATGGCGTGTTTGTTTGAAATGCCTGTGAGGAACAGTGGTAATAAAATGACCCATAATTCACTCGCTGAATCGACAGGTCAATCGTTTCAAATAAATCTAAGGCAACACTGCTCAATTTGTGCTGAGACAAGATGCTGCATGGAGAGACATGCTAATGCGTGTTAATACACTAAAAGCATAGTCTGTGGACTGCTGATGGTAAATCATCATGCATGTCAGCTTTTGGACCAAGGTGTCAGTGAACTGAAACCAGATGAAATTAGCTGTCAAGTCTGATTATACAAGGTACCTGTAGTGTAAGACAAGATATGAGGCGAAATACTAAATTATGAAAACTGATTAATTTGAAAAAGTAATTTCAGTTACCACCAAGTCAGTACTTTACATCAACATGAAGTCAAAATTGTATGTTCTTGGTCTTATTGTGCACAATTCATTCACATTATTCCAAAAACTAAAATGTATATGCATAAATGTGTTTAAATGGTCACCTTAATTATTTAAATGGGACATTACTCTTCAGTCATAATCACAAACAATGGTTATTGCAACCTGAAATATGTTTCAACACCTAGTATATGGTTATTTATTACTGAAACAGACCTCCAAGAATGTTTCAATGACAAATTTGCCATCTGCAGAAACATCTTCATATGTATTGAAAATCTCAGTACAGGTGATTCATTACACGTTACCGGTGCTACAGCTAGACTATTGATCGCTCTCCACCATCAATTTCACTACTTATTCTAGCCCTCGACACAGGGATTATTCTTTTGGGCTCAAACCCAAAAGTGGTCCACTAACTGATGGGAAATCAATATGGAAGAGCCGAATTCTCAGAGGCTTTGAGGGATGAGAGGAGAACCATGCGGTGATGTCAGAGATTGCTCGAGAAATAAATGAAGATGTGATAAGAGAGTGATGGAGTGAGGACTGTGAAAGAGTTTTGAGTATCTATTCACACATCAGTGTGTAACTTAAGGTGTGAACAAGAGAATTACCCATAAGAGAGAAAAATTACAAATTAGATATATTTACCCTGCCGAAAATCCAGCTTAAACTGGTATTGTAGCTGTGATTTGAAACCTGGTAACTTGTTTCTAGCTGGTCCAAGCGGGTAGACCTACTACCAGTTGGTCATACCAGCTTAAGGTGACCAAGATGTTTTTTAGAACATGGTAGCTGGTCGACCAGCTAATTACAAGCTTAAACCAGCTAATAACAAGGATGGACCAGCAAATGAACAATTTAGACAAGCTAATAACCAGGCTGAAACAGTTAATGATCAGTTTGAACCAGCTAATAACCAGATTGGACAAGCTATTGATCAGTTTGAACCAGCTAATAACCAGACTGGACCAACTAATGATCATTTCGAACCAGCTAATAGCCAGATTGAATCAGTTTGAACCAGCTAACGAGCAGCTTGAAATGACCAGCTAATGATCAGTTTGAACCAGCTAATAACCAGATTTTAACAGGAATTGGCAAGCTTATGATCAGTTTGAACCAGCTAACAACCAGGTTGGACCAGCTATTGGCCAACTTAGACCAGTTTGGACCAGTAAATGATCCGTTTTAACCAGCTTGACCAGTTTGGATCAGGCTGGACCTACTAATGACCAGGCTGGATAAGTTAATAATGATACAGGACCACATAATGATCTGTTTGAACCAGCTAATCACTATTTTGAACTAGTTAATTACCAGTTTGGACCAGCTAATAACCAGACTGGACCAGCTATTGACCAGTTTGGACCAACTAATGACCAGTTTGGCCCAGTTATTAACCAGACTGGACCAGCTATTGGCCAGTTAGGACCAGTAAATGACCAGTCTGAACCAGCTAATGACCAGTTTGGACTAGATAACAACCAGGCAGGACCAGTCTGGATAAGCTAATTCCCAGACTGGACCAGATAATGATCAGTTTGAAACAGCTAATGACTAGTTTGGACAAGCAAATGACCAGTTTGGACCAGCTAATAACCAGATTGGGCCAGCTATTGACCAGTTTGGACCGGCTAATAACAGTTTGGACCAACTAATGACCAGTTTAGTTCAGGCAATAACCAGATTGCACCAGCTATTGGCCAGCTTAGCCCAGTTTGGACCAGCTAATGACCAGTTTGGTCCAGTAAATGACCAGTTTGGTCCAGCTAATGACCAGATTGGACCAGAAAATAACCTGTCGGGATCAGCTAATGGCCAGTCTGGATAAGCTAATTACTAGACTGGACTAGCTAATTATCAGTTTGAACCAGCCATTGACCAGATTGTACCAGTTATTGACCAGTTTGGATAATCTAATAACCAGACTGGACCAGCTACTGATCAGCTTGAACCAGCTAACGACTAGTTTGGACCAGCTAATAAACAGATTTGACCAGCTAATGACCAGTTTGGACCAGCTAATATCCAGCCTGGACCAGCTAATGACCATTTTGGATCAGCTAATAACCAGATTACAATTTTTTGACCAGTTTAGATCAGTTATTGACCAACTTATTCAAGCTATGATCAGCTTGTACTAGCTAATATCCAGGTTGAATCAGCTATTGATCAGTTTGGACCAGCTAATAAATCTATTGGGCCAGATAGAAACCAATAACCATGTTCCACAACACAGGAACCAGTTTAGGATTGATCTTTGAGCTGGAATATCTCATTTTTTTCTCCTAGACTGCAATGATATTAAATTGAGACCAAATTGAGACTTTTTCTTAAATCTCCTGCTGCTTAGATGAATCTCCTGAGAAACAGACCCAAGTGATTTTACACAACTCTTCTCCAGACATTCAGAACAGATCTCAACAATGCTTTAAACTGTGCTCAGATTTGCCAGGGCACCAAATTCAAAAGTCAGATATGTGAAAGTCAGTTCAATATGAACTCAAATTCAAATACCAAATTAACTGAGCTATACTATCCAAAATTATATTATAGTTTGATAAACTTTATATAGTCTGTTTCTATGTATACTTACCCTAAGAAATTTTAGGATAAACATCCAAGATGAAGTCGATATTTAAAACATTTATAACTACATTGCAATTCAGTGAACATACAGTATGAAATATGAACAAGCATTCAATATTTAAAGTGATTTACAAAAAAGCACAGTAACATTTCCCAACACAACCCAAGACTAAATATCTTGCGGTTTAATGAGTGACTGAGTCATCCGAGCTGATTCAGCGAGGAAGCAAGTTGTCTGACTGATTCAAACCATGATTCGGACCAATAAATCCTGTGTTCAGTTCAGTCTGATTCGCCACTCGGTTCGACTTATTCATTCACAGTCGCTCCAGAATAGTAGAAACAGTGCAGGAAACATTGGTGGCATGGTGGTGAAAGAATTTTTGGGTGAACTACCCCTAAATTGTCTGTTCTTTTGTTAAGATGTAATATGCAGCTATTGTGGCCATGTGACTACCGTGCATCATTTTAATTGGAACTGTATCAGCCGGCATGCCTTTTTGAGACTTTAGATGGGGGTTTTGTCTATGTGCATGCATGTGTGTGAGCATGTCTTTGTGTGTGTGTGTGTGTGTGTGTGTGTGTGTGTGTGTGTGTGTGTGTGTGCGTGTGTGTGTGTGTGTGTGTGTGTGTGGGACCCCGTGTCCTCCCTTGCAGAGAAAATGCTGACAGAGCACATCACAGAGTCAAGGTTGCACGTCTGTGCACGTGCTGCCATCACCCCTTTCTCAAGCCAAGCATTACTTATTTATACTGCCTATTTACTTATCTAATAGCTTTTTATTCCTCTTTGACAAGTCAGTGATCATCCAGAATCCCTCAGAGACACTGGGAACAATGACAAAAGACAAAGACAAGGGCTGTGTGACACATGTCTTAACTCAGCATAGATTTGTGTGTGTATGTGTCAGGTTTTGCTCACATTGTGGGGACCAAATGTCCTCACAATGATAGTAAAACCTGAATCACCTATGAAACAACTGCACAATAAATAATACCTTAAGGAAAATAAAAAATGCAGTAAGTGTTCCCACATTTTTTGACCAATTGGCATAAATGGCATTTTAATCAAAACCTCCACCACAGCTCTTACTGAAATATTGCTTTGCACATTCACACCTCATTCTTGGTAAATGTAAGAACTTCTTTGTTCAAGTGGGTGACAGCATTAACAAGTTTTAGGTGAACTGGCCCTTTAAGTCTATCTGACTCTATATCCAGTACTTTTATAACTGACAGTCGTAAGCATAAGCACAAGTCTACTCAGAGTTGTCATTTTGCCACAGGGCAGTCCGTCCCTCCCTTGTCCACTGTCTTATCTTCCTTCACCAAGGACAGATGAAGAGATTACGCAAGGTTTATGTGTGTGATCTGCCAAAAAGGACAGGAAGAATGGACTGCCAAAGAGAAAGAGAGGTTGTTTGTGGCAGCAAGTTTTGCAGGATAACACCTGTGTGTGTAAGTGTGTGTGTGGACAGGATGACACTCAGGTGACAGCATGATTAATGATCAGAAACACAAAAGACTGCGGCTCTCAGTCTGATCAGAGACCTGCCCACTGTCCACACAGCCTACCCACAATCCATACAGATCGAAGCACTGCTTGGGCTGAAAGATTCCATGAGCCAATCAATGTGTGATCCCCCCACAGTTCATCTGATACTGCAACAACAGCAGGAAGATGCAAAAGAGTTTAAATTGAATTGGCTGTATGACACAGGATGCTGGATTGGAATTACAGGAAGAGAAATTTACTCAACTGCATTTCAAAGAAATTCACACAAAAGAATTCCTTTAGTCTGACACAAGCTTTGCAACAAAACATAAATCATTACATCACTATTTGTTGGCAAATTCTCAACCAAGACACACATTTCTCCAAACTAATTGCATTACTGTCAAATCAATTAACAACCATCAGAGAACATTTTGCTTGTACATGTAAGCTTGTAGTGTGTGTGTTTGTGTGTTAATGCAGTATGCTGAAGCATAAGGGTATTATTGTGAGAGTATGAGTCCTGTACTGAGAAACTCTCAGCAGTGAGTGTGTGTGATTATTGAAGATTCCTCATCAACTCTTTGTACATCAGTGTTAAGATTCTCTGCCTCATTAGCGAATGAACATTCAACCATCAGCTCATAATGAGATGGCATTTCAGCAGAATCAATCATTGTATTGGCTAACAAACATGAACTCATTCCCCTGCCATCACATAAAGACACTGCACAAAAAAAAAATAAAATCAAAATAAAATCAAACAGAATAGAATAGAGTAGAATAGAATAACCAAATTAATTCCAATGTTTTCCAGCCACAATAAGTGAGCTATTTTACTCCTTGGACAGTCTAATAAAACAAACAGGTTTCATTTGCTAATCAAGTCTTTAAATGTAAAAAAAAATAATAAAAAAAATAAAAAATAATAGAAAAAAAATCCTCAATTTTTTTTAAAAAAATAATAATTATTCATTTACAGACAATTGTGGGTAAAAGAAATGTGAAACCGAGATTAAATGTGTAAACATTTATTTTTATTTGTTTTATCTAAACATAACAATACTTTAAAGTCATTCCTTTTACAATGTGAATCATATATGAATCAAATATGTGGCTACAGCCCCTTCAAGTCCAAGCCTAGCAACCCATCCCCACCTTGTGTGGTACACAGGGACAAACAGATCTCACCTGCATTATCTCTCTATCTCTGTGTGTCTCTCTGTCACTGTGGCCCGTCAGTGAGATGACAGCGTGACATTAATGTGAAGGACAGATGGATGCGATTGTGACACATGCGTGACACTTCACACACATACGTGCATGAGAAGTAATATTTACTGCCTCAACAGTCCTCAAGGTATGTGCGTAGGGCCCTATGATTTCCGCAATGCGGGAAAACACGGACGGAATGGCAGAATTCAAATGTATAAATAAAATGTACATAAAATGTAATCAACTATAGACCATTTTAAGACTGTTTAAGGAAGTGACGTATTTTTGCTTCTTGAACATTTCCTGTTACTTGTCGAACTCAGACTGCATTCCAAACGGGATAAATTACCCTCCAAAGGGCACTTTGAAGGGAGAATGATCACGATAGTCTGTAAGATCGCATCAAACTCAGTAAAAATGATTTAAAAAGTGAGTTCTGAATGACCCTTTTTTTTTTAGCCCCACACCTTTTAGCATTTCAAAGCTCTCACAGTGGATGGTAAAGACTTTGAAGGGAATAGGGCATAGGAATGATTACTTCTGAATGGAACCCACCCTCATTCAAAACAACAGAGGGGGGTGCTTCGATCATAATACTTAATATTATATTCAAAATACTTCAAACTAATAGAAATTAAAGTGTTTCGATCTCTAAAATAGCAACGACAAATGACCACATGAACCGCTTTAGTGAAGCGAGACAGCTGGATGGATCCGTCAGTACTAACAACTGTAGCACACATTTTTTCTCTGTAGGTGAATGAAAAGTATGCCAAATAATTGTACTTTTGAGAGGTAGAGTTCAAAAAGTGACTATTATAATGAACGAAGCTCCCCAAGTCATTCACTTTTACATTTAATAATTTTTCAGATCCTATTATCCAGAAGAAAGAGACAAGAAAAGTATTTTTATCATTAAAAAATAAATCCTTACCTTGTCTGCTGGTTTCACAGACAGCTTTAATGAATGGCTTCATTGATTTTAACAGGAGCGATCCAATATTCCTGATCTCCCTGCTGAGGAATTAATTGTGAGCATCAAAACAACGATACAATTCCATCGCCTCTCTCGCGTAGACGCACTCAGTATTAACAACAAGTCTGGATAATTGACTTCAGATAAACACTTGATGTTCCTTGAGAAAACGAGTTGACTCAGAGTCTTATTTAAAAGAGTCAGTTATTAAATCTCACTGTTTATCCCGTTTGTTCTGTTTTAGCTAAAGTCTACAAGGTCATGCTAGTCATTTTGACAGTTCTGGTTCTAATTACTTTGTTATTGTTTACGTCCATGAAAGGGTCTATTAAACATGGAATGTTGTGGAATTTGACATATGTGACCACGTCTGTGAAATCCTGGCTAAAATCGCATAATCTAATTATGAGATTAAGAGCATCAAAGTAGTCATAGCCATAAAAATGACGGAAATAGTAGTGTGTGTTTATTGCTGTAAATGGTATATTACAACAAGGGATTTGAGATACAATACTCAAATTTTAATTTATAACACAACTTGAGGTTGTGTTAGGTCAACACCAGTTAAGGCCAAAAAATGCGACTTAAGTTGGGTGGAGAGTGGAGATTTTTTCGTGTCATCGCCGATATTTTAAGAACAGCTTATTTGTTTTGTAGCTAAACATTCTGTCAATAATAATCAGCTTATTTTAAGGACATTTGAGGCCTGCTACATGTCAAAATAATTTGTTTTCTGGATGCTGATGCGTCAGGTTGATGATCTGAAATGGCACCTATGAAGTGTGAGCAGGAACAGAAAATATCTGATTGCTTAAACAGCTTGTATGATATTAATCTCGGTGGAATTGCCCCAAATTATGATATAACCGTTTTTTTATTTTTTTTATTTGAATACTAATTTTAGACTTTTTAATACCAAAATTTACATACTTTTGTGAATAGAACCCCTGAAATTATCAAATATTTTGCTCTGACAATTATAGAGTGTGTGGTTCTGTGTATGCAAAATTTGAGACTGACCTGTTAAAGGGATAGTTCACCCAAAAATGAATATTCTGTCATCATTAACTCACCCTCACGTTGTTCCAAACCTGTATGAGTTTCTTTCTTCTGTTGAACACAAAAGAATTGTGAAATGTTGGTAACCATTGATTTCCCTAGTATTTATTTTTTCTTACTATGGCAGTCAATGGCTACATTCAACTGTTTGATTACCAACATTCTTCAAAATATCTTCTTTTGTGTTCAACAAAAGAAACGCATACATATTTGGAACAACTTGAGGGTGAGTTAATGATGACAATATTTTCATTTTTGGGTGAACTATCCCTTGAGCGTGTTTTATTTACTTCAAATTTACTCCAAATCAGGGCTGGACTGGGAAGAGAAATCGGCCGGGATTTAACATAGCAACTGGATATCGCTGTCTGCATATCGCAGCTCCGTTTTGTGGTCCGTTCTGCATAATCTGGCGGCTCATTTAAGCTTATTACGGTCATTCGGCCCGTTTCGCCGTACCCACCGCCTAGCTCAGCCTAGCTCCAAATGTTCTCCCGATGGCCAGTCCTCACCTGAACGGCCCCAAAGTGTATTGGCCCACTGGGAAAATGCCCGGTATGCCACATTACCAGTCCAGCCTAGCTCCAAATGTTACACAGTAGCTCAGAAAGAGAATGAGATTTTCTACAGAAATGTTATATATTAATTAATTTATATGTCAATGACATTTTCTACTGATATTTCATTTTACTAATAAAGTTATACTAATCATTCCACTGAAGTGACTTGGTAATTGTTGCTACAATCAAGCTCTTGTGGTACCCCCATTCATTTAAATGTTTTTATGCTTTTTGGACATGAGCATCATAATAAATAGGCCTTTACAAAACTTTAAGAATTTTCCCATAGATGTGTCATATATCACAGAAAATGTGAGAATCTCAGCTTTAATGTGGTATGTGGCACATAGTCAGGATAATTATGGCTCCAATGTGTTATGAATAAGCTTGTTTTTACATTGGAATTTCTCAAAAATATGATTTTCTGAGCCCGAAATTCAGCAAATATTTGACATAGCCTTACTCAGTCAATATTAAAGACATCAAGGTTACATTGTCACAGAATGTTCTTTACATTATGTAGGATGATTTTATGTAGAAAACAGTGTATCACAAAAAAAAAAAAAAAAAAAATTCTTTAGCTGGGTTTTCACAGACAGGGTCTAAATATTATTTTGGATTAATGCATTACTGCTTAATTAATCAAATTAAAATCACGATATGTCCTCGTGTGATGATTAAACCACAAAAGGCTGAGATTTTATTTAATAAAGATGCAGTCTGAATATGCTGCAAGCTTCAAAAGGGAATATGTGAAAGTCGGCCACATACCCTGATAATACCTTATTTAAAGCATTATATAATTTAATTGCAGCCTTTTGCAGTTTAATAAGCAAAATTAAGCCATATAACGAACAGCTTATCCACAGAAATGAAGATGTAGTCAAAAACAAAAACTCACTCAAATTGCTTAATTTGGCTTACTGCCAAAATAAAAGCTCAATTTAACTACACGTGGGAAATTGAAGAATTTGCAACAGAAATATACACTACTGTATTATAAAATGTAATATTCAATCTAATAATACATATTTATAATAATAATTAAATAATAATTACACACACACACACACACATATATATATATATATATATATATATATATATATATATATATATATATATATATATATATATATATATATATATATAAAATGTAATTATTATTTAATTATTATTATAAATATTAAATTTTTAATCAACAGTTTTTCAGTCAACAATATATTTATAATCAACTTAATTCCTGCTTGTGAGATTCCTGTATTTCTTATATATATATATAGATATATAAGAAATACAGGAATCTCACAAGCAGGAATTAAGTTGATTATAAATATATTGTTGACTGAAAAACTGTTGATTAAAAATTCACTTGGTGCCAAATAAATATGATAAAATAGTTCAGTCTATTAAATAAATAAATAAAAAGATATATGATCTTACCCAATATTTGAGTGTGCAATGTATTTTTATACTTTGTAGAGTATCGTGTCATTAGCTTGCAAACAACAAACTCTTATTATATCAATTCTGAGTCAAGTCTGCACTGTGGATAAGGAACATTATTTGTATGATGCAAAGAGAGCAACTTATGTACAGTATAGAATTCCAAATAACTCACTTATCATATTCCATTTCAGTTAAGGTAATGCCTTAGAGATTATCTGCCTATTTAGGCAGTAGTGAGCAAGGCAGCATACTAGGTTTTGGAAAAGAGCTTGTGTGTGCTGAGCAGCTTAACTGCTGTAAAGACACGTAATAAAATTTTCTGTCTTGAAATGTTGTTTGTGTGTGTGGTTTAGCATGGATGTAAAAAACTGAATTCAAATATAATTGCAGTATTATGGTGACGTGTGAATATCGTCTCTCTTTTCTGTGGTTACAGCTCTCTCATCCCCAACATCCTTCAGATGTTCGGAAATGGGATGCAGGCCAATAACATTTCAACCCCATTTTGTCTTCGTCAGCACTGTGTTCCGCTGCTAGTTTGGCATTTCTGCGTAAAAGCCAATGTCATCCTGAAGTGCAAATCATGAGATGTATTTTAAGAAGCTCTGGAGTCGATATACAAAAATATTTCTTGCGTTTCAGGAGCACATATATCTCCATCTCTATGTACCGTTACTCTCTGCCACTGTATGACATATACTGTATAAAATGTACTTGACAAAATTATGTTTCTTGATTGACCGATATTTCCAGCATTGGCAAAGCCTCTTATGGTAAAAAAGAAAATCATACAGGTTTGGAACTCGAGAGTCTTCCCTGGGTCCACTAAAACATTTGGGGCTATACAGACCAAATTCAGGGCAACAACCCGTATTTGTGAGTGTGTTTTAGAAAGAGAGGAAGGCGAGACAATAAATAAGATATAGATTTGAAGTGAGATTGTGAAAATGTGTTTTCCGTCTGTATTTTAATGTGTTTGCCCTCAAGTCATTGATCAAGTAAACTTGTGTTCTTTGCATTGGGGGCATTTCCTTTAATTAAAGATTTCACAGACTATTACACCAACCAAGGAAAGACTGTAAATCAAGATGATCTTTTACGCAGTTCCGAGACTCCACAAAACGATGATTACAATAAGATTAATTTAACGCAAAACATATAAGCTGTTGTTCAAATGAATCAGTTGAGGAAGTAGTATACATTACAGATAAAACACACTTTCAAATTGTAATTCTATTTTTGATTCATCAGTGCATGATTTAGCCAAAAGATGTATTAGATTTAAAGGGATAGTTCACCTGAAAAGGAAAATTCTGTCATTTACTCGCCCTCGTGTCATTTCAAACACGTATAGCTTACTTTCTTCTGTAGAACACAAAAGGAGATGTTTAGAAGAAAAAAATTACCTGTTCTTTTCCATACAATGAAAGAGAATGGTGACCATGTGCTATGAAACTACAAAAATGACAAAAAGCATCATAAAAGAGGTTCATACACCTCCTATTGTACTATATTCCATGTCTTCTGAAGACACACAACAATTTATGTGAGAGGGAAATTAAAGTTGTTATTCACTGATAATCTTTTTCTCTGATGTAACTGTGAAAATGGTAAGGGTTTGGAACAACATTAGGGTGAGTAAATAAGACTTTTTCATCGTAAAACACAATCTCTCAGTGGATATGAGTTGGATAAAGGCTAGCCAACCACACAGTGCTGATAAAGCCAAATAATACATTCCCTGCTTTTCATTTCCTAAAAGATGTTATGACCACATGCCTGAAAAGAAGGAACAGCCCAATGTCATTTAAGTTACAGAGGAGGTTAAGAGCAAGAGAGAGAGAGAGAGAGAGAGAGAGAGAGAGAGAGAGAGAGAGAGAGATGAAGAACCACAGTAGCAATGCCCCCCCCCCCCCTAATTTTTTGTTCTTGCTCAGAAAAAACTATTTATCTTGGGCAGAACATTCAGCTAGATAAAATAGCCCATGTAATCAGTGCCAATCCTTACAAAGAAATTTAATATAAATTGAAAACCATCATTTTTTTTTCCTGTCTTCAAAGGAGAAACATCCGGGCTCTATTCTGAAACGTTTTTGAAATACTCTCCATAACTGCATACTTTGAAAAACTATGACATTAGGAAACTGAAAACTGAGTTTTAAAATGGAAACAGATTTCAGTTGGATGTTGTCTAACACCCTGTCTACACCGGATGCGAACATCGTGTCAAAAGCAAAACTTGACACTTGAGAATTAATTTTAATAGAAGAGTTAGGAGTTAATGTGTTACTAAGCGATAAGATACACATTAAATTACACAGCAGTAAAAAAAAGTAACACTTTTTTTAATACTTTTCAGTATTGAATTAATTTTAAATAAACACTCACTGAACACTTTATTAGGTACAGCTATACACCTATACACACTTATTCATGTGATTATCTTATCAGCCAATCATGTGGCAGAAGTGCAATGCATAAAATCATGAAGATACATGTCAGGAGCTTAATATATTGTTCACATCAGCCATCAGAATGGGGAAAATGCGATCTCAGTGATTTTAATAGTGGCATGATTGTTGGTGCCAGATGGGCTGGTTAGAGTATTTCTTTAACTGCTCATCTCTTGGGATTTTCATGCACCAGTCTCTAGAATTTACTCTGAATGTTACCAAAACAAAAAACATCCAGCTAGTGACAGTTCTGCGGACTGAAACGCCTTGTTGATGAGAGAGGTCAACAGAGAATTGCCAGACTGGTTCAAGCTGAAAGTCAGTCTATGGTAACTCAGATAACCACTCTGTACAATTGTAGTGAGCCGGATAGCACCTCAGAATGCTCAACATGTCGAACAATGATGGGCTACAACAACAGAAGACCACGTTGGCCAATTTATTAGGAACATAGTGTTCCAAATAAAGTGCTCAGTGTGTGCATATCATTTACATTTCTCTCACTGTGTCCATCATCTTGGATGGGTTTAATTAACTTGTGTGTGTCTTTTTATTTGTATTGTTAAGCCGGTTCTCGCCTCCTCCTTTCCCTTTAACCCCCTTAAACCCGGGAGGGAGGAGGGATGCCCGTCGTAGAGTCCTCAACACTGCTGTCCACCCAGGGGAGCGCTGCTGCCTTCCGCTGGGGGACGGGGTAGCCCTCATCCGCGAGGCATGCGGGTCTCCCCGGCATGAGGCAACGGCGGGAGGAGTGTTGAGTGGAGGAGTGCGGGGCCGGGCTGGAATGACGCACACCCGGTCCCCAATCAGCCTGATGGGACTCGCGAGGGAAAAAGGCAGCCGGTGACGACAGTTCGTGAGAGAGAGAATTATGGGCAGCTGCCCTGTATGTGTTTGTGTGTGTCTTTTTATTTAATTAAATATTATTTATATTGTAAAGTCGGTTCTCGCCTCCTCCTCCTTTCCCTTTAACCCCCTTACACAGTGCATTACAGGGTTGCCTTCTCAGCAAAATACATATGATTTTTCCATAGAATTTGGCCTGAAGAAGGTCTCTTAGAAGAAAGCAAAATCATGCTTTGTTCCGTGTACCTTCATGTTCCACATTGCTGTCTACTGTACATATGCAGCTCACTAGGTTTTGGACTGCAGAGTAGCTCTGTACTGCTCAAGCATTTGGGACAATTCAGAAAGCCAACAAACATCTGCAGGGTTCATATCATAAATTGTCATTGAATTCTCATGACTCATAAAATAGTATCCCTCTTGAATAAATGTAAGAGCAGACAGAAAGTGAAGAGGGCAGGAAACACTCTTTATTCTAAGGGTAAGATTTTTGGTTCTGTTCATCAGTAGAGCATCCAGTCTCCAGGCTACTAAACAAACCCCTAAGCAGCTCATTAAACGCATACCAACACAATGCACATCAATATTTCATAATGCGCATACAGGTGTTTCAGATTACACACACACAAAACACACACTCCCTGGGATGGCAGCAAATACAGAATTATAAGAGGTGGGCATGCATATGAATATATGAGCACTGATTCATCTAATATTTTGTGTATTTGAAAAGCCAAAGCCTGTCATGCAAATTATTGGCTTCTATTACCTTCCAGAACTTACTGACACAGCTTGGTCTGACTCACAGACGTATGGCATCTGTTGCCAAATACTTGCAGACATTAAGTTTTGTCTACGTGCTCTGAGCCACAAGTAATTAATTACATTTAATTAAAGCACAGTGGCTTTAACTTCCATTTTAATTTTTGTTTTGCAAAAAATTCACCAGAAGTGATGATTTTGTTCTCTTAAACACATGGAATAGAAACGCTGCTTGTGGTGATGGGAGCGTGGCTAAGCGATGTCTGTAGAGAGAGTGAGGCCGGGAGAGGAAGAGGGTAAGGATTGACACATGTGGGAAATTATCTTTAACAGCTGTTCTGTGATGCAGTGAGAGCTGGAGAGGGATTAAAGGGCAGTCCAGACCTCCGGAGGGGAGAGAGAGATGCATGGAGCTGTGTGCGTGCATGTGTAGTATATTTCTGAAAAGCATCGTTTTGCTTTTAACTCTTAAATGCACATAACTTCAACATCAACTTTTGCTCAAATCCATACTGGGCAATAATACGATGTCACAGTACCTGCAGCAATTCTTGCATACAGGCAGCTATTATAAGGTGTCCTGCTACCATGAAAATGGGCTGTATGCAGGCTGTAGCCCCCTCTTGGATCCCAAAGTGCTCAGAGGAAACACTTTCCTCCTGGGTCAAATGCGTGACTTGCATCTTCCAAGCAGCCTCATGATCTCTCATGCACTGTCAGACTGCCAAAACTATTTATTTTCTATTAACTTTGCTGTGCTGTTGCTTAATTCCATTGTGTTGTGACTTATTTCCATTGTGCTGTGGCTTTTCCGTTGTGTTTTCAGCTTTTGTTTGCTTTGTTAATTTGGTTTTGTTGTGCACTCAGCCACCATACAAATGCTTTAGCATCACAAACAGAGGCCCAAAACCTACACCAAACCCTTGTCTAAAGGTAAAGAGACATCTACACTGATTGCTTCAGCAGAACCACGACTCTCCAGGCATCATAAACACAAAGTAACGAAGACAATGCAGCTGTGCGCCATCAATTCCAGCTTCACATCTTCTCCGTCCTTCGTTCCCACTCTTTTCTCATGCAAAACCACTCAGCCACTCCAGGGAAGAGGAGAAATGCGGACAATTATTTCCTGGCCCGGACGTAGCAGAGCTATGATTGACAAATGAAAAGGCTGAAAAAGCCTTTCTTTTAAATAGGAAGAGAGCCGCCAAATCGAAGTTCATCTTTAATATCTCACCTGGGAGAGAAAGAGAAAGCGAGAAGGAAATGGAAACTGGCATCATTCAATTCTTTCAAAAGCACCGCTAAATGTCGCTCTTATAAAAGGAGCCAAATCATGCCATGCTAGAATAACACTACATATTTATGATTGCCCTTGCAGAGAGATCAATACAGTACACCTCAGTTCACCTATTGGTTAAATGGAAAAAGATTCACAACTCTATAATGACCAGATGCTTACATGGATAGCACCGTAGTCATTCCGGCTAAGTCAATAAAACCAATAATTAACATGCTCTGAATGTTACAGCACACTTGTGCAAAACAATTTAATTCAAAAGATCCCAACATAATTGAGTGCAACAGCTGATTTTTAATGAAAACATATAAACATTCCAAGTCAGACCTACCACGAGTTTTGAGGTTAAGCGATGATATATCCATCTATTGAAGCCATACGTGAGATTTTAACTTCATACAAAAAAAAAAAAAAAGAATTTTTTTTTACAAAAACAGCCGAATTCCTGTTGAAGCGCTACACCACCTACTTTCTAATCGTACTATGGCATTGTTCAATGGCAATGTTTATTACATCAATATGGATCAATGTGTGGCTTTGTTATTAATGACAGCAAAATATTATTAAAGGAATATTCCAGGTTCAATACAAGTTAAGCTCAATTGACAGCATTTGAGGCATAATGTTGATTACCACAAAAAAAATGATTTTGACTCGTCCATCCTTTTCTTTAAAAAAGCAAAAATCAGAGTTACAGTTACAGCACTTAAAATGGAAGTGAATGGGGCCAATTTTTTCAGGGTTTAAATGCAGACATTTAAAGCTTTATAAAAGCACTTACATTAATTATTCTGTTTAAACAGTCATTTTAGGCCAGCTGATTATATCATCATGGCAGAACATTTTTTAAATTGGCTATAACTTTACATAGAAAAGGTTAGTAATTGATTGTATTACAATAAAATAATGTCAACACATATTGTTTATGTCTTTTGGCTATACTTTTGCATCAATTCACTTCCATTGTACAGTAAGTGCCTCACTGGAACACAGATTTTTGCTTTATTTATTTTTTTTGTTTTAAAGAAAAGAAGGGAATTTCTGTGGTAATCAATATTAAGCCACACATGCTGTCGATTGAGCTTAATATGTATTGAACCTGGAATATTAATTTAATTCATGTTTATGTTCTTGAAAACTGTTTAAGAACACAAAAGGTAACTATAATAAAGTGGCATATCAATCTGAAATATATAGTAACAGTAACTGTTTGTTAATTTTGGGTTCTTTTTAAACAATGTCATAATGGTCAAGTTGGAGCTTTCATAGAATTCCAAGTTTTTACAACTTATTTACAAGGTTTAATTATGAGTTCTATGAAGACGTGAATGGATTTTCAAGTTGGAATCTTGTAATTCTGTAATGATTCACCATTACTTCAGAATAGTTGCTGTAATCATGTTAACTAAATTTTCTTCGAAAGAGCTCAACAACGACCGCCTACACTCATGAAGCATTGCGAAGACACAGACATAATCAAGTCGGTCTTCCTACACTTAAACTACTTATATATTTGTGTATGTCTTAAAATTTTAAGGTAAATGCAAGACATTTTCTTTTAATACTTATAATCGATGATTACAGCTCAATGGTTTTATGTTGTGTCATAGTTTTTTATTAGTTGGGTTTTTAAGTTATTGCCTCAAAAGTATATAATCTTGCACCTTTGCCTTTTGAATTTATGATTTTATTTTTACATTTAATTTTAGTTTAAAATCCAAAAAATGTATGTTGAGATGTACCATGGAGCTGTTTGGTTTGGTTCATGTCTTTGAAATCTTAGAATTCATATGGAGAAAATGAATGGGGAACATTCTTCTGGAACCAAGGCCACTGAAACAGTAGCAGTATGACAGCACAGTTTAGCAGGACAATTTTGGCAGATTTTTAGGCTTATGAAAATGCCTAACATTTTCTTTCTCTCCTATTCTATAGAGTCTTTTAGATGCAAAGGAGTACCATGCTGGGGAAACAGCGAATTGTACTGACTGAGTGGCCCTCTTCAGCAAATCACAAATTACCGCAATCTTACTCATACATACACACACAGACACACACATTTAAGCATAAGCAATGACAGACATCGAACACCCAACATTTGCACAAAATAAAAAGGTATAAGCGCTCTCTGACATGGTATTTGAATGCAGCCGAATGGGCAGAAAAAACTGGGAATCTCATTTTCCACCATGGCACGTAACCTCATGGATTTCCTATCACAGCCTTGTTGAGACCCCTGTCTGACCTGTCCTTCTTTCGTTTGCACAGGGTGAGGTCTGATTTGAGACAAAGACACATAGTCAAGGGGAAAAAGAGGAACAACGCTTGGAAAAACAGATATTTATGTATGGAGCTTAAGGAATAATTTACCCAATAAAAGTCATTTCTAATTGATATGATGGATAATATATATATGACCTGTGTCATGGAACAATATTACAGTGTAGGTTTGAACTATCAAGCATTTGAGATATTCTATTTCTATTTGAGAGCCCTAAAAAATGATGACAGATAAACTACGCCACACACAAAGTCAATATTGTGCCAAGACTCCAGTGATATGCTTCCTAATTGACAATATATCCTCTCTTTTTCAAGTTATCAACAAACATATGAAACTGACTAACACTGTCCGTCTTGGCAGGGATGTGAATCGTTAAACGAGGAAATGATTGTCACTTTGCTTTGATATTTGGAGTACGATCACAAACCACAATCTTGTGGCGAACAAGTTGAGATTTAACAAGTATGTCAATACTGCAGACACAACAAATGCTGCAAGAAATAAGTCATCATTGCTCGGCAGACAGCCTGCTGGGAGACGACAGCAACAGAGAAAATCTGCAGGGTGTGCAACAGTGGAGGAGAAGAGAAAATAAATTGTGTGATGGCTGAATATCAGCTTCTGTTGCGATTTTAGTGACTGACTGCTGCTTTGGTTGATATGTGACATATAACATTCATCAAATGCTTGACAAGCCAAACCACCAAGTCAGAGACAAGCAAGGACAGGTAAAGCTGTCCAATATACATTTGTCGTCATTTTAAAAGCATTTAAAGAAAGTTAATTGCCCATAAACACTCATAAACATAAATGGAGATATACATGAATGAACATGCATTGTGTTAATGAGAACAGAATTTACCAACAACAACAGCCTTGGTGGGCATATGACTATTTTGTCCATCATACTTTTATTTGCTTACTTATACTTGCCACTTTTGATACAGGCAGTAGATAGAGGACAGGGAATGATGTGGTGAGAAAGAGGGGGGAACTGGATTGGGACATGACACAGGTCAGATTCTTGCATCTCCCACATGAGCACCACAACTGAAAGCTCATACAAGTTAAGCTCAATCGACAGCATTTGTAGCATAATGTTAATAACCACAAAAATGTATTTTGACTTATCTCTCCTTCGTTTAAAAAATAAAAATCTGGCTTAGAGTGATGCACTTACAACAGAAGTGAATGAGGCCAATCCAAAAACGTTAAAACACACACTGTTTCAAAAGTATAGCCACAAGACGCGAACAATAGGCATGTTATCCTAATTTTAGGGTGATCAAATTTAAAAGATACATTCAATTTTAAAATTTCTGCTGTCATGATGATGATGTAACGCAGTAAACCTTTTAAACAATGACGACGATTTAAAACAACTTTAAGTGCTTTTATAAAGTTTTGGGGATTAAAACTGCCCCTGAATTTGCATTTTTCTTATTAGACAGGTAAGTTTACATAACTGCAAAGCATGTAAACTATAGTTCAAATAGGATTGATCTGTGTAATTTTAGCCAACTTGATCTTGCCTATTAACGCTGACGAATTGCAAGCTACCTTGCTTCGTAACTTTCAAATAATTTCTACGATCTTCTCTTTACACTAAAAGTCAGGTAAACAGGAAAAATGTAAGCAAATACGCTGGTTTCTTATTCGTAATACAACATATGACATACAATAGTGCAACAGTAAACTGTCTGATATAGTTCATTAGTATGTAGCTGTATGTGTGTATCAGTATGCTATGTTAGCTGAGAAGTAGTTTTAGTTTAGTCTCAAAGTTTGTAGTAAAACAATCATAACTGTGTAATTTTAAGTATGTTACCTCATCTGTCAGCATGATGCCGGTGGATTACATTCAGTCTCTTTGTACGTTACGTCATTGTTTTGGTCGATGCTTGCTCATCACGTCCCTATAAAGTGTGTGCACCAGCACAAGCAACAGGTAGCTGGCTGCAGTTCACTTAATGGCCACAAGTGTCATTAATAACAAAGGTTTCTGAATCTTACATACTGCACCTTTAATAAAAATGGTATCCTTTCTCTAAGTGAAAAAAAATAATTATAATAATAATTATCTTGACACTTGTAATGTTGACCCGCCATAGAAAATGAATGGGAGAGACTATAACACAGAGTACTTTTTTATTATCTGTCAAACAAAAATCAATAAATCAGACACATTGCAGAACAAAATCACGTAAATAAAGGGGTGAGACTATGTCTCTTACATACACTTGTATGTTTGGGTCAGGTTTGTGACTCACAAACAATGTACATTTTTGTGTGTGTGTGTGTGGTAATCAATATTATGCCACAAATACTGTTGATTGAGTATAACTTGTATTGAACTCGAAATATTCCACGAATGTGTCTGCATCATGGTAATTGCTGCATTAAAATATGAATATTGAATATGAACCAACAAATGGATTGTCTGTATTAATGTAATTTGTACATATAAATTCCAGCTATTGTCATTTGTATGTTTGAAAACAACAATAATCTAATGTTATCCATGTTCTATCGAATCAGAATTTGTAGAGAGATGTTAATGCATTCTGTTGTAAATTTCCTCAACCAATTGCAGATTAAAAATGACTCCGGGATAGAATGCAGACGATGCATCTTTCTTTATTATCTGGAACATTATTAGGATTTCCCTTGATAACTCCATTGTGTGGGCTGTAAATGTTTGTTCTGTCAGCAATTTGAAAACTTAATAGTGGCTCATATTCCTTCATCTTTTCATCCTTTTCTCAATTACAGGAAAGCCTCTGAACTCACTCAGTCTCACAGAGAGATTACTTCACATGAACGGGCTGCATTTCTGTTATTACTTTTCTTTCCTATTTCTGATTTGCATTAATCATGTCACAAAGCAAAGGGAATTGTGATGATCTTGATGCTGGTTCATCTGCTGTCTACACAGTGTAGTTTTTAAAGTTTTCTTTCTGTCAAGAAAGGCATGCTTGTGAATTTTGACTTAACTGAATCATAGCTGCTATTCCATTTTTCATCTACTCAAAAAATCAGCATGACTAAATATTGTATACAGATTACAAAAACCTAACCCAGAAATTGTACTATGAAGGAGAGAGGAAATATTTTATACTTGAAGTCAAACAGAAATCAAAATTGACCCTATTAACTTTTTTGAATAGACATTTCTGGCCTTACTCTGCATGATTCATTAATAAAAAAAAAATAAAAAAAAGAATAATAATAATAATAAAAAAAAAAGTGTCCTTCAAATACTAAAACGCTCAGTTGGACAAAAAGAGATGGATGGATGGAACAATAGAATGATAGACTGAACAAACTTTCTATCTATACATATATCTGTACATATAATATCTGTATGTCCACATCTGTAATATTTCAATATCTATAATATATTGACCTCTGTGAGTGAAAATGAGAAAAGAGGGGATTGAAGGCGGAACTCTGTACATATGAGAGGACTGACTGTAGGTCAGAGCTGAATATCTGACCAAATGTATAACACAGCAGATTTGGTAGCTGTGCATCATGGGAGCAGACACTTGGAGAAGCCTTGTGTTCATCTCTCATGCTCTGCTGACAGCAGCACTTTGGTCCACATATGTTCTGTTGCCCCTGCCACACCAAGGCGCTCTGTCAGTGTCCTACCCTCAGTGATTAAATATGTAGTTAATACAGCAATATAAGAATATTGAATTATGCCGGAGCCTCTGTGACCTTTTTTGAAATTACAGGGCCACTTGTGCGAGACGACCGCAGCACTTTATAACAGGTGCTGCCTGGAACACAGCCTGAAGGAGAATGCATTCCCATTTCCTTACACACACCTCCTCTTCATTGAAAGCCACACACAAAGTTCTGATTTAAAGGTGAAGTGTGTCATTTTTTCTTTGTTACAATACTTTGTCCTATAATAGCTTAATATGCAGAGACAACTATAAGCCATTTGTAGGCTGATTTACTAAAAAGGTGTGAACACTGAGAATCTGTGTGATATCAAAACATTGCTCTGTTTGTTTGTGTATCTGGCAGTATTGGCTAAACTAATGGTGTGAGTTTGGGATTATGCTATTTGATTGGACCGACCAATGGCAGTGTTTAAGAAACTTTGTTTTTGAAACTTCTGGAATTCTGTTTGGTGATGATTGTGGTTCACAAATGACACACCATATCTTTAAAGGTGTTGTAAGCTATTTTTATCATGGAAAAGTATGCAAAACATTTTCCTACTCCATTAAAGATATTAATGAAATAAGTGTCCTGAGATATCTTATCAGTCTCTGTGACAGCTGTAGACTTTGTAAACATCAAACAAAAAAAGTGTCAGCAGACCGCGGAAATTGACGCTTTTCCCCTGTCAATCATTTTGCTTATTCTCATTTGAAGCGGATAATTGAGGCTAAGATTCATAATGTTTGTCAGTTGTGTGTGCGCGATTGTGCCACTGTTGAATTTGACAGCAACAGAAACAGTGCTGATGTTTTGCTCGGTTTTTGTCTCAAAACAATCTTTGGAGGGCGTGTTTTTTTAATGAGGGGTGTGGCTAATTCAACAGATCAGTCACGTGAACGCTTCAGAACGCTACAATCGCTTACAGCACCTTTAAGACTACTCTTTCATTGGTAACTTGATTTTTCCATTTTCTGAAGAAATATAAATGGTGTTCACCCATGCAAAACTCACTGCCACAATGGTATGATGTTTTCAGTGGTTACTACATTTGCATTTATGCATTTGGCAGATGCTTTTATCCAAAGCGACTTACAGTGCACTTATTACAGGGACAATCCCCCCGGAGCAACCTGGAGTTAAGTGCCTTGCTCAAGGACACAATGGTGGTGGCTGTGGGGATCGAACCAGCGACCTTCTGATTAACAGTTATGTGCTTTAGCCCACTACCCCACCACCATGGCATTGCAGTGCGGTTGCTGATGTGTTCTGAGTAGTTTTTAGCTCATTGCTATACCGTTACTGGGGTGTTCTGTTTTGTTGCTTACTTCCCCAAGTAAAAAGAATCCATCCAATTCTAATTCCTGATTATCATCTTAGGTCTGATCACTTAGAAATGTATTGGAATACTATCACTTCATAGATGTCAATGAATTACAGACTGAATTAATCTCTTTTACTCAGGGGTTTCCTATTTTATTATCTAATTTGTCAAAATTCAGCCTATCCAATCACTGTTTCAGTTTTTAGTCATGTTCCCATTTTTACCCAAGCAAAACATTCTTCTCTAACGGTTTTATAAACCAGTCACCAAAGATTATCAACCAAGTTTGTATGATTTCAGCCAAGCCACTTGTACAGATACACCATTCAGCTAAATGATGCGGTATTTAACTGGTAATGTCCGCTCTTGGCACAAGGTGCAGGAAAGCTTTTTACCAATGAGACAGGTACAAATCACACGGTGAAAAGAAATACTTCTCCTCTGACCCTCACCTCTACAGAAAAGCAATCGAACATTACTTTGCGCAGCACTTTAGGAATTGCCTTGTAATTGTGTTTGTTTAAAAAACTTTGATTTCAGCGCCATATTTTCATTTTTCTCTTGTCTGGGACAGGGTCATTATTGAAACAGGCTTGAGTGGACTCAGGTTGTTATAGACAAGTACAGAGGGAATAAACGGAACATTTTACGGAAGTCATTTACAGCTGAAATGCTCTATACAAAGTATGTAATTCAGCAAGCAAAAACATCTGATGTAAAGAATGTTTCCAAGTTCACAGGGGGAAGATCGGATCATTTTACTGACTTGGATCTGGATGGAGTCTCTTTCAGTAAAATTAACAAATCATTATTCAAGTAATTTCGTTCATTTCATTCCTGCAGAATTAAAGTGAAATGTTACATTTTCAAAAGCCAAATCCCCCAACATGTCTACTTATGGAAACTTTGATTATAGTCCCAATAAGGAAATTTTATAATGCAGCCAAGTGCAAATTATGAGAAACAGAAAGATTAGTTCACCTCTCGAGCCATCTGGTCCTAATCGTTAGTTTGTTTTCCACATGACAGCCGTGCATACGTATGTCACTTGAGAAAAGAACGAATGACTTGGACAAGAAGACTCGAGAGGCGAACTAATCATTTCTGTTTCCTGTGTGAGCAATTCATAATGTGGATTTCACGTAGCAAACAAACAGAGGTTGTGCAATGCGCATGTGTGGTTCAAAATGTACAAATCGTTCATGAACGACACATCACTAATATTTAGAAAGATCTATAGATTGATAGAACAACGATAGATACATACATACAATAGATAGAATGATAGACAGAACAATCAATATATAGATATTTGATAGTTAGAACGATAGACAGAAAGACAGAATAACAGATAGAATGACAGAACAAACGACAGATAGACCGACAGAACAAACAAAATACTGAAGTAAACTGACAGAATGACTGACAGACAGACTGTCTAACAGACAGACTGACTGACCAACAGAACAACAGACAGATAGATAGAACGATAGACAGGCAGGATGGACAGACAGAGTGACAGACATACATAAAAACAGACAGGCAGAACGACTGACAGACAGAACGACAGACAGAAAAAACTTCAGACAAACAGACAGAAAGACAGATGGAAAGATAGATAACAGAATGACAGACAGACAGACAGTATGACAGACAGATACACAGACAGAATGACAGAACGAATGACAGACAGACAGACCAACAGAATGACTAACAAAAGGACACGATAGACAGACAGACATTCTGACAGTCTGACAGATCGACCGACAGACAGACAAAACGACGGACAGACAGTATGACGGACAGACAGATTGACCAACGGAAGGACAGTAAGGCGGACGGACGGACAGTATGACGGACGCACAGATCGACCTACGGATGGACAGACAAAACGATGGACGGACAGTATGACGGACGGACAGATCGACCTACGGATGGACAGACAAAACGATGGACGGACAGACAGATCGACCGACGGACAGACGGACAGATCGACTGATGGACGGACAGTAAGACGGACGGACAGTATGACGGACGGACGGATAAAACGACGGACAGACGGACAGACAGATAGATCGTCTACAACTATGACATTTCACTAACAATTGCATTGCAGTACATGTGATCTTGACAAGTGGTTAGAGAACGCATCCCATCATGCTCTGCTGCCCATTGTTCATTGTGAGGCTGTAGAATCTGTTTAAAGCTCAGCAGCAGTTTCTCAGCTTCGCACCATGTACAGTGAATTGGACTACAGACAGGATACATCCAACGCTGTTCCAGCTATGTTCATTAATGCTGCTATATCGGGCACCAGCTATCAAAGCAGCAGCACTGTGAGCAAAAGGCATCTCTGCACGCCCGCTCAGGACAGAAATTACAGCCACCGACACCAGAAAAGAACATTAAACCCGGAGAGATACACACCACCAGACCAAGCTGATAAATCAATTGTTTCTGGAGGAGCAGGCAAATGAAAAGGGTAAAGGGAGATGATAAGGATGGTAAAGTAAACAAGCGCAGAGAGGGAATCATAACGGAGCAGAGTTGTTTGTGAAGCAATTAAGGGGGAAATGGTTGAATAACAGGGTTATTTGAGGAGGTATCATCCTGGAAGATGGGAATCAGGTAGGGAAAGGCTGGGAATCAAGATAACATAAGTGAATACTGAGGGCCACAGCAAGAGCTAGGAATTGCAGGAATGAACCACGTTCCGAGTGAAATGTGCAATATGCCGCGATCTATGAGAAATCTGATGACACGTTCGCTCAAGTTTCCTAAGAGAAAATTTAAAAGTGAAAACAAGTGAGATTAATGATCAATTATGATCAATTAAGTTCTATTTTACAAGACATTAAGCTTAATAGACAATATGAAATAAAATTGACCCTATTAAAATTGACCCATATTCTTAAAATGCATCTTATTGTGCATGATTTATTGGAGCACGTTAAACTAAATATTGACTTGACATTGGAGTATCAACTACTGTAACTTTTAGAAATTTGTACATTTGTCTAAGGGAAACAATCATATTTTAAGTGCTTAATTTTTCTTGGCCACAGAGAAAATAAATAAATTGTAGCTGCCCACAAATGTGTCGCAAATCCCTCTTTATTTCCCTATTACAAATCCCTTCCAACCACTTGCCTTCATTCTGCTATGCATTGCCCACTTTTCAAATCCTGATGGATTTGTTTTAGTCCCACCCTTTATTTTTTTTCTTGTTATATATCCCATTCACTTGGAAATAAGTCCCTTTATGAAAGTAAAATGGGTTGCCAAAGGCATATCATGTTGACTTTAAAGGAGACCCATTATGCTCATTTTTACAAGATTTACAATGTAATAAGTCTCAGGTGTCCCCAGAATGTGTTTGTGAAGTTTAATCTCAAAATACCCCACGGATCATTTATGTTGTTTTTGTGTGTGTCTCTTTAAATGCAAATGAGCTGCTGCTCCCCACCCCCACATAGCTCTGGTCTCCATGAATACAATCAGAAACTATGGTAACTTTAGCTGCATTAGATGTGGAATCAGCTAACAAGCACATTCAGAATGGCGATTTGCAAACATTCACAAAATATAAAGTGCGATACTTACATCTTCAGGATATAAAGCTGGAACATGAACAGTTGGTACAGATCCATGCTTGAGAATACAATTTTTTTTAAAATCCTGCTTTATATTGACACTCATTCACACAGCAGTCCGGTGTAAAATTATTTGCACAATCATACATTCATTTTTGTATGTTTTGGGGCAGATCATCAAAAACAAAACTTTGTCTTCAGTGGCTGTGATGCCGGGAGTACATGAAGACTCTTGTGTTCACTTTTACAGCCAACAACAGAACACTTATGACACTTACGAAGCTGAGACATTATTCTTCTCACTGTATTTGCTCCAGCACGGAAAAAAATGGCAGACTGTGTAGATCACTCAGGGGAGGGTCTATGATAATAGGGTGGTGTCCGTCACCATTCGTGGGTGAGGCCTGCTCTATTGTGACATCACTTTAGAGCAGAAACGAAAACCATTAATTTTGTCACACTGTTTTTGATGAATAGAAATATAAGAAAGAGGAGTGGGTGGACTTTTAACATTGTAGTGGTTGTGTACACACACATTTATGTACAAACACCATGCAAAAGTGAATTTTGCATAATAGGTCACCTTCAAATGATTTTAAAAAGGCTATAATGTTGACACATAAATGCACAGAAGTCTTGTCCTATTAGTAGTTACGCAGTTTTTACACAAACTTTTTGCATCAATTCACACACCCATGATAAAAGCAAACGTTTTAGGATAGCAGTCGTTTTTGACTGATGTCTGTTGATAATCTTGTTCGAATAGCTCTTTCCATTTAAAATGATCATCATTCAGCTGAAGTGGAGAATCAACTAAATATGAATAGTGTCAATTACACAAACAGACAGCTCATCATATGTCAGAAAAGACAGATAAGACCAGAACCACATGGTAAAAATCACATAAGCCTGAATTGCAAACTACAGAATATAAAAGCCATTTTGACAGAATTACAGAGGGTGATGTGGTAAATAAAGAGTTGTGGAAGTAGAGGTGCATGTCTTATTATTGCCTACAAATATAATTGTGCACTTGCACAAAGATATAATGCAATTGCAAGGCTTATATGTCTGTTCCATGTAGCTCTGAATCAGCACTTGGGAATAAAAGCACATAATAGGATGTTCATGCACTCTTACCTACAACCAAAGGCCCCTCCAACAGCTCTGATTGGACAAACTGCAACAAGGTGAAAAGGACGAGGGGTGTGGCTCCTGACCATGTGATCTGCATGATTCTTATAGACCTGCCATCCCTGAATGTATCCGAGATTAACCTGGACAAAGAGAAAAAGTAAATAAATAAAATAAATAAATGATGAGCCACTTTTAAAGGCATTATAAAATAGCTGATATACACATCCATGAACAGTAAATTAGTGAAGGCTAGTGAACTTTATTACTTTGTTTGGATTAATAATAATAATAACAATAATAATAATTTATGTTTTAGCACAACATGATCGAATAAATATAATCTAAAGCTACTGTAAGATTAATGGAACAATCTTCAAAACTTCCCTACAAAGACAAAATGCAGAAAACAACACCAACAATGAAATATAAAAAATAATAGTAATAAAAGTAATATGATGTAAATAACATGTGCAGAATTCCTAATTTTACAGTTTCTTCTGTGAGTAAATAAGTTATCATTAGATAAATGCCAATAATAAATATCTGAAAAATACAGTCACCTGTTTGCGTTTAAGGTCTTTTATTAACAAACACACTCGTTTTCAATGACAGCTCTACTTTCCAACACACTTCCTAATTGTCTTTGACCATAATGGCTTGTTTGGAGAATACACTGTAAGCTTGTTAATTGAAAAGCTTTCTTCTCTTCTTATCGTTGTGCGCACTGTAAACATTCTTCCTGTCTTCATTTAAAGGGTTTCCTGTGTACAAAGTTGAAACTGCTGCTGAAAGCTCTGCTATCTGATTAGACCACTGGACCGTGTCATTGTCACACTCGTACCTTATAATCCTTTATTTCCTTTGTGTTCTGGCAGCCTGATAGAATTATTGTGGCTAACAATTGCATAATTTGCATGGCACGATGACAGCTGCATTCACCACTATATGGATGGTCGAGGGCAAGTTGCATTTATTTTTCACTCTTGGCTATTTATTAATTTTTATTTATTTAATTTTTTTTATTTCTATTTCACTCGTTAACAAAACAAGCACAATAAATAAATAATCAAATAAATTTATAATTTTCTTCATCAGTATTTTTGACTTTTTTTCCCATTAAATATATCTAAAAATCTTTAAAACAAGATAATTGATAACAATTTACATAAAAAGTAAAATTGTGCAAGATATTAAGAATTGTTTTCAAAAATTACATTTTGATTTAAGTTTATTTTCATTTGCCTAATTGGCAACAGTTTTTTTTTTTGTCTTGTTTTAAGTATAAATCTAAAAAAAATAGTGAGGTTTATGTTGAAAAAACAAAACAAAACAAAAACTATTTGACAATGCGGTAAGAAAAAATATATTTTCTGAAAACAAGTCATATTATCTTACACAGTTTTTTTGTTTTAATCAAGTAACTTTACCTTGTTTTTAAGGATTAGTTCACCCTTAAATTAAAGTTCATCATTTACTCACCATGGAATACAAGAAAATATATATATTTTTTGGGATTTTCTCCCCAATTTGGAATGCACAATTCCTAAAGCGCTCTAGGTCCTCATGGTGGCGTAGTGACTCACCTCAATCCGGGTGGCGGAGGACGAATCTCAGTTGCCTCCGCATCTGAGACCATCAATCCGCACATCTTATCGCGTGGTTTGTTATGCGCATTACTGTGGAGACCTAGAGCATGTGGAGACTCACGCTATTCTCCATGGAATCCACACACAACTCACCATGTGTCCCACCGAGAGCGAGAACCACATTAATGTGACCACGAGGAGGGTAACCCAACGTGACTCTACCCACCCTAGCAACCAGGCCAACTGGATGCTAAGGAAGTCACTCAGCACACCCTGGATTCAAACTTGTGACTCCTGGTGTAGTAGTCAGCGTCTTTACTTGTTGTGCTACCTAGCCCCCCCGAAAAAATTATTTAAAGAATGTTGATGCTGATATTTTTTTTTTCATAATATGAAAGTGAATGTTAACTGATGCTGTCAGTCCCTAACATTCCGCTAAACAAGAAAGAAAATAAAGTTATAAAAGGGCAACATGTGGGTGAGTAGAAGATTTTTTTTATTATTATTATTATGTTTTGGGGGTTTTTTTTTAGGTGACCTATAACCAGTTTAGATATTTGTCCTTGAAAACAAGACAAACACACTGGAAGATTATTTGCAGTCATTGCTTTCCCTCATTCATAAAACACTCGGGTCTGTTTCCACCTAGTATTCGATGCTAGACTGGGTAGGGCTGGATTGAATTCTTTCAAATAATTGTGTCAGATAGGCAGCCAAAAGCATCTTTCACAAGTGATCAGATAAACACCCAATTACCAGAGGTGAGATGCCACTATCGGCAGGGCAAAGGAGGTGTGCAAGATGGCCTCCTCACCTGACACTACTACAGCAATGGATTCAGCCTTGGAAGACAGCTGAGAGTAATTATTCAATTCTTTTGATTAATGAATGAACCCATTTAAGATAATGGAAGATTTGTGTATGGAACCTGTGCAATGCACACATATGCACACAATCAGTACCCAACAGACCAAAGTCTAAAAAAGAAAAAATCGATTTGTATCTTTGCAAACGCATATTTAAATGTTTATAAACATTACATTTATGTACATGTATGCAACAATATACAAAAGTAGAGGTAAAATATTTGGTGTAGGTCGAGAATCAAGAGTTCAAGAGTCACAGAAAACCTGGACATATCAGGGAATTTTGTAATTGGGATTTTTAGGCATGGAATATTCATGAAAATTTCTGTAGTGAATTTTAGGGATGCGCCAAAATGTATTTTGGGCTGAAAATGGCATAAATAGCTACTTTCGGTTTTTCGTCTGGAAGAGAAAAAAAGGCAGAAAATAATGGCTGAAAATTTTAACAGAAACTGTTACTTTAAAATCGGGTAACAGAAACACTCACTCACACGTAGTAAAAGCATTGTGCATGTTGCACATTAAAGTCCACTTCCCCAGAAGTGAAGTGATCGCTCTCTTGGTTATCAGCACATTAATGAAGAGTGTGCTCCAAAATTGTGTGTTTTTGTTTGTCATAGCCATTACTGTCAAGCTCCAATATGACATCAAATCATAAAGGCACCATTTAAGTAGTCCATATGACTCATCCATTATATTCAAGGTCTCTTGAAGGCATACAATATTTTGGTGAATCGCAAAGGATGCGACTATTAAGTAAATCTATCATCTGCATGTGCAGTGCACTTAAAGTAAATGACTGTAGCTTTGTTGTTGAGGATGCACACTGTTCCACCAAAATAAAAGCCAGAGTGATTATAAAGTTAGAAATTACAACTGAAATCGGCCAAGAATTTTAATATTGGCGAATCACTAATGAAATTGAATTTTTCTAGTTATGCTAAATTCTAAAATATTTAATTGGCTAGAAATTGCATTTTGTGAGTATAATCACAAAATAAATCTGAAATGTGTCATCATAGTCTATGAAAAGTGTCTATATAGACCGCTAGTTTTGGCATCCCAACAATATTGGTTCAACCAATAGCTTGGATTTATTTCTTTGTTCAGCCAATTGGAGATGGGCAGAGTTTTTGAAAATGTTAAACATTTAGCGATGCCAGTGGTACAGTGGCATTACTTTATACAGTATGTATTTGGGTGATTTTACTCCAAAATAAAAAAAAACAAATAAGAAATTATATTTTGCACATATAAAATAAAGCCTATTTTTTTGGTCATTAAAGTTTTTTACATTGTGACATTACTTTCGTTACATTTTCATGACAGTAAACACAATTTACCCCCCAAATTCTCATTACAACAATGCAAAAAAAAAAAAAAAAAAAAAAAAGTAAAAATGTGCTTAAATCTCCTGAAAATAATGTCACAATGCCAAAAATCACAATGGTGCTAAATGTATGCTTACATTTTCATTTCTTTTTTTTTTTTTTTGGCATTAAAGCTTTAGGCTTAAATATTACCCGGACATTTTCTTAACAGGTTTTGTGAGATTCATCCATAAGAGATATATTGACCACTGGCCATTCTGCTCTTAAAAATACTGTATATGCATTGGCCTTTGAAAAACCCATGTTAATCAATTACTAGTCCACCACGAATCCTAAACTAGTCCAAAAATTTGATTTGCGTGGTAAGTACAGCAGAACTCTACAAGAAAGACAAGTGTTTTTTTGGAAGATCTACAACAAGAGCAGACATGAATGCTTCTCTTTTGGAGTTCACATCTGTTGTTTTGTTTTTTGGTGTTTCTTTGTCTGTTGTAGTGGTGAACAACATGAACAAAGTCACCAACCGCCCCAATCCTTCATGGACTTTTTTTTCAGGTTTGGCAGACACTAACTAAACTGTCATTTCCTTTCCACGCTGCTTTTATTTAGAACATGACACCATTTCCACATGAATAGGTCTCCTCACATCTCTCAAGGGGCATCTGACATGTCAAAGGTGGGGGTATAGCAGGTAAATTATTGCAGGGAAAGTGTTCTGAGGGCTTTGAGAAATCAAATGCACTTCAAATTACCTCTGACAACACCCACTGTTCCTCTCAGTTTAATCTCTTGCCTTTCATCTTCCAATTTTTGCCTTTGGAGCTCCCTGGAACTCCGGCCCAGAGAGCCAGACGCTACCAGAGCTAGGGAGGGGAAGGAAAGTGAGATAGAGAGACAGAGAACAAAGAAAGAGACGGAAGAGACCGCTGATATTGTGTCAGACGAAGAACACAATGGATTGCAATTGTTGCCTCTAGAAAAAGCATCCTCTATTTCCTTTATGATCCAAACGGGACGGTGGAATAATGTTATTTACGAAGCGAAGCAGTGAAACAGAGATGCACAATATTGGTATTGTTATCTTTGTTCCAAGCCGACTTTTCCCCATAGACAACTGGCTTACTGAGAAGGTGGCTAGAGGTTCAATTAGCCTGTCTGAGAGCTTCTTCCTGGGGAATAATGCAATGCTCACACAGGAGCATGGCTGTGGAAGCCATAAAAAGCAAGAGTTTTATAGATTTCCATCCAGTGTTTCCTACAGAACTCTATTTTACAAAGTTCTCTGTTCATTTGAATTAGTTCATTTTGGGTCAGATATGAATTAAATGTATGATGAATTGGGGCTCAGTGAGTGATTTTGTTTATTCAGTAACCACTCTGACTGATTCAGTAATTCATTTATGAGTCTTTGACAAATTTATTAAAAGAATAGGTTCATAAGAATCAGTGGTTCATGAATCTGACTACACTGGTCGTGCTGTATCATTGTTTGCTTTTTGCTTGCAGCCAATGAAGAAAAACAATAAAAAAAGACATGTTGTCTTTGATTTATTTTGCCGTGCCTGCCCTTTTAACAAAATACATTTAGTTCAGACTGCAAGCTCACAACTCGAATAAAATTGGACAAAATGTAGGTATAGTAACATATAGTAATAATGTATAGTAAACGAGACCAGGTTGTATAAAATGTGATTTATTTGGCAATAAGCTGTAGACTCAGCAGTGGCACCAATGAATAGCAGTGCAGCAAACACTGGTACCTCTGTAAGCTTATGTATTCACTCCTTGTTCATGCTTTACATTTACATTGTGCTCTATCTGGATGATGCAGAAGCTGTCCCCTGGGACTATAGCCAAGAAAGCGAGTAAACACATATTCAGCCATTGCTGTTCAGCAGAACCTCCAGTGCTGTATGCATTTCTAACATCAGTTTCACTCCACCATTCATTAATTTGCAAGCATTGTGTTTGGAATGGGTATATTTAAATTGTTTAAATGCATTTCGTTTTGGAGCTGTGGCCTGTTGGTAAGTGGGTGACCATGCATTTGCAAAGTAAGACATGTTCCTGCCTCAATATCTTTAGTTGGTCCTGGAACAAAATTCTCAATCAGATTTTAAGGGATGGAGAAAAGTGCTGGGAAAAGGGTCCAGGGTTTTTTTTTTTTTGCATATCATGTCACACACGGTCAAGTGCTCATCCTTTTAAAGTGTACTTGAAAAACTAGGCTAAATGCAGAAAGTATGCATGTACTGTTCTGAGGACAACATTTGCACCACGTGCACTTGGCATGAGACTAACCAGCACATGGAAAACCAAAGGATCCTTTGGCCTTAAGGTTGGTCATTTTAACCCATTGTCAATATATTAATAACCAGAGGTGGAAAGTAACAAATTACAACTACTCTCGTTACAGTACATGAGTAAATATTACACATTTTTCAACTTTTATTTAAGTATAAATAAATAATAGTACTTTTACTTGAGTTAAAAATTAAGTATTCAACTTCGCTATATTTTCACCACATATACAAAGTACACAAAAATACATAATATTTCAGAATTTTTGGGAAGAAGAAAGTTATAAGCTCCAAATCGCGGCACAACAGAAGCCCGCAGGGCACAGCATCATGAGCACAGCTGCTTGCATAAACTGCCACCGGTGTTCTCTCTTCTCTGGATTCTCCAAGACTTTCTGCCCTGTCACTATACAAGAACTGTAATACTGTGATTTTCTGTATATTTCATTTTATTCTGGAAAGGAGCCGTTCATTCAGATACGAGGGAACCGTCTGAACACGTTTAACCACTGATACAATGCCAGTAGTATCGGAAATGAATGGGGTCCCGGAGCAAAAATGCCACCGAAATTGACAAAAATATCCCCGAAATTCAAAATATGCAGGCAAAAAATGCCCACGCAACAAGTTCCCGTGTTTTATTAATAATATCTGATATAGTTACAATTACATTCATTGCTATCGTCTTTTGACTTAACTGAACATAATTTTTTTTCCCACCGTGCTGTCTCGCACCATCGCACGTACAGACAGTCTCTCTCTTCCATCAATCCCCATCAGTTCGGTATTCTACTCCTGCATTAAATTTCATAACCCTTTGCCCCTCTTGTTCAAAATAAACTGTCCTAGTGGGTAACATTCTTGCTCACGGGTTCTGTACTGTGCATACCTGCCCTTTCTCACCCGCTAGAGGCCAAAAGTGTGCAAGTGATGGATGTTATTTAAAGAAGGTATGAGAAATCACAAAATATAATGTAACCAAATGCAACAATTTACTTAATAATAATATCTCAATATGTTAAATAACCATAATGTTAATTAAGACATTATTATTACAACTGTACATATAATACATATACAGAAAAGCCACTTTTAGTGTTTGAATCAATCATATCTTTCAATAAACACTGTGTTTTTTACTCAGCTGGCATGTAGGAATTGATAACAGTTCGCTTAATAATCTCATTCCATATCTGGATAATTGCTGCAATATCATAGATGATACATTTCCTCTATGAAATTGCATTATATTAGTTTTGTACAGTATGTTAACTTAATGAGTGAATGAGAATAAACATGAATAGGAATGTGTATCAGTCACAATGCACATTATGTAGTTTAGAGATGATTTAGAGACGTTTAGAATTTCTATTTAAACAATTGTTCTTTTCTCTTTGTCCAAGAATCCTCTTGCATTTAGAAGATGGTAGTGTAAGACTTGTGAGGAGACTTTCTCAAACTAGAGACTGTGATATACTTTTTTGTAAATGGTCAGCACTTATATAGCGCCTTTTTAACCTTAGCGGGCCTTATTCAAAGTGTTTCATTCACCCATTCACACACACATTCACACACTAATGACAGCAGAGCTGCCATGCAGGGTGCTAGCCTGCCATTGGGAGCAACCTGGTGTTCGGTCTCTTTTTGCCCAAGGACAATTCTGCATGTGGAGTCATGTAGGCCAGGAATCGAACCGCCAACCCTGCGAGTAGTGGCCGACCCACTCTACCCACTGAGCCACAGCTGCCCCCTTTTGTCTTTGTTGTGTATCTGGCCATCCACTTCCCTCTCTATTCTGGTTAGAGATTCTTTTTTGAAAACAGTAATTCATAAAATAGCCTTCATCTCTCTAAAACAATAGACTTTAGGATAAAATAGAATTTCAGGAGAAATGTGTTTCTTTTTGCCTATTTTTAAAATCAAACTTTGACTTGCAAGTGTAAAGCAACTTGTAAGAACTCAATACCTCAGCAAATGGGGGGGGTGTGAGGGGACACTGTATTGTGATTTCTGCATGGTAGCACAACCATTTTCAACTCTTCTAATAATAAGAACATTTTCTTGAGTACCAAATTAGCACTTTAGAAAGCTTTTGTAAGGAATAGGTGACACTGTATGTGTTTACCATCATGGGAAAAGGAAAAATGGAATAATATCACTTAAAACAATTATTTCAAACTATAATATTGGAAATTAATGATTTTGACAGTATTTTTGATCAATTCAATGCATCCTTGGTGAAAGGAAGCATAAGCTTCTTTCAAGAACAAAAATGTCTGTGTTATAAAAATGGAAGTGTATATACTATATATAATATCATTTAGTAAATTGTATCAAATACTTGAGTGTTTTTTTGGTAAATTACTCATTTACTCATACTTGAGTCATAATAGTTCTTAGTACTTCTACTTGTACTCAAGTGAATTATTATTTCAGTAGCAGTACTTTTACTTAAGTAAAATAAAATCTGTACTCTTTCCAACAATGTAAATAACTACAGTCTTGACCAACACAAAAGGCACTCACTGAAATAGGTATCATTTGAAAGCTTGAAAGCTCTATTTTCCAATGCATGAACAAGTGCTTTGAAATTTGCAGACAAATCAAAAGTGTTCAATTTTTATAATTTATTTAAAAAAATTGTACTGTACATATTACTGCAATTAGTAAAAACATCAAAACGATCAGGTAGCCATGTGCCATATGTTGTTGGAAAGCTCTAATTTATTTTACTCACAGACAAAAATATAGTGAGTAATAGTTAAGTATATGTCCTTGGAATTATGTTTGTGTTGCATATATGCCACGTTTTTTTTTCAAATATCTTCACAAAACATAAACGGAACATAAAATATCACATACCATAACTTTAAATATGTGATTATCTTTCAAATGAGCCCAAACACAAGGTAATAGGATGCATAAATCATTTGATAATCCACACGAAGCACAATGTTACATATGGTCACCAGGAGATGGCACCAAGTAAATGACACAGACACGATGCAGACTCGTTGAATCAAAAGGCAATCATTCTGTGAAATCTCATTACTAAAATAATTTCTCCATGCTATGCAAACCTTTAGACATCATTGTGTTTGCATGTGTCATTTTTATTAATTATTCAAATGTATATTTTCATAATGTAACTAGTTAGAAGGTCCCCTGTATAATTAACAGCATTAGCTGGGAGAGAATTTCTTTCATATGTAAGCAAAATGGACATTATAACTGAAATATACCCATATGAATCAATATCAAATCGAAACTGGAATCAAAATCTTGTGAATCGGAATTGAATCTGGAAATCTGTATCAATACCCAGCCCCATATATGATTAGGACGTTGTTTCTTTGACAGGAATGTTGTTCCAGGACCAACTAAAGATGTTGATCAAGGATCATATCTTACATGACAAAATCATGGTGACCCTAGGAAATATCAAATGAAACCCAGAGCCCTAACATTGTGTAGCAATAGTGCAAAGTAAAATAAAACTTCTCTAACTTAATTCTCTATCCTAAATAAAATTGAAAATAAATGTGCCGCTAGACCAATTCACAAACTGCTCAGTTCACACAGCAACTTTTATTGTGCTGTTATTTAAGTTTGAAATAAATGTTTTCAAACTACTTTTTGGTTTTCAAGCTTGGATAAAACATACATACCAGTTTTATACCAGCAATCTTGCAGCAAAATGACCCCTCAAAAGGCTCATGAACTGTTTGTCATTTTCAGGAAAATAACAGCCTACAGATGATTTACAGATAATTTGAAAATGTTATTTACAAAATCAGTATTAAGGTAATTGTCCTAAAACTACATTTTCTGAATGCATAATGCATTTTTTAAAAATGATTTAATGATTTTCAAAGGCAAGTAATTGTTAAATAAATAGACAAGTTGTTTTTTAGTTTTCAAAATGAATATGGTGTAACGGACAAAAACCGTTACTTTGTGTATTATTGTATTTTTTTTTCTGGGTGTAGTAACAATAGCAGCAGCTTGAGGGCGCTATTGCCTGGAGGTGACAGGATATATAAGCTCACCCACCATAGAGTAAGAGAGTTTTTTAGTTTTTCCTTTTGTTTGGTAGAGGAAAATCACATGTGTACTCAAGATACCTTCTTGCTCTTCCAGAGTCCTGTGTTGAGAACTCTTTGAGTTTCTGCTCAACTGGCTTTTGTAAATTCCACATCTTCTTTTGTGAACTTTGTTTGGATACATGAATCCAAGGGCAAACTAACCTAACAACAAGTCTTCAGCATTCATTGTGGACTATAGGATTACAAACATTGCGTCGCCCTCAAATAACTTGGTGGATTTGGAACTGATCTCACATTCATCATCGCTCCTATTTATTGAAGGACTGGACAATTGAAAAGATAAGTTCATTTCATTTGTGGTGTCATTGGAGAGACAGAGACTTTGAGAGTACTTTTGCAGTTTCTGTATTATTTGTTCTGTCACATGTATTATACACTGGTGGGGAAATTAAAATAACTTTGTGTGTTGTGAGGATGTATTGAATCAGTACATGTCTAAAATCTGTTGAACCCCCTCAGAGTAATATCTACAAGAGAAAGGTGGTGTTACAGATTGGCGCCCGTACAGGGACTTGAAAATTGAAGTTTTTTTTTTTTTGAGTCTTTATATTAAAAATATAAATTTGGACTGTACTGTTTATCTTCACAAACAAATAATAGTAAACCATCATCTGCAATGGCAGAGAGCGCATCCATCACAGATTTCTCAAGTGAAGCTTTTGCTCAGCACAGAGACCCGGTAGTTAATCTCATTGATACTTTCAGTGAGTTGTATTTGGACTCTGAGGAAGAGAGAGAATTTAGAGGAATAGACCAAAGAGCTAATCCCGATGACGTGCCATTACCTCCTCCACCAATTGAGTTCTATGAAGACCGACTACAGCAATTCGACAATGAAGAAGCTGTCCAGCGCATGTGTAGCATTGAGGAGCATCTTGTTGATCTTGAGCATCGTGTCAGTGGACTGGTTACCACTGAAACTATGAATACAAAGTTTCAAGCATATGAAGATAAAGTTAACTACTGTTTGCAAAGAGAGTTGGATCGCGTTAAGCAGCTGTTCCTTTCCAAAATCGACGATATGAGCCAAAGTATTTTGGATTGCTTAAAGCGTCGAGACCGACAAATAGAGCAACAGTTTAAAACTTTCAAACCCCTTATTTCTACTCCTATGCACACCGTTACTCAATCCCCACCCAAGATGGACCCAGTTACAGAAAGCAGTACAAAGCCAGTAGCATGTTGTTCCTCATCTCATAATCCTCCAGTTAAACTTGAACTGCCTACCTTCAGTAATCTTGATTCAGAAGACCCAATTGAGTTTATTGACCGTTTTGAAGAATATAACGAGATGAGACCTCTGTATTCCGAAGAGCTTCTTGCAGCATTATCTGTAAGTCTGAAAGGTACTGCTAAGAGCTGGTGGAGAGCTGAAAAGAAAAAAATAAGAGACTGGTCTTCTTTCAAAGAAAAGTTTCTTTTCTCCTTTTTAAATGAAGATCATAAAGAGGTTGCGGCCCAAAAATTAGCTAACTATCGTCAAGGGGTTAATGAGAATATTAGGGATTTTGTTTTCAATTACAGAGCATTGTGTTTAAAGAATAATGCTAAAATAACTGAAAATGAGATAATTCAAGCAACTTTAAGAAACTGCAACCCTCGATTGGCTTCGTTGTTAAGGGGAACAGTGAAGACAGTTGATGATCTGGTCCGACTTGGTACTCAGATAGAGAAAGATTGGGTTGAGAGTAAAAAAAGATGGAGTCAAGGAAAAGAAGAGGAACAGAGGAAGAAATCTTCTGGTGGAAGAGGGCAACAAAATCACCTCATGCTCGTTGATCCAACTCGTAATTCTCAATATAGTAATGTGCTGCAAACTCCAATCATTTTGAATCACACCTACTTTAATGCTGTAATTGACACTGGAAGCACCTTCTCTTTGATGCAGCAGAAAATTTGGCAAAGGTTGAGAAGAAAGGACGAGAATCTGACCAAAAGTACTCAAACTTTTATGCTTGCTAATGGTCAGAGTCAGAGAACTCAGGGAAAGGTTCTCTGGGAATGTGAAATATATGGAGTGAAACTTGCTGTAACATTCTACGTGATGGATGATGAAGACTTGGCTGTTCCTGTCATCCTAGGACTGGACTTCTTAAGGGAAGCCAAGGTAACCATTGATTTTAATTCTTCATGTGTTTACTTGCCTGTTTCCAACGTCAGTCACCCCATTTGTTTTAATGAACTTCATGAGAACGCTGTCATCCAGTTTTATGCTGCACAAGATAATGTTGAATTGATCTCAAAAAAGGAAGACTTGAAGCTCATTGATCAAGCAGTGGAGAATTCTCATGCCTCCCTCGAGGTAAAGAAGCAGTTGAAATCTCTCATGTATGATTGGTCATCAGTTTGCACCCACAAGCTAGGACGTACAAACTGCATCCAACATGAGATAAAAACAACCGATGAACTTCCCCTAAGAAAGAGACCTTACCGAGTCTCAAAAGTGAAAAATGATTTTATTGAGGAACAAATCAAGGAACTACTGCAACAGAAAATCATTAGACCTTCCACGTCACCATGGGCCTCACCTGTTGTGGTAGTAGATAAGAAGGATGGGGGAGCTCGGTTATGCATTGACTATCGTGGTCTTAATTCTAAAACTCACCTCGATGCATATCCAATGCCCCAAATAACAGACATACTGGATTCGTTGCAAGGAGCCAAGGTATTTAGTACTTTGGACTTGAAGAGTGGCTACTGGCAAGTAGAGATGTCTTCTACAAGTGTGGAGAAGACTGCATTCATAACTGCTTCAGGATTATATGAATTTTTGTGTCTTCCTTTTGGCCTTAAAAATTCGGCAGCCTCTTTCCAACGTTTAATGGAACATGTTCTCAGAAAGCACAAAAATAGGTGTTGTATGGTATACATAGACGACATCATTGTTTACTCACCGGACATTCAAACACATCTGCAGCATCTTAAACAGGTTTTCAACAGTCTGCACACTGCCGGTCTCACTCTCAATCTCAGGAAATGCAAATTCATCTGTTCATCCTTAGATTACTTGGGTCACACAATCACTGCTGACGGAGTCAAAGTAAATTCTGACAAGGTAGATGCGATCAAAACATTCCCTACACCAACTTCCCTAAAAGAATTACAACGGTTCCTAGGTCTTGCGGCTTGGTATCACCGTTTCATTTCAGATTTCTCCTCTAAAGCAGCACCTTTACATGCACTAAAGAAAAAAGGAGCTAAATGGATGTGGACCGACGAGTGCCAGAGAGCGTTTGAAATCCTCAAAGATGACCTGACTAAAGCCCCTGTGTTAAACACACCCGATTTTGATTCTGCTTTTAAAGTGCAAACAGACGCAAGCAACATTGGTTTGGGAGCAGTGCTGACACAGGAGTGTGATGGACAGGAGAAAGTGATTGCTTATGCATCTAGAGTACTGAGAGGTGCTGAGAGATCATATTCTGCAACAGAGAAGGAATGCCTAGCGGTAGTTTGGGCTGTGGAAAAGTGGCATCATTATCTTGAGGGTAGAACATTTGAAGTAATTACTGACCATGCTTCTTTGGTTTGGCTTTTCCAGCACCCAAAACTTTCTTCAAGGTTAGAAAGATGGACTATCAGACTTCAAGGTTATCACTTTACGGTACGTTATAGGAAGGGACAATGTAATGTAGTACCTGATGTTTTGTCAAGAAGATATGTAGCTGAACCAACAGCCATCTTGATGCATACACCAGCAAAACATGTTCTCAATCCTATCACTTGTGAGCTGCCAATGGACTTGTCTCAGATTGCTGCTGAGCAGAAGAAAGACACCGGGTGCCAAGAAATCATGGAAAGAGCCATTAACCAAAATACCACTGGTCTTATGAGAACTCACTATGTCTTGAGGAATGATGTTTTATTTAGGAGTGTCCCAATCCTCAAAGGAGGGCAAAGATTCCAGATTATGGTACCTGCTAGTTTTAAGGAAGCGTTTTTAACTTGTGCTCATGACAGCCCTCTCAGTGGGCATTTAGGCAAATTTAAAACACTAATGAGACTTCTAGAGTTTGCTTATTGGCCTTCCATGCGTACTGACGTATGGCAACACTGCAAACAGTGTGAAAAATGTCAACAGCATAAGTCTACAAACTTGAAGCCAGCAGGAGATCTCCAAAGTGTGCCCATTGTTGAGCCCGGATACATGCTTGGAATGGATATTATGGGTCCGTTCCCACGGAGTACCCATCGAAATGAATATCTTCTAGTGATAGTAGACTACTTCTCTAAATGGGTAGAGGTATTCCCCATGAGATCTGCCAAAGCTAACATCATCGTTCGTATTCTCATCGAAGAGATATTTACAAGGTGGGGAACACCAGCCTTCATTGTTTCTGATAGAGGCACTCAATTCACCTCAAACCTCCTGGATCAGTTATGCAAGCAGTGGCAGGTAATCCAAAAACTCACAACTGCGTATCATCCACAATCAAATCTGACAGAACGCATTAACCGAAACCTAAAAACCATGATCGCATCTTATGTTAATAATAATCACCGTACCTGGGATCAATGGATCTACGAGTTTAGATTTGCTTTGAATACAGCATGGCATGAAAGCACAGGATTTTCACCTGCTGAAGTGGCCCTAGGACGTCAATTGAAAGGACCACTACAAAGAGCTCTACAGAGTCCGCCAGATCCAGATCATCCAAGCTACAGTACCATTGATCGCCAGAAACTACTGTACGAAGCTGTAAGAGAAAATGTTGAGAAAGCACAAACTAGACAGAAAAAATATTACAACCGCAAGAGAAGAACCCAGGACTTCCAGGAGGGTGATCTAGTTTGGGTGCGTACTCATCCTTTATCTCGTGCAGATGATGGTTTTATGGCTAAAATTGCCCCAAAATGGCGAGGACCAGCTAAAGTAGTCAAAAGGCTAGGGCCAGTAAATTACAAGGTCACAATGTTGTCTGACCCTACCCAAATTGACAGTTATCATACCCAAAACTTAAAAATTTTCCATGAGTCAAATTTTGACACCAAGGGGAGGGATATGTAACGGACAAAAACCGTTACTTTGTGTATTATTGTATTTTTTTTTCTGGGTGTAGTAACAATAGCAGCAGCTTGAGGGCGCTATTGCCTGGAGGTGACAGGATATATAAGCTCACCCACCATAGAGTAAGAGAGTTTTTTAGTTTTTCCTTTTGTTTGGTAGAGGAAAATCACATGTGTACTCAAGATACCTTCTTGCTCTTCCAGAGTCCTGTGTTGAGAACTCTTTGAGTTTCTGCTCAACTGGCTTTTGTAAATTCCACATCTTCTTTTGTGAACTTTGTTTGGATACATGAATCCAAGGGCAAACTAACCTAACAACAAGTCTTCAGCATTCATTGTGGACTATAGGATTACAAACATTGCGTCGCCCTCAAATAACTTGGTGGATTTGGAACTGATCTCACATTCATCATCGCTCCTATTTATTGAAGGACTGGACAATTGAAAAGATAAGTTCATTTCATTTGTGGTGTCATTGGAGAGACAGAGACTTTGAGAGTACTTTTGCAGTTTCTGTATTATTTGTTCTGTCACATGTATTATACACTGGTGGGGAAATTAAAATAACTTTGTGTGTTGTGAGGATGTATTGAATCAGTACATGTCTAAAATCTGTTGAACCCCCTCAGAGTAATATCTACAAGAGAAAGGTGGTGTTACAATGGAATGAACAGAAGATACACAGATTCAAATAGGATGTAAAATTATAAGTGGAATTTAAGAATTTAATTAAAATGGAATGCAATTCAAAGAAAGTGTAGTTTTTAATAATGCATTTAATTTTTCATTATGAAGTGCCCATACAAATTTTAGCATACACACGTATGGATTATTTCATTAAATAATACTAGCAATCAACATTTGATGTGCAAAAAATAAAATAAAAATAAAATTAAAATGTAAAAAAAAATTGTATTTAATTTATTGTATATTTGCCTTATATAATAGAATAGAATAGAATCCTTTATTTTTATTATATTTATGAACCAAACTTTCAATTTAAGGGACATAGTGGAAGAACACTACGTACGTAAGTCTCCAATATGGAGCCAAAAAACAAACAGCTGACTAACTAGATGGGCATCTTAAACAGAACATGTAAGTGATCTGTTTTGGTTAATTTTGTTGAATAAAAATTAATTACCCCTTTTTAACAGGTAATCAAACACTCCCCCTATATTCCATTGGTTAGTCAAATAGATAGCTCCACCCTCAAACTCACACCACTGGTTTAGCCAATGTTGTTGTGTCAGCCTGGTCATGATGCTCAAATAAACAAAGCAATGTTTTGATAGTGCCACAGTGTTTACACTTTTCAGGGAAATCAATCTACAAATGGCTTAATAATAATTGTCTGAATGCTAAGGAGAAAGTATTTTAATATTACGCACTTCACCTTTAAAAATTAAATCAGCAGGTGAGAAAGGACTAGAAAAGGAAAGATTGGAGACCAAGAAAGACGTTGCTTTTACTGCAGACATGAGGACAATCTCCTTAAATGACTGCTCAGCTGTTTTTGCGGAGTCAATGTCATGATTGTAATGGATGGGCCCCGTTTGGCAGCTCCGCCCTCGTAAAGATGACGGACAGGGCATAAACGTCCTGTGTTTACAGGGCATTAATATTTCTGCCACTTCATTACAATAAAAGTATTAACCTGCAGCTCTGCTTCGCAGAAACCACACCATCTCATCATCTTAGTGTATATTACCTGCTGTCGGCCAGTGGGAGAGTACACACTAATCATGATGTGCACATAGACACGCACACACACACACACACACACACACGCACGTGCTATGCAAGAACATAAGCACGCGCACACACTCCTTTGCATTCCCAAGCATGCATTTCTCACGCTCTCCCAAGACCGTGCAAAAAAGATGAGCGAATGGCAATGTGCCATAAGTTTTGCAGCGCAACCTGAAGTAGCAACGGGCCTCATTAAAAAACCAAGGTTGGTGATTTCAACCAGGGTTCAGACCTGTGGAAATATTTTTTTACTTTTTGGTAAAAAAGCATCCCCATTAATATTGCTTGTATTTCGAGTGAGGGATCTGAACAAACTGCTAACCCAAATATAAAATGTTGGCATGTAACTCATCCCACACAGGTTATGCAACTGACATGAACAATATCTAAAATTGCTCTATTACTGTACTAAGTAATGTGACTGCAATTTTTGCTTGGTGAATGATAAAACAAGTGTAAAAGTCCTCTAGACTTCCACTGAATAAGGGACCCGATAGCATATCTAAGTACCAGAATATCATAGAGACTTGGAAGTAGGCTCTATTGACTTTGGACAGTAAGCAACCACCTAGGAGTCAAACAGAACAACCTAATGACCTGACAAATAAAATCTATTTATCTTATCTTATATATACAGTGTATATGCATATATATATATAGTATCTCACAAAAGTGAGTACACCCCTCACATTTTTGTAAATACTTGATTATATATTTTCATGAGACAACACTGAAGAAATGACACGTTGCTACAATGTAAAGTAGTGAGTGTACAGCTTGTACAGTGTAAATTTGCTGTCCTCTCAAAATAACTCAACACACAGCCATTAATGTCTAAATCGCTGGCAACAAAAGTGAGTACACCCCTAAGTGAAAATGACCAAATTGGGCCCAATTAGCCATTTTCCCTCCCTGGTGTCATGTGACTTGTTAGTGTTACAAGGTCTCAGGTGTGAATGGGGAGCAGGTGTGTTAAATTTGGTGTCATCGCTCTAACACTCCCTCAAACATGTCACTGGAAGGACAACATGGCACCTCATGGCAAAAAACTCTGAGGAGCTGAAAAGAATTGTTGCTCTACATAAAGATGGCCTAGGCTATAAGAAGATTGCCAAGACCCTGACACTGAGCTGCAGCACAGTGGCCAAGACCATACAGCGGTTTAACAGGACAGGTTCCACTCAGAACAGGCCTCGCCATGGTCGACCAAAGAAGCTGAGTGCACGTGCTCAGCATCATATCCAGAGGCTGTCTTTGGGAAATAGATGTATGAGTGCTGCCAGCATTGCTGCAGAGGTTGAAGGGGTGGGAGGTCAGCCTGTCAGTGCTCAAACCATACACCGAACACTGCATCAAATTGGTCTGCATGGCTGTCTTCCCAGAAGGAAGCCTCTTCTAAAGATGATGCACAAGAAAGCCCGCAAACAGTTTGCTGAAGACAAGCAGACTAAAGACATGGATTACTGGAACCATGTACTGTGGTCTGATGTGATGTGAAGATAAACTTATTTGGTTCAGATGGTGTCAAGGATGTGTGGCGGCAACCAGGTGAGGAGTACAAAGAGAAGTGTGTCTTGCCTACAGTCAAGCATGGTGGTGGGAGTGTCATGGTCTGGGGCTGCATGAGTGCTGCCGGCACTGGGGTGCTACAGTTCATTGAGGGAACCATGAATGCCAACATGTACTGTGACATACTGAAGCAGAGCATGATCCCCTCCCTTCCGAGACTGGGCCGCAGGGAAGTATTCCAGCATAACGAAACACACCTCCAAGATGACCACTGCCTTGCAAAAGAAGCTGAGGGTGAAGATGATGGACTGGCCAAGCATGTCTCCAGACCTAAACCCTATTGAGCATCTGTGGGGCATCCTCAAACGGAAGGTGGAGGAGCACAAGGTCTCTAACATCCACCAGCTCCGTGATGTCATCATGGAGGAGTGGAAGAGGACTCCAGTGGCAACCTGTGAAGCTCTGGTGAACTCCACGCCCAAGAGGGTTAAAGCAGTGTTGGAAAATAATGGTGGCCACACAAAATATTGACACTTTGGGCCCAATTAGGACATTTTTACTTTCACTCACTTTTGTTGCCAGCGGTTTAGACATTAATGGTTGTGTGTTGAGTTATTTTGAGGGGACAGCAAATTTACACTGTTATACAAGCTGTACACTCACTACTTCACATTGCAGCAAGGTGTCATTTCTTCAGTTTTGTCACATGAAAAGATATAATCAAATATTTACAAAAATGTGAGGGGTGCAAGTAAGGGAGAATTGAATTGGGACACGATGCAGGTCAGACTCAAACTTAGGTCCCAATGAACCAAAAGCTCTTGTATGTCGGGAGACTTTGCCCTGCTCCAACAAAACATTATTTAACTTTATCCACTCCATAACCATTAGAGATAAAAATATGACTCATGAGCTAAAGTAATCTCATGAAGACTCATATGTACTCTTATGAAAAGTTTGGTTCTAGCAAAGGTACATTCTCTTATATTTGCATAAAGACCAAAACGTACAATATTGAAGTATTGACAGCATCTAAACGTCATCGGTTCACATATTAACGCCTATAGAAACATACAAATGTTTATGTGTACTGTTTGAATTGATTAATATTGAATAATTCATATAATCATTCAGTTAAATACATTTAATTTACAATCAATGAGATTAGTTAAATGCCATAACATTTATTTAATGCATTTTAATGGACATTGTAACGATTTCATTCAGTTCTGTGTGATTTCTGTTGCCCTATACAAAGTTTTATGGCAGTGATGTCGAATGCTCATTGGCTCTCAAGTTTATCGTGACTGTTTGCGACATGCAGCATTCTGCGATGTATATGTTTGAATGAGATATGACAGCGCCGTTCTAGAGTGCATCAGAAGATTTACAGCGATTAATCATTTAAATGTCACGCTCCACCTCACAAAATGCTATTGTATGCCATCAGGGAGCACGTTGGATGCAACGCATCGCCCTTTGGACTTCTTTTGTACTGAATTTTGCAATGTTTCTTAATAAATTATTGTGATTCAATTTGTCTGCCTCTTATGTTTTAAATGCTCAATAAACGGTTATGGTTAGGTTTAGGTGTAGGATTAAAATAAATTATAAATGAATATATTTTAACAAACATTATTGCTAGTGCACTTTAATCTACTTGTTACATGTTTTTATATTGTTGAAATTTGGTTGTGTTTAGAGGTTGGGGTAGGGTTATGGGATCTAAAATATCTATAAAACAGTAAAAATGGACACATTTATAATCGATTTGTGTATTCAAATACAGTTGTAATGATTTGTCAATATTTTACGTTTTTAAGATGTACATACGTAAAAATGTTTACGTTTTAGATGCTTTCAAATGTCCATATTGTACATTTGTGTCTATTCAAATGTAAAAATATGTATGTTTAATGTTACAAATATTAACGTACAAATAGCTACATATATTAATGAGATCAGGCTGCATAAGCTGTTAACAGCCCAGTTTGTCTCTCAAAAATTATTACAAACAGGATGAAACAACCAATCTCTCTGTGTATTTACAGCATACACGTCATTTATTCAAAAATTAGTGAAGTCTGTTTAGCAAGGCATGCCCGCATTCCTGGTGGAAAAGTTTGAAGGAAATTGTTGAAAACATTGCAACACCTATGCATCCAAGTCTCTTATTCGTAACGCAAGTGAAGCTGCAGGCCGAGCCAAAATTAAGATTAATTTTCTGCAAAAGCAACAGCGCGATCCTCGCCAATGAGAAAGATCTGGTCACCAAAGGGACCAAGTGCAGTTATCCGTCATTTCATCTGCAGGATCGTAGAGAAATTAAAAGCTGATTATATCCTGGGGGGAGAAGAGGAGGACAGTGGACCCCCTGGCCTGTAGGCTAAATTTGATGAATTAGTCCCAACTGTCTGCCAAGAAAAGGGAGGGGAGGGGAACATGATGGAGTAAAGAGCCTTGCTCCATCAAGAAAGGCCCTTTTGGAGAATTAATTTGACTAAAACCTCTAGGAACAAGTTTGAGAGACATTTTGTGCCATTATAAAAGTTTCAAGCTTGACTGCAAAACATTTAATGATGACTTTTGATTTAATTACATAGATAAAGAAATAACTGTGGTCCATGATGTGATATGCAATGAGACCACAAAAATAATTTTGCTGCTTAAGCCACGCTTTAAAATGTATGACTTTAATCGCAAACACATTTTTTGAAAAAAAAAAAAAAAAAAAGAAAAGCTATTTTTCCATTTACTTTTAACTAACTGGTTCCGGCCCTGCGATGGATTGGCGACCTATCCAGGGTGTCCCTCGCCTTTCGCCCAATGTTGGCTGGGATAGGCTCCAGCCCCCCCCTGCGACCCTGTACACAGGATGAGCGGTTGACGATGGATGGATGGATGGATGGATAACTGGTTCCGAGGTGATTTTTGGTAAATGTATGAAAAAATTTAATAAACATTCATTTTAAAATAATTATAAAACATTAGTGATTGAATTCCTATTCATTTACGCAAACTTTCCAATCCATTCAGCCTGATTTGTTAAACTGGATCGATAAGTTCACTGAAAATTCATACCGGACATCCCTATCTCTCGCAATTTGCTTGCCCTTATGTTTTTCCGAAATTACTTGCTTTCTTCTGTTGACGACAAAATATGTTAGACAGTATGTTAGTCTCATTCACCATTACATTTCATTGCATCTTTTTTTCATACAATGAAAGTGAATGGTGATGAGGATGTCAACTAACATGTCCTTCTGTGTTCCTCGGAAGAAGAATAAAAAAAGGCATTTGGGTTTGAAACGATATGAGGGTGAGTAAATGATGACATCATTTTTAGGTTCACTATCCCTTTAAGAGTGCCTGAAATGTACAAATGCTTTTACTGGGGCTACAGTATCTGAAAATGCATGATAAAAACAAGCAAAACATGAAACGTTCTTCCTCACACCATGATTTGTTGCTATGGTTGATATAATGAGCTACGAAGATGCATTATGCGACTGACGACCTTCAAATACTGCATTCACTGTGGTACACAGCCAGGCTTATCTTGATATAGGACACGTGTGTGATGCTCAGCTGCGAGGAGCTTTTCCATATTATTGCTCAATTCAAAGGTGTCCATGCCGCTCAGGCAGAGAGCGGGCCTTATTTGGAAGCTCCATTTTCCTGTTCAGATTGGATCAGCAGGAGAAAGAATGCTCAGCTTTCTATTGTGTCTCTTTGTATGGTGGATGTCAGGAGTCCAGCATGCAAACAATAAAGCGTCTGCCACAGTCACAACAACAGTCATTATCCTGAGCAAGGATCGCTGGTTTTGCCCTTCTGCAATCATAACTCTAATTAAGAGCGATGCTTTGTAAGCACGGAGGTTGTGCAATGTTAATTACCAGAGTACCACGCTGCAAATGCATCCTTAAATGCCACTTGTCATTGTTCTGCACTTGTACTTGTCACCGTCCCTGCTGTGAAAACACTCGGGACGTCTCTGCCACTCTGTTGCTCACATGAGCATGGTATGTTATGATTCAAAGCAGCCGAGTGTCAAAGAAATTTAAGTTTAATTTGCATTTACTGTATTGTAAAGCTGACTTGTTGTCTAAAGTCATAATTGTTAATGTAAAGTTCACTAGAAATAAGCGTGTCACTGGTTTACTATGCACAGCCTACCTGAGCACACATGTACTGTATTAATCAAGGAATTACAGGAATAGTGTAGAATTTTTGGATTTAAAAATGGAATCAAAATTTGATTCTAGAAGATTTGATTCTAAAAGATTGCTCCAGCTTGCATTGTCCGAATATATGAATTGTTCACATAAAAATAAAATGTTATATTTAAACTAGGTGTATTGCATTGAATGGAGTGAAAATAGTCTGGTTCTGGAAGTAAACCATTTTTTTTATTTTTTTTATTGTATTTCATAGCAGAATTCCTGGTGAAGAACTACACTACCCATTATCCTGAGTGGGGCAAATCCACCAATCAGAAAATTGTGTCAAATAAAGATGGCAAAATAATTCTGCAGTAACCGCCCACTCCCATGCCGCTCTGACAATTGCGCAATCAAGTCTCCCTACACTCTCAAACTACATATATTTTACTTAAATATATATATTACTTAAATCACAATGTTTTCCATCCATCCATCCATCCATCGTCAACCGCTTATCCTGTGTACAGGGTCGTAGGGGGGGCTGGAGCCTATCCCAGCTAACATTGGGGCGAAAGGCGGGGTACACCCTGGACAGGTCGCCAGTCCATCACAGGAACCCACGTAGACACGGGGAGAACATGCAAACTCCACACAGAAAGGCCGGGGCAACCGGGGTTTGAACCCACGACCTTCTTGCTGTGAGGCGACAGCGCTGACCGTGCCGCCCCCCACAATGTTTTCCATAGTTTTTAATTCTTTCCCTTATTGAAGACGGTCTTCAATACCTTTTTGCTTCAAAACAAAGTTTGTAATGTTGTGGTTCACCTAGGAGCTGGTCAGTTTGTTTCATGGCTTAAAATTTAGGGTGTGTTCACACTTGGCAGGTTTGGTTAGATTAAAACTAACTCTGGTGCGATTGCTCTGTTAGTGCGGTTCATTCGAACTAGTGTGAATGCTGTCACATGAACCTTGGTGCGCACCAAACAAGCGGGCCGAGACCGCCTGAAAAGTGGGTCTCGGTCCGCTTCCAAAACGAACTCTGGTGTGGTTCGATTGATATATGAACGCAACAAGGACCAAAGACGTCTAAACGGACATAAAACAGGAAGTAATTTGCCTAATACTGACTCAAGCGTGCCTGGTTCTTCTCATCAAAATGCCAGTGTGGACGCTAAGTGAACCAGGACTAAATGTATCATTTTCTTTTTTGGTCCGGACCATGAGGACCTAGAGAACCGAACTACAAGTTTGAAAACACCCTTATTTCATTGAGTACTTTTTGAAACCGTGCTCTAATAGATACTTCCATGCATATACAGTCTTTGGTTGACAGTCAAATTTGCTTGATTGCTAGAGCTGTACCTTGCGCCTCCACTGCGGAACAATTTCTTAATCATCTGGGAAATGTCACTCACAACTCAGTCTGACAAGTAAACATAACGTACATACACCATAATTACCAGATATACTGATTTGCTGTTCTATTCAAATGGATTCACAGGATTATTCACAAATAAATGGTACTGCACTATCAGTATCACACAAGCTTAATTAATGCTAATGTATTTTAATTACATCAGATCTTGAGATTATACCTCTCTTAAGCTTCAGTTAATTAGAAAGCTGATGTACGAACAAACAATTTATTTGAGTGGTTATAGAGAAACTATGAATAGAGCAGCCTTGGTGATGTATAGTTTGCTTTTTGGTGAAAAAAAAAAAATGTCCATCACTAAATAACTGCATAAATAATGAGAGGAATATTCACTTGCAATGATTGGTACAGCTTGATCCATCTCAACAGCCTTTTTTCAAATTAAGCACTCCCTAAATGATCAAGTGTTGTGTCCTCTTTAAAAACCCTGAGAGATGACAAGGGTACTTGCCAATCTAGTCACTCACGTAATTGTTTCTGACGAGCAATAATAACAAAGGAAAACAAACAGTGTGATTTGAATATCTGCATTTATATATAAAGCCCACAGTCACACCTGAACTCGCGCTATTTCGCTCCAAGAGCAACATTAACTTTCAGTTGGTGTTCTCTGATGCTATATTATCATAAATTGGCTTATTAGTTGCAGGTTATTGAGCCAAGATAGTGTGTAACTCGCTGCATTTTTGTGAGGAATGAATCACGTCTTAATGTGCTTTCAAGATTCAAAGATTAATCAAAGGAGACCGCCTGTAGATGTGACTGCTTTTTCTGAGAAGGCAGAGAGAAGCCAAAGCATAAAAAAAATGCTATGGAGAAAGCGCTAGATGGAGGACGGTAAAAATGTCGATTTCAAGCCATTCTCTATAGTTAAATTATTTGTATCAACTGCTGGGCTTTGATATGACCGTGAGAGTTTAAAAATCAAAATCAAAGGGTTATTGGTTAATAGGCACTATCCACAAAACAGGTCACAAAAAAAGGGCTTGAAACCTCTAGAGATCAAACTAAGCCTAGTTAGTTCATGTGAATCATAAGTGAATTTAGAAGAAGGGGGCATAATAAATAGAAAAAATGTTAACAAATACAAAATAAAATGAAGAAAAACTATGCCACAATGGGTAAACAGGGTTGCAATTGACAGGGTGGCAAATTTAGCCTAAACTATATGCCATCACTCAGTAGGGCTAGTTATTTTAGGGTCAAAATATTGCTTTGTAGTCATTGATACATTTATATTTCCAATACAACAGTTCTCACAACAAAAACAATATGTGATTTGTGCTGCTAATCCTTTCTATAAATTACAAATGATTATTACTATTATCTACAAAGTGTACTCTATTCATAGAAAATACAATGAAAAGTACTATAAGCTGTATCAAAATGAGTGTCAGGCACACTGCCTGGGATTGGGTCCCAAGGCAGGACCAAGAATAGCCAGATCAGTATGGAAGAGGAGATCTAGGAGCAGAGGTCAAGGGTAAAATTGAGCCTACTCACACAGTTTTTTCTCTCTTTGAGACTATATTCTGTACATAATTCATGTCTAGAGAGAATCTATAGATGGTTTGGAATGAAAATGGCTGTAGGTCAAGTGTGAAAGGCGTTTAAAGAAAATGAAACTAATGCATGCATCTACATACAGTATATATTTAATGTCATTTAAAGGTAATTTATAATCGCAATAGTGATCATTACACTAGGAAAGTGGCTTTAAGTGGAGTTGAATGATTGTTAATACTACAGTACGTATTAGTACCTTTACTGTTAATGGTACAGGTCTGGTTGAGGCATTCATCCTTTTTCCCAAAACAACAAATACTCATTTTAAGGTTAAACTGACCAGTGACCACTTTGAATGTGTGTTCCATTCTGATCTGTAATGGCCTCTTTTTACAAACCATTTTTTCCCCTGAAGTCCCATCCAACATTTTCACATCAATGAATATCCTGTTAACTCAAAAAATCACCAGATGACGAAAGCAAAATGAGTTACGAACATGAAGAATTTTACATTGATTTAATGAATAACTATTTAGAAAACTATGTCCATATCTGGGGAAAACTTCACTTTACAGGACTCTTCAACTACTTTTTTACAGGGGCTAGATTATCCAGATTTCCATATTCATCTTAGCTAGCAGTTTTGAGTTTTGCACAGAGAGCGCTACGATGTTTCACTACGTCACTTCAAAGACAATCTCCATCCGCAACACAAAATACTGCCAGAACATGAGTTACATTTTGACAAATTCTATGATTTTTATGAGTTTTAGTGTTCATTTATCTCTAATGACAAGACAAAAATAACAAAGAAATGAAATGACCCATAGTGCTACAGATATACATTCTATAACCTTCATTTTTCACATCTCTCTTTGTTCAGATTTTGATGAGTGTATTTGATATGTCCAGGGGCAGTGTCCTGGTTAATGTTCCACCAGGTTATTTCTCTTTTTGCTATCAATTACAAAGGAACAGCAGCAACCCAACTCTTTCCTCAACAAGCCGCCACACACACACACACACACACACACACACACGCACACACACACACACACTTCTGTCTCCTACAGCTTGATATAGATAGATATCCCTCCCTGTTGAGTCAGAATCTACATTAGGTCATTTCAATAAGTGCTGAGGCCCTGAGGTATTGCTCAGGAGCCGGGATGGAGGCAGGCTTCAGTCATTCGTCTTAGTTTGACTGTGACTCGCCGACACACAGCCAGACAAATGGGGGGCCGGTTTGGCCAATCTCAGTTGTGTTTGTTATAACACTACATTAAAGGGCCTAATAGAGCATGTCAGGAAATATCGAAAGCATCACAGGAGGCGGAGAGCATTGCTAAAGTAAGCTGTGGATGAAAGGAATCTTTTGTTGTTTTGTTGTGCTATGACCAAAATGAACATGGCATGAGTAGTTTCATGTAACAGTAATGTAATGGTATGTATCACAATATAGTTATTATTGCAATGACTCACTTTCCTCTGTGGAACACAACAGATGTAAGAAATTTACCATTTACTTTCATTCTACAGAAAAAAGATGCAATGATAGTGAATGGTGACTGACATTTCTGTTGTTTAACCTAATATTTAGGGTTGGGAAAAAAATAAACTGTTAACGGAGGGTTTTCCTGACTTACGGTTCCGATAACTGTTAGGAATAAACTTGGATCACGTTGTTGTCTAGAATACAACACAAGAATTCCTCGGTCCCGTTCAGTGCATGCCCAGTTGAATGCATTCGGGAGTCTGTGTCTCTGAAGACTTCGCAAAGGGAGGAGAAAGATCAACACACAGAGTGCTTCTATATAATCTACTCAATGTTTATTACAACAAGCATGTTATTTATATTCTTCATGAGACAAAGAACAGCCAAAAAAAGGGACGTGAAGGGAAGGGAAACTGGGAACACCGGAGAGATAAAGAAACATGACCATATACTAATGACCCAGACGTCTCGTTACTTATAGATCTGACCTTTTCAACTCATGAAGACAAAAGTCCGCTACTTGGAAAGAGGAACTAGAAAAGAGAAACGGACAGAAATTGCTAGCTGCCATGCACGCCAACGGCCATAACAGTTCTTGAACATGCATTCTTTCGCCAAAGCGAACTGGACACAGTTATTAAATATTTTGACTGGAACACCGCTACTGAATTAGCTGCACGACCATTGAAGCTCGATTCCCAAACAAATGACTCTTATGAGCTGATTCTTTTGATTCTAAAGTGCGAAAAATACAGTGCGACCAGTGTAGTCCAATTCCCAAATGAATGACTCCTTATGAGCCTTTGCTCCACACTTTGGAGTGCATTTTGAAAAAGCTCAGTTAACGCAGAAAAAAACAGTCTCAGTGTGGACAGAAGGCCAAAACGGAGAAAAAGATGCTAAATTTTGGCCCTTTAAGTGAAACATAACTGGAACTCCATGAACTCACCCAAGGTTTGAAAATGCAACCTCTGAGCAATAAAATTTTCCTCTGGGTCCGGCTGGACAGTTTACAGAGGTGTCACTCAAAAACACAGAGCTGTCTCAGGGGAGGCTGGCCAGCAGTAAAATAATAGCATCCCTGCTGGAGTCGGGATAGGTGGGGTGATGTACATCAGGGGTAATTACAGACAAATGGCAGGATGGTCCCATCACCTCAAGAGTCAGAAGGAGGGCATTGAAACCACCCATTAACAAACAGAAATTGACTCCTGCCCAGAACCTCAGGGCAGGTCACTATTTTTCAGACAGCACAACATTCATTATAATGAAAAATTTTGAGCAGGACCTGTCATACGTTGCGTCATTATATGAGAAAGTGGAAAAACTGGGGTCATTTTTGAAAGTGTCTGACAGTAAGGTCAGAAATGAAAAATGCCAATGAAAGTGCCAAAAAAATCTCTAGATATTTATCCTCATGTGACCCCGAGTCCTACCGAGGATGTTGTATTTTGGCTTCGCTATACGCATCATTTAAATTAATCCATACCGTCTGATCTCAGTTCAGGAAAATCTATGCTGGAATTTAAGAGTCATGTGACAAAACAAAATGCCACGATCTCAGTGAAGTTTGTCTTTGTGAGAAACACCAACAAAACTACATCTGGTAAGAAACCTCATTAAGTTTTTACATCGAAACCTGTTTGTTTCAAAAGAGTAACATCTCTAGTTTCATTTCATAGGCTGATTTTAAAATTGTATCGATTTATGGTAAACCAGCACACTGTAAATCATAATGTCCTCATATGAGGCAATTAAATAATACGTATCATAGATTTCCTATATGCACTGTTTAGAGGGAGTTGTCTCCATTGGGCATTAATCGGCACATCCAAAACTAAAACTTTTTGCTTTCAGAGGCTGTATACAGAGTTAGGATAAAATAAGGTAATTTTAAACTGTTCTGAGACCAGTGCAGTCATAAAACACACTCTAGGTTAAGTCAATTACTTATTAGGCATTAATGTAGCATCCTATAACTTTCCTATGCAGCCAAGTGCATTCACTCCTGACTTCCGTTCAAAAGTTCAGTTCCAGGCTGCAGATGATAATTGCACCAATCAACATGGTTTGCAGTCACTGCACATTAATCAGTACATGTATTCAGAATTTATTTAACTAAATTTGATTTCAACATGGTTGGCAGTCATTGGACTATGCTGACCATTACTTTAAATCAGAATTGATTTGCCAATGCTAATTTCTGATTGTTCAAATGCTACAGCATTGGATATCACTGGCTATCACTTGTTTATTTGACAGTGCAAATAGAGAACGTTGAGATTTTTTTTGCTAAAATAGAGAAAACAATTGTAATTAATCATTATTTTTGTTGCATTTTATGGCTCTATAGGGCCAAACATAGATCCAATGTCCCAAGGACACATTTTTAGGAAAATATTTTTACTAAAAATGTGTCCTTGGGTCTATGTTTGGCCCTATAGAGCCATAAAAATCAATAAAAATGTAATAAAAAATCTAATTTGTTTACAAAGTTGCCACTAGTTACAAATAATAAATGGAAGTTAAATCTTCAAAACAGATGAGGTTTTTAAGGTTAACCCTCTATTGAGTTTTAAAAAAACAAAACCAACCTAAAAGAAAAACCTGAAAATCAAATGCACTGCACAAATGTTGCCTTAATAAAATGATACAAGTCTGAGATTTTTGTCTAAACAAATGATATACAGAATATAAATTTCATCCACAACCTCACCTGACCTTTAACACAAAACCTTTCTTCCTTGTTAGTATGATTTAAACTTGTATGTAAATGTCCTGAAAACAGCTTCCCACTCAATCATTCACTCTCATACACTATTGACATGATGCATCAATTACCTTAACACCCATATTCTACTGAATCAATGCTCGGGTGTGGATGCATGCTCTTCAATTCGTCTTCTCTTGCCTTTCTGCTTGGCCTTTCGCAAAGCTCTTTATATCTCTAACAGTACACGCCTGACTTCTTAATCATGTCTTCTAAACCAGTCTAAATCGACTAACAGCATTAGTTGGGAGACTATTTCTTTCATATGTAAGCAAAAGAGACATTGTAACTGAAATATACCCATTTAAATCCACATAGAATCAAATCGAAATCGGAAATTGAATAAAATCGAGAGCTTGTGAATCGGAATTGAATCTGGAAATCTGTATCAATACCCAGCCCTAGCTGCTGGTCTTCCTCAGTGAAACCAGATGAGTCCTTCCATGTATGTCAAAAATAAATAAATAAATTACCATCAAAATAGTAGTGTGACTGTAAACATATATACTAAATACTGTTCTCAGAGTTCCTTATTGACGACCATGAATATAGTGTGCGTCAAGTGGTTTGGATTTGATGGATGACTTATTAGTTTGCACAGTACGCCTGTCACATCAAACTCTATTGTCTCAAATAAAACTGTGATTCACTGCCAGCTGTGTTAGTGTGTTACTGTCTCAGACAAATGAAAATAGCAGATGAAAACTGAAGTATCATTGTTTAAAAAATGCCAACCTGGCAACTTAAGAAACAGAATTTTTATCACAGTGGTTCTCAACCGGTGAATCGCAACCTAACAATAGTCGCTTTCGCACATACAGCCTTTTCCAGAAAATTATGTGTGAACACGACCGTTTTGAAAAAACTGGTAAATTTTGCTCTGGCAATTTTCTTTAATGCGAAGTTGTATCATACCTATTAATTTCCATATTGATGGTATGTGTGAAAAGCACATTTGGTACATTTACCAGTAAAGGCAACCCAACAATTTTCCTGCAATTTCCCTGGTAACCATATAATTGTGAATAGTCCTGTGCGCACAATCAAACTCTACAGTATTTAAACACAGAATCATCTGTCATTTGGTAGACGCCAACATGGAAAGACTGTGTGACATGCCTTTAATCCTTAAAAACCATGAACAAAACTGTGCAAGATAAAGGAAATATAACATAGAATGCATTAAATACAGGTTCTGAGGTAAATCATAATTCTGCTATTGTTTATGCATTTACAAAATTGCAATTATTATATTTAGCTTATTCTGCAGTTCATAGTAATATTAATAACTTTTAATTTTGATGGTTTGTGAATGATAAACTGATTTGGTACTGCGTTGGGTCACCACGTGATGTGTAATGTAAAACCTGGGTCCTTTAGCAAAACCAACTGAATAGAAAAGGCTTAAAAACATCCATGATGAACAAATCAGCAGACCGCACCCCAACTATATCACCAATAGTAACAGAGTACAATCAGACAATTGACCAACACAGCCAGTATCCAATATGTCATGGCTTAGTAGAAACCAGTTGCCATGCCAACAAACTGGGAGTTCACGGAACAAGGCAGCAATGTTTTTGCCTTACAAACTGGCACATTGACTAGCCAATGTCTCTCAGTGAGCTGGCCAGCTAAGATTTGGAAAACGCACACTCTGATTATAATTCAAACTTGTTTAGTGCATTGCTATTATGACAGTTAATCGTTACTGCAACAGTTAGGAAATTCATGTATGCCAGTTGGCAGAGAAGTTACAAATGTGTAATTGAGATGTGCTACAGAAATGTACGCCAGTGGTTTAGTCACTATGAAGCCATTATCCACTTATTCTCATCTCTGTTAATTACAATTACAAAGATGATACACAAATATTTACACTAAGTACTGTAAATATGAAAACAGAACAACATGTTTCAGAAGTTTGAGTTAAAAACAAGTTAAGCTCTATCGACAGCATGTTGCATGCTGTAGCAAAATTGGAACGACCATCATTCACAAAATTCTACAAATTCCCTTCCCCTTGCATGCTCGTTTAGTAGTTTTAAGTGATAGATCACTCAAAAATGAAAATTCTCTCATCATTTACTCACCCTCATGCCATCCCAGATGTGTATGACTTTGTTTCTTTTGCAGAACACAAACAAAGATTTCTTAAAGAATATCTCAGCTCTGTAGTTCCATACAATGCAAGTGAATGGTGGCCAGAAAATTGAAGGTCCAAAAAGGCAGCATAAAATTAATCCACACAACTCCAGTGGTTAAATCCATCTCTTCAGAATCGATATGTTAGTTGTGTGGATGAGAAACAGATCAATATGTAAGTCGTACATATTGTAAAAATTTTCCTCCCTGCCCAGTAGGTGGCGATATGCACAAAGCATATGAATCGGCAAAAACAATAGAAGAAGAATATGAAAGTGGAGATTTATAGTTAAAAAAAGGAACTTAAAAATGTTTTCCATTATTCACCGGCACCTATCATAACGCTTCTGAAGATATGGATTACTTTTATGCTGACTTCAAGTGCTTTTTGGGCCTACAAAGGTCTGATCACCATTCACTTGCATTGTATGGATCAACATAGATGAGATATTCTTTTTGGAAATCTTTGTTTGTGTTCAGCAGAAGAAAGAAAGTCATACACATCTGGGAAGGCATGAGGATGAGTAAATGATGAGAGTATTTTCATTTTTAGGTGTCCCTTTAAGCTAGTTTGATTATGTTTTCAGTTACCGATAACAGTGTGGAAATCTCACTGCAGTTTAATACATTTTAGAATGTTTAAATTATTTTTTCAAAATTCTGCAAATTTTCCAGTCAGTGTGTTTCTTGAACAACTAGTTAACAAATCAGTCAAGCCCTATATAATAACACTGATTTTGCATTCACCTGATCCTGATTGGACACATTTCTGTTGACTCATTCTTGCACTCAAAATCATATATATGAAACGCAACCGCATGGAACAGAACACAAAAAACTCAAGGTGTAATTTTAAAAGTTGGACTATTTTAACGTAACATGTCATCTTAAGAACGCAACACTCATGGTGGAATGCTAAAATGGCAACGCAAGATGCAATACAATGGCAAAAGACTGTCTGTTACAATGTGTTTGGACATTGCAGTGGTGCTGAATTTAAAGAACATTTCAAGCAAATTTTCCAAATGGGTTTGATCGTACAAACTGTCTAACAACTAAAACATATCATGCCAATTAAAGATGCACTCATGGATGCAGCATCACAGAAAAACAGATGTTCTCAGTTACGGATGTCATTATATATATATATATATATATATATATATATATATATATATATATATATATATATATATATATATACAGAAATACACAGTATATACATTAAGAAAAAATATAAACTAGTTATCTTCACAAAATTGGTGGAAAACTATTTCACCATCATGTCCCATTCCAAAAGTGCATAACTATAGTTTGAAAACACACAATTCATTGTGCCCAAGCGTAACTCAATTTCAATTATCTCCATTATAGAGGCAGGCCATCATTTTAAAAACTATATTTTTTATGCTTTTTGACAGAATGAGAGACACCAGAGTGGCGTCTGTCCTTTTACTTTGGAAAGAGAAGAGCACAAACTAAAATGACTATTTGAAAAAGCCCCGCCTTCCCTGACCATCTCCCCCTCTAGAGACCAAGATGAGAAGCGCTGGCAGTGCTTCATATGGGCCACAGGAAAAGTCCTGACTTACAAAGCACATTTAAGTACCAGTGAAGATGAAAAACACCCCAATTATCTCACCGCCCCCCTGCTGAGCCCCAAGCTGTTTTATGACATTAAACCTGCTAAATTATGAAACACTGCACCACTGTGGATACAAATGAAAAAAGACTTGTTTCTGAATCATTAGTGTTTGTAGGCTGTGTGCTGATGGTGTTATCAAATTCTCAATGCTTAGTGCGATGACTTTGCAGTCACATCCCTAATAGTGATGCTGCAGCGCTTGCCAAAGGCTGTGATATAACACAATCAGTTGATGACTTAAATATATTAGTCTAGAGATTTAAAATGACTACAATGAATGTGTTTTAAGAGTAGAGCCCTATGAAATCCATTTTATTTTTTCCAAATGACGTTATGTTGACATCAGTAAATATTGCATTTCACTATACATGTATATGTATTATGTATATTTCTGTCCAAATTTTTTTCAGTTTCATGCATCTAGATAAAAGAGCTTTTATTTTGGCATTTTGGCAAAATACAGAAGGTATTTGATGGCATCATTTCTCACCTCCTGAATAGCAGTTTGCAATATGTGTTAATGTGCTCATTAAACCTCTAAAGGCTATGATGAATTTATATATATATATATATATATATATATATATATATATATATATATATATATATATATATATATACTGTATAATGTGTTAATTCAGTGCGATTAATTTGATAAAAAATAATACGTTAAAAAAATGTACGCAATTAATCGCAATGCCCCTGGGCAGTAATAAGGAATATTGCTGAGAAATGCAAGCTTGTAGTACCACCTGTTTTCTCCAGAGGGAAGTAAGTGAAACTTCAGCTGTGCGGGCAATGTGCAGTTTATACAGTGAACAAAACAACCCATCAGCAGGCAGCACAGCACAGTCATGCATTACGTTCTTGTGTTCAAAACCCTTTATAGAGCGCAAATCTGATCTAGAGGATCTCAAGATGTGTTCTAAGTATTAAACTATATTTAACTTGACACAGTGACCAAAACATTTTATGTTTACGGTCCAAGCATCTATCTGATGCAGGTGTACATTGACGGGTCCTTAAACAAGTCCTCATAATAAATCTTGAACTGATTGACAAATTCACTTGAAAAATGGATTGCTGTGAACTGTATGCCAATGATTGGCTGATGTGACTGCATGTGCTATGCACTTCACAGTGAATAAAGTGAACCGTTCTTTGTCATTAATGATTAATAATAATATATTTTTTTTTTTAACTCAATAGAGCATATACCATAAAACCTCATCAGTTTAGGAGAACATTTTACTCACTTTTAACACCGCACTATGGACATTTCACCTTGGCACTGTCGCTATATGTACAATGAACCATGTAATAAACTGTTGCCACAGTTCGGTATTTTAATAAGATCAGGCTGGCTGTATCAGTCTTGTTGGGGTGCTCAAACAAACAGAGCAATGTTTTGATAAAACTACAGAGCCAAAATGTTTACACTCTTTGGGAATGGCTTACTTATAGTAGTCTTTGAATATTAAGCTGGGATAGGATAAAGTATTTTAACAATTAAGTTATATATTTTTTTCGTTTTCTTGACTGTTTTATAGTCTTGATAGGACATGTGGCTGGAATCTTCTATACAATAGGGTGAGTGTCGTAATCTATCAAGTCTTCCCACAAGATTACACTTACACAAGGGTCAGGAAACTGGGTCTCTGTCATCTGTCACATACACACACAGGGCTTCCTACGGACAATGGTACAAGACAGGAAACATTTCAAGCAAACCTACCCAGAGGACATATGATCACATCCACACATACAACAAATATTCTATCTCCACAATTCCCCAAAGACAGAGAGAGAGAGAGAGAGAGAGAGAGAGAGAGAGAGAGAGAGAGAGAGAGAGATTTATTAACAGCCGTGGGCTATTCAGGTCTGTGGTTGTTAAGTGATAAGTCCTCTGATAACCAATCTTTTCCTGAGAACTGATCATACAGACGGTGCTTTGTGGGACTGCAAAATTTTCATCTCCACTTCTAAATCCTCAGACACTGTGCGCTATTTAACCTCCACAGCCCAGGCCAGACCATATCAGCACATCCCTATTGGTTGTGGCATGCAGGCTAAAATCCAATTTCAGTGATAAGCATCAGATTCACCATGAGGACTGGAATCACGTTCCTCTTTGGATTATAAGTATTTATCCAAGAAAAGAGCAACAGAGATGCATCCAAAGTGGCATGGGGGGCATGATGGCCGCTTGGGTGTTGCATGCAAGTCAGACAGGTGTAGAATGATGATACAATTCATCTTTGCTTGCCTTCTCTAAAGCCTGACCGACACCTGCATACTCCTTCAACCTATGGACCTTTAAAACAATAAGACGCAATGGCCGACCAACATTGTAGAAAATTCTCAAGAGTGGGCAACCAGTTTAATTTAATATGGTTGTAAGATAGTCAGATTGTCAGAAACAACCTATCTACCCTAAACCTAAACAATAGTGACATCAAAAGCAATTTTTATTTTGGCATTTTGGCAGAATACCGAATGGTTTTGATGGCTTCACTTCTCACCTCCTGAATAGCAGTTTGTAATATGTGTTAATGTGCTCATTATACCTCTAAAGGTTATGATGAATTTATATATATATATATATATATATATATATATATACTGTATACTATATAACGTGTTAATTCAGTGTGATTCATTTGATAAAAAATAACACATAAAAAAAATGGAACGTAATGTTATAACACCAGGACCATGGTGCAACACAAAACAGTACGCAAGACTACATACTAGTGGTGGCACAGATGCTCCTGTACCTTCTGCCAGATGGCAAGAGGGTGACGAGTCCATGAGAGGAGTGAGATGGGGTTGTCTACAATACTGGTGGCTTTGTGGAATTAGCGGTTATTGTATGTGGTGTCGATGGTGGGTAGAGAGATTCTAATTATCTTTCAGCTGATCACACAATTCACTAAATGGTCTTGCGGTCAGATGCTGTGCAGTTCCTGTACCACACACCAAGACAGCTGGTCAGGATGTTCTCTGTCATCCCTCTGTAGTAGGTGGTGAGGATGGGAGTGGCGTGTTTGACCCTCTTCAGCCTCTGCCAGAAGTGGAGGTGCTGCTGGGCCTTCTTGGCTAGACAGGAAGTGTTGAGTGTCCAGGAGAGGTCCTCTGTCATATACACACCAAGAAACTAGGAGCTTTTGACTCTCTCCACAGTTGTTCCGTTGATGTGCAGTGGTGTGTGTTCTGCTCGGGTCCTCCTGAAGTCAACAATCATCTCTTTAGCCTTATCAACATGTCTCTACACCATTCTGCAAGCTCGTTAACCTCATCGTTGTTGCTGATGAGGGCCACAACTGTAGTGCCGTCTGCAAACTTGAGGATGTGATATGAACTGTACTTCACAGTCATGTGTCAGCAGGGTAAACAGAAGTGGATTGAGCACACAGCCCTGGGGAGCGCTGGTGTTCTGTGTGATGGTGCTGGAGGTGGTGTTGCCGATCCTGATGGACTGGGGTCTCCCAGTCAAAAAGTCCAGAATCCAGTTGCAGAGGGAGGTGGTCAGACCAAGCAGGTTCAGCTTTGGCATCAGTTGTTGTGGGATGATTGTGTTGAATTCTGAACTTAAGTCTATGAACAGAATCCTTACGTAGTTGTCCTTTTTGTCCAGATGGGTCAGAGAAAGGTGGATGGTAGCAGATATGGCATCCTATGTTGAGTGGTTGGGATGGTAGACGTATTGAAATGGGAAACTGCAAAAGGCCAGTAGTCATTCAGGCAAGACACAGACAGTTTATTTGGCACAGGGATTATGGTGGTCATCTTGAAGCACGACTCTTGAAGAGACTGTCATTCTAGTCCATGTCTGTTAGCTTTGAAGCAATCTATATTTGTGCTCCAAAAAGCTAATAAAATAAGCTTTAAACAGATATACAGTATACATTTAGAATTTACCATCTTTCTTTTCTGGAAAACAGACCAAAATATTTTGTGACTCATCAAGCACTCAAAGGCTTATCAATATTTTTGGTCCAATAAATTGCTCTCTAATACAGGCAAGTAGCAAATCATTGTTCATGGTTGTGACATAAACTAAAGGCTACTCATTATTTTCAAAAGTGCATTTTAATATGCCCCACCCAAACTTCATGTCAGCACTTTAAAATAAAACCATTTCATGAGATATTTAGTTATACCATATCCGTACCATCATTGGTATACCTCAGAGTTCACAGAACATTGAGTGCATGCAGTATGTCAAATTTTTAAATTATATTTCCAAACATCACAGCCAAGCAAAGTCCTCTAGTCACGCATTTCCTGTCCAATTTACACCCAGTAGATAGATAATAAAAAGGGGATAGAAGATGAGATGGCAATCTAGAGACTATGGCTAGGTCCAGAACTGTCTCGAGTAATGCTGTCAAAAATAGGCATGCCAGTGAAGAGCTCACTGAGGTGAATCACATGACATTATGAAGGTCACGCATGGGTCCAGCCACCTAAAGAGGCATGATGCAAGCAAGAAATAGAGCATTTTACAGACCACTGGTCCAACTGCTTTCTACAAAGCCCTCAAATTCATTTTTTAATCGAACTTCATGAGTAATACAAGTCACAGGACTTAAACTAGTCACAGTTTACTGGTCACCCAAAGACCCCTAGAGAGGACCAGGTTGATGTTTCAGAAGGGTCTCCAAAAAAGTGTATTTTAACATCAAAGTAGAGTATGGAACCCTGAATTTAAAAATTTAGAGCACCTGGCTGGATAACAACCCTAAATGAGATCAAACTGACAGCCACGAATACCTTGGAGACTCTTTTGTGGTTCACTCGAATGCAAATGTCATGCAAGGCACGCAAAGCATTTTGTTGGTATCTGTTCCTTTATTACATTTCTGAAAGCATGAATTGTTTCACACTTATACACAGAAAATGAATTGTTAATCCTTGACGAAGATGCCTTTGATTAAAAAATATTCACAATGAAAAGCACAGCATCTCCCCGCAACTCAATTTAATTGAGGCTTGATTACATACACAATGAACTGTATTGGGTCAAGCTTTTTGTAATTTGAAATATTTTCAGCTTTATTGAAAGACCGCACTGGGTTGATTTCTCTTGGGCATATCGCAGCAGCGCAGTACAAAAGACTATATTGCAATCACTGGATTAAACAAACGTGGCACGTTGAGAGCAATGGTTAATTCATGGAAGTATTCTCCATTTCATACATTTATAAAGGACGTTAACCGTTAAAAATACATTTATGTATTCCAAGCACGCCTGCCTCTTCTTTTGAAACTTTCAGCACCAGAGTCAAGGGACAGCTCCCACTTCTGTGCACTGTTCTGATTGGAGTCTAAATGACTCCAATCCCCTTTAACAGCTCAAATTCACATTTCAATATCAAGTTGGTTACATTATGAATTTTCCTAATTTTTAAACAAGATTTCAACTTGACAGCATTTAGAAGTGTCCGATAACCTAAAAATGTGTTTCATGTGGTAACATCTAAACTAACTTAATATTATTCAAGCCAAAATGTTATTTAAAATAAGTCAATTAAGCTGAACACATTAGTTACACTAATAAAAGGTGCTTTTTGAGTCAGATCTGATATAAATATATCAGGGTAACAACAGTAGCCTACATTTTATACATATCTTTGGCATCTTAAGAGACTGCATAGAGCACAAATCAATGTACCCTGTTGTCACGTGCTTTCGTTCTGTGATTATCCTGCACACTACACACACACGCACACACACACATACATATATATATATATATATATATATATATATATATATATATATATATATATATATATATATATATATATATATATATATACACACACACACACACACACATCGATCAGCCACAACATTAAAACCACCTGCCTGGTATTGTGTAGGTCCCACTAGTGCTGTCAAAACAGCACCAACCCGATATTCTTCTCACAATTGTACAGAGTGGTTATCCCTCAAACCAGCTCGTCTGGCGCCAACCATCATCCATGGGATTATCTAATCAGCCAATCATGTGGCAGCAATGCAGTGCGTAACATCATGTAGATACTCACATCAACCATTAGAATGGGGAAAAAATTTGGATCTCTGTGATTTGGACCAAGGCATGATTGTTGGTGCCGGTTTGAGTATTTCTGTAACTCTTGATCTCCTGGGATTTTCACACACAACAGTCTCTAGAATTTACTCAGAATGGTGCCACAAACAAAAAAACATCCCGTGAGCGGCAGTTCTGTGGATGGAAATGCCTTGTTGATGGCCAGACTGGTTCGAACTGACAAAGTCTATGGTAAATCAGACGACCGCTCTATACAATTGTGGTGAGAAGAATATAATCTCAGAATGCTATTCTGAGATGTGGGTTGGCGCTGTTTTGGCGACACCAGTCAGACCTACATAATATTAGGCAGGTGGTTTTAATGTTGTGGCTGATTGGTGTGTGTGTGTGTGTGTGTGTGTGTGTGTGTGTATATATATATATATATATATATATATATATATATATATATATATATATATATATATATATATATATATATATATATACACATATATATATATATATATATATATATATATATTATAAGTATTTTAGTAAAGCCATTCTTGACAGAGTCTGGCTGATCATCATTGACCAACTTGAATGTACGCTGTTTCAGCAGTTGTCTATTTAACTCAATGCAAGTCTAAGCAAAATTCTGATCTCATGGCCAGTGTTTCAAGAGCATTTCCCTGAGTATTCACTTTGAGTGTAGAATTAATTACTGTAGCTTTATCCTTACCAATGCCATTCTTTTCATCATTAAATCAACCCAATCCCAGATATATTGCCATATCTAATTATTGCATACAAAGTTTACCCACAACCAGCCGGATTGTGTTTTATCTTATGAATGGTAAGATGCAAGATGCGTACAATGCATACAACTGGAAAGAGTTAAATTCGTCCCAAATGAAACCTAGCATCAACACATTGAAAATAGTTTGTCAGGTAAATGTGCTTCATGTGGTTATATCTAAATCTAATGTTTTTATTTAAGCTAAAAATATACTGACTGAATCCACCTAAATGCATTATGTAACACCAATATACAATATATATTGTTTTAACTGTCCGATCAGATAGACAGCTCTTTGACTGCACATTTTCACTTCATACAAACAATGTGGTTGCAAATGTAAGCTGGCAGGCAAGATCTGGCTCGATTGCAGTACGCAACAACCAGCATGCTTCTTAATGCTGATTCTAACTATACATTGAACCCCTTTTCATATTTACATAATATGCAATTGCGATTACAATGTCTCTCTCTGTTGCAAACCATATGCAACAAATGCAAAGTTCTGTCTTTAATTGGAGACTCTGAATTAAACTTATAATCAAGCACCATATCCTGCAACCCAATATCTAATTGTGCGTTTCTGGACAGCTTTAGCATGTACACAGGCTTTAAAACGCAATGAGAAAATTACTTACCCACTTTCCTGATCACAAATGACGTTTGGTTATTCCAAGAACAGAAGTGAAACTACTCTTCCATCTCTCTAATGCAACGTGCGTAACTTTCCACGGGGATTTTCAGCACTTTGAGATTCAGAAGCGCTGGGAATGGGTGAGGAGGATGAGGTTTAGTTAATTGGCAGTGCTTTGGTGTTCAGCCAGACAAAAGAGTCAAGCATGCGAACGCCGGGGTGTACCGGTGGTGGATAGTGTTTTACCGCAATCTCATGCGCTGCAGATGCGTTGCGTGCGCGGTAACGCATACAAATGCACTCCATGCGCTGTACTCTCACTGCTGTGGCAGGGCTCTGCTGCTTCCCAGGGTCCTAAAGCTTAGCATTTGGAGTGTCTTTTGAGCTTTGGACTTAATTAGGGGCTATTCACACCGAACGTGGCATTGTGTCCATGTATGCTGTTTTCGATAATTTTCCAATGATATATGCGCAAGACGCTTTTGACCGTCTCGCGCAAGAGCGCCGTGTATTTAGAGGGATATCAGGTTAAAAAGAACTCAGTAACACACGTTTTTAAAAGTTGAAGCTTTTTTTTTTTAACAGACACTGCCTCTAAAAAAAACTCATTCTAATTATCATGCTGTATAATGGAACTTAACCTGCGTTTTCATTTATAACACACACACTACTACCATTGTGCATTACTGAGTAATTGCTTTAATTAATTTACTTTTTCTTTGAAAAAGTAAAATAAGGGATTGCTGTTCATTTTTCAGTAATTTAATTACAGTTACTTCTGATGTAATAGCATTAAATACTGTATGGACTAGAGAACAAATCTAAATAAAATAATAGTGAATTTAAAATCGAAATAAAAATTCTACTGTTAAAATATATGTTTTCCAATTTAACGCTGCCCCTTTAAATTCTTTGGCCAGTTCATGAATAATTTATTTGATTTTATATGATTTATTTGAAAGAATTAAAATAACAATTTCATGTCTATCCTTATATTTTTCATCTGGTCGAGGTTGATAAGTCTTTTAGAAAGTAATAGTAATAAGTAATGCAATTAATTTTCAGAAAGAGTAAGAAGTACAGTAATCTAATTACACTGAAGAAGTAATTGATTACTTTTTTAGAGTAACTTACCCAACACTGACTACTACAAATCTAAATGTGTAATGTTGGTATAACAAACATAGTTATGTGCTAACAATAATGATGCCATTTAATATTTACATTTCCTTAATAATAAGCAATGTTGCACGAACATAATTCCCAGTTTCATTTGTTATTCCATAGTTTTGATGACTTTAATATTATTCTAAAATCTGAAAAAAATATGTGTTTATATATATATATATATATATATATATATATATATATATATATATATATATATATATATATATATATATATATATCTGTGAGAAAACCATGAATGCAGACAAATATGCAAAACTTTTGGAGCAACATATACTGCCATCCACCACCGTCTTTTCCTGGTACGTCCCTGCATTCTCCGGCAGGACAACTTCAAACCACATACTGCCCGGATTACAAGTTCATGGCTGTGTAAACAGAGAATGTGAGTGCTAGATTTGCTTGTATGCAGTCCTGACCTGTCTCCAATTGAGAATGTGTGGCACATTATGAAGCGTATTAGATAGCAACAAAGACCCCGTACAATTGTGCAGCTAAAGACTTACATAATGGATGTATGGGGGGGGAAATTCCACTTTCTAATTTTAACAAACTTGTGTCTTCAGTGCCGAAATGCTAAATAAGTGTTATTAGAAGAAATTGTGATGTTTCAGTGATAAACACTCAACTTATAGAAAATAATTTCTTTGATTTTACTATATTTTCCCTCATGTTAGGCAGGCCCTGTTTAAAACTAGCAACACAAGAAACACAAAACTACTGCATTTAATATATGTGTGTTCTATAGATGAAGCTACAGAAAGCCATTCTGTTTTCTCAATTCCTTCATTCATCAAATGATTTGGCAATGTTAATCGTATTTGACATGCCATTTTTATGATATTTCATCTTTCATTGTTAACAAATATTACACATTAATTAATTAATTTATTTATTTTTAGTTACCAGTATTGAAGAATCACTGAAACCCATTTATAGATGTTTGACATTTAGGTACACTGACATTTAGGCTTGTCATGGATTGTCAGCACCAAGTGATCAACACAGAATAAGGAAAAACCTTTGTGCCCCAGCCACCCACGCCATGCATTTACCAGGGCTGACCACTGTGGGAGTGGGGTCACATCCAGGGGGACTGGGAGAGACGCCCGTCATTTCCAATGCCTCACCACTCACCTCATCCAACGATATAGAGAGACACTCCATCTCATCTAATATTTGATGACCCCAATGGCAGGTCATTCTGGAAGCACTGCTCCATTCGCCTATGATTAAAACCTTCAGCAGAAGCACTCTCACCTTCGGGTAGTCCTCCAGTTTTGAGTCTGTTATATCAGGCAGCTGTAACTAGATTACAGGTTAATTACTTCCAAGGTCTCTGTGTTTGCACATTGTCAAGCCACAATGATGGATTGGTATGAATATCAGTTATAGTGTGTCTCTCAGGGTGAGAATCTCCTGAGAAATTTGTTGAATCTAATAAGGTATACCAAAAAAAATAAACAAAATAAATAAATAATTCTCATACTCAGTGTGGTTCCAAAGAGGACACCATGCACAGTATTTGTTAAAATTTACAATAGAAATAAGTTATTTTTGCAAGCATCAGATGACTGTTATCGATGATAGATTAAAACTTTAAACTGGATGCATAATGCCCAGTGTTGGGTAAGCTACTCATAAAAGTAACCCAAATGACTAATTACTTATACCAAACTGTAATCATATTACTTTCCAAATTACTTCAATGTAAAAGTAATCACATTACTAATGAAGTTACATATAAATTACTTTTTAAAACACTTTTTACAGTTTTTGTTTTTCCGCTCAATGGATTCAAAATAATGTCAATATTTTCTCCTTGTTCACAGACAAGCCATACTCTCAGCACCACACATTTCTACTTTACAATGGCTCGTTAGATGGTGCACAACCTTAAAATACATATTATTTTAGAAATGTGTAACCCAAGTAATGTACTTAAAGGTAATTAACTTTGAAATTGAAAGCCAGTAACTGTAATCTGGCCAGTGGTGGGTCACGACCCATAATAGGGTTACTGACAGGAGTGGAAAAACAGTGTTAAATGCAAATAATACAATGAAACTAACCATATAATTGTGTGTAGATAGCACAAATAAGAGGCTTAGCAAATTTTTAAGGGAGAATAAAATGCGTTCCTATATCCTTTGCATCCAATCAAACTCAAATTAACTATGGTATTTTTGTTCTTATTAATCTGTCCCTTGGTAGGAGCTAGTCAAATTATGTAGATGCTAACATGGGCAATTTGCATGATATGCCTTCTTCCTTGAAAACTATGAACACGATTACACAACATAAAAGAAATTACAACCAAGATTTTATTCAATTTGGATTATTGATTTAGTTCTGTGTTGGGTCCAGTTGAGAAACATTGTATGGCTTTTTGAAAGCAGTTGGTTAAGACAGTGGTTAAGAGGCAAGACACTAGTGTTTAGATGGGACCTAGAATGCATTTTCACACACACTTGAAGCCCCCATGACAGTTTCTTCTTGGGCTTTTGAAACACTCCCTGCAGATACTGAAATACATGCCCGGTGCCTGTGGAAAACTAAGTAGTTTATTGCTCTGTCAGAGAGAGAGAAAGTTTGTTGTCACCCTGCTGATATGTGCACAGGCTATATCCTACTTTATCCCTTCCAGGCACAGACACAAAATTCCTCTCAAACGTTCAATTCTATTGGCATGAATAGATAACAAACCATCAAACAAAACTCCACATTGACTTTGATTATGCAGGCTAGGGCTCAAGGGCAATTTTTTAAGTGGTTTATCCAAGTGGTCACTGCTCAAGTGGCTCTAAAAGCTCTTGGTTTGGTTTGTACAAATCATACTTAGTGTACTTAGTTTATCTTGTGCAATTATCAGTACAAAAAACACAATATATTTTGCTCCTGTGATATTGCTTAAATATATTAGAGTCTCATAAACAAAATGAGCCTGTCTCCAAAGTCTATTTTTATGCGGTGTAGTTTTATTCATAATAGCCAAGCAGTGCAGTCAGATTTTGTGTCGACTTGAAAGGCAGAGCCTTAATTTTACTCTGTACGCTTCCAGCGATTTCAGAGAATAAAAGCTTGCAGGAACCAGATTTTTTGTTAGATCATCTTCAAATTGGAAACATGACTTCTTTAGACTTGTGGCTTTGAGAACATTGTATTTTTGGTTGTCTTGGAACTTTTATTACTGTTTTTTTAGATTATAAAACATGTTCAGCACAAAATATTTCCATTACTATAAACTTCATCTTCTCTAACTTTAAAGAACAACAACATATATTAATTCTTAAACTTGTAAAATAAAGCCCAAATTGTCTTCTTTCAAGATACTACAATTGTGTCCATACTCCAAAGGGTCCAGTAAATACAACCATTTAAGTTTTGGTATGTCATTTTCATGGTTTGTGCTCAAAAAGGGGCGTATCAACAGGTTAAACCATTAACTTATTAGGCAGCAGTTCTGCTGCTTTAGCTTTTGGATGCAGCCATGGTTTTTCACAGTGACCACTGTGCCTGAAAGGGCTATTCCCATTTACTTTCCATATCTGAATGGGTATCATGTATAAATTAGAATTGAAAAGTAGTCCATAGCAAATAAATAGACAAACCATTCTGGCTTCATGCTGTTGGTTAGACAGCTGGGTAGTGGGAGAGGGTGAGACAGCCAAGTTCTCACTGCAGATGACTTGGTGGGCATCCGTCTGAGGGTGTTCATGGAAATGACTCAAGTTCTTGATCTGCAACAACCTGCACACAAGCTATCGATTTGTCCAACATATTTTAATTAAATAAATTATTACATTTTAAAAGTAACTTTACTGAGTCAATTTAAGCATTTGAAACCAAGATTTTGCAACAATCTCTTGAGTTTTCTGGTACCATAAGGCAACACATACTGGAGGTTGAGGCTTGGAATCAAACAAATGGGCTGAGTGAGAATATTTAAATCAAAATAAAACATATCTTCCATCTAGACTCTTAAGACACTTTGAAGATAAAGTAAAATATGACTATGTGACACCTTTCTTTCATTTATTTCACATCGTCCAGCTGGATATAGAGACTGTGATATTAAACAAAAATATTGTCAAATATGAATTTAAGACAAAAAAATCCAAGACTAAGTTGACACTCTTTGGATATTGAAAGGTTATATTTTAACCAGATGTTCAGATGCCCTTGACCTTGCTAGTGAACTGTCTGGCTAGGGACAAGGTATCCACAGTTTTTGACCTGTACATTTCCATTTTTGAATAAGAGATTTTGTTTGCTTGTTTGTTTTTTTTGTTTTTTAGAAAAAAGAAGTTCATTTGTATGTCTGGTATCTATATTTTGAATTGATAGATTTCAAGTTATTAGTGTACTAGTGTCTGTTATAAGAGCCTGAATGGACCAATGAAACACTTTAGAGCTAAGCAATCAAATAAATATTCACTACATTATTCCATATTATTCCAAGATTTTAGGCCTGTAATTATCAGTTTTAAAATTCTCTCAAATTTCCATGTTTTCCATGACCATGGGAACTCTGTAGGAACATCCTGTAAATCAACTGGTAAAGTGTGGTGCTAGCACATTTTACCATTCAACGCCAAGGTCATCGGTCTGATTCCCAGGGAATACACATTCTGTTAATATATATTGGAAGCACTGTAATACGTATTTTGGATGAAAGTATCTGCTAGATGCCTAAATGAAAATGTAAACTTGAATCCTCTAGAATTCTATTTGAATTTACATTTTCTAATTTCCTTTTTAAATCCCTGCTTATGTGCTTTTGTTGGAAGGCCTAATGTCCCTGACACAGACTCTCTCATTAAAAGTCACATCATGGTGTGAATTCAAACCTTAATGGATCAGTCAGAAGCACCTCACACACTGTCACCATAATGGCCCCTCTCTCACACTGCAGTCTGATCCATGCAGAGACTGGATCCCACTTGCAGAGGGACTGTGGTTGTAAGGACAAAAGATGCAGGTGAGAGACTGTCACACATTTACACTTTTACAGCATTTTACTGACTGCATTTTACTCTCTTCTCTCCCATTGGTGCAGATAGAGAGATGCACAAATGGACAGATAAATAGAGAGATAGACAGACATAACAATAGAATGACTGACATAATGATAAAATTTCGGACAGATAGATAGATAGATAGATAGATAGATAGATAGATAGATAGATCGATAGATAGATAGATAGATGACTAACTCAGAGCCTGATTTTAATTATACCCTTAATAAAGTTTACAATCAGTGAAAGCATTCAGTGGAGAGGCTGCCCTCGACCAAACCTCAGAGCATCCAGAAGTTAATCAGATGGATATTAGCCCATACCAACTCTCCAAAATCAACAGCGGATGGTTCTCCTTTGATTCCCCAAAAACATTGCATGGGAGAAAGAATAACCCATGCTGCATGATGGGAGAGGCAGATCTGCAGCCTTCCGGATGAGTCAATCCAGTATCTTCAAAGAACTGCATTAGCTTTGAGCTTCTCCACAGCACAAAGAAAGCAATTCAGATATCCTGTGTGTTAAAAGAAACCAGCTCACCTGGGACAGAGCTTGTGGGAGTCCAGTGTCCCCATTTCCCCAGCTAATAGCTTTTGGTATTGGAAGTTAATTCTGTGGTGGAATTAAATTATAAAGCATGTCACAACAAATCAACGTCCAGCGGCGAGCAGGTGCTTTTGTTGACAGGCCGAGGGAATTCGTAGTCTAGTGTAGGAGCCCTCAAATGTATTATTATGGTCCCCTAAATGATGCTTATACTTTGTCCTCTTGCTGTCTTTTGTGTGTTCATGTGTGGATGTGGCTCTGTGACCTGTAGCACAAACAAATATACAAGGATCATTACTCTGGTTCTTTAGCAAGTATGTAGCCATGTGTGTGAGTTTTTTTTTGTCTGTTTTCTTGCTAGTGGCCATTCTTGTCTATGAGTCATGGGCTGTTTTCAAAACCGAAGGCAGCTGCCTTGCTGCCCAGTCACTTAATGACTTAAAGGGATAGTTCACCAAAAATGAAAATTCTTTCATCATTTACTCACCCTCATGTTTTTCTAAACCTATATAAATTTCTATCTTCTATGGAACACAAAAGGAGATGTTAGGCAGAATGTTAGTGCCTCAGTCACCATTCAATTTCATTGTATAGAGAAAAGAGCAGCGTCGACATTCTTCAAAATTTCTCCTAGTGGATTTGGATGAGCCTTGATGGGTGATTCTCATAAAACACTCCAAGAAGCATATGAAAGAAATCATAATAGAACAAATCATAATAATAATATGGAAATTAATGGGATCAATCTGTAAAGGTTAAAATACACACTATTTAAAAAAGTATTGCAAAAAAATTTAAACAATATGCATGTTAACATGATTTAAGTGTGATATGATAAAACAAGATTTTCTGTGTCAAGTCATATCCAATTTTACAACTTCATTGCCATGACGACATAATGGCATAGACACGGAAACTCTGAAGTGAATTCAAATAACTTTACAGCTAAAAATACACATGAGTTTTAACAGAAGAATGAATGTATGTGCTTTTATAATGTTATAAGCTTCACATTTTTGTGTTTAAACTATCCAAAATTTGGCCCCATACACTTCCATTGTAAATGCTTCACTGTAACCTCAATTATTGCTTTTTAAAGAAAACTAGAATCTAAAAAAAAATAATAATAATAATTTTTGTGGAAATCAAAATTATTTGCGGAGTAAAGCTCTACGTCTTCCCCGTGGTGGATTGTGGGAAATTAACCATCATTGAGTGTACTTGAAATGTACACTTGAAATTAGAGTGCATTGTGGGTAAGAATGAGTGAACAAAAGTAGGGAACGAGTGGCTCACTCAGAATTCAAACTCTCCTACAAAATAGCGAAAACTCAAAATAGTGCACTATATACTGGAAACTATCGCAGCTACTTCAGGCAGATTAACTGTATAAATCCATGTAAACATCCACAATCAGGGTTGGTGCCCTATGTAGGTTGTGTACTCTGCATTTAGAGAGCAGTGGTACTGCTGTACAGAACTAACGATATAAATGCTTATGACACTGAAAACTGTAACTACACTGAAATAAGAATCCACACAGGACTTTAAAAGATATGAAATACTGAAAGAAGGCATTATATTTCAGCATTATATATAATGTCCTTGTGGGACATTTTCAAGTTTTTACTGTAATAAAAATGTTTCCAAACCTCTCTTCTTATTGACAAATTCATCCAGATCTGACAAGAGCCCTTAAAGGGATAGTTCACCCAAAAATACAATTCTCAATATTTACTCACCCTCATGCAACCCCAGATGTGTTTGACTTTCTATCTTCTGCTGAAATTAAATTAAGATTTTTAGAAGAATTTCTCAGTTCTGTAGGTCCATACAATGCAAGTGAATGGGTGGCAACATTTTAAAGCTAAACAAACAAACAAACATAAATCAGAATACAAATAATACATAAGTCTCTAGTGGTTAAATCAGTATCTTCAGAAGCGATGTGATTGGTGTGGATGAAAAAGAGAGAAACAGATCACTTTCACATTCTTGTGTGATTCACATTCTTCTCTGCATATCGCCCCCTGCTGTCTAGAAAAAATGACAAATATTGATCTGTTTCTCACCCACACCTATCATATCACTTCTGAAGACATGGATTAAACTACTGGAGTTTTATGGATTACTTTATACTGCCTTTATGTGCTTTTTGGAGCATCAAAATTTGGACCTACAGAGCTAAAATATTCTTTCAAAAATCTGAATATGTGTTCTGCAGAAGAAAGGAAGACATACACATCTGGGATGGCATGAGGGTGAGTAAATGATGAGATAATTTTCATTTTTGGGTAAACTATATCTTTAAAGTGATAGCTCAGCCATAATTTAATATTCTGTCATAATTTATCTACCTCCATGTTGTTCCAAACCAGTGTGAGGCTATGTATTATGTGGAACACAAAATATGTTAGACAGAATGTTAGGGACTGACAGTCTCAATCACCATTCACATCCTAATATATCCTAATACATCCTAATATATATATATATATATATATATACAGTATATATATATATATATATATATATATATATATATATATATATATATATATATAAACAATTCACAGAAAGTAAATAGTGACTCAGGCAAACTCAGTCTAATATCTCCTTATTGTGTTGCATGGAAGAAAGAAAGTCATACGGGTTTGGAACAACATGATGGTGCACGATGACAGAATTTCTATTAATAATTATTCTGTAGTACATGTTCAATGTGTATTATGTAATGGAATGTAGGGGTGTTAACATATATGATGTAATTTGTGAAAGTAACGAGTCACTCACTACTTGAGTACTCTTTTAATTGGATACCTTCTTACTCTTACTCAAGTAATTATTTATGTTAGCACTTTTACTTCTACTTGAGTAATTATGTTTTTGAAGTAATTGTAATAGTACTTGAGTACTGTTTTTGGCTACTCTACCCACCTCTGCATGACACACAAATCGAGATGAGATGGTCATTCCTTTCCTAATTAAAAAGGGATTTGGAGCCATGTGTTGAACTTTTCTGGGGGGTGGGGGTGGGGGGTAATTTTTAGACCTGTGCAGGTGAAAAGGTGCTGAGATAGATTTATTGTAATTCTGCACACCTGCATTTACACATTTCAAGCGGAACTATTATCGTGATCCTTATGCTATACAGAACAAAGGGTATAAGCAAAAGATTGAAATTATTTAAGGAGGGCTTGGGGGTGCAGGTAAAAAAGTAGAGGACTACTTTTGAAGGGAGTACAGTGGAAAGATCTAGACTGTCTTGAAGGAGCCGCAGGGCTAAAGACGCTCCTGCTCCCTCATTACTCACCAATAATCTACTCTGGCTCACTGATGAAGGTCACAATGAATACTCTTCTCTGCATCATATCCTCCCAGTCGAAGTCTGTGCCTTCCCTTGCATACTAAAAACAGCTTCACTTAAACAGGGGGTTGGGGTTACAAGGTCACCATTTGCTCTTTAATTATGCCAACAAAAAAGCTGATGTTGGGAAGTAAATATAGCCTAATGAAGCTTAGCAAAGAGGAAGTAACTATCAGCCGTCTGGGCCTATCAACTACTCTTTGTGGTTCATCACTTTAGGAGGAGTTTAAGAGGACTAATGAGGATGTTAGGGGAGAAAATGATCAGGGAATGTGTGGAATGAACTGATAGGAAAGTGAGTGAGGACTCTTTTGTAACCTTTAAAGGTGATGAATAAATGTGCCTCTAGCATCACTAAACAGAATGACAAAGATAACCACTGTTTTTAAACAGGTTTCCTTAACAATCCCTGCATCAACCATTGGTTGACAAGAAGAAAGTCCCGCCCCAAACTCACACCATTGGTTGAGCCAATGTTGCTGTGTCGAGCTGGTTGGAATGCTCAAACAGAGATTTTAAAAGCGCCACGGTGTTACACTTTTTGGGGGAATCAAACTAAAAATGTCTTGTACTTGTCCCTGCATACTAAGCTGGGATAGAAAATATTTTAACATAAAAAATACAAACATCACCTTTAACTCATTTTGTCCACATAGGGAAATCTTTTTGGTGTGTGATACATATTTATGCATGACTAAGCTAGAATGTATTTGTAGCATAGCATTATGACATATATGATGAGGAGACCTCTTAGGGGAAATCATATGGATGGATGGCATAGGCAGGCTAAATACATACAAATTGTGCCTTTGGGCGGGAGATGGGTGTGAAATACAGGAGAATCCCGGGATAGCGGGAGTGTTGTCAGGTATGGTCGCTATATTTGTGTGTGTTTTTTTATTAACGAGTGAACGATACTTGCGCATTGCATTGCAGCCATAATTCAGCATATGCATGTTCAGGAGAAGGCGACTATATCTGATGCTCGCAAACAGTCTTTTTTGTGGAGACAGCTGGTTGTGAGCAGTATTTGCAGCTCCACTTATGATTCCCTGCCATTCATGGTGCACATTTGTATTTTTGTGCAACTGATGAATTCCGTCATGCTTAATTCATCATGTTATTTTACTTCCTGAACAAGTGCAGACCTAAGAACAGGTTGCTTTCTCACTCATGCAAACCGTGCCAAAGTTCCATTGCAACCGAGCTCAGACCACCACCTAAAGGTTGTCTCGGGTTCAGAACCATCGTCCGCTCCCTGGCCCACAAAACAGATTTCAAAATACCAAATTTTCATTCTAAACGTGCTCTGTTTCAGACAAACCTGCCAGTGTGAATGCCCCCTAATATACAGAGGGACCAAAGGTCCATGCCAGCACAATTCATGTTAATAAATAGGCTATTAATAAATCACCAAGAAGTTTTCGAATTCGTTAAAATAAAAAAAAACTTTTCTCTCAAATTGTTATGCTGGTAGGATAATTTGCAAAGAAAACATTTGTTTTAAACGAGAAAAGAAGCACAGTGGTCTCAGACTTTTGGATCCCACTATTCCTGTATGTGATTTGTTTTTGTTTTTTTTTATTTGCAGTATATTATTTGCCTGAATCTACCATACTCAAACCCATGCACAGACATAATTGTAACAGTTAACATTATTGATTATGCTTTTTTCGCAGTGTAATTATACATGATTGCATTTTCGCAGCAGTGACCACAAGCACACATAGCAACAGATGCACGTAACCACGTGAGAGAATGTTCAGCTGACAGGGAATGAATGGTAGGTGAAAAAGAGTTTCTGCCCTTTGATTAAGATCAGATCAAGGGTGCAGATGCGAAATGGGTATTGATTGGTTCCCTCTCTATCTTTCCCAACCTTGATGAAGAGAGAACACAATAACGGTGGGCGAAGTGGGCTTTGAGTGGCACTGGCAGTTTATTCACAAGCGTCAATCTACTTTGTTTTTGTTATCTATTGTGATGGAGCCTCACTCACTCTTCCCTGATTTTCCTCTCTGGACTATGACATCACAATGGCTGAAAATATGTTAGTGCTAATTTATGAGGCCTATTATCAACACTCTGTGGGAAACTTAACAAATATCTAATACATAAAAAAAGGGTGGCATTGTCAAAAAATAAAAAATAAAATTAAATAATAATAATAATAATAATAATAATAATAAACACATCAAAGGTGAGGCATTTTAATGATCTGGCTTGTAATTATCTATACATGTTATAAATATTGGGAGAAAAAAAGGAAATCAATATATACTCCCATGTAACTACATAATGTGACATGAAGACAAATTGTTTGTATAGGAAGAGATGTAGGTGTTGAACCATCTCAGATTAAATCAAATATAGATTATTCAATGGATACAAATATTTAGACACATATTCTTGACCTTTGAACTCATTTTAGGGTAAAAATTAAGGATACAAATTTTATGTAGTGATAAAAAAGTATTTAAAGTCGATGTGTTTATTATTTTTAACAAAATTTTCACTCAGCACTCAGAAGAGTGTTGTGACAACCGTGTTTAGCTACAATGTGTACTTGGCCACTGAAACCCCTTGATAGACAACCAAAAAATGAACTACTGTCTTGTTACAGAACACATTTAGCTCCCCAGATAAAATGATTCCTAAAGCTATAAACAGCTATCTGTTTATGTTGGTCATTACTTTGCTATGTAGTCCCTTGGTTCAGTGGTATACGTAAAACATGACAATAATGGCGATCACACATTCATTCGCCGGCCAATATGGGCTACTCAGGGAATAGTCCTGGAATACAGACTCTGGTGCAGCATGGGCTAGATATCAATTAGTGTGATGTACGAGCCCAGCATCTACTAACTGGGACATGGCAATGTATTTAATAACAGACATTAAAACCGTAATTAGGTGTAAATTGAGCTGCATCCCATTTTCTCGCAATCAACTGCATGACTGACGCCGGTAAACAGACTGACAATACTCTCAATAGGAAATACGATTGAGCTTGAACATTTTTTTAGCATTCCACACCACCTAGTCAGTAAGATATTTTTATTTGCCTGCCATTTCTGTACTAAGGTTTGCATAAATAGTTTTTTTAGGTCATGTTCAGGTGATAATATTTCAATAAAAAAATATCCCTAATCTTATAATTCATTGCATACAGCCTATTTACACAGCCAACTTATTATGAATGTGCTCTCTTTGATTATATTGCTGGTGCTTGACAGGGAATGGAATACATATAATATGATGTAGGCAGTCCAATAACTGGAGAAGAACTACAGAATTAAATTGCACTTGACAAAACCCTTTAGTGCTTTTCTCGTACAATTTTGCCATTCATGGCCATACCCACTGACTTTGCGCATATGGCGTATTACAAAGTGTTGCTCTGAGCACTCTTATAATAGGGCCCTTCAGCTTTAAGGAAGTACTGTATTTCTATAAAAGGAATTCTGCTCTGGTCAAGCTCAGGCACTCAAACTGTACTATTATAACTCGATTATATAAACAATGGCAAGTACATTAACAGGACGCCTAATAGGATTATAAGTTAGCCATTGTTCAGTGAGGAATTCATTCATAGTTAGCTTAATGTACATGAGGGTGTTTTCAACAACCTTTTAAAATGAGAATATTATCAGACCAATTTCTGTAATTTTATCAATCAGAGTGGAACGTGTAATGTGAGTGAGAGAAGCCAACAAAAAACTCAACACATCACTGAATGCAACAAATCCTTTGCTAATACTTACTGATCTTGTCCTGTTTTTTTATTTATTTATTTATTTATTTTTATGGAGGATATCATTAACGAAATTACTTTTGTTACTTAAAGGGCTATTACATGTGGAAAAAATAGGCTAAAGAGTTTAAATGGATAAGAATTCAAATCACCCCAAAATTCAAATTCTCTCATTATTTACTCACCCTCATGCCATCCCAGATGTGTATGATTTTCTTCCTTCTGCTGAACACAAATTAAGATTTTTAGAAGAATATCTCAGCTCTGTTGGTCCATACAATGCAAGAACATTTTGAAGCTCCAAAATGCACATAAAGGCAGCATAAAAGTAATTCATAAGACTCAAGTGGTTAAATACGTATCTTCAGAAGTGATGTGATATGTGTGGGTGAGAAACAGATCACTGCTTAAGTCCTTTTTTGACATAAATAATTTTCCATATTCACTTTCATTGTATGGACGTACAGAGCTGAAATATTCTTCTAAAAATCTCGTCAGCCATCTGAGAAAATCTCGCAATATGGCTCTGCTTTGAACGGTATTTGAAAACAGAAAAGAAATAAAGACCCACGAAGCATTTCTTTTCTTAAATTTTTGGTTATTAATTGATATATTGCTTTTTTAATTTATTATATGAATAATATATTATGAATTATATTATGGTATGAACAGTATATATTTTATTTATTTAATTTATTTGTTTTTTGTCAACATTCGTTGCAAGTTGTATGAATTTGTATTCATCTTGTATATGTTATTAATAAACAAAACAAAAAAAATTAATAAAGGGATATTACAAAAGACAAACACGATTATAAATGTGGTAGAAATGACATTTATGTTTGTTTAACAATATAAAACAAAAGAATAATAGAGTATTATAGCATGCTCCATCCTGAAATACCATCTCATCAAAATATCAAACAATATTTGAAATAATGTAAACAGGTTTTATTTATAAGGCTATAAGGTTTTAAACATCAAGTACTTTATACTAAACAATCTGTTGACGAGCCATATACAAGCACTGTAGGTTTACAGACCTTTTCTCTGGTATCAGGCAGAAGAAACCACACTCACATTTTATGGATTGGGAAGATATTTGTCAGACCTGCTGCAAAATGCCCTGTCAGTATAAAGGATTATGGTTTTTATGAGGGTCTGTCGAGGAGGAGGATCTGGCTCTGTAAACATGCTCTGTAGACCTGCAGAACAACCAGGAAAGGCCATCCAATCGTCTAGTTAAAACACCCTTTCACAATGATTGAATGCATCCGCTGATACAAGTGAAACCAGGAGCTGGGTGCAGACCAAAGCAATCTGTTTATTCATAAGCTGCATGTTTGTCATGAGAAAAATGGTTATTCACTTATGTAAATAGCACCAGCAAATAGACAATTTCCGCACAAACGCCCACAGCACTGCTGACAGTTGTTATGTAGTTTCCATGACGATTTAATATGATTGTAAATGATTACAGAGAACCAATATTCAATGCTCCTCCATTTAATTGTCTTTCTTTCTTTCTTTCGTTCAGTCTTTCTTTCACTCTTTCATTCTTTTGGTTCCTTCATTCTTTCATTTGTTTCTTTGTTTTTTCATTTATTTGCCCTTTCTTTTTGATGTATTCCTTTTCTTTCTTTCATTTGATCATTCATTCTCTTTCGTTTATTGCTTCTTTCATTCTCTCTCATTTTTCTCTGCTTCATTCTCTTTTGTTTGTTGCTTTGTTCATTCTTTCGGTCATTAGAACTTTCTTTCTCTTGTTTACTCATTCTCTTTCGCTTGTTCTTTCTTTTTCTTTCATTTCTTTTCCATTTTGTCTGTTTGAGCGTTCATTCTTTCATTTGTTTTCTTTTGTTTGTTTTTTATTTATTTTTTTATTTTGTTTATATATATTTCTCCTTTTCTTTCTTTCTTTCTTTCTTTCTTACTTTCTTACTTTCTTTCATTCTAGCTTTCTTCCAAGTCCACACTCTATATTGATCACATATTCACTTGTGTCTTCTGGCTTATTTATATGGTAATGCAGGTTGTATGACAGATTTTCATCTTGTTTTTAAACCTGCACAATGCAGAAAGAAAACCTTACTATATGCTGTAGCAGCACAAAACCGACTCATGCCCTCAGTCTCTGAATTATTGCTTATTTCAATTCAAATTTTCTGCATTTTGATAAAATTGCAATCTGATCAAGTCCCGTTTCATAGAGCAATTTGATTGCATGGCATCCTTCATTCCAAAACACAATTCCAATGATTCCTAATTCCCTGATGTGTCCTACACAGATACGGAGTGCTCCGTTAAAGGCTCTATTCACCATCCTCTGCTCCAGTCATTCGTGTGCTATTGCCTAATGTAGACCAGCCAGGGGAAGATAATGAACTGAGAGTATTGATGTGGAACCAGAAAGTAGACTAATGAATTAGAGCTACTGGGGTGAAATGCTGAATGGAAGCTAATTTATTGTTGGTACAGAAATAAGATGCAAAGTTACAATGGAGCTAAAGGCCTCTGCAGAGAGTTGGACTTTTCAAGTGATAACACAAACTTTGACTTGGGCTACATCTGCACTAATAAGCTTGCATTTGAAACCCATTTAATTTTGCTATGATTACGACTCATATGCACAATGGATATGATCACTAGAGGAAATATCACTACTTTTACTGTATACTTTGGAAAATGTTGATGGTGGCCAGTAATTTTCCAAAGTATATGGTACTAGACAGTGCTTCCCAATGTCTCAGGCCACGTTTTGTTTCAAAACGCATTGATTAATTATTTTTCACGTCTCTCATTCACACTGGAATGGTGCTTTCCTGCACCGAAAACAGACTTTCGAAAACGATCTCTATTACTGCTCACATTGGAAAAGTATTACATTTCATTCATTCTTTCGGTAATTCATTTGTTCTTTTCCTTTTTTTCTTTTATTCTTGCTTTCTTTATTCTTCATTACCCCAGAGCTAAAGGCTTCTGAACTTTGACTTAATTGACTTAGAGAAAACTTTCTCTACTCAGAGGCTCAGTGTATCTGTTGATTGATTTGAACCCCTGCTGGTTCTTTTCTTCCTCTGCTTTTTTCCTGCATTGTGGATTCAATAATCCTCTCAGGTGTAAGAGGCAAATTGGCATCTGTTTTAAAAGGCTGCCTGTCTCGACTGGTGATTTGTGTTTGTGTTCATGTGAATACCGATCATTTTCATTAAAGGTCTCCCTGACAATCACACTTGCATGGGTCTTGCGTTTCAGTTTGTTTGGAGATTTCAGTATAAAGTCGACAGGCTTTAATATATTGATCTTTCCCATGAAAATATACAAGTTTTTCTGTGGTATTTGTAGTAAGTCCATAGTAAACACAGGCAAAACCATTGATGAAGACCATGCTTTTATCAATGCAATATGGTTTCTATAATACAACCTATGTATTTGATATTTATTAGAAACTATATAGCTACATATAGGTTGTATAGCTACAACCACCATAGTTAATTTTAAAAAAGTGCTTTCAGTAATGCAGAAGCAAATAGACTTAATTATACCCTCTGTACTTCAGAAAACCTCTTATCTTAGCACTGCAAGTCACCACCAAGCCAACTCTTAATTGCATCTTGCTAAACCTTTCCATCACTCATATTCAACTGCTGGCCAACCTTTGACTGCTTATTCTGAATGTGCTCAGAGCAGCAAGTGGTATTTGTTGTTAATTTTTGTCATTTTAGGAAAATAAATATTAAATCCATCTCCTAGAAGCACTTTTGGGTTTGTTAATGTGGTGACTGAGTTAAGTATGCAGGTGACGAAGGCGTTTTTGTTTGATTTGCGCACGTTTACGGTCACACAGTGTTGGGCTAGCTCCAAGAGTTCTTAAGTGAGGTACACAGATAGTAAAAAATATACACAGAAGTGATGCGTTTTTCATTTTTTGTACAGTGATGCTTGAAACCGTGTTATACCGTGAAAGCAAGCCAAACATGGCACTTTGAATGTGCTCATCACACTTATTGGTATTTCGCAGCTATGAGAATGCAATGAACTTAATGCTCAAGAGAGGCAAAAGAGATGTTGCCTTCCTCAAAAAGGTTTTCTGCTGTTGTCGTTGTTGGACAGTGTTTAGAAAACTGTGAGTTTACACACTTTAGCTCTGTTCCAAAACCTAGTGAGCTGCCGACCTAGACAGCAATTTAAGGGAAAACGCAAAAAACTTGGCAGCAGTAAGCTAATATGCTGCCTTCTATATTTCCTGGTCAAACTCAAATGCAGCAATTTATCGTTCAAAAAAATTATTAAATGCTGAAATTATGTACAGTACAAAAAGTTTAAAATTCAATATCTAGGTGTGCAATGTGTTTTAATATCTGTTATTAGATTAGCAATATGCTAACACTGTTTAACTCTTACCTCTATTAAAGTCTCCCATTCGAACTGTGTGAGAGCGCTATTTGTATGGCATATGCAGAGCATTCCAAATCAGTCACTTCACAGAGCACTTCAAAGCGAGCCCAATCCATGCTCAAGGGTCGTTCCAAACAGAATTTCCAGTAAGAATCACTTAAAAAGATTTTTCAGATATAACTGAAAAAGGTGGCATGAAATATCACACCTGTCTCTGTGTCAGCCCCAGGCTCTGTATACCACTGGAAAAAATTGAGCGTGGGTCACGCCACACTGCTTGCGTCTGGTATAGACAGGATGTAAGAGACGTTTGTTGCGTGAGAAAGTTATTTTGTTTCCATTACTTTTGAAAAGTAGTGCTCTCGTTTATCAAACTGTATATTGAATTTTAGATGCTCTGCTGCTCCATATCTGATTATAATGGTCTCCAAGTGTCTAATTTAATGGCTTGCTAACAGACTATCAGTGCTTACTGCACCATTAAGTTTTTAAAGTTCATCAAACTCATTCATTTTATTTACATTAATATATCATTATTCTGAATTAATAAAATATTAATTATTTAAGGATTAATAAATTGAGTTTGACATTTTTCAACTGTGTAAATAATAAAAATAGACTGAAATATATTGTTTTTGAGGAGACATTGGTTCCCTCTTTGGGAAAAAACAACCAATACTAACATATTTTCATGGTGCTGAGAAATATAGTGCAGAGTATGCTTGTGCATCAAGAGAAGGCACAGAAAAGCATACAGATGTTGTGGGAAAGAGCAAGAGCAGAGGCATGGGAAGGAGTTGTTTTTGAGATAATGGGAGACTCGGGGAGTCAAGGAAAATAAAACCTTCTGTAGTGAGCAGTTTGGTTATGTGAAGGTTAATGTCCCAACGTAAGCATATGTCTCTTTTACTCTTTTTTGTTATTGTGTGTGTGTGTGTGCGTGTATGTGGAGGCAGGTTTGGGTTGTTTACAAAAAAAAACTAAATTTTAGGTTAATAACTGGTAGTTACAAGAGTATTATCCTGTAAATGTGGTTTATGAGGACATTTCTAGTGTCCCCATAATTCAAATAGCTCAAAAAAACTTTCTAAACTATGTTTTTTTTTGAAAATGTAAAAATTGAGAAAGTTTGTGTGTGTGTGTGACAGAGAGAGAGAGAGAGAGAGCTACTCTACTTTACTTGATTACTTCTATCATCACACCAAGATAATGACACATCATCAGGACCAGTGGAGGAGAAATAGATGGTGCCTAAAGATTTGTGATGGGGAGGCAGTGTTGGCTAAAGGTCAGGTCTAAGCCTGTCGTCTGGGGCAACAGAAGTCTCGACTTCCAAAGGCCATAATAAGCAGTACAAAGCTGTCGGACACCTCATATTTCCCCCACCCATGCAACAGCAGCGATTCTGCCTGATCACGTTCGCTGTGTAAATGTCAACTCATGATATATTTATGTACTATTGATGTTGACATGAACTCTTAGCACTCACGCACGCACGCACACACACACACACACACACACACACACAGGTGTGCTATTTGCTTTGTCAGTCATCTCACATACTCCCTCTAGTGCAGTGGTTCTCTACATGTTTTGCATCAGGATTTTACAAACAACTAAACACTGCATTGAAATTGCAACCCAACACAGAACCAAAATGATTTATTATCCAAAAGTAAACAAAATATCCTTAAAATCAAACAATTAAATGTTTTAATATTACCATGAACTGCATAGGTCAACCAATAACACTTTTGGTAACATTTTACCATAAGGTTCTGTTTGTTATCATTAGTTTTTTAATCAAAAAAATTAAATTGTTAGTTCATATTAGTTCACAGGGGCGGATTGGCCATCAGGAGAACCGGGACTTTTCCCAAAGGTCTGGTCGTGAAAGGGGGCCGAATGGGCCATGATAAGCTAAAATGGGCTGCTGCATTATGCAGAACGGGCCACAAAACGGCACAGCGATATGACGAAGGGGGCAGCGATATGAAAAAAAGACAGTGGTGACACCCCCCCAAACATGTTAAATCCCAGGCTGATTTTTCTGATGGTTGAAGTGAATATTAGCTGAAGCTCCTGACCTGTATCTGCATGATTTTATGCACTGTGCTGCTGCCACATGACTGAATGATTAGATAGTCGCATGAATGATTGTTGGTGACAGACGGGCTGGTTTGAGTATTTCTGTAACTGTTGATTTTCACGCATAGGTGCCATCTTGGGCAACCATCTTGGTTTCATGCTCTTGGCAGCCAATAATTCACCTCACAAGCCATATTTACCCTCTCTACAAGTGAATCCATATTTAATTTAGTCATCAGTTATTTTTTTTGTTGTTGAGTCAAGTGGATTTTGAATGCAACTTCAAGAAAGTTTTCAAAATAAATAAAACATTTTAAAAATGTTATTGGTCAAATTAATTTATAGATATATTATAAAATACAAATATCTATGGCTAAAAGTATATTTCCAAGGCACTTCATTTCCGAATAGACAACGTTGGCAACAACAACATTTATACATTTTTAAAATATGGTACAACAGCAACCTTCTTGTGTGTGGAAGAAAGCAAAACTTCACCAAGGGAAATGTTGACTTGAATATTCAAGAAGGAATTTGGAAAGGCATGTGGAGTCCTGGAAGAAGGTTTTATGGATGTATGATACAAAACTGAAAATGAGTTTTAGACACCTAGGTCAGCAGTACATCTGGAGTAAGAAAGGCAAGGTGATGACAAGAATGACACCATCCCTACAATGGAGGTAGGTCAGTCCTATTAGGGGTGTTTTGCGGCAGCAGGAAATGCTATCCCGACTATGTGACTGATGCCATGGATTCTTTCAGGTGTCAGGCAATTTTGGCAAAAATGTGATGCCTTCAGTGTGTAAATTGAAGCTTGTTGATCATTGTAATTTCCAGCAAGACAATAACACCAAGGATACATCCAAGATGTCCAAAACCTGCTTCAGGGATGGGTCGTGTAATGTCCATGAATGGCCCTTTCAGTCCATCATTAAAATCCCATTGCAAATCCTTGTTGGGATTTCAAGGAAGCGGTGGCAGAACAGAAACCAAAGAATGTCAGTGAGCTGGAAGCTTTTGCTCATGTGAAATGTGTAAATATTCCAATATAGAGGTGTCCAAAGCCTGAGAATACTTACCTGAAACATTTATTTGATGTTATTAAGAATAAAGGATGCTTCAAAAATTATTGACTTTAGGGGGTTGAATATTTTTGACATGATGCCAATCATGTTAAAATAAAAAAATGAATGATCAAATTCTGAATCTATGTACTGATTATCATTGCCCCATGCCTACCAAACATGTTGAGTGATCCAAACATTATCTGCAGCCTGAAACTGAACTTTTGACTTGATGTTAATAATAAATCTACTTGAAAAGCAATAGGATGCACCCTTGCTTCCTATTTAGTGAATTACTTAACCTACAGTGTGCTGTCTGTCTGCACTGGTCTCAGAACAGTATGAAATGAATCTTATTTTAATCCTTACACCATATAAAACCTCTGAAAGCAAATATTTTCAGCTTTTGGATGAATACATTTATTCTCAATGTGAAAATGCATTATAATATATATATATAGGAATGCATTTACTAATGTTAATGAATAGCACTATTTCGTACAGTGTTAAACAAAAATACAACTAAATTTAATTTAAAATGAAAACTGCACCACAGCACTCATTCAAGTAATTCATGTTTATGTTTCTCTCTGTCTCTCTGTCTCTTTCTCTGTCTGTCTGTCCTGTCTGTCTGTTTGTCTCACTGTCACTGGTGCATGATGCCTTGGTTGCAACCCACTACTTGAAAACCATAAAAATAGCCTTGTTTTCCTTTTCCTCTCACTCATTCTCTCGGTTTCACTTCCCTTCTCTCCTATTCTCATTTCACCGTTCTCTCAGAGTTGGATTCCAGCAGATAGAGCAGGTCAGTTGAGGTGAGATGATGAGCGTGGTGTCTCAATGTATCTGAGAGGTGAGTTGATATACAGGTTCTGACCTTTGAGAATCTCATCTCAGATCTTATTCTTCCACAACTGCACATCATCCCTCCCTCCCTCTCTCTCTCTCTCTCTCTCTCTCTCTCTCTCTCTCTCTCTCGGCCTGTCTCGCTTTCTCTCACCCCTGGAATGAGATGAGACAGATGAGAAACTTATTGGAATTTTGCTCTGCCAAATCCAAGCTGCCAAACAGCAGAGTTTTGCCGCAGAGTTTTGCAGCAAAATAAGCTCACCTCCTGTTTGTCATTCAAGACTTCCATGTCATTTAGATGCGTGCCAATTCCTCCCTGTAAGCTTGCTAAGCTGCCGCAGCCATCTCTTCTGCACAGTTGGATCATCCATGAAACACTAAATTACATTCATAGAACACCTGAGCAAACGTAGACCTGCATTCCCCAGTGGCTGTTTTCAAATACGGATCCAATTTTACCCTTGCGCCGATGCTGGCAAAATGTTGAACTGGAATAGACCTGCGAGCTCAAGGGTCACACACACAAAACACATTCCTGAATACACTCGACCCTGTATGCAATCTATCTTTCTGTCTAGCACAACTCCTGATTGACAGCATTGTTTTGCATTGTTATTTAGCTTTTCCCAAAGTGGGGAGATGCATTCTTTCACAATACAAAATCTCTGTGCCGTCAGTGCCATGTTAATAGATATTCAGGTCATTTAAATATATCAATTCATATGCATGAAATACTGTAAAATCCCCACCACCTGGCCAAAGGACTGCACCTGTGCATAACAGAACACCTTTCACTGCACTCACACTCATTATTAGTTTATTAGTAAGGAGCAACATTGATCTAGACCTTGACTGCATTCCGATTCACAGGGTCCCTACACAGTGTTCACTGCTCCCTACACACTGAACAACAGATATCTGTACTACAGAAGTTCGCATCACTTAAAAAAGTAGCTTTTTTGGAATGACCTGCAACTTCACAAAGAACACTTGAGTTGTTCAGATTAGGGGTTGTTGCTTGCAATAAATTTAGTTTTGTCAGGGTACACGGATATGCTGCGTTCCTTGCAAGTTATGAGGGATATTCCTACTTGATATCTCCGATCATAAATGTATTCCATTCCCTGATATTCGAAACTGCAGCGCTCCAGTTAGCTTAGCAGTGGTTTGATGCTCATTAGAGATGTCTCCTAGCAACCTTACTGATAAACAATGCTGCAGCACTTACATTTGTGCTTCAGGTGTATAATTGTCAAAAGAGATTATAATGTTTTATGCACCTGTTTCTGCAGGTATTTGTTAAACAAGCTTTAATATCATGTAATGTGGAAACTAACTAATTTATCGATATTATTTAATAAAGTGGATGTTTATCACTTACTATGTATAACTCCCTGAGTGTGGACATGTTTGTGTGACATCATGCCCCTGCATCTTGGCGAAATCGGAGTTGAGAATTTCTGCACGAGCCTACAAGTTGTAATTCTTTTCCAAGAGTGTATTGACATGCATCACATGAGATTTATGCAATTTTTTCTAAAAGTAATGAACACTCCCACGACAGTGTAATTTTCATCATATTTAAAATTCTGTGTTTAATAGGATTCTGTGGTGGAAATGACTGTGATTGATATTACATTTTTAAAATGTTCTTGCTAATTTTATGTGTCCTAAATACACGAAACAGAGTAATAATTTCACACTTGCTTTTTGCGTAAATTGGTGAAATTAAAGCTTGAATGGAAATTACTCCCAATAAAATACTCTGCTCACAAGTGATGTTGAAGTGATTTCTTCTTCATTTTGATTTCACACTTGATTTCTTCTTCATTTTCATCTCAAGTATATTCTGCACTCACACTTTTGTTGAATTTGTAAACAAGTACACTAACTTCAGAAAAAAATTTAAAATAAATATGTAGTGCAAAATTGTTCGGTGTGGTGGAGATGCTACTGTTGTAATTTTGTAAAATGTATTGTAATCTTATTCACACAATAAATATTGAAATTGCTTACATTTATTTATCTCTGTTTAAATTAACATGGTTTTAAACATAATAATTTGTATTTTTATAATGGATTTTCATAGTTTAATATTAAAAGTCTGAGTCTGGAACAAGGCTAAAATAGTAAAATCTATACATAGTAGGCTTCTGAAAAAAAAAAGTCCTGCTGGAAAGTTTCCAATTCAGTTTTAATAAAAACTTAATATAACAGAAATAAAAAAATCACCCATATACAGTATAAGTATTTATTTATCTCAATCTTTTTTTCTTAAATTCAAACTGTGGTTATGACGCACATGAGAATGAATGGCGTTTGGGGACAATGTCATCAAACCTGGTGAGTCAGCGTGCCATTTTTGGTTCTGAACGCACAAGTTAGGGATTTTAAGTATGATGACATCAGATACTTGTTTAAATAATATTAAAATAAACTACAATACTTTAATGTGTAATATATATATATATATATATATATATATATATATATATATATATATATATACATACATACATACATACATACATACATAAGTAAGTGAAATTTCAGCTGTATGAGCAATGTGCAGTATATACAGTGAAGAAAACAACCCACAACACAGACATGCGTTACGTTCTTGCGTTCAAAACACTCGAAGGAGGGCAAATGCGATCTTAGGGATCTCAAGATGTGTTTAAAGATGAATTATTAAACTATATTTAACTTCACACAGTGACCTAAACATTTTATGTTTATGATGCAACACACCAGAGACGTCTGACATAGGTGTAAATTGACGGGCCCTTAAACAAGCCCTCATAATAAATCTCCACAAATTCACTTGTGAAATGGATTGCTGTGAACTGTATGCCAATGAATTACTTATGATCAATAATATGGTAGTAAACAACACATTGTATTCTAAAGCCACTTTTTGTATGGCCTTATCAATGATTAACTCTTCTGCTACATGAATGTAAAGCATTTTAATTATCTTAATATATATATATATATATATACATAATTTTTACATATTTAAAGATAACTATGTATAATTATATATTGATATAAATATGTATAATTATATATTGAGTTATTGTTATATGAGGGGCTTTCTCAGCTAATATTTGTATATGTGATTAATTGCGATTAATTAATCGGGACACTATGTAATTAATTTGATTAAAAAATGTAATCGATTGACAGCCCTTATATATATATATATATATATATATATATATATATATATATATATATATATATATATATATATATATATATACACACAGTATATATCACATCACAATGTGCAAAAACACACCCACACAAGTACAATAAGAATGTTATAAATAAACTGTATCTACAGAAATTTGTTATGTTATGTTATGTTATTCAAAGATAATCTTCCCCTCTGCTGCAGCTCTCAAATCTCAATTTCTATTCCGCTTATCAAAACTTGCGCGCAGTATTAAGTTATGACATATTGAATGAAAGAACATCTCGGGTTATTTAAATGTAACCCCTGTTTCCTAATAAAAGCGTAACGAGTAAGGAGGAGGCGACCCCTCTGGTAGAGTGTGCCCTGATACCTACTGGCGAAGCTTGACTGCATGCCTCGTAGGCCAGGGCAATAGCATCCCTCACCCAATGCAACATAGTTTGCTTGGTGGCGGCTGCCCCTTTGTTGCGGCCCCATGGCAAACGGATAGTTGCCCTGACTTACACCACTAGCTACTGCGGTGGACATAAGTCTGAAGGGCACGGACTGGACACACTCCGTGAAGTCTTTCATGCTCCAGCATTGTAAACGGAGGGGAGCAGAAGGCTTCGAGAGTGATCAGATGTATGGTTGATAAAGGAACCTTAGGCAGGTAGTGAAGATGAGGGTGCAAAATTGCTTTAGCCATTCCTGGGGCAAAATTTAAGCAGGCTGGCAAGACAGACAGAGCCTGTAGACCCCAATTCTTTTTAGAGAAGTAATTGCCATAAGAAAAACAATCTTGAGAGTCAGAAGTTTATCAGACGCTGACTCTAGATGTTCAAAGGGGGTCTCAACCAGACCCTCAATGACTATTGCTATGTCACATGGAGGGATCCTGGTCCTAGCAGAAAGTCTCAACCGCATGGCTCCATGAATAAAGGGAGCGAACAGAGGATGTCTCCCCAACAGCATCCCGTCAATCAGGACGTGGCAAGCCGATAGAGCAGCCACTTAAACCATGAGAGTGGTGGGGCATGTGCCTGCTGATAATTTTTCCTGCAGAAAGTCCAGAACTGAAGCAATCTGGCAGTTAACTGGATCCGCATTATGTGCACTGAACCATCTTTCAAAGACACCCCATTTATTGGCGTAACTTCTTCTAACAGAGGGAGCCCTAGCACTTAGAATGGTCTCGATAACTTTAGGTGAAAGCCCAGTGTCCTTCAGTTGGTACCCTTCAGGGGCCAAACATGAAGGTTCCACAGCTCGGTCCGGGGATTAAATATTGTCCCTTGCACCTGGGACAGAAGGTCCCTCTTGTCCGGAATCGCCCAAGGTGAGCCGTCGAGGAGAGATATTATCTCCGAGAACCATACCCTGTTCGGCCAACACGGCGCTATCAGTAAGAGGCAAGACCCTTGCTGGCGAACTCTGGCCAAGACTCCCGGGAATAGAGAAATCAGAGGCCCAAAGGGATCACCAAGGAAGCAGATGCCATGAGACCTAGTATTCGTTGATACAGACGAACACTGCAACCTAGCCTGACTTTGCTCAGGGTGTTCTGAATGGACACGATTCGAGCGGGAGACAATTGTGCCCATATCATGATCGAATTTCATACAATGCCCAGATAGGTAATTTCCTGAGTGTGCTCTTTTTGAAGTTGAGTCTCAGACCCAGAGAAACCAGATGAGCTAAGACAATATCCCTGGCTGAACTGCCAGTTCTTGTGACTGTGCTAGTTTCAGCCAGTCATCTATGTAATTCAGAATGCAGATGCCCCAGAGTTGCAAAGGAGCCAGTGCTGCATCCATGCATTTTGTGAATGTGCTGGGTGATAGAGCTAGGCCGAATGGAAGAACCCAACATTGGAATGCTTTGCCCCCGAAAGTGACCCTCAGGAACTTCCTGTGTTGTGGCAGAATTGCTATATGAAAATATGCGTCCATGAGATTGATCATGACCAACCAATCGTGATGTTGTATTTGAGACACAACCGTCTTGACAGTTAGCATCTTGAACTTTAACGCCCTGATTGAGCGATACAAGCCTCGAAGGTCTAAAATCGGACGCAGCCCCCCACCCTCCTTGGGAATCAGGAAGTATCTGCTGTAGTAACCTGACTCTTTCTCTGGAAGGGGAACATGTTCTATGGCCCCTTTGAGCAAGAGATTTAGCAGTTTTTTCCACAGTAGACATGCTTGTTCCGGTTACAAGGTTGTGGAGACCACGCCGTTGAAACACGGAGGACGGCGATCAAATTGAATTCTGTAGCCTTTTTCTACTGTTCTTGGAACCCACACAAAAACACCTGGCAGTAGTTTCCATGCTGCCAGGTACTCTGAGATGGATATCAATTTTGACACTTCCTGTTGAGGGGATGTCGAGTATTCCGTATCCTGGACTAAGGCAGGAAGCAATGGAACCCAACATTTTGCTGGAAACCTCTAACTCCCGAAACACCAGAGGCGGCGGGAATGGAGAGGTTTAATGGGGGTATCGGGTAGGTACAGGTGAATGCTTCACACGCCCCGACCCGAGGGGGGCTACCCCCAAAAGGCTGGGTGCAAGATCTTCAGGATTTTTACTTCTTAGAAATGACTGCCCTGAGGTCTTGCTTTGTGGGCTGCTGAGGGCGATGAGCTGGCCCCCAGTCTCTACGAGGGGAGAGCACGACTCACAACGCTTTGTTTTTAGCCTCTCTTCTAGAAGGACAGTTGGCTGGGTGGCCTGGGGAGAGCGCGAGCGATAGGGACGGACCCGTCTCTCGCTCCTCAGCCAGATCTATGTGAGAGCCCTATGATGAAATAGTGGGCGCTGGCTCTTGGAAGTAAGCGAGACGAGTGTGAAGCATTTTGACTGTAAACAGATCGCAATGCTTGCACCCGCCCCGCCTCAACGCAAGAGCAGCATGCTCTTCCCCCAAACACACAAAACAAAACTGGTGTGTGTCCGTTTCAGCCATACAGCATAAACATGGGAACACACACCACTTGCTTTGTTTATCAGTCATTCTTTTTCTTCTTTTTTTTTTTTTAAAGAAAAGAGAAAGACAAAGGTTTCTGCACACTGCCTAACAATTCTAACTCCTAACAGAGGAAAGTAGAAAGTTCTGACAGTCAAGAAGCACAAAATAGAATGATCTGAAGACAAAATATCTGACGATACACCTGTGGCGCATCTATTTATAGCCCTGCTACAGGTGCATCCAACGATGTCAACAGCAGAGGCTATAAATTCTAGTCAATTTCATTGTTGCACACATATTCACAGCTGGTTACTCCTAAAGATGTTCCCAAAGCACTAAATCAGCACAGCATCAAAGTTTAGTTTTTTGATAGGGAACAAATTACATTTGGTGACATTGACATCGAAACCTTGCACAGGCAATATCGACATTCCATTTTTCAAGCTGAATGAGTAAGTGAATAAAATTTCAGTAACTGATCCTTACACAAAACTGTTGAACAGCTTCAAAAGACTTCGAATATAATGTTCAAATTATATGGGTTAATTTTCTGAGATTTTGATGGTGTTTTTTGTATTTTTTGGAGCTTGTGGTCATTATATACTGCCTTTGTATGTAAAAGAGCTGCATAAAGAATATATATATATATATATATATATATATATATATATATATATATATATATATATATATATATATATATATATATATTTTTTTTTTTTTTTTTTTTTTTTGGGGGGACAACTTAAGGGTAACTAATAAAATGATTTTCACTTTTGGCTGAACTATTTCTTTAAAGGTCTGATGATATGTAGGTTCCTCTCCTTACTTCTACAAAGCCACTACAATACTGACTTGCAGCGTGATAAGGTGCTTGTCACCCAGACTCTCATACACACTGGAAGCTTAAAGCTTTCTACTGTAGGTTATGAGGCTCTTAGCTGCACCAACATGAAAAGGGGCTCAGGGGGACTAAAAGCGGGAGTATCAGAGACAGGTTTAAGCTTCGGGGGATGAGTCTCAGAGAGCTCTCCACAAGGGCTTTCATGTTCCGTCCAGCCAGAGCTACACACAGCCTTGTGTTTTAGTGCTGCGGGGAGTGATTTCAAATCTTACAAATCACATATATACGTGGGCACAAAAAGCTGACCCTTCATTTCAGGTCTGGAACTTTCCTCGAATGCAGTATACTTTGATGCCCCATGACTTTTTTAATAGCATTAAAGAGAAATGAATACAATGTAGAAGCTCAAATTATTAATTTGATAATCGATTAATCTTTGATTATTTATTTGATTAATTGATTAATCTGATAAAATACATTTTATTTCATGTATTTTATTTTAAAAAATATATAATAATTTAAAACAGAAATTATATAGGGTGTATGGACTTAAATTTTCAGTACTGAATTCATGATCCTATACTCTCACAATGAACAAAGCCTGAATCATGTTAAGTTTTAATTTATTATTATTATTACTTTTAGGATATATATAAAACAATTCATTTCATTTCTTTGTAAAACTTAACAAAAAGTATAGAGTAAAATGATGATACATCAGGGATGGAGTGGGACTAAAAATCAGTCCAGCAGAGGGCACTGGTGACACAATAGAACAATTAATAATTCTGCCCAGCTGAAAAATAAATAATTATATTAGATACATATGCTTGTACATCATCACAGATTACATCAATTAAGTATTTTAAATGAATATTGTAGGTTTTAAAATAGTATTGCCACTGATTACATGTTTAACTGTACCAGATATTCCACCGCAGTACAATAGCAATGACTTCATGAATTTCTTGACTGATAAAATTGAAATCATCAGAAATAAAATTGTGCAATTGTCTGTCAAAGTCCCTCAGAAAAAAAAGTGTTACATAATTTTCCTCATGAGCAACTTTAATCCTTCGCTGTCATATGTCATGAAGAGCTAACAAAACATCAAAAGTCACAACATGTATGTTAGATCCAGTACCAACTAAGCTCTTAAAAGAGGTAGAGGACTGGGCTCGGGATGTGGTGGAGCCACCTGAACTTTTGCCGCCGCAGGGGGATGTCGATAGCGAGCAGACGGTGCATGGAATCTTCAGCCGTGGACAAGGTGGACATCGCCTGCCCAAGTGGTCATGCCATGACCTTCATGGCCCTGACGGCAAGGTCAGTCTCCAAGCACAGCTCCTGCATCACATTGAGATCAGGACTACCCATGTGCAGCTCTTTCAGTGCCTTAGCCTGGTGTATTTGCAGGTGGCATGGCATACAGAGCAGAGGTGGCCTGTCCTGCCGCCATCGAGGGTAGTGAGAGCTGACAAACTGGGAAGTTGGGTTTGAGCAGAAAAAGGTGTCCTCCACGACCTCTTTAGTTCATCGTGCACTTCTGGGAAAATAGGGTGCTGTGATTGATGCCCCGAACCCAGGAACCAGTCATCTAGCCACAAGGGTGGAGGGTTCCAGTCCAGTTCCAGCAGCGCCCCAGGCAAGCATGGCATTTGTCCTCAGACTGGGCAGGCTGACCCGAAGGTGGCAGCCCAGTCGAGTCCTCAGCGAGTGACATCGCCAGCACACACTCCGATGTAGACCATTAAGAGATGTTGCCCAGCACACTCTCCGAAAGAGAATTTAAGTTGGAAGTGAGGCAAGCTGGTCTCATCTCGGAGGTCCGTGGGGGTTTACCCATAGGTAGAAGGTGCGGTGCGGGGGTGGCTGGAGAGGCTTTTCCCGCAGAAGAAGGAAAGCCCAGACCTCAAGGTGGCATCCACAAACACTGCCTCAACGTGATCGTTGCCCGGACATGTGAAGCAGCGCCCGTGGCCTTCAGAGGCAGAGAGATAACGACCGCATCCAGGAACAACACAAAGATGGAAAGGCATCTTTAAAAAGACGCATCTTTAAAAAGACATCCACATCAATGTGTTTTGCTCTAATAGAGATAATATACTTTCTTGTCAGGAATATATACTCTCTTAGCGCTGTCGAAGCACCCAGGGGCATACTCTGCACTGAATGTGCAGAAGGAGAGAAATCCACTGGAATGTACCGTATTCCAACAGCATACGCTTCTTCGTTTAGAGGTGAATGTACCGGCAGTGGGATTCAGCTCAATGACAAACAACCGCTCTGCTCTGAAGAAAAAATCTGAATGAGTGGCTGCATTTCATCTCCTTTTATACCCGTATGTCCAGGGGAATGGCATGAAAATTCCAGTTGTCAATTCTCATTGGCCTTTTCTCAAAGATTGGAGGTGTTTGTGGCTCCCAAGAGTGACCCCTAGTGTCACTACATCGACACAACATCAAGTGAGTGACAGAAGGGGAACTAATGTTAACAGATACTAATTGTAAAGTGTTACACAATTTTTATTGTCCCTTTAATTTTGGCTGAATTTATAATTATGTTACTTTGAATAACCCTGTTATTTTTATTTTATACATTTTTCACATATATAATCTTTCTTGCAAACAGAGGACTTTTGCTCAATTAATCTGAATAGATTCTTCAAAAAAATAAATAAAATGCTTGTTTAGAAGCACTAACCCTTTGTAGACAACAAAGAGTGCATAAGAATAACAATGAATGTTCTTGTGAGTGTGTGTGCATCTGTTTGCAGGTGCACATGGATGTGCTTATGTGTGTGTGTGTGTGTGTGTGTGTGTGTGTGTGTGTGTGTGTGCGCTTGAGCCCTTTTACCCTGGTTTCTGTGGCAACAGCATCAATAAGCTTGCCATGGAGCTCACTCCTGAGCGTCTTGACTCTAGGTAGTATCATGCTCAGATTTCTTAACAGTATGGCTGTATACCTGCATCACTCCCACCTCAGGGTGTGTATAAGCACACACACAGTTCTCTTTTATTACCCACTGGGACAAATTTACTCTCTCATCAGCTTTCTATGCTGTGACTTGAGGTTTGACCTCAGCAGCTGGGCTCTGTCTGTAACGAAAGGCATTTAACGTTTGAGATTTGGAAGCACGCTGAGAAAGAGGCATGATAATAAACAGCAGTGTTTCATCCTCATTCAGCTCACAGGAAAATTCGAAGGTAAGGAAAGCTTGACATTTGAGGGTGTACTTTAACATCACAATGGTGCCATCGGTAACAATAGTCAATCTTGGACCCAGTAATGGTTTTGAGACACATTCTGGTAGGAAAAGAAAGTCACAAATGAGATACAAAAACAACTTTTATGTTTGAGTAAAAAAAGATCTGGTAGAGTACAGCTCAGCACACCTCGCTTTTAATTATAAACATGAGCATTAGGTTTGTTTTAACTCTGAATGCAAGCCGTTATATTAGTATTTAATCTGGAAAGAGTGGCATCTACTGTATATATCATTGGTGTTAATATTCTTTTATAGTAGCTATATAGTGAACCCTTTATTTTGATTAAAAAAAAGCTGATAATTGGAGGATTTCCACATTGCATCTATTTAAAACAAATAAAGAATCATGATTTATATTCATAAATCATTCACTTTCTCTGTTCCTCTGTGGTGGAATGAGCTTCCAACCACCACACGATCTGCTGTACCCATCTCAACATTCAAAAAACAGCTGAAGATACATCTGTTTTGAAAGTGCTTAAGCAACCCACACTAAATGCACTTGCTTAATATTTAACAATATTTAAACAAAGATATTGTCCATCTCTATCTTCTACACTAGCTTGTATACTATCCAGCCACTTTCAGAACTCTGTAATAGAGACTTGGACATTGTAACTTGACCAGAAACAAAAAATATCACAACCATTTAGTAATGCCCAAGCAACCACCTACCAACACCCTAGCGACACACTTGTAACCCCCCATAACACCCTGATATTGTGTAAATATATTTATGATATATATACACTCACTGAGCTCTTTATTAGGAACACTATGGTCCTAAGAAAGTGCCCGACGTGGTCTTCTGCTGTTGAAGCCCATCCTCCTCAAGGTTCAACGTGTTATGCATACTGAGATGTTATTCTGCTCTATACAATTGTACAGAGTGGTTATCTGAGTTGCCTTGGCCTTTCTGTCAGCTCAAACCAGTCTGGCCATTCTCTGTTGACCTCTCTCATCAACAAGGCGTTTCCTTCCACAGAACTGCCGCTCTCTGGATGTTTTTGGCACCATTCTGAGTAAACTCTACAGACTGTCGTGCGTGAAAATCCCAAGACATAAGCAAGAAATACTTAAACCAGCCCATCTAGCATCATGCCATGGTCAAAATTACTGAGATAACTTTTTTCCCCAATCTGATGGTTGATGTAAACTATAAATGAACCTCCTGAACCATATCTGCATGATATTATGCATTGTACTGCTGCCACGCGATTAGCTGATTAGATAATTGCATGGATAGGTAGGTGTACAGCTGTTCCTAATAAAGTATTCAGTGAGTGTATAGACTGTATATTTCTACCTATTAATTTATTAATTGTTGTTTAGAATCCAAAGGCAATTTTACCAATTAGAAGATTAAAATGAGTTCTTAACTGTTTAGAATTCATAAATGGGTCTAAAATATTCCCCAAACATAACAGGAGAGCAAATGGAGACTACTACTTCTCAACATTTTCTCCCCCTTAAAACACTCCATTAATCTCAACAATTTCTCAAAGTGTGCTCAGATCAGTTGGCAGTCAAAATCAGAGACATGTCTCATCAGAAACGTTCAAGAGCAAATTATCTGATATGCTATCCTCATTTATATTTTTTGCCCAACACTATACCTCATGTTAAAAAATTGTCTAATTTGTGGCTTTTTTATTTCTTCTATAATGCATTTTAGAGGAAACATCTGGGAAAATCTTTAGAGGAAACATCTGGGATTAAAACATAACTGAGAACTCGCCCTCTTAAATTTTTCTCTGGGACATCATCTGTTATTTTGATTTAATCCCCAAGCACTATGTAAATGAAATAATAGCCATCAATATATTGATCTTCAAAAATTCAGTTATGTTTTGTCAAGGTGTTTTGTTGGTTTTCAGTTTAATTTGCTTTGATAGTGTACATTTGAAAGAGGAGGAGAGAGATGTTTACCAATTGAAGTTATTTCCATACCAAAGAGCTCTTCTGTTTGAGAACATAATGAATCATCACAGGAGAACAGCATGAATGCTGGAGCCAACTTGCAAATGAAGTAAATTATCTAGAACCCTGTAGGCAAACCAGAGAGGAAGAGCCCCATGTCACTGTCTTCCAAAACACATCTCCAATTAAGATGGCTTTCCCCACTGGCTAAAAAAAACTGTTTACCAAATTCGATCAAAGAGATTAGTGACCACAATAAATTTGTTGCAACATTGATTTCACATAGTGCTAGTGGCCTGTCTTATTTTCAACCTATTATACATATTTCTTTTTTCTATGAATAGTAATAAACTGTGTTATCAATAAAAATAAAACAAGCAGTAATTGGAGAGCATAGCATGGCCCAATCACAAGTTTTATCAAAAGCCTTCTTGGCAGGACGTTTTCTGGTCTAAGTCTGCACACACACATACACACACACACACACACACACACACACACACACACACACACACACACACATATACAAACACAATATTCAATCTCTTAAATACATGCTTCTGAAAATAAAATTCACTGTTAAAGTCAGTGAAAGCATTAGTTCTTGCATGTGTAGTAACTGAATACAATGTGCCATTTTTTAGTCTGGATGGATGCAAGCTTCAATGGCGGTGATTTATCAGTGAATTTATCAGTGAATTTATCAGTGAATCGCTTTTTTTAATGGAATTTGGTAATGAAAAAAATATAAAAATTAAAAAGACGTGAAGAACAATGAAATTTCAATCTGTAACATATTGTATGGTTTAGGAAGCCTTAGAATACAGTGCACAAGTTGGGCGGCTGTGGCTCCAGTGGTAGAGTGGTTTGTCCACTAATCGCAGGTTTGGCGGTTCGATTCCCAGCCCATGTTACTCCACATGCAGAAGAGTCCTTGGGCAAGACACTGAACTCCAAGTTGCTCACAATAGCAGGCTAGTGCCTTGCATGGCAGCTCTGCCATCATTGGTGTGTAAGTGAATGTGTGAATGAGACGTAGTGTAAAGCGCTTTGAATACCGCTAAGGCTAAATAGGCGCTATATAAGTGCAGACCATTTACAGACTATTTTAAACCCCTTAACATCTGGCCTCTTTTTGTGCATGAGCTTGAAAACGACATACCCAAAGTAAAACTCTTCCAGTGTTTGAACACTTTGGTCTACAAACACAAACTTGGGCTCATTTGAAAGTAGACACTTTGGCATTTGTTATTCAAGAGTAAAAATATATTATTGTAGTATAAAAAAATTATGTTAGAGCTATTCATATATTTTGAATAGTAACCGTGAATATTATTTATAATATATATATATATATATATATATATATATATATACTATATATATATATATATATATATATATATATATATATATATATATGCTGTATATATATATTTTTTTTTTAAATATGCAAGACTATGCACAGTGCCCCAAAAACACATCTGTTACAAGGCCACATTTCTGATGAAGGTTTGACACAATTTTGAAGTCGCTATGACCAAAACTCCATAATGATTTATGTAAGTATACTACAAAAAAAAGCCAATTGGAGGCACCAATAGACCACTTGTAGTAACTCCGCAAACCAATGATCAAAGTGGATTAAAACACCCAATTTGATTTTATTTAAATGAAAAAATATAAACCAAAATATACATGAAGATATAATTTTAATATTATTATTATTTGGGAATATATTATAATGTATTCCATATATATTTATGAATTTTACAATCAATGTGAAAAGAACATTACAATTTGAAATGTTTGAAATGCAATGGAAATAAACTTTTACTTACAATAAAGATGCTTCTGTTAATTTTTTCTCCATACAAATGCAAATTGACTTTTTCAGAGCTTTTGCTCTGCCATTCACCCAGGGTTTTTAGCCACTGCCTCAAGCAGTGGAGCCTCGCTCTCACTGGCTTCGATCACCACCAGTGAAGCCTGAGCTCCCAATGCAAATTGAACAAAAATCTGTGAAAAAAATGCATTTTGAGTTAATGCTTTGGTAGTGCGTGTGATCTGGGGTCTAACTCACGGTGAGCGAAGCCAGGGAGGGTGGGTCATCTCGGCTTGAATGACATGCAAGAGTCCCATGGATGTGCAGTTGAACAAGGGGTTTCATGAAAAAATGCAGTCAGGGTGATCAGTTTCTCCTGGACCTCGATGATGGTGACTGAAGCTGAGGAGGCTGGCTCATCTTGGCTTGAAAAACATGTTCAAGCCCCTTGGATGTGCAGTTGAACAGGGGGTTTGATGAAAAAATGCAGTTAGGAGGAGCGGTTCCTCCAGGCCCTCGGTAATGGTCACTGAAGCCAAGGAGGATGGCGCCTCTCGGCTTTTGCAGAGGCTAAAGGCCCTGGGAGAACTGCAAAAAGAAATCTGTAAAAAAGGACTAAGCCAATGCATTGGGAGTACGTGTTTCAAATTACTTTTTTCTTATGTGGAATGAGATATTAGGCAGAGTGTTGATGAAATTAAAGTGAATAGTGTCTAAGACTAACATTCTGTCTAACATCTACTTTTGTATTTGGGGTGAACCATCCATTGAACTTTGCTGTTACTATTTACTCATCCTCATGCCATTCAAGCCCCATATGGTTTTTTGTTTAGTTTTTTGTGGGTGAACTGTTATAACAAAATTAATTTCTAATGGATGTCATGGTTTTGTGTCTCCATTTTGGTTTCTAGCCCAGTCCTTTCACTGTATTACGCAGCTGTCATCTGTCATGTGAAGGTCAGAAAACTTCACAATCAAGATCGATTTAAACTTTTGAAAATAACTCAGTGCGGTCTGAAGTACTGATGGATTTTAGATCAGTTGTTAGTTCCTGTCTTTCAGCTTCAATCACCCCAACCACAAACGACCAGCTGCCTGAGGCTACGAATGACTCACTGTGAGCTGGCTGGCCTGAGAGTTTTTTCTTGTAAGGGAGACACTTTGAATCCTTTGTCCCATGGCCCATGCGTTTTTCCCTCTAAATGAGATTCAGAGGTCTGCTCTACACTGTAGTGTCTGCATTTATGACTGTGAAAGCCTTCATGGTTGCCAACTGGAAGAAAATAAGGAAAAAGTGGGTGTTTTTTTGTTTTTTGTTGTTGTGATAAAATCCATTGTTGCTCAACACTCTGGAATACCTGATTCTGATTCGTCAACTGCAGCATCCTGGGGTCAAATGTGTGCAATAATACTTTTTTTTTAATCAGTATTCTTTTGTTTGCTTGTTTTCCATTACAAATATCTGTGACAGACCTCTGCTCTCTTCGTCAAGGAGGAAGCAAGGGCCAGGTAAATGTCCAACATAAATTCTTTCTTTTACACACTTTTCAGTGTAAAATCAAAAGGTTTGTTTTTCAGCACAAAGTAAATGGACAGATGTAAACAATGCAGTGTGCTTCTCTGTCTCTCTCTCCTTCAGCATTCTGGACTGCCCTTTTGACCCCCTCCACCTCTCAATGGAACACAAAACAGCTGTTAGAAAGTCTTTGGATTGGCCTCACTCTCCACAGGCGTCTCTCAGCAATGCCACCATCACCACGTACCCCATTGAACAACTCAGGCCGGGGAGCCATCGGCCGGCTACTTTCTCCTCCTCCCATTTCTGGAGAGGAAATTCACAACATCCATCTGTGCCCCCAGCCTGTGGGCCACCTTGGACTAAAAAGGCTGGAGAGCTAGATACCAACTGGTGATCCATGTGTTGGTATCCTTCATGCGATGGAGCTACTGGAGCAGGGCATGTTTTAACACAGGGTGAAAGCACATCCCAACAGACATTACTGGAGGGTGTGGACCACCCACTTGATGGCCAAACACTCCTTCTCTATCGTGCTGTACTTAGTCTCCCTTAGTGAGAGTTTGCAACTAATGAACAGCATGGGGCGCTCCTCCCCCTCCACCATCTGGGGGAGTACCGCTCCCAACCCCCTGTCTTTTGCATCAGTCTTCAATATAAAAGGGAGAGAGAAGTCAGGAGAATGCAATAACAGCCCAATGCAAAGTGCAGTTTTCACCTGAGTGAACGCCCGCTGACATGGCTCCATCCTGGACCAGGTCTGGTGCCCCCTTTTTAGAAAGATCAGTCAGGACAGCCCTAAGATGCTGCAGGTGCTTCTGCCAATCATTACAGTAAATAATGATGTCGTCGAGATTGGCAGCGATGTAAGCAGCTTGTGGTCTGCGGATTCGGTCCACGAGCCACTGAAATGTAGCCGGGGCCCCGAACAAACTGAACAGAAGCACCATAAATTGGTGTAATTCGATTGATGTGGAAAATGTGATCTTTTCATAGAACATGTGAGTTAAGATGATCTGCCAATATCCCATCATTAAATCCAGAGTCGAATAAAAGTGAGCCATACCTAAGCAATTGAGCAGCTCATCAATCCAAAGCATGGGTCCATTTCCAGCATGGGTCTCATCTCACATCTGTTCCAAAGGGAAATCCCCTGCCGGGAATCCTCTAAGGGCTGGGGAAGCAGATACTTCCACCTCCCTTATGGCCTCCTGGTGTGGATCTGATATAGACAGCCCTGGCACCCCGCCTCCCCAGCCAGTGAATAACACACCACACTTTTACGCTTTGTTGCAATTTGTACCCAAAATTAGTGGATGGGAGAGGCGAGGACTAACCACAGCATCAACACTATGCTATTGTCCCAAAAATTGAATACTGACCATCACTAAAGGTTAATTCTGTATATCCCCATGAACACAACTTACCTTCACCCACCGGCTTGTATCCAAAGCCTCGGACTGAACAAAGCTTTGGTGAATGGAGATTTGATTATAACCTGAATCCATCACTTGATATGTACCCCCCTTAACACAGGTTTCTGGTACGCTCCTGCTCGATCATGTGTGGCCTGCCATATGGTCCTCAGCTGGCTGGATAGTCTCATCTAGCGACACCTATCATTGGCACTGGACCCGCTCCACTATCACTTGTGGTAGCCAGGCAACAAATTCTTACAGTACCACCAGATTGACCACTTCCTCTGTGTTGCGCTATTCTGCCAACAGCCACCTTCAGCAGGTGTCACAGAGCTGTTTGGCAAATGCGAAAGGGCGGCCGTGCTCACCAAGCGTCAACATCTGGAAGTGTAGCTAATGTTGTTCTGGGCTGCGGCCAACCCATTTTAGGATGGTTTTCTTCAAGTCCTTGTACACCAGGAGTTTGGACACAGGGATTTGTTGGGCCACGAGCTGGACTTCCCCAGACAACAGCGGCAGTAGATGGGCTGCCTACTGTGTACTCAGCTAGTTCCACACATCAAATATCCGCTCAAAGAGTTCACAGAAAGCCTCCGGGTCATCCTAAGGTCCCATCTTCCTGAACATGATGTGTGGCATGACCATAGGTGGTTCTGGGGTCGGGGCTAATGAGCCCTCCTGATGCACCAAGCTTCGTAGCATCTGCCAGTCCTCTCCTTGACCCTGAGGAGCAACTGGAACTGCTGCACATGTCCCATACGCAGCTCAAACAAAGACTGATGTTCGGCTTTGTGGATGTTGGCTAGGGTCTTGAATACCTCGGCCAGTGGCGAGGACTCCATGATTGCGTTTTCTTCCTCCTAATTCCTGAGTTTTGCACCACTGTGACAGATCTATGCTCTCTTCATGGAGGAAGTGAGGGCCAGGTAAATGTATAATTCACACACTTTTCCACTTAACATCAAAAGTTTTTCTTTTCAGCATAACCTAAATACACAGATGTAAACAATGCTGCATGCATCTCTCTGTCTCTCCTCCGGCAGTCTGGACTGTCCTTTTAATCCCCTCCAGCTATCACTGCAAAACACAACAGCTGTTGGAGGTGATTTCCCACAGGTGTCATTCCTTACCGCTTTTCCTATCACCACAATATAAAAACATCTTTAAAAAAGAAACATTGGCTCGAGAAGGAACTGTGTTGTTTTCAGAAACAAAATGTCTAGAATTAAGTTTATTTTTTTAGCACATTGGGAAATGTTTCTTTTTTAAGCTTAAAACCTTTAATAGATTTATGCTTTAAGATTTATGCACTCGTACTGTGGGACAAGACATTACTTTTATTCCCATTGAGACAGTGAACAAATTCACTCATTCAAGTTAATCATTGCATATTTATTCATTTAATACAAATGACTGATTTGACTGACAACCTCTAACACACTCCCCTCATCTCGTTCCTAACCCCAATGTATTCTTTCTTTTGTGGTACGCAAAAGTAATTTTCTTTTTCAAATAATAGTTAAAGGTTTAAGTTTGGGATAGGGGTTAAACTTTGTCATCATCCATTAAAAGTTGTACGCATTTGTACAAGCCAACTTGCAGGGTTTCTTATGTTTTCACTATCTCGTACAGCATAATTATTTCAATATGCAATGAGACCGGGTTGTAAATGCTCTTTTTGGACTTTGGAAAAAGTTTCAGTTCTCAAAATGACAATATATTTTCATATTGAACTCTTTTATCTCAAAAGACAAAGGAAAATTTGATGTGCTCAATAATTAAACAAAATCATTGAATCACTACACGTTTCACTACCACTCAATGTTTCAAATAGCACCGAACTTTAATATTTATTATAGGCAAGGTTTAGGAGACAGATGGATTGCCTGTTTAATAATACAAATGTTGAGAAAAAAATTGTCTCTTTGAGTTGTCAGTATCAAGAGTTTTTGTTCCCTGGCTGGTATTCAAAAGAACTAAAACTTAGAAAATTAACTGATTCACGAAAGCATCTGCAAAAAGGTAATTTGTATTAACTATGAATTTAAGATTACCTACAATTTAGATAAAGTACATAATCATCAAGCATACTTAGATTTTTTTTATACAGGTGAAATGGTTTTATATCTGTCATGTCCTCTTGAATTTCCATTCTTTTATAATGCATTCATACATAATTCAAAGTAATATCTCATGCATTTTATGTTTTAACATGCACAATTTGATACTTTGCAACTAATTCTGTTGTATTTTTTAATTATTATAACATTCACATATAAATCAGTTCCAGGATATGGCTCAAATACAGTCTGTTATCTTGGCATGCATTAATTTATGCTGAGATCTGCTTTAAATAAATTGGGGCACTATTATTTTTCCAATTAGGTTTTAGGTAAAAGTGATTGAAAGATAATGAAAATGCTGATGTTCCCCTCCACTAGACTGGAGAGCATCACTCTGCCTGAGGAAAAAACCTTTGAACAAACAAAAAAGGTATGAAACCTCAAGGCCAAAAAACATTCATTCAATGAAAGTAATTCTTTCCTGCTCAAAATTTCCAAAACAATTTTAATTTTTTTCTAGTAGTCAATGCGACTGTAGTTTAAAAAAAAAAAAAAGCTAAAATCTGGCTGCTCTGGTTATAGTCAGAGTTGGTTTTTAATCTGGATTTTTACATTTTCTTAAGAAAATGTGAGCGGAATTTGACACCTAATTTAGCAATTCTTTCATAGTTGCTACAGCTTTTAATTAAGTTTTGAGAAAAAAGGAGATATTTTGGCTATTTTTAAAGAATTTTGAGCAATTAGTTAATAAACACACATACAAAGTCATACTATGTGTTAACAAGTCAGACCTAACAAAACTTGCATCACAAGGAATTTGTCTGTTGCTGAGACTGAATGTACATTAGCCCTTTACATTGCTAAACATGGATCAATCAATTTACCACTTACGCTTGATTCACACATACTCCATGAGCAGGGTGTGAGCAACGCAGTTGCATTTGGGCTTTCACACTGGCCGCGTCTCTTCTGCGAGACAGAGCCTGTGCAGAAAAAAAGTAATATCTAGGTTATCTTTACAGTATATCATCTATCAAAGCTCCTTTCAAGGCAAGCTAGTGGACTCTGCAGCCATCTTTGGAATACTTTTGGGCAAGCTGGGCAGCTATGTAAACAAGAAGAATACAGGCACAGCTCCTATCTACTTGAATGGAGAAAGATGGAAATCTCCAAAATGGTTTGTCAAGATTATGATCAAAGAATATATTTAAAATCAGCAGTAAAATCTGACAACAATAGTACCATAATGTGTTCTTCTTCAGGTTCCTGTACCTGTTGCTGATGGCACACTGCAGGAGTGTTTGTAGCTTGCCAGTCTGCTTAGCATTACTTATTCTTATACATACATTGTTTTATCCTTTGCCATTTTACCACGTGATTCAGATTTTTGTCCTTTTCTACTGTTTCATCTGTGTGTATTATACCGTGCACACCTGTTTCTCTCATTTTTTTTCTTTCTTTTTTACACTTGTTCTCGCATCTCGACTGCATTTATTCATTTTTCTCCACTGTGTAATTAGTATACAGTTACATTCAAAAAGTATTTTAATTACTGAAGAGATTACTTTACATTTTATTGTAATATGTTTAATTTAATATTTAGAAATTTCAGATGGAAACATTTATACAGATAAATGATGCGATCCAAAGTGCATTTGAACAGCGGTGAAACACTTTCTTATGATGTGTTACATTCATACGAGCAGACAGAGAAGTAAGTTTGGAGTAGAAGAAATAAAAATAAACCTTGTGTAAATTGTCACCTTTATGCCATTTTACATACACATGTTACCAGGCATGACCATATTTTATTTTTTTTTATCAAGAAATTCATGTTCGATCATAATTTCAGCATATTTGAGCAAACTCATAGAAAAAAATCCTAGGTGTTTACTCAGTACTGTGGCTAAATTGGTTAGGAATAAAGCATCGAATGAACCAGATATTCCGTAAATAGTAATGACTTCATGAATTTCTTTACTGATAAAATGTAAATAATCAGAAATAAAATAAAACTGTCATAGCACCTCAGAAAACCGTGTCTCATAATTTTGCTCATGTGCAACTTCAGTCCTTTGCTGTCATAGGTCATGAAAAGTTAACAAAACTTCAAAAGCCAAAACATGTACAGTATGTTAGATCCAAACCAAAGTTAAGTATAGAGTGCCACAGGGATTTAGGACCTCTTCTTTTCTCCTTATGTATGCTTCCTCTGGGAGATATTATCTGGAATCATGGAATAAGTTTCCACTGTTTTGCTGACTATAGCCAACTGGATATTTCTTCTAAACCCAATGAAAATTCACAATCCTCCAAATTAGCTGATCGTATCAATGAAATAAAAGATTGGATGGCCAGAAATTTCCTTCTACTCAATTCCGACAAAACAGAGGAACTAATGATTGGACCAAAAACCTCTAAAAATAAGCCACTAAAATAGAATTTGACTCTCGATGGATGTACTGTTACATCATCTTCTACAGCGAAGAACTTAGGTGTTATATTTGATTCCAATCTGTCTTTGAAAATAACATTTCCAATGTTTGTAAAACAGGTTCCACCTGAGAAATATTGTTAAATTACGACACTTTCTGATGCCTATGCTGAAAATGTAATTAATGCATTCATGACCTCAAGACTAGATTATTGTAATGCATTACTGGGAGGATGTCCAGCAAGTTCAATAAATAAACTTCAATTGGCTCAAAATGCAGCTGCCAGAGTGCTGACTTGAACCAAGAAATATGATCATATTAACCCAATTTAATCATCATTACTGTGGCTACCTGTTAAATTTCATATTAATTTTAAAGTTCTGTTAACTACATACAAAGCTTCAAATGGTCTAGCTCCGCAGTACTTAAGTGACCTTCTGTTACACTATATTCCGTCACGTTCATTACGACCGCAAAATTCTGGCTTGTTAATAATTCAGAGAATATCAAAATCCACAAAAGGTTGTAGATCCTTTTCACACATAGCTCCAAAACTACTGAATAATCTTCCTAATACTGTTCGGGATGCAGACACACTCAGTTTATGTCTAGACTAAAGACTCATCTATTTAGCTAGGCATACACGTAATTTATCCTTCAACTCACAATTAGGCTGCTTTAGTTAGGTCTGCCAGAACCAGAAACATCCATCATGATCTATAATTCTGCATAAATTGAATGGCATAATATTATTCTATTTGTGTCCATGTCTCATATCCCGAGGTTACCAGAGCCTCCCAGATCAGCTCTGTTCCTGCTTGGTGTTGGACTCCACTGCTACGTCTCGCTAAGAGATGACAACAAACTACAGCCGGAGCTAGCCAGACATCACTTAAGTCTTTTGACTTTAATGGATGAACTGATCCCAACTACATCTGTAAGACATCGGATTCTTTATATGCCACTGCCTGAACCTTGGATTTAGGATGGACCCAACCAAACCTCACCGAAATGTCCTGCAGGTTGAACTGCGAAACACCTAATTAATCTCTTCCTGTATTACCTTTGTCTTTTGATGGACTATACTCTTGAAATGGAATACATAGACTATCATTTCAATGCAAACAAAAGGCTTCATCAGTCAACTAACAAAGGACAATGCATCTCTGTAAACTTCTGCAGTTAATCCAGGATGGATTAAAACCATAACTTGCACTGCACACAATTAACAAATGTTGGCATTATATGCATGTTGTTTAGCCAGAGGGGAAATGGCCCCCCACAATAAGCCTGGTTTCTCCCAAGATTATTTTTCTCCATTAACCAACATCTTATGGAGTTTTGTGTTCCTTGCCACAGTCGCCTTCAGCTTGCTCACAGGGGTTCTAAATACAATTATTATTTAATTATTTAATTTCTATACACATTTTACAGTCATTTTAATCAAACTAAACATTGATCACTGTAAGACATTATAGATGCAGTTAAAGCTGCATTAAAACTTTGCATTGTGAAAAACGCTATACAAATAAAAATGACTTGATTTGGCTTAAGCTCATATCACGCTAAAACACTTTTTTCAGGCTGGATTAGCAAATTGATCGACGGGCGATGTCTGTATTTAAAAGGAGATTGGCTCTTTTACCTTCAAGGCGGCATTCCAGTTTATTCCATTCATTCATTAACAGTGGTCCTTCTCTTCTAAACTGTCTCTGTATACTGTATATAAATAACATGGGCAAAAGTCCTGCAGTTTATTTATTTATTCTTTCCTTTATTTGGTTATTATGTGTTTCCTTGCATGCATACCTATAAAATGCAGTGTAGAGTAGGGTCTGTTAAATATAGTTTATTTGCTTTTGCATCTTTTCTATTATGTCCTGATCATTTTAGTTTTCTGCTACACCCAGAGCCGCTGATTTCAGCATGAGCCGAGCTGCGAAAATTGGCTTGGCGCTGAAACTATCCGCTCACTGCCGCGTCTGGGCTCATGCTTGCATTGTGTATACTGTAATCTGTTAATATGGGTGCCTAAACGAAAATGCGCTACTCATGCTCTGCTCACAGAGTATGTGTGAATCAGCCATTTGAATATTTATGTAAAGCCATTTTAAAGCTGCTGCCGTCAAATTACACACTTTGTCTGAACTTGTTTTATGCCCATTTCTTTACATGTTTTGTTTTTTTATAATATACACATACATTCATAAGAATATATGTAGTTGTAACACTCCTTCAGGTTCGGGTATGGAAAAGGAGGAGTATTTTTCTGCCTTCCACACTCTCTGTGTGCGTTCTTTTCAGTGTGTTTCTTATTTCAAACAGTTCAGTGTAACTCTCAGTCACCATAAACTACTTGAAATCTCAGCTTCACAACACCAAACATTAGAACACTCAAATAAGGCACACCAATCGCTGACATACGACAATGCCCCTATAACCACAGTAGTGAGCTTTCTTATTTAGCTACTTTTTGTTAAAAATTTTGATTTTCAAGAGTGGACATTTTCAGAGGGAGGAGTTTGGCATCACTGAATGTGAGTGCCACCACAAACCTGGACATGTTCACACAGCACAGCAGCAACATATGGTTGTCAGTCTTGTATTTGAGTGTTTAATAAAGTTACTTTCAGAAACAAATGCATTCTATAGCTGAACTGACACCCACACAATTTCAGGACTCACAACAGAACCATACTGGACAACTAGTTGTTATTCATGTCATACAATGTGAGAGCCACATTGCACTGAACAAATGTGTGTTTAGTGTGTTTCATGTGGGGTTTCGTTAACTCCAGAGATATGAGCTTCCGCCGGAAGCCCCGTACACACATGAAGCAACTTCCAGCTACAAAGTTATCTCATCTCATTAATTGTTAATGAGAGTTGTTAAACTGGTATCATGAGCGACAGCGATCTCTGGCGACTAGATGTGGGCGTGTCAAGACATGACAAAGTTGAGAAAAGTGTCACTTTATGCAAATGAGGAGCTACTTTCAGGAGCAATAACCAATAGGAGTGAAGACAGTGTCAAAGGAGCTCATGTTATCTGTCTCCTTTGAGATAATGGAATCGAGTGCAGGCAAGACAGATGAGAAGTTTCTGTGAGTGAATTCACTGATATGATTAGGAACGCCACCTAGCAAATTCACAGTACAGTGACTAGCGACGTCAAGCTATAAAGTCGCTGCATGTGTGTACAAGCCTGGAACTGCTCATGGACACGAGCTGCAATTCACAAATGTAGCACTATGCACTTGGTTAAAAAGCATATAAAGCCGATGTGTGTTAATTATGATCTGATGGATGAACTTGCGCGTTGATTGGACTCTTTATTTACTTTATTTAATAACACGCCTCTTCAATTGTGATAAGACATGCTGGTGTTATGGATGTTGCCATCTTTGATATTTAATTTAGTCACGGTATGTTACAGCTGTCAGAATACAGGCTTGATTTCAGTTGTTTTATAGTATTCAAGCCACTACTGTAAGCTATTGTATGAACAATACTTAGGGTTAGGGGTTTTGTTTCACAGAGGCGCACTGGTGAACTATCCTAAACTAAACTAAAACAGTAAAATTATTCGTTAACTGGCCTCAACTGCATTCCTGTACGGCAATATTTCGAGCACAAATCCATTTACAGTTTGTTCCCCAGTGTTTCTCTGGTCCCTGAACACACTTTAATTGAAATTGTCCCCATTGTTCACGCCGACAGTTTTGATTTACAGAGATGAGTGACTTTGCTATGACCTTGCTGGGTTGTGACATGGGTCACGGACCTGGGTGCTTTCGCAAGCATCCTCAATCAACTCAGGCCAGCACAGATTAAATCGCACCACTGGCCCACAAAGATTAGTCCTTTCTTTGCGCTGTCTTCTCTTTCTTCTCAGTGGGCGGCATTCTGATGGGGGGAGAAAATGTGTAAACAGTTCTTTGATCAGCAGCTTGGTAGCCCCTTTAGTTCCAAATGACCAATGATATTGATTACATCACACTCTGTGGTCCACGCCACTGCCCTCGTACTGGGGACTCTTATCAAATGAGGTGCGGAGAGAGCGGAGTCAACCTGTGAAGATATGTAAGTTGTGCTGAGTTGGGTTCAAGGGTGTGAGAATTTTTATTTTATTTTTTCATCTTACATTTTTTTTTTTTTTTTTTTTTTACATTGCTTATTACCATGAAATTAAGAATAAAATAACTTCTAATTCTAGAAGGAATGAGAGCATTTTATTGGAATTTGAATACTCTGAGTGCAAGATGATTCATCAATATTTTTAATATTTTATTTATTTATATACTGCATATTTTAAGTGTGTATATCTATTAAAAGTAAATGTTACAGATATACACACTTATACACCCCAGTCTATCATCGGTCAAACAAAAAGATAGTCCCTCTCCAAACGTATTATTTGCACTAATGTTGGTATATCAGGCTGGTTGGGATGCTCGAACAAACAGAGCAATATTTATAGCAAAATTCTCTCATAATTTACTCTCATGCCATCCCAGATTAGAATTACTTGCTTTCTTTACAGAACACAAGAGATGATTTTTAGAAGAATCTCTCAGCTTTGTAGGTTCATACAATGGAAGTGAATGGTGGCCAGAACTTTGAAGGTCCAAAATGCACATAAAGGCAGCATAAAAGTAATACATATGATGTGAGTTTAAATCCATGTATTCAGAAGTGATATGATAGGTGTGGGTGATCAATATATAAGTCCTTTTTTATAATAAATTCTCCTCCCTGCACAGTAGTTGGTGATATGCATGAAGAATGCAAATTACTTTGCAAGTGAAAGTTAAAGTGGGGATTTATAGTAAAAAGGACTTAAATACTGATCTGTTTCTCACCCATACTAATCATATAAATTGTGAAGATATGGGTTTAAACACTGAAGTCATATGGATTACTTTTAAGTTGCCTTTATATGCGTTATGGACCTTCAAAGTTCTGGTCACCATTCACTTCCATTGTATGGACCTACAGAACAGAAATATTCTTCTAAAAATCTTTGTTTGTGTTCAGCATCAAAAAGAAAGTTAGACACATCTGGGATGGCATGAGGGTGAGTAAATGATGAAAGAATTTTCATGTTTGAATTTTCAGGATTTTCATCATGTGGCTTACTTAAAGATGTCTCTGCATATTAAGCTGTGATATGATCAAGTATTTTAACATCTAAAAAACATACATCACCTTTAAGCAATTTTTGCACCACTCAAGCTTCAAATATATTTGTTCACTCATTCATTAGAGCTAGCAAGTCTCACTGAAGTGTGAAGAGAGTTTATTTCACATTAGGGCTGTTCATTCTAGTGACCTTGCTTTGTGTAATTGATATTAATTACCTGTCAAACATCTTACTTGGTGCACATACTTGGCCAAATCTGCTTTCCTGCTTTCATGAAGTGTAACATAATAAATTATTGAAAAGTCATATATTCCTCTGCCAGTTGAAGAGAAAATTGATTGTGTAGGATAAAGCTGTCAAGCTGCTTATATCAGCCTGTAGCAGGTGCTTTACAGTAGCGTTACATCCCAAATAATCGAATGATTTACAGTGGCTACTGATCCAATGCATGAATTTATAGATATAATCAAAAGTGAAATGTGTAATTATGAACAATATTTACAACTATAATGGTGCTTGACAGTACAAACGATGCTACAGTGCTGTGAGTGGTTGCAATGGTGTTGTTATGCAGTTGCTAAGATGTTTTGAGTTGCTATGATGTTGCTAGAGTGTTTGGGTTTGTTGCTTGGGGGTATTGGCAAAAAAGTTTTTTCTCAGATTTATAAAAAAAAAAAAAAAGCCTCCAAATTTATTCTCATATGGTAGTCGCTCCTTCAATGTAAGTCTATAAGATTTTTTTGCTAGTTGAAAATCGGGAGTCTGATTGCTTAGAAAGGTGAAGGCACATCTCTGCTCAACAATCCACACAATTTGAAATAACATTCATGTTCATGGCACAAATTGTGCAGGTGCATTTTAAATAGCCATCTCTCTCCATGACTGCCTCTACCCTCTGTTGTGCACGACTTCCAAATGGACCTTTCACTGTCCCATGCCTCCAATGCTCCGCTTTCCCTAGTGTGTAAGTGCCCCTAAATGGCTCCATTTGCGTTAACGTGACTTTTGAACGCCTCTTTCTGAAAACCCCCCGAACAATCAGTTTTCTGAAGTAATTGTACCACAAATTGTAAATGTGGTCAAAGTATTTGCGGAAGGAAAGATATATGGAATGAAAGATATAGAATCCTCGGCATAGAAAAATGATGTCCAAACAGCAAACTAACAAGGAACTATGCTTCTAACCACAGATTCAGAGCTGTAGTTTTAACAACACAACTTTGCAATGCTGTTTGCGAATGTCCATTGGATATACGGTTTCGGAAAACACCAAATCATTGAATTGTATTGGTAACAATGGAACTTGCCACAATAGGCTAACGCTGCTTTTGGGAAACGCACCCCAGGACGAGTTGCGCAATTAAGTTTACAGTTATATTCACGGTTCAAAACAAGTCAAGCTCAATTGACAGCATTTATGGCATAATTTTGATTATCAAGGAAAGAAGTTTGGGAACCACTAGTCTAGCACACTTCTTTTGCCAGCTACAGGAAAGTAGATGAGAACGAGAAAGGACAAAGAATAAGAACACTTTTTATAGGAAACAGAATTTAGAATCTTGCGACTTCAGGTCTTTGAAGACTTTCACCCTAATCCCATCTGATGCCTTGCCGCCCCCACCACAGCTTTAATTCCCGAAGTCTAAGCCCTTCTCCTGCTTAAAAAACAGACACAGGGTCAATGCTAAGATCGGAGCCTTGTGCTGTTAAGACTGAAATGGACCAGATCACTCTGTAGCTTTTCCACAAATGCGACTTTAATCCAGTATGGATGGTGAGAAGATAGTGGACTATTGTTGAGGAATTGTATAGGGTGAATTCACATCTGTGCTAGTATTTTTCGAATAATGGGCAACGCTTAGCATTGTTTTGGTGAATGGTTGATTATTTGCAGCCGTAAGTGGGTTGTCAATATTCTCTGGGTAATATTGAAAGCTCAGCCATATAACAAGCAGGCTAAGTCTAATCCTGAATTTAAAGGAATTTTAGAATCTGCAATGCCACACTCCATTTAATTTTACAGGCTGAGAATTGTAATCAATTACTAATCAATGAAGAAATGTATTGTTTCACATCATGCCTGATCACCCGACGGTGAAATGAGGAATGGTTCACTGGCGATTTGCTCTACACTTTCAAAGATCTATAAAAACGGACAATATATTTCATGTTTGTTCTGGCATTGTGTAAGAAGAATGACTGCAGTCGTAGTTCTTAAATGGACGCCTCTTTTGATTTACACTCCAAGAATAAGAAGCTCCGGAAAGATGGATGGAGACGACAAGTGAAAAATGGAGGGTGATTTGTGCTCAAGGGCCACAGAATTGTATCTTTCTTTAAGAGAAAGATGAATGTGTTGAGATACGAATCTAAATGCAACTGCTCATTTGCTTTGAAAACAAAGAAAAAAAATTCATGAGACTGCTAGTCAATATTGTGTGATTTGCTATTGGACAAAGGTCAGGGCATGGGAGGGGTTTTATCAATGATCATTAACATATGTGCAGAGAGTAGATCACGTGGTGCAAATTCCACTGGCCACTAGTCTTGGAAATATGAAAATTACACAGTAAGAAACGGGTGGATTATTTGTATATTTAGCAAGACTAGGATGTAGTTTGCAAATCTGTAATTTCAGATAACAGTTCAAACAAAGCATTAGATAAAAGAGTTTAATGTACTATGAAAACGTATCTCCAAAACTTTATGGCATTAGAACACATAACTACATGACCACCCACAACTACACATCAACAACACCTATTCTGGGTTTAGACACTTGGCCTGCACAGTCACTGTGAGGTGAAATGGAGAAAGAATGATACAGATGATATTATTCCTAACACCAGAAGATGATACTGTAAGTGTAAATTGTGGGAAAGACTGTAAAACCTTGTTCTGTACCTGGCTGTGTGATGCACTTGCAGCTCTGCATATCGTATAAGTTTATAAGTCCATTTAAAACACAATCCCTTAAGGCTGGGCGTTACGACAATATACTGTATTTAATGGCGAGAATATAAAGAGTCTATTGATAGAAATTTTATCATGTATATTGCGATATGTAAATATCCATGTGCGTGGCATGTGCATATTTAACAGTGGGTAGGGCTTCTCATTCGAGAGAATTGAAGAAACATGGACAGTGTTTTTCCAGCAATTAAAATTTGGTCAAAGCCAGTGACATTCACCTCATGTTTGGTGCTTCTTTAAGTGCTAAATATGCTTCTTATCTTCTCAAGTGCATCTGTGTTTCACGTGAGTGGCACATGCTATCTCTGGAGCATGCGCGTGCCTGTGAGTCCAGCAGGCTTTAGAGTGGGATCATGCTACTCAGGCTTGCTTCTCTCGATATCACGCCACAGACCACAAAACTTATGAAACCCATTTGATTTATTTTTACCTTAAAGTGCTATGGAGGAAGTCAAACATCTCAAACAGCTCGACAATCAGACATTCTAACCACCACTGATGAGGAAAACAGCTGAAACACTGTGTCCTACCAAAATAAAGGGGTTTCAAACTAAAAATCATCACCCTTACTAAAATTATGTTCAAGTTATATTAGGGGAAAGCCAAGATTGCCTACAGATATTCATATATTCACTAAAGAGTTGACTTAAAAAATTACGAGCCTAATTAAGTGTTTATTTTCTTTGTTGCATTGCTTTGAGGGGATGTTGAGATTCTTGAGAAATGCTAATAATTACAATAATATTGGTCAACAACATATCAGACTGAAAATGTGGCATAAAGTTAAATGTAGCATTATGGTAAGGCTGATTTAAAACTAAGTTGAGTTTTTTTAATTAATTTTTTTTTTTTTACTTTGACTATATTTGTCAAGTTCCAAATAAAGAGAAAAGTATACATGAGGAAGTAGTTTTCATTTATACAGTATATAAATCACTGACGGGATTATCCCAAAATATGCATTACAATATAGTTATTTAATATAAACCAATTTGTATTGATTTTTCAGAAAACAAATGTAATATTGTGATTTACGTATATCGTTCTTGTGATATAAATTGATTCATACTGTGATATAAGATTTTGATCATATTGCCAACCCCCTACGATCCCTTTTTAAACTATTTATGTGGCACATTTTATCACAAATTACTTTGTGAATCTGTCACAGTGCAAACTTTGCAAAGAGTCTGTTATTGAAAGATGTGGCAGTAATACTTAAATAGTAAAACTAATTGTTCTGAACAGCATTTAGACAGCACACAAACAGAATAAAACCATATGAATGTAAAATTATGTAAATGGTTTGACTGTGTTGAATAAATGTGAATATTTAATTTAAATAATATTTAATACAAGTCAATACAATATTCAATACAAGCTAAGCTCAATCAACAGCATTTGTGGCATAATATTGATTGCTATAAACAATATTTTTTAACCTGTATATTTATTTAAAAATCACAGTTAAAGTGAGGCACTTACAATGAAAGTGAACCGGGTCAGTCCATTAATATGAAAATACACATTGTTTCAAAAGTATAACAACAAGACATAGAAATGATGTGTTAACATGATTTGAATGTTATAAAATAGCCACTCTACATGATTTTAATGTGATAAAATCACTATTAGGGTTTACCCTTTTTTCTAGACTAACGGCACACTCTCCCGCTTGCAGTCAAAATATAGTCAAAATTCTGCTGCAAGAGCACTAACTTACACTAAACAATCTACACATATTACTCCCATCTTATTTAACCTTCACTGGCTTCATTGTATTTGTATGCTTATCTATATGCTGATTGATCCACTGCCTACTTTGCTTACACTTTCTCTACTGTCTACATGATGTTATGTGTTCTTTTGTATTGGATTGATATGTTTAATTGATTGCACGATCTGATCTGCTATATGCAACTACATTTGTTTTTGTTCCAGACTGGGCAACTGTCCGCTGTCCATATATGATTGTATGATATATGATATATTTTTTGTTACTGTACTTAATTGTGAAGCATCCTTGAGCTCTGGAAAAGCGCTATATAAATTAAACATCCATCCATCCATCGTCAACCGCTTATCCTGTACAGGGTCGCGGGGGTTGGAGCCTATCCCAGCTAACATTGGGCGAAAGGCAGGGTACACCCTGGACAGGTCGCCAGTCCATCGCAGGGCCACACATATACAGACAACCACTCACACTCACATCCACACCTAGGGCAATTTTTTTGGGAGACATCAATTAACCTAGCCTGCATGTCTTTGGATGGTGGGAGGAAGCCGGAGCACCTGGAGAGAACCCACGTAGACATGGGGAGAACATGCAAACTCCACACAGAAAGGCCGGGGCAACCGGGGTTTGAACCCACTAGGGTAGGAAGTAAAATAATAATATACTTTTGAAACAATGTGTATTTTAATGTTAATAGACTGGCCCCATTCACTTCCATTGTAAGTACCTTACCATAACAGCGATTATTACTTTTGTTAAACAAACCAGGGGCATGTCGAAATGATTTTTGTTTGCCACAAATGCTGTCATTTGAGCTGAGCTCATTTATTATAAATACAATAAACCTATAAATTCAATACTCTTTAAACCTCAAAGGAGTTTGCCTAAATTATTCAAACATACAAGGGTTTAGAAGCTGTCAATAAGTGTATGCAAACGTACAAAACCATACATGTGCTAGAACTAATAGGCTAAAGAAAAGAAATCACATTCACATCTACAGTATAGATACCAATGCCTTAACTCTGCAGATAAAACACTTGACCACCAAAAAACGTGAATGTGATCAAATTCCAACAAATGTGCTAAAATCCTCTCACAAATCATTGAGTGGTTTGACATCCGCTGCTTGATCTATCATTCTCAGTGACAGCCTACCCTGCTTTATATGACCTTTTGAAAAACCAGCTGTTCCTTTTCACAAAATGTGACCAGAGGGGCGTTTTCTGGCAGACATCAATTGATTAGACAAGCATTAATCAAACAGAAGGATTATCCCCTTCCATTTCTATAGTAAACCAATTATAGCTCTCATCGTAGAGAAAGGTTAACTGGTTGGATGGGCAATCCGTTTAAGCAACTGATGTTGGAGATGTGGAGCGAAGGTGAGCAAAGACAATGTGCAAGATGGACTTGTGAGGGAGAGAAGCACGAAAGGACACAGTTGACCATTAAAGTTAATTGAGAAAATGGCCTTAAAAGGGGCATACGATTCAAGGATGCATGGCAACCACCACACTTGCCCTGAAAATGGCCTTGATATTGTTGTGTTGGACTGGGGGAGGCCAGATTGAAGCATACTCCTCTTTAATGAATTTCATGGCTTTAATGATGATAGCCACTTCTTAAAACCTAATGGTCCTTTGCATTTCGGCAGAGCTCAACTGACCTTGTTCAGGGCAACATTGAGCAATTACTCCAGACTCCATAAAACTGTATCTGGTTCAATAGGCATTAAATCCGTAATTTGGTGGGAGAGGTCTATTGCAGTAATTGTATTTTTATTTAGTTCTAATACAATATTTCCTAGTCATTGCAGTCAGATCAGAGGAATGAGTAGAGTGGTCTTTAATGTGGACATGTTGTGCCATTTCCATGTCACTTTGCCACTGGGAATATCTTTTAAATTCAAGTTCAGTTCCAGAATTTGAATTGGTGGTAAACAGCATCCACCATGTTGAATATAATGGAATGAATTCAAATACATTCTAAATAATACATTTACATTTTCAGTAGGGAGCATTTGCAAAAACATTAGATCATATGAATTATCAGTGTTTTAAATGCTACATACAGAACTGCATACATTTTGATTTAAATATATATTTTTATGAAGTTAGGTGAAAACAATATGGTAAATGTCTGTTTTATTTTACTGGCATTCTCAAGCAAAACAATTTCTGTGTCTGTCATTCACGTTCACACAGTCTTTAGAGAGTATACCGTTGCTTTCAGGCATCTTTGATGTGCAAATTTAAAAACTTAATGTACTGAATAAGAAGGGAAAAACTTACAAGTCAGCGTCTCTCCACAACACATCTCTTTCATGATTGATAATAATTCCACTGCAGAGTTTATAATCTATTCATCAGGCCAAAACATTATTAATTAATAACACAACTATTAAAGATTTTCCCCAAAGTAGCAATATCTGCTTTATAAAACAGGAGTGAAGGGGCCAGCCGGAAACCAGGTTAGCAATTTCTTTCTACAAACACCTCATAGACCTCATATATTGTTATTCACACATCTAGAACACCACTGCTGCTTTTAAATGCTCCATTGGTCCAAATCACTGCAGATGAGGCAATAGGAACAAGCCGGTTTTGAAAAGGTCACAGGCCGATTATTAATGGCATGTCAAATCCTAGAGATCTGTATTAGCATTTTAACAATGTTGTCCCTGAAATCTAAAGGTCTGGTAACTAAATATGATCTCAGGTTAGATATAATGATATTCTGTTAGAAATGCACACATCAATATTTTGACCCCCAAAAGCTTGACTCCCTGCCAAGAACCTTACTTGTTCATACATAAGGCATCTTAAACACACAACTGAAATATACATGTGAAATTCATCTCATGTTTTGGTTAAGGGGTGGTCCTGGGGTTTGACTGACAAGGTTGCCCCCTAAATGTTGACCTTTAGAACTGGGCACAGGTGGCGTTTATAATAATTCTCAATTCGGGTCAGAATCATCGTTTGATGTCCTTCATGTGGTTTTATGGGTTCAAAGGGAATCTTGCTCGGTTTAGACGTGTTTCAAATGACATAAACTATATGGAGATATGAAATGGATTGTTCCAGTCCTGGATGCTGATAGGTCAATAGAGTGTTATAGCCCTGCTGTAGCAAAACAGTTAACTGCACAGCACGCATAAAAACATTAAACATAGAAAGACTTTCTGTAATTATTTACATGTTTTTAACTACATCTTCTATCGGAAGGATGGCATATAATACATACTCTAGTATGTGTACTATGAACATTATGCACATTTTCTGTATGAAAAGAATATGCAAATGACATTTGCCATTTCCAGTGTAACTGATGAACTAGAAGTAATATCAGCTATGGTTTTCAATATCTTTTTCTTAACTCTGCCAAATTGGACAGCCAAATGTTAAGACTGTCACGTATTCTTGTTTTTGTGCTTTTATGTTGAAATTCTTGTTTAGTTCCCACTTTCCTGTTTCTTGGTTGTTTTGTAGTCCTTTTGTAGTTTTATTTCACGATTGGTTCTCCCTGATTGTTTCCCCAGGTGTTCCTTGTTCTCCCTTGTATATTTAAGCCCTTGTAGTTTTTTATTTATTTATTTATTATTATTATTATTAAGTTTATATTTATATATGCATTTATGATCTTGTTTATATTAGTATTTTCCACCTGTTGTCGTAAAGTGATTTTAATGTCACTGCAGAAGGGGTCAGTGGAAAAATTTGGAGAGAGTTACATGTTTTAATTTGGTATAACTTTTCTAAACACTTCGTTATTTTGATTTGATTTTTGTTTCGTTTGAAGTGTAATTTGAATTTAGAAATATTTTTGGTTTAATTTAGTTGTGTTTCAATAAATTAATTAAATCAAAATCGACTGGTAGAAGGGAAGTGTATGCCGATACACTCAGGGGCGGAACCTGGAGTTTTTCACATGGGTGGCCGGGCAGGGTTCAGTGAACAGTCTGTGGTGGCACAAGGCAAAACATGATCAAAAAGGCAATTGCATGTTGGGTAGCCAATGGGAACCCCCAGCTCCACCCTGGATGCAATCACTTTTAATACCAGCCATGATCTGTGTGTCATGTAGGACTATCCACGAACAAAGCCAACAAATGAACACAACAACACATTCCACAGATCAGAGAGATCCCCCACCGAGCCATTAGAGAGTCATAAAAATGAATCTATGGCACCTAAATTGCTGAAGGAGACCATCTCTCCCATGCCCGTTTAATTTCAAACTAGGGTTTGTAATGACAGAGTTGATCAATAAAGAAGATCCTTCTTTCTTCCACAAACTTAAACCTTTTGACCTTCTGAACTTCCACACAGACCTAAAGAAGGTTTTCTTTGAAAGGTTTCCTTGTGATATCCTCATGAGATCCTCATCCCAGTCCCAGCACTTGATATTTAACCATATGCAATATACACCATACCTAGCAAGATAATTCTGAAAATGACTCCATGACCTGTGATCACTTGTATAACTGACAAATTAATGATTTTAGCTGATGTACATTTTAAGATATGTGTAGTGATTGGTAATCACATATAACTGACAAATCAATGATTATAATCTTTAATCTGGTATGATTCATCTCATTCTACTAAGAATGGTAACTATTCAACTGGATATTATACCCCGACAATCAGGTTTCTCATGTGTAATATATTATCCATGTTGTAAAACCAATTAATTAACCAGTATGATTTGTAACAAGGGAGTGGGAATTTTTAAGAGTCCTCCACAAAGGATTGTAAATCAACTTTGGGAAATTGACAGACCAGTCGACCATGTGACTCTGAAAAGCCACTTCTGATTGGCTCAGGACACCTTTGGGTTGTGGCCAATTTCAGTTCAAAAGGAAGAACTTCCTCTTCTTTGATCTTCCTCTTCTGCTGAACTTCTCTCTAGTTACACTCTATTCTGAACTGTCGCTTGCTTCTTCCAGATTCTCCATGCCATGTAGAGTCCAAGGAAAACTCGGGACACACAAAGGAAGTCTCTCACTCTCTGCTCTATGGTTCACACACCCAAAGGGAGTGGTGAGTCCTCCTCGCAGAAGGCCTCGCTTTCATCCAGACAATAACTATCCTCGATCAAAACAGAGTCCAAGACAACGACAGAACAAACTTTCTACAAACGCCAAAGAACCAAGCAACACGAGGAAACGCAATGACACACAAATACATCTCCAGGCTTTTGCTCAAAGTGCTGGTGAATTAGTTAAATACTTTGGGTAATCCGATTGCAAATCGATTTAGACACAAAGAAGGATAAATGGTTCTTAAGGCATTGTCAACAGACTCCATAAAGTAAATTTTCTCTGCATTGATCATTTACTTCACATTCTGTCAGTACTAACCAATCTGTTTCATGTTGTATCTTTAATAGCAATAAAGTTTATCTGTATTCAAAGATAATTTGACTGGTATATTTTGATAAATAATCTCATCCCTGTTTTTAAAAGATTTCGCTTCAAAGCTATACCTATATATGTGTGATATTATTTTCAATAAGCCATGAGAACAATATTCTCCAATAAGTTAATTAATCATAATTCCATAATTAAAGCTAATTCCTTACAACATAAATTGCAGATACAACGAGATGTTGTATTATGATTTTATTGGTGGAGAATTTTATTCAGACAAATAATCTAGTTATTTGTCATTTATCTTGCTTAAAGTGGTTGTCTTAAAGTGGTTGTCGAATGTGACTAATTCCATTATAAATTTCCTTACATAATGATGTAGAATAATTACAGTTTAAATTAATTCCTAGCTCACACATACTGTTTTCCTACATATAATGGTGGGGGTACGCAGGCACTTTAATCCGTACCGTATACATTTACACTACCAAATTTCCTACATATAACGGTAGAGGTACGCAGGCACTTTTATCCATACCGTGTAGATCTAAATCAACCAAATTTCCTACATTCAGTTTATGGAAATGATTAATAATATTACATTGTCTATAACTTAATGGAGCGTGAATCCAGATCCTGACAAGAACCACATTTTCCATGCATATAAAATGAGTGTGTCACTGTAATGAGTGTGCTGGACATTCACTCGGAATGCAGTTAATGCACAAAAACATGGAAGTCCATATTTCTATTCATTTAATTCATTGCATACAGTCCATTTACACTACTAACCTCTTATACATGTGATGTCATTGTTTATATCACTGGTGCTTGAGTAGGGAATAGGATGAAACTGGAGAAGAACCTCAGAATTAAATTGTACTTGACCCAGCCCATTAGCGCACTATTAACCCACTTGTGCCTATACTTAGCAAATGCTTGCATGGAAATACCAAAACTTCATGGCCATGCCCACTGATTTTGTGCTTATGACTTAAAGCATAGTGCTGCACTTAATACTAGCACTCTGTGCCCCATATATTTAGGATATCCTGGTAAAGTGGACTGATGACAAATATGAAGTTCTTGACATTTTGTTGGAAATTGTTTCTTTTAAGACTGATTTTAATGACACTCCCAACACATGACTAATATTCTGCTGTTGTTCCTTGTGGCTCAACTGTTCCAGAACCTCCTTGCCTTTCTTACATCCAGATGGTCACTTCATTAGTCTATGCGGTGACGCTACACTGGTTGTGTAAACAGGTGTGACAGAACTGCGGTTAATTGATATGAATGAATATGGGTTTCTCACTGGTGTAGCTTAGGAGCAAAAACAGTGAAATAATTGCTGGAGTGGAATGCAAATTAATGCAGTCCATTTTTTTCACCAATGTTGGCTTGATAATTACTACCAGACAAATCCCTTTTGCAGACTTTATGAAACTGACTATAGCTTTGAGGTTAAAGTCAAGATGAAATCCAAATTGACAATCCTAATGCACCTTCCTGTTCTTTTTGTGCATGATACATCAGTGCACATTATACCAAATAAAAATGTTTGTCTTCATAATCTTTTATCAAAATGGTAGAACTTATTCCAGTGTTAAAATGACTTTCTGTTTTGGCTGACATCACAAATCCCTCTTACTTTTTTAACCCCTAACTTCCAACCATCTGACTCCATTCTCATAACGCCCTTCTGTTACAATCCAATAAATTCCCATTGGAATAAATCAGTTTACTGCCCAACATTTTTTCACATTAAATATCAAGATTCACTTGGAAATACCTCCGGGTATGGAAGTAAAATAGTGTGTGAGAACTGCTTTGATATTGAAAGAGGAAAGGTGACTGGCAACATGACTTTACTTGCAGGTGTTCTACTGTGAGGGTGTTAAAATGATCTTCTTCGCCACCAATTAATTTCAGAAAAAAAGTCCTCTAGACAAGCAAGGAAACTAATTGGACCAAAGCCAAACAAATAATTTTGAAACTGACAAGCGCTTCAATAACAGTTGTGCTTCCATAATTCACACTGAGATTTGCATGCAAATGATATACCAAGAGAGACATTCGGTGGCACAAAAAGTCTAATGCTTTCAATTCTCCACTTCTGAAGAGTGACTGATAGAAATAGAGAGTCAAGTCCTCTGAGCCATGACTCAAGCTCATTTATTCTGAGAGTGAGGTCTTGATTTTAGCAAACGAAAAACTCATTTGAGGAGACAGTCGCTGTGTTGCAGTATGAACTCAACCTCAGCATCTCTCCAGGAAGAGTTCCAGGCAAAACCTTTTATTTTGTCTGTTTCAGAAAGTATTAAATTAACTCATTTGTCAACATACAGCAATCCATTTTACTTTTGAAGTAGATTTTATCCTGTAATGGGGGTCTGGATGAACTTTACTTTCAATAGTTTGATTTTAAGATTATCTGCTCATGTTTGGTTAGTCAATCAAATAAGAAATACATAACACCCATTACTCACAATGTTCTATTCACCTTTCAATTGCATATTTTTTATTGTATTTTTATTTTTTAAATCATCATATTATCAGCTACCAATAAAAGCATAGTCTTCTCAGTTTAACTCTGTTTAACATACTTAAATCCAGCAAAGAAAATGTGAAAATGTCTAAAGATTCCACCTGGGCCTGCTAATACAGTACTCCACGTACTTACATGCAATCATTTATGTGTATATATTATAATGCTAAATTGTTATTAATGGATTTAATATATGCCTAACCCTAATGTACTACTTAAGGTGGTCATTTAATGTTCTATATTTAATGTTAAATGCTACTGCTGCTCAGTAAGGGATTGAGAGTTAAATTACTTTTCTATACCAATTTCTGTAATTTTATCAAACATGTTCATTAGACCGAATGTTTGAAAGAGAGACAAAACTAAAATAATAAGAAAATCTTTTTTTTTCTCATTATTTACTCACCCTCATTCCATCCCAGATGTATATGACTTACTTTCTAGAAGAATATCTCAGACCTGTAGGTCCATACAATGCAAGTGAATGGGTGCCAAAATGTTGAAGCTACAAACAGGACATAAAGGCAGCATAAAAGTAAACCATAAGACTCCATATGTGATTTTTGGAGCTTCAAAATATTGGCACCCATTCACTTGCATTGTATGGACCAAAACAGCTGAGATATTCTTTTAGAAATCTTAATTTGTGTTCTACTGTAGAAACAAAGTCATACACATCTGTGATGGCATGAGGTTGAGTAAATGATATGCAAATTTTCATTTTTGGGTGAACTATTCCTTTAAAGGAACTGCCTTTTGTTAAAGGGGTATTACAAAAGACTACAAGAATAAAATGTGATATTGACATATATAGTTTTTTGAGGACAAAAACCTATAAATCAATATGAAACTAAACAATGTTCCCAAGAAAGCATGTTTAGTTTAATTTAATCTTAAATAAAATATTAAATAATACAATTGAATATTGAATATTTATAAATAAATTGGCAGTTTTTCATTTTAGAAGTTAATAAGAAGTGCATAAAACCCAAAAATGACAACATCCTATCAAACTGAAAGTGAAATTATTTAAAATTTACCTGCTTTTCATCTTTAAAATGTATCAACATTTTGTCCAATAGGATATTACGACGTTAATGATAATGCCGTTGAAAATAATGATTGCCGATCTCCCAAAACATGGGTGGACAAACCAAGAAATATATACTGTGCTATTTATTTTGTATTATTCTTTACATAAATGACGCAACATTTTAATTTGTAAATTTATCAGTGCCAATTTCTTTCAATATTGTCCTATTGCCACTCTATTATAAGTCTAGACAAAGAAATCGTTATATTATCCTTCAGCCAAATAAAAGTGCTTTTGGCAACTTCCCATGCCTTCTCAGGCAAAATCCCAACAAGGAATCAATGTTTTTCCTCTGGTCATTGGTAACAGCTGTCCTCCAGTACTGACGAGATTCAGAGGGGATGCCAAAGACATCAAATTCTTCTGAGGAGGACCAACCCCCCACAGTATAAAGCTCATATGAACCCCATCATCTACATGAATTCTATTATCAGAAGCTATTGTCTCTCACATAAACAGAGCTGGTTATTCCAATATATATGTACAGCTCTGTGTCTCATCGGCTACAAATTTGAATTTCAAATCACACCCCATGAATCAATGTTTACATTTCCTCTGGAAGTTAACCTTAGTCAACACATCATGGATATGAATAGTGAGTTGTACATTGCTTCTTGTTGCCATGACACAAAGCTGACACCACTGAACATATTTAAACACTAAAACAGACATTTTGGTTGATTCAAACCATAATCAGATTTTTTTCAGTATTATTATTTCTTCAATGGAACACAAAAGGAGATGTTGGGAATGTTAGGGATGTTATCTTTTTTTAATGAAGGTGACTGAGGCCATTACTCTACCTTACATCTCCTTTTGTGTTCTATGAAAGAAAGTCATATGAGTATGGACTAAAACACAATTATAAAGTTTTAACAAATTCACAAAAGCCAACAGCCACAAACTTGAGAATGATTATACAGGGACAAAACACAAAACCTCATCCAAAAATAAAAAATTAGTGGAAGCCAAATGCAATTAAAGTTACACTCAAGCATATCGTGCATGCCTGTAGCTTGGTTTCATTATGGTGTTTAGTACTAATTCCTCTGGGCACCATGAGAAACCTTCATGAATAAACATTTTTTTGCCAAATGCTAAAGGCCATAATGGTGCCGCCTCCTCTCTCTGACAGAACAACTACCTCTCATTAACCAAATCCAGAATGGGCTGCAACCCTTCCATTCTCCTCCTTGTATTCACATTACTCTGTCATGCTCCTGTTAGGCTGAAAGATATTGAATGTTTCTGTCAGGATATCTTACAGTCTACATGACTAAAAACAACAAAAGTCGAGATCAGTCTCAAAGTGTGTAAAATAAAACTGTTTGATTGAAAATGTAATAACTCACATAATCTATTCAAATCCTAGGTCATAATAATTAGTTAGACCTCACAGTGATCTCACTGTGATTTCTGCAACATTGGGTTGACAGTTCTTCAGCTAAAATCAGTCTGCGCTCACTGAAACGCAAATCACTGGCCCTAGTGGCCGAAGTTGGAAGTGTTGTTAAACTTACGGGTATCTGTGAGTTGCAATTTCCAGTTGAAATGTCCACAGAGTTGCACCAAAAGCTATATGTATAAGTTGTTTTTAGTTTTAAATGATGTAAAACCGTAAACAGGAATGCATATTTTATTTACCTTTCACCAAAGCCAAAACCCTCAACCTCACCATCAGTTCACTGTAAAATCTAATTAGCTGACCTTACTTAGATTTTTTTTTTTTTAAAGGTTTGCATGCTTATGTAAAGTTAACTAGTTACAAGTAAACTTAACCAAAGACTAGCAGAGATGGGACACTCTACTAAAATGAATTGGAGAAATTGCATCGTCCAATGTCAGCAAGCGGTCAACGGTTGTAGAAAGGAAGTCCTGTCTTACAGGTAAATGAACTAACCACCTTTTAGATGCAGACATTGCCTGTCAATCAACTCAAGAATGTTTATGTGCAATAGCTATAATATCAACCTGAGAAAATGACATTTTTAGTATAATCTGAGGTACATAAAGGAGACCAGTGTTGTCAGATTTTACTGATGATTTGAAATATATTCTTTGATCGTAATCTTGACCAACCGTTTAGGAGATTACTAGATAGAAGCTGCACTGTCATCACTGGAAATAGCCTCCCAGAAGCATTCCAAAGATGGCCGCCAGTGGACTGACTTGCTAGAAAAACGTTGACTTAACTCATCTGTAATTGAAGTATCATTGCTTTTATTTAATTATTTAAATTGAGTTATAGCACATCTTATACAGTATATGATAATCTCGGTTAGGCATATGGCTCATTGGATTCTCAACAGCATTTCTAAATCTGCACTTTTAATAAAAATAAATTGATCAATTGTCACACATTATACATATATTTCTGCATATATACAGTGAAATTATTTATTTTTCACATATCCCAGCTAAGCTGGGGTCAGAGTGCAGGGTCAGCCATGATTCAGCACCCCTGGAGCAGATAGGATCAAGGGCCTTGCTCAAGGGTCACACAGTGGTGTCTTGGCAGTGCTGGGGCTTGAACCCCTGACCTTCTGATCAGTAACCCAGAACCTTAACCGCTGAGCAACCACTGCCCTAATTTGTAAAACACAACTTTACCAAAACAACAATAGTCATACAAATCAAAACTATATTAATCTTTAATTAACATTTATTTTTCTCCATACATTCCATTGTTTTGATCAAACATATGGGTATTCTACACAACCGCAATTGTGTCCTTGATAATTTTGAGATAGTATTACTCAGAGTGGTATTGTTGGTGTAGTGGTCTAAAGCACACATCTGGTAATCAGAAGGTTGCTGGTTCGACCCCCACAGCCACCACCATTGTGTCCTTGAGCAAGGCAGGTTACTCCAGGGGGATTGTCCCTGTAATAAGGACTCTGTAAGTCGCTTTGGATAAAAGCATCTGCCAAATGCATGAATGTACTCAAAGCCAAATTTAAAGAATGTATATACATTACAGAATTTGAGTTATGATTCCAAAATGTGACATTTCAATTACTCTTTAATTAGGTCCACTTAAAAGGGTTTATTACAACTTGAGGGTTTAGAGAGTAACGGTACCTAAATAAAAACTAGTGAGAATATTAAAAATTAAGCTGCAGTCAACAATTCTTTTTTATTTTGAGATAACTATTAGTATTGACATTGTGGAGTACAAATGTATCTTAGAGTGAAAATGCAACCAAGGAAACTCGCTCATCATTCATTATGAGTATGCAAATGCTTCCTGGTTTCCAACTGACAAGAACTCGTGTCTTTGAGGCTGCTCGCGCAATGCATATGTAGTGCCATAGAAAAAGGTAAACACACCTGAACTGATGCAAAAATGTCTGATGGGAGACGGCACTTGGTCTGTGTAAGAGTACCAGAACATTCGGTAGCAACATGTCGACAGGATGCTCAAACTAACAGGAATGTTTTGAGAGTTCCACAGAGCCACAATGTTTACACTTTTTGGGGAAATCAGCACAAAAATTGCTACTTTATTGCATAATAAACTATTTAAAGATAAAGAAACTACACACATCAATTCAATAATAATTATCTGGAAAAAATGGCTAGTTCAAGCATGGAGTAACATAAATTGCTGTATTAGAATTCAACTATGTGGTCACAGATGTCAAAACAATTTGATGTTTTACAATGGCTTTCAACATGGCTTATCCAATCATATTCCTGAGTCTGAACTATCCGTCTTATAATACAGAATATGAAACTGCACTTTTATGGTGTTTATGGTGTTGTCTAGTCTAGGAAAGCTCTTTCTTTCCACAGCATTAACCCAGTAACAGTTGGCATTATTGTGACAGATTATGCACACAGATAGAGGTGATATCTACATTTAAAAGGCCATGATTAGAGGAAACAACCACTTTGCATTGTCTCTTCCTTTGTCTGTCTCAACTATGTAATGTGTTCTGGCTCACAGTCAACTGCATTAATGCAACTAGGACACAAATTTGAGTCTCCTACGACAATCAAGCTGTCACAGAAAATCCAGTGGGTTGTAAGTGAACAATGTAGTTTGCCTGAAATATCAATACTGTCTCACTCTCTGTCTCTCTCTTACACACCCATACACACAAAGGAGAAAATCCCTATCGATTCTGCAAAACATCTGTTGAGAATGTGCTAAACAAGACAAAAATATTTTAGAAAGCTTTTCTTTCTATGCACAAAACATCAAGATGAATTTACACCATGGTTAAAAATGTGAATTAATGTTTTAAATAGCAAATTTAGTATCTGGCTCTACTGTCAGTCAATGTTGTTCATGCCGGACTCAAACCATAAGTATTAAAGCGGCCACAGACTAATTTACCCACAGCGGCAGCGTGAACAGTCCACTGTCTCATTTCACTTTTGCTGATTCATTAGTTCATGACTTTCTAACCACTAAACATAAAGCAGAAAGTGAATGGAACAAGAGTTGTCATTTAAAGAATTTCCCTGTTCACTTGATCAGTTTTATTATTTATGGGCCTGTACTTGTTTTCATCACACGTAAACTTCACATTTCACTTCCAGACTTGCGTTAGTGACCTAGATTTATCTTGCTTTATTTTTGTACTTATGCACGCTAAACCCTAAAGTTGTCATTACTGGAAATCTTGTCTTAATGTCTTAATTAAGTATTACTTTAAATATGTCAGGTTTTGGACTCATAACTCAAATATTTAAGTTAATTGAATTAATTTATCTTAAAAATCCATCCACAGAATTGAGGCATCATGGATGGAGGAGTTATGGGAAATGGCCATAATGTTTTGCACTTGAATGATTTAATTATGATTACTTGGTCAAAGGAAAGTTCTGGGGGCATTTAAATAGTTGTTATAGAGGTTTTAGCTCTTTTGTAGAATTATTTATGTTGTTTTGTTGCTAACAGTTGTTTAAATAGCAAATCTGAGTTAAGTCTACTTGAATATAGTGTAACTTAACCATTTACATTTATGCATTTGGCAGACACTTTTATCCAAAGTGACTTACAGAGCCGTTATTACAGGGACAATCCCCCCGGAGCAACCTGGAGCTAAGTGCCTTGCTCAAGGACACAATGGTAGTGGCTCTAGGGATTGAACCAGCAACCTTCTGATTACCAGTTATGTGCTTTAGCCTACTACACCACCACCAGTCCACACAACCTTAATAGTTAAGTTCATTATATGTGAACAAGTTAATTGAACTCCTGTTTGAAGTTTGGAAAATGGCATTATTTAATTCAATTGAGGGATCAAGTTTACTAAATCAAATGAGTTGAGTCAACTTATTAATATTAAATACAATATTTTTATATTAGTGTAATAAATAATATAAAAAATATTTACCTATTTATAAACTATTAATTATATTAAATATTACGCTATACTACGAATTATTGTTATTTTATTATATCAATAATTTATAAAATGTTATAATTTATAAAATAACCTCATTTCTAGGGAAGAGTTTGAGAGAAACCACTAGAGGGAGCTAAAAACCAATGATTTTGTTTTACACAGCAAATCCCCAATAACTCTGAAACATTTCAACTAGAAATTTGATTTATAGAATTCTTATAGAATAATTATAGAATTATAGAATAGTCATTTTTTTCATGTGCAACAAGCCAATCACACTGTTTTTGGTGTCAAGAAAATCAAAACAATAGAAATAATTGTGAATTTGTTTAGGATATTGTTTAAAAGGGGGAGTATGATTGATACCAAGGGAAGACAAGCAGTTTAACTTCAACGAGAACCATAAAATTCCATAAAACCAGGAAGAATACTAGAAGTGATCTTGCCATGACTTCAGTATTTACAGAGTTTAAAGCACCGAACCACACACTGAATCGTCCAGACAGCTGCCTAAATCCTTTGAGACTCTTAGCTGACCTCATTACTCTTGATATGTCATGCCAGACTAAACTTTAAAGTCATCAAGAACTCTAAGAACTCTAGATAACAAGATTACAATACTTACAACACTTGGTTTCTTCAAACAATGGATTTCATTGTGTGACTAAATTAGGTGTATATGAAATCTTAGATATCCTGTTTGGGATTTGATGAAGGGGTCGGACGTCGTCTTGTGAAAAATTCTTAGCCAGGTATGTTAAGTCTGTTATGATTTAATGAATGAAAAGAGGTGAGTATAGTCTGTAGACAGATTATATGTAACATTGCGCTACATTTCTGATGCCAATTTTATTTCTAATTGGAACTGCATGTGTTTATACTGTAGTTTATGTTACCAGTCATTTAGTTCAATTCACCCAGTTGATCATGTCCTTGGATAACCCCATGATTAAACATCACATGTGATGGTGCCTAGAAATAAAGGTCAGAGAACATCAAATAATTAGATGAGATCAGTTAATTAAATAAATAAATTAAAGGTAATTGCTAGGTGATTTAATCCATGGCAGTTTGGCTGCCAAATACAAGCTAAAAACAGTTGTTCCTTTTCGCAGGTGTCAAAATCTGTTAAGAATCTTGAGAAAATAAGGTCTGGTTGTTTTCCAGTGCTCTGGATTTGGCACAGTTCTGTGATTTAGAAGAGAAATACTTGGATTAGCAGTGTTTCAAGGTGAGTACACTAATGAAAACAGTGTAAAAGATTTTACGGTGCACCATTTATTGTCTGTGACAGTCCAACATCGGTTTATTAATCTTCTTTATGTTCTAACATCAAAGAGCTTTAAAATATGAGCACCATCCATATTTCGTTTCCCTGACCCTTTTGTTAGAATAACGCAAGATAAAGCACATCAATTTATATGACATCATAATGGTAGTGTGGCTTCAGTTTGTGACAAACAGGGTCTTACTTTTTCAGACTACTAACATTGTGCAAATGTATATTGACTGGCAAGCATCACTATTACTATTACATGTACTTTTTCAAAACCCTTAACCCTACTGTAAGTATAAAACTTCAACGAGCAATTCATCATGCACACTTTGTACCTACAATTATGTGGCTTGTTGAAGAAAGGTGTACTGTTTTTTGATTATTATTATTATTATTATTACATTATGCTCATTAAGCAATCTATCATTTCTTATTTTGTTTGAGGATTTTGTTACTGTTAAGTGTACAATATCTGGGCACAATAGCGATGTTGCATGGATCTTTGTTGGGTTTAAATCTACAACATTTCAGTCACCATCTCAGATCTTTATCCACTAGTCTACACCACAATGAGCAATTTTATAATTGTGTTATCAATGAGCGCACGGAAAGTCCGATATTCCAACTTCTTACTAGGAAAAGTGCAATGGAATTCCACTTGAAGTCGGACTTCCAACTTGGAAACTCATGCGGAAATCTTCAACTCCAATTTCGCAGAGATGCAGCTGTGTGACACCATACAAAGATGTTGGAGCCCAGGGAGATGTACAAAGTTAGTGATAAACATTCACTTTAATTAACTAAGATCAATCAATGAGTCAAATTTTCAAAATGGCATGATATTGTTTGCTTCTCAGGCCAACCTGGACTCCCACACCGACATTAATAGCTACACAAATTCTGTTCTGCAACACATCAACAGGTGTGTCGACATGGTAACCACCCCATGAATCAATTAAAACAATCAGAAACCCTGGACGAACAAGGAAGTCCGACTCCTGCTGAAGGCATGTGATGATGCTTTCAGATCTGGTGACCGGGAAGCCTACACTCTGTCCAGGGCCAATCTGAAGAGGGGAATTAAAGCAGCCAAATACAACTCCAAACTACGGATTGAGGACAATTTTACGAACAATGACACCAACGTATGTGGACAGGCATCCATGACCTCACAAACTATAAACCAGAGAACAGCACCCCCCCCAACCAGTAATGCCACCCTCCCAGACGAACTGAACACCTTTTATGTTCACTTTGATCGCAGAAACACAGAACAACACATAAAAGCTGAGCTCCCACCTGATGATCTGCCACTCACGTTTTCCTCCAGTGACGTGTGCTACACCCTGAACAGAGTGAATGCACATAAAGCTGCTGGCCCTGATGGCATTCCGGGCCGAGTGCTCAGGGTCTGAGCAGAACAGCTGGCTGACGTCTTCACCAACATTTTCAACCTCTCCTTGGCCCAGGCCATTGTCCCCACCTGCTTCAAAACAGCCACCATTGTACCAGTACCAAAATATGTGGCTGCAATGGTTCTCAACGACTTCCGCCCGTTGCTCTTACTCCTATCATAGCAAAGTGTTTTGAGAGGCTGGTCCTCTCCCACCTGAAAACATGTCTGCCCCCAACACTGGACCCATATCAGTTCACCTACAAACCCTTCCATAGGAAGCTAAGGAAAGCTCACCTGTCCCCCCACATCCTGCTGAACTTTTACCACTGCACTATTGAAAGTATCTTAACAAACTGCATCATTGTGTGGTATGGCAACTGCACTGTCTCAGACCAGAAGGCACTCCAGTGGGTGGTGAAAACTGCCCGATACATCACTGGTGTCCAGCTACCCTCCATCAAAGACATTTACAATAAACACTGCCGAAGGAAGGTGAGAAGCATTATCAAAGACACCTCTCACCCCAACCATGGTCTGTTTACTCCTCTCCCATCTGGGAGACGCTATAAGAGTCTTCGCTGTTGCACCAGCAGACTCAGGAACAGTTTCTTTCCCTCAGCTGTCAGGCTACTGAAATCTAAACTCAGGTGGTGAACACTACATCCCACTCGAACTACATACAGTGCATCCGGAAAGTATTCACAGTGCTTTACTTTTGTCACATTTTGTTTTGTTATAGCCTTATTCCAAAATTTATTAAATTAATTAGTTTCCTCAAAATTCTACAAACAATACCCCATAATGACAACATGAAAGACGTTTGTTTGAAATCTTTGCAAATTTATAAAAATAAAAAAATAAAAAAAAATCACTTGTACATAAGTATTCACAGCCTTTGCTCAATACTTTGTTGAGGCACCTTTGGTACCAATTACAGCCTCAAGTCTTTTTGTGTATGATGCTACAGGCAAACCACATCTATCTTTGGGCAGTTTCTCCCATTCTTCTTTGCAGGAGAAGCTCTGCAAGCTCCCATCGGATTGGATGGGGAGCGTCGGTGCACAGCCATTTTCAAATCTCTCCTGAGATGTTCAATCGGGTTCAAGTCTGGGCTCTGGTTAGGCCACTCAAGGACATTCACAGAGTTGTCCCGTAGCCACTCCTTTGTTATCTTGGCAGTGTGCTTAGGGTCTTTGTCCTGTTGGAAGATGAACCTTCGCCCCAGTCTGAGGTCCAGAGCACTCTGGAGCAGGTTTTCATCAAGGATGTCTCTGTACATTGCTGCATTCATCTTTCCCTCAATCCTGACTTGTCTCCCAGTTCCTGCCACTGAAAAACATCCCCATAGCATGATGCTGCCACCACCATGCTTCACTGTAGGGATGGTATTAGCCAGGTGATGAGCGGTGCCTGGTTTCCTCCAGACATGACACTTGCCATTCAGGACAAAGGGTTGAATATTTGTTTCATCAGACCAGATAATTTTTTTTCTCATGGTCTGAGAATCCTTCAGGTGCCTTTTGGCAAACTGAGCAGGCTGTCATGTGCCTTTTTATTGAGTGGCGATTGGTGGAGATGGCTGTTCTTCTAGAAGGTTCTCCTCTTTCCACAGAGAAATGCTGGAGCTCTGTCAGAGTGACCATCGAGTTCTTTGTCACCTCCCTGACTAAGGCCCTTCTCCCCCGATCGCTCAGTTTGGCTGGCCGGACAGCTCTAAGAAGAGTCCTGGTGGTTCCAAACTTCTTTCATTTATGGATGATGAAGGCCACTGTGCTCATTGAGACCTTCAATGTTGCAGAAATTTTTTTTACTCTTCCCCAGATCTGTGCCTCACTACAATCCTGTCTCGGAGGTCTACAGGCAATTCCTTGTACTTCATGGCTTGGTTTGTGCTCTGACATGCACTGTTAACTGTGGGACTTTATATAGACAGGTGTGTGCCTTTCCAAATCATGTCCAATCAACTGAATTTACCACTGGTGGACTCCAATCAAGTTGTAGAAACATCTCAAGGATGATCAGTGGAAACAGGATGCACCTGAGCTCAATTTTGAGTGTCATGGCAAAGGCTGTGAATACTTATGTATGTTTTTTTATTTTTAATAAATTTGCAAAGATTTCAAACAAACATCTTTCCCGTTGTCATTATGGGGTACTGTTTGTAGAATTTTGAGGAAAACAAGGAATTTAATCCATTTTGGAATAAGGTTGTAACACAACAAAATGTGAAAAAAGTGAAGCGCTGTGAATACTTTCCGGATGCACTGTATTTGAATTTTTTTTATTAATTTATATATTTTTATTTTTTCTTCACACATTCCCTTAAACATTTCTTGCACATAACTTCTACTTCCTGATGCCACTTGCACTGTTATGGTCACCGGCCATATAAATATATTTACATATTTATACCTCATTCTGTACAAAGCACCTTTAGTTTTATACTTCTTCTTTTGCACCTTGTACTGTATTCATTTGCATTGAGCTGGTCTCTGCTTCTCTACATCATAACTTTGCACTCAAAAAACCCATATTGTATATACTCACATATTATATATATATATAATATGTGAGTATATATATATATTGCTATTTGCACTTCTGGTTAGATGCTAACTGCATTTCATTGGCTCTGTACTTGTATTTTGCACTCTAATCTAATTAAAGTATGCTTAACAAACATTTGTAGAGACAGGTGCACACAACAAAGTAAATTTTACTCTCTTTTGACAATCGTACACCTGTAGCACAAATGCTAATGTTGCAGCATTGTTTATCAATTGGTTTGCTAGGACACGTCTCTGGTGAAAGATCACCTGCTAAGCTAACGGGAGCGTTGCAGTTTTGTTTCCTTACACGTCATCTTACGAGCATCTGGCAATGGATTGATGGTTGGAGATCAGAACTACTGTATCAAGTAGGACTATCCCACATCCAGCATTGAATGGAACGCAGCATTGGACCAATTATGCTTAATAAGCCAAAAACGTGTGTGGTAATGTAAATGCATTAAAGGGATTTCCTTTATTGGAGTAAGGCCATAAACCACTTAAGAATAAACCTATTGACATGGGTAGATGTTTTTTTTACATGTAAACACCTTTAGCTGTATTCTTACCGGCTTATCCAATACACAGGTGTTGTGTGCATGCCTCCTCACAGTTTGACATCAAAAGCAGAGAACAAATTAATTTTATTTTTATTTTATATAAAGGCGGTTTTCTTGCTTTGTCAGATTTTTACACGATTTTGGGGAGTTATCAGCATTTTTGTGTGAATGTAAATGGGCTCACTTATTATGCAGTAATTGAAAATAGTTTTTCATGAGGTTTCAAACTTAAACAGATTAGTGTGGACATGGAATCTTAGTTCCTGCAAGAACTCGAATAGTCCTCTGAAAGGACTGTTAATAGCTCCAGGGAAAGGCTTTGAGGCTCTTGAAATTATTACTGAAGTAGAGTTGGGGCAACTAAGGAGCCTTTCATTTTGTTCATATAATGTGTACACCCATTATGAGAATAATTATTGAGGAAACATACACAAAAGAAAAACATATTCGTAAATGCAAGACTTTATTACTTCCAATTTTTTTTTTCTTTTTTCATATGCTTTGTTAAGATACAAAAATATATACAGCAAACAATCCATCCTTCAACAGACCATCAAAAATGTTGCATCAGTGGATCCACAATACATCAAAGGAGAGAAAATTATTCATCAAAATCCTGGTTAGCAGTTTGGCAGGACCCCCCACCCCTAAAAAACTGGCTCCACCAAATCATATGTGTCCCATTATGATTCTTACAAATCTGTTATGAAACAGCAACCAAACAAATTAAACTGGCAGCCTTTTCTACATGTCCATGCATTAACCCTTTGCAAAGTGTGCTTGTGTACCAAGTGAGATCCATGGATGGAGTGGAAGCATGCAAGATGAAGAGTTCCAAACGTTCCAAAAATTCCAAGAATTCCAGGTGTGAGTGGGCTGGGCAGGAAACTGTTATGCTGGAGACACAGAGGACACCTCTGTCTTGCTGGTGGACACCGAAGACTCCTCATCTCCCATGGGGTTTTTACCACAGAACAGAGTGGTTAGCATGCAACTGCGGAACTAATAAGAGATAAGAGCAAAACTACATCTTTCAGGAAATTTATACAGGAAGGTTATACAAGATCAATGGTGTTTTGAATGAATCCTTTAGAACGGATCATTGAACGAGTCGTTTTTGACACTGGGGAAAAAAAGGTAAAGCTGCAATTTAAATTTTGAGCAAATTAAAGTGTTTTCGACCTTGGATGCATGTAAATCTATTGTATGAGACCTTTAAAACAAAATTAGGCATGTTTAAAAACCATAATAGGAGCTCTTTAATATGCACAGTTAACTAAATGTTTAACAGAGTCGCTCTATGGTGCTATCAAAAATTATTCTGTTTGTTTGAGCATCCCAACCTGTCTGACACAACAACACTGACTCAACCAATGGTGTGTGTTTTGGGAGGGATTTTTTTGTTTGTAAGACCAATTGAAAGATGGGAATTATTATTTTTGCAAATCCGTTTTGTGATGCTAGAGGCGCAGAAATGTCACACTTCAGCTTAAAAGTGAGCATACCTGTTTGTTTAGCAGCACATAGATGATAGGATTAAAGATAGATGAGCTCTTAGAGAAGAAAGCAGGAATAGCCATGAACTGGGCAGTAAAAGGGGCTCCTTTGTTGAAAAAGATCCAAGCAGCAACACTGGCATATGGCGTCCAGGCCACCAGGAAGCCCACCACCATTAAAATGACCATACGCGTCACTTCCTTCTCAGCCTTCTGGGTGGAGGCTGAATCTTGTTGTTGTGCTGCGGCCTGTCAAGTCATAAAATGTGCATTGACATCCTGTTCCTCTGCGTTAGGTGAGCTACATTATGATGGCCTATGTTTGTGTTCCCTGGTGAGCATATCATTTTTTAATTAAAGGCTTTGATAACCAAAATGACTTTAATCTCAAATCAGATCAGTTTGAATGACACTAACCAATAAAAATTATTACAAGAAAATGGAAAAGGAATTATAGAGTGAAACCACCAAAGAACAATAGTCTGTCTAGAATACTTACCGCTTTAACAGTGCATACAAGCCGTCCATAAGTAAAGAAGATGACGGTGACAGGAATTATAAAGTGGACAACAAACATGTAGATCACGTAAGACTCATTGTTGTATGTAGGGTTAAGTGTGTAGTAATCTGGCCCACACGAGCACTGTAAACCCTCAGGAATGTATCTGTAGGAACAGGCACACTAAATTAAATTAGTAACCACCAACAGACCAGAAAACTCCCCTTTTGTAAGTAAGTAGTCATTTATCTAAATTTACCTATTTTCTCCAATAGGCCACATGAATGTTAGATAAAGAAAAAAAAGCAGATACTCACCTGGACCAGCCAACAAGTGGTGGAGCAGCACAAGCCATGGCCATAAACCAAGTGAAGCTAATTCCAGCCATAGCATGTCCTGAACTGAATTTGAAGCTCCCCATGGGTTTACAGACCACAATGTATCTTTCTATGGCCAGTACCACCAGTGACCAGAGTGCTACCTCACCTGTTGGGAAAATCAGACAAATACAATGCTTTATCTTGAAAAATCAACTCACGACAGAGCAAAAGGGTGTTATGTTATCTAAAAGGGTGTAGCAACTATTATAACTAGTGGATTATTTTGGGGGATTTATCAAAACCCCCCATTTTTCAACTGGTTCCTACACCCGTTATCTAGTAATATGTCTTTCAGCATCACTGACCTCCAAGTGTTGCCATAAAACCTTCAATGGCACATGCCATTGGCCCAAGGATGAAGTAGCCATTTACAGCTGAAGTGATGGTGATGGTGAAGCCAAAGCAGACCATGATCATCCCAGCAAGCGCCAGATTTACTAGGATGAAGTTCAGCGGCTGCCGAAGCTTCTTGTGTTGTGCCGTGACCAAAAGTGTCAAACCGTTGATAGGAAAGCCTGTACAGATGAGTAGGAACATGTAGACAGCTAGAAGCCTGAACTGCCATGGGTCTGCCAGATAGTACTGCTGATACAGGAAAGGGTCCCGTACCAGCCCTGTGCGGTTACTCAAAGGGATATAGAAGTTGTTGCCCTCAAAACCATGAACACCAGCCATGTTTTCAGACATCTGAGATGACAATCTGAGTTTTTTCTCTGCACTTTGCCTGCCCTTCTGTGCCCTTTCTGCATTGTGGCTGTGTTTTTTATACCTTCAGTAGATTGACTTATAGAGATTAATGGGGAAGGGACAAAATGGGATCAGGATGGATGCTAATCAAATGAAGCTTCATTAAAAGGTGTGAAACATGCCAAACAATTGCTTGTTGGGTCCAACGAGAGATCTGTGGGATTATCACGACAATCTGACAATGACCTTACAAAACACTGTGCTAATGATTTACAGGAGTGTCTGTGTTCACACATATGACCTCTTATTAATTGAGAGACTACATGGAATATTTGTATTTTTCATTGTTTGTGTGTGATTAAAACAGGTTATTAAAATACATGTTAAATAAAAGAGTTATAAAAGGGAACAAAAGTACATAGCACTTTAAATGTTGCTTTTATCTTATCATTCTGTCAGACATGAGGCAATTTTCTTAAGACTCCCAGTGATAGCGTGTTCTGCAGACACCAAATTTAGAATGAGTGACTGACCATTGCATAAGCAGCCTCTGCAAATATCAAACATCATCGCATACTTTAGCAAACTGACAGTAAGTGGTAAAAATGAATAGCTCTGACTTCACATTAAATTACTAAAGAAATACTTAACTGTTAATCCAGAATTGCAGTAATCATGTGATGGGCCATTTATGTCAATTAAAGTGAATTTTGAAAGAGCATTCAATGAAAACGGGAGCTTATTGTGTACAAATCTGACACAAATAAGATGAATTTATAATGTTACCCAAATGTCAAGTGAACTACATTTGGGGTCAAGAAGATCAAGGCGTGATGGATGAAAGACATTACGTCTTGTTTGGATGGCCTCTTTTTCCATTAACTGACTTTGATGCAATTCTTTCATTGGCATGTCCAGTTCAAAGAACGTGGTATGTAGCAGAAATGTTTGCCTTTTTTACTGACAAGTGACAAGTTGCTGATATCTGGCATATATGAATATATTTTAGTAGTTTCAAGCAATATACAGAAAAAAACATATAAACAAATGTAGGTTTAAGACCTTTGATCTAACTTCCTCCTTTCCTTTTGCCAGAATTCCTCAACCCAATCCTGATAATCCTGACTAATTAGAATTAAGTTTACGTCACTTACTAATTTAACACCTGCTTTCATCCGTACAGTAAATAAGATTGAAGGTTTTGTAAATATCATGTCATTTTAAAACATTCACCAAATTCGGTGTAATTTGTTATGTTCTTGGCATAAAAATCAAATATTTAAGATATTTCAGGTTTTGCAGCAGCTGAAGTCATAATTACTTATGTGAAAAACAGCTCTGGTGAATTCTGGTTTGAGTTCTCCAGTACACACCAAAGATTTAAATTGATGCCATTCTGATTATTAATTCACTATCTGATTATATGTCGTTAACTGTATTAAGGAAACAAATGATCGAATTTGGTAAAGCTGTGCTTGATTAGTTTTTGAGTCATTAAAACATAACCTTCAATCAATATCAGTATCTATCGGTATACAAGTGTATCTTAAAATAAGTATTTGTGAATAGAAGTACATGGTTCTTATATTCTTAGATAAGGCTCTTAGATACTACCTGAACGTTTTAGCCATTTCATGTGTTTATGTGGAAATTTACAAGCTTACATGTAAATAAATGGAGCAGCTACAGCAATATCTAATTACAACAGCATCATTTCCTGAATTCTTCAATCGCATAGCTGATTCTCTTCTCATTCTAAATTTTAACATAAAATGTGAGGAAGAAAAAAAAGAAGACTTTGATATTGTACTTATTTTCTTGGGTGTTTAGTATATATATTAGGGCTGTCGATTTAACGTGTTAATTCAGTGGGATTAATTTGACTAAAAATAACGTGTTAAAAAAATTAACGCAATCAATCGCAATGCCCCCGGAATGTAATATGGAAGATTCCTGAGAAATGCAAGCTTGTAGTACCACCTGTTTACTCCAGAGGGCAGTAAGTGAAACTTCAGCTGCGTGGCAATGCGCAGTTTATACAGTGAAGAAAACCCCCCTCGAACAGCACAACACAGACATGCGTTACATTCTTGCGTTCAAAACACTTGATGGAGCGCAAATCTGATCTAGAGGATCTCAAGATGTGTTCTAAGTATTAAACTATATTTAACTTGACACAGTGAAATTTTATGTTTATGATGCGAGACGCTACACAAGCATGTCTGATGCAGGTGTACATTGACGGGTCCTTAAACAAGCCCTCATAATAAATCTCGAACTGACTGAAAAATTCACTTGTGAAATGGATTGCTGTGAACTGTATGCCAATGATTGGTTTATGTTCAATAATATGGTAGTAAACATTACATTATATTCTAAAGCCGCTTTTTGTATTGTCTTATCAATGATTAACTCTTCTGCTACAAGAATGTAATGCATTCTAATTATCTGAATATTTGTTTATTTAATTTTTATATATATATATATATATATATATATATATTTTTTTTTTTTTTTTTTTTTTTATATATTTCTAGATAACTATGTATCATTATTTCAGCATTATATATTAACTAAAATTTATATGAGGGGCTTTCTCAGCAAATATTTGTATATGCGATTAATTGCGATTAATTAATCGGGACACCATGTAATTAAAATTTTTTAATCTAATAATACATTTTAATTTAATTGATTTAAATTTATGGTGTCAATTTTGCTGAGTTTTTTAACTGATGTGTGTCTTTTCCATATAGCTTAATAAACATGTGGAATGCAGATAAAATGAAACATTTGACCAACCATTTAAAAATTCAATTTGTTTCTCTATAACACCTTTAACAGAAAAGTGGACAGAAAATTCAGAATCTTTATGGAATAAAAACCATAAAAATTATTTTTGTGAAATTGTTTCACTTACCTCAGCACAAACAGTCATAACTCATTGTTATAGCAACACTACTTCAGGGTGTAGTTGAATGAACCAAAGAAAGCTGAATAAATCATATGAATGGTGATGTATCTACAAATAAATCAAAGTATTTTCCAAAAGTTGCTTGTCCACAACACCAATGTATGAAAATGCTTAAATCCCCTTACTGCGAATGCAAAAAATCACTGCTCCATGTACGGGCTGACGGGTTTGGTTGCCGGACAGTAAATCCAAGTAAACATTGTGACACATATTAAGGAATACATTGTAAAGGTTGTACAAAGTAATTGTTATCTTTAACAATGCTCTCAAAGTGAATAACGGGCACAATAATGCCGCTACAAAATGGGCCGCCATCTTGAATGTTTTGGGTTGAATGGATCACATGACTGCATTACATGACACCAAATACATCATCGTTTTCAGATATCTCCTTCTTCCCCATCCACACTACAATGTGAAGACAGCTTTTTCAAATGTATCCACTTGGGAGAGTATTTTAGAAAAGCTCAGTTTTTTCTTATACGCCGTCTTAGTGTGTACAGAAGGCCAAAGCATAGAGAAATAGATGCATTTTCAAACGAAAACATAACAGAGTGGACGTGGTCTAAGGCTAACATTTATTTTGCATTCCATAGAATAAAGACAGTCATAGGTGTTTGGAACAATATGAGGGTTAGTGAATGATGACATGATTTTAATTTATGGGTGAACTATCCCTTTAAGTGTGCATGTGTGCTTGATCAAAGATTAAAACAAACAAATATTGTATTTTTTGTAGTTTTGTGCATATATTTGTGTTATATATGAAACGAAACCAGAAATTACTTAATCTTACAATTCAATATCAATTACTTTTGCTCACAACGTTTGCAATTCTGATGACAACAACAGATATGGTTCAAAACTATAAAGCTTCAAACGTTTTGGTTGAGAACAAGTAGCATTTTAAACCATTGAACAATAAAAATTGTCACAAGCTTTCACTTTTCTTTAAGTATCACAGCAAGTCTTCATGTGCTGGTTGCACGTACTCTTTCACGTAAGATTCGAGATCCACATGAGGATCATCTAGATCAGTGGTTCCCAAACTTTTTACAGTGCTGTACCCCTTCAAACATTCAACATCCATTTGCGTACCCCCTCTCTAAATATAAAAATGACACATGTCATGCATGCAACCGTAAAGCTAAACTATACTCTTTTGTTACACACGGTGCTGGGTAGTAACCGATTACATGTAATCTGTTATAAGTAATCAGATTACAAAAAAATCTAATTCTTGTAATTGGATTATATACATTTTTTTTAAATATTCATAATCGGACTACAGTTACTTTTTATGGATTACTTGATTACATATTAAGAAGGCAACGGCAGTAAATTGTTAATGATTTATTGATCACACTTATCATTCACTTTTTTTCAATCTTTTGCAGTTTTCATTCTAAATCAGCATACCACTGATATACCTAGCAATGTCATTGTGTTCATTATATGTCATTAACTTTTGTTCATTTTATAATCATTTTATATTTTATGGGCACTTAATGTTCATAATGTTTCTATTGTGTTATGCACATAAAATAAACTAAAGGCTCAGTGTTTTGAATGATAAACTTTGGCCATGCACTGTCATTGCTGTTAGATTCATGTCTGTTCGTTCATGTAATGTTTAATTCACTTTGTAAAAATAGCATAAACTCTTTTTGTGAGATTCTTATTGTTTGTTATTATGAATGGAATACATTTTCTTTCTTTTTTGTACTTCTTGTACATCTTTTATGCTAAAAAGATGCAAGTTTATCCTACTCAAATTCATGTGACATCAAATAAAATAAAATTAGGTTGGAAACACCCCAAAAATGTAATCCACAAGATTACGTTACTAATTTCATTTTTTTGTCATGGAATTTTTAATCAGCATCTGATTACAATTCACAAGTAATCTGCTCAGCACTGGTTACACACACACACACACACACACACACACACACACACACACACACACACATACATGTCGGTGCGGCTATCCTTATGAGGACTCTCCTTAGACATAATGATTTTTATACTGTACAAACTATAGATTCTATCCCAAACCCTAAACCTAACCCTTATAACAAACTTTCTGCATTATTACATTTAAATGTATTACATTACATTTAATAAAAAAGTTTTAAGCTATTTGAATTATGGGGACACTAGAACTGTCCTCATAAACCAAATTTATAGCATAATTCACTTGTAATTAATTACCAAAAAACTAAAAATCTCCTCATAAAACACCCAACCCCCCCCCCCCCCCCCCCCCAATAAAATATCAAATAAAAAAGAAATATTGATGACTTTGACTTTATTGTACCTTAATAGGGCAACTTATCCTGGAAAATACACCACATAATATTTAAAATATAGCATTGCTAATCATTTTCCACTCATTACATTTACATTTATTCATTTGGCAGATGCTTTTATCCAAAGCGACTTAAAAAAGAAGAATATATTATAAGCAAATCAACTTAAGGAGGCAGTGGTATGAAAAGTGTATTCTACTCTACAACAAAGTAAAACAATGGAATAAACAGGCAACTGCAGCCTCCTGTAGATAGATCGCTTCACCTTCGCTTCTCACTCCTGCCTGTTTTAGGGTTAAAGGTTTTTTCTCCCTTTACTACATAGTAACAGGAGTTTTTAACATGATATGGAGTTATTTTCATCTTTAGCTTGCTCACTGGGGGCTTTAAGACACTGAGGCACAGAATGATTTTCTGTTAAGCTGCTTTGAAACAATATGTATTTTTTAAAGTGCTACACAAATAAAGCTGACATGACTTGACATGTACAGGACAATTACACAATAACTAATCATGGATGATTGTCAATAGCACACTTCTATGATGTGTGCCTGAAAATGTTTGCTTTTGAGTGATGTTGCTAGGTGTTGACTGGTTACGTTTAAAAAGAACTGCATCAATCAAGGGATTCGTTTCTATGTGCAGCATTATCATTGTTGCATGCTGCCAGGGACAACAAAGCAATAGTAAGCTGTGTTGACCATTTATTGTCAATAGTGGCATGTAGTTTTCTTTCTTTTGTTACATTGAATTCACAAGCTTACAGCTCAGTTATAATATATGTAATGTATTTTTTGACGTGGCACTAGCTATTGTATGGTATTTCTCAGTAGCAGTACAGGAAAGTAAATGTTCATTTTAATTGAAAGTGTTTTTGTTGTGTTGTGAATGTGATGTCTGTGATGTTTAGTGGTGTTTGCCTGTTCGAGGTAGATGCTCTTGCCGGAGGAGTTTGTTCCTGTAATAACTTTCAATTTGCCTTCAGTTTCAGTGCTGAAGTAATTGTTTGATACACAGACTAGAGTACACAGCTCAAGCAAAGGGTGTCTGAGTTGTAGCTGCCAGTTTGCAACTCAAATACAAACACAAAGCATTTATTAAAATTAAAAACAAAAGAAACACTGCTCTAAAACAACAGATATATAGTTCAAATTAAGACCAAAAGTATTATGATTTTCTGGTTGTCAAACTTCAAACTGCAGTTCATTAATGACTAGTAAGGGGGAGTCAGAGTGAAATAACGTCAGATAGCTTACTTCAGCCACTGTTTTCCATAAACATAAAAAAGAACACATAAACACATTTTTAAGGAGTATGACATGATCAAATATCATCATATTTAAGGACTCTAAACGATCACATATATGAATTAATCACAGATTTTTGGGGGCCCTGAGATGAAATAAATGGAGGCTGAAGACCATAAATAGGGTCAAAAATCACCTATGATGATACCGTGACTTAACCAGGGCAAGTCTGTGGTTGGGTGTCAGGGTTGGACAGCAGTATCCATGGTCCTGTGAGGCCTGAGCCAGAGCAATGAGACAGTCCAGCTCTGCACACAGGGTCATGACCTTATACATACAGCCACTCCACTGGAACACAAAGGCCTCAAGCTCTCTCATTACCGACTTCTCCAAATCTGGAAAAAAAAAAACATGTACAGTTACATACACTTTTAAAAGACATCAGTTTCAAGCAACCGGATAATTTAAAGGTTCACTCAGTAACTTTGTGCTTGTGTCATCTAGGACTTGCAGTGACACCTAGTGGCGTGGATGCAGCATCATTCAAAATCAATAGTTTTCAGCCACAGATGCCATTGTAGAAATTCACTATTTACAGTCAGTCATGATTAATTTAATCCAAGAATGAAAGTGTCCAATAACAGGCTGGTTACTTAAGGTACGTTTACGTGACAACGATGTACTCAAATCTGAAAAGTTTTTCCTTTGCGTTTTTGAAAAAACTGTCACAGAGTTTGCCTTGAAATGCATTACTTATGGTAGCCATGACTCTTTATATATTAGCACTAATGGAACCTAAAACCTTTTTTTTTTTTTCATAGGCTGACTTCCCAAAGAGTGTACACAGTGTGGGTCTGTGGAGCTTACAATATTGCTCTTTTTGCTTGAGCTTCCCAAATCCTGGTTTAACTAATGGCATGTGTTTAGGGCAGGACTACCTGCTTGTTAAAACAATGGAAGACTGGAAAGGCATTTGGGCATCCATTAAAAGGCACACTACACTTTCCATTCACTTTCACTCAAACGCAGGAGAACATAAACGAAAGCTCATAATTGAACTCCAACAAATGCAAATCTGTATGATGAGAGGACGTGTGACCAATTGAAGTTCGAAACCTCACATGCTGACCTCATGGCTCAATACAATGAATACATCTATCAAAGCTGCGTGTTTTATTGTTGCAGGAAAGTGAGTAGTCAATATAGTTTAATATTTTGAAAATAATATTATTTTTAATTTGTGATGTATTTTGTACTTACACCAGAAGCCGCCACATCATTTCCCCTGGTCTGTTGCGTTGTCCGAAAAAATGTGCCTGCTCAAAGCCTAGTTTGACCGCCACTTTAGAAAACAATCCTTGTTTTTGCAATTCTGTTTGGTACTCCTAGTGGTGTGAAAATTACGCTGTTCACCTTCCACTGAAAGTTTTCAACTAACAACAAGCTATTTCCCTCTTCAGTAAAACACTTCTGCTTACACAAACTGCTTTGGTTAACCCAACTTTTTAGAGTCAGAGTAGCTAATGCATATTCTGTTGATTGTCATTTTACAGTCAACCTGGAGCCACCTGTGGTCAAGTGCTTTGCTCATAGGCACAATGGTGACCTCACTCACTCGTCATTTATTGGGTCACCCCAACATAGAATTGGACCTGCACCCTTTATGTTAACAGCTCAGGGTCTTAAGCAGTAGATTATATGTCTTGCTTTAATTGAGAACAGCATTAATCGCGTCTATACCAGAGGGAGGTAGATGACGCTGCAGGTGGAGAAACGAGGGTCGAGGTTCTCCAGCTCTGTACAAGCCACGTTGGTCAGGAAATCTGGCAGACCCATCATTGTTCTTTTCTCTTTGAAGAAGATAATATAATGTATATTTATATAAATATAATATATATATATTTGTTGATTTATCTGAATCTGAGCTTAATAGTTGACATGGTTTCTGATTCATACCCACGGTTGGGAGAGTTGGTTTTAAAAATGTATTCCACGTTCTGTAAAATGTAATTTGTAATGTATTTTGTTGGATTACTCCACATCAGTAATGTAATCTAAATACTTTGGATTACTACTTCTGCACTGGCAGTTTTTTTTTTTCACTTGTTTTTGACAATAAAGTGACTAACATGCAAAATATCTGCCAGTACAGTTGGAGGAAATTCACTTTATATTTTAATATAAAGAAAATTAATTCTCTGAAAAAGCCTAAATATCTTATACAGTGTACTGTAGCTTCAATGTTATTTTTTTTAAGTATTTATTATATATTTTAGAGGAAAACAACTGAAAATGTGTTATTGAGTGTAAGATTTCAACAAGAAAGGAAAAAATCTAGACATGGATCTAACATGGAATTCTTAATAGAATTAATTATAATATATAATCATGCCTGCTGCATGTAAGGGGAAGAATACATTTTTTTGCTTGACACTGTTTTTACCTCATAACAGTGTGAGAGCGCCCTCTGTCTGCATAAGTTAATGTAACACTCTGATCGCATCATTTATATGGGTAAATGTTTTCCAACTGAATAGACTAAATATTAAATGAAACAAACTACAATAAAGTACAACACAACGCAAAGTAATCTCTTCAGTAATACAAATACTTTTTCAAATACTGTATTCTGATTACCAACAATTTTAATTGTAACTGTAGTGGAATACAGTTACTATTATTTTGTATTTTAAATGCCATTACATGTATTCCCAACCCTTTTTATACCTCTAGCAATGCAATTGAATTGTGGTTAAATGTGCTAACTATTCCAACTAAAGAAATTTATGGAAAACCACTCAATTTCATCGATAACGGGTGTACATTTGGCCTAGCGGTGAATTGATTCTTGGCTGCACTGCTATCAAAGTCCACCTGCAATGGAAAATTATAAGCATAATGCAATTACAACGATTCAATAACCATTTACCAAAAAAACTCAAATAAAAAGTGTGAAATATATTGCCTGTGCTCTATAATTCCGTCTCACCACTTCACTGCTGTATGTAGCAATATAATAAAGATCATCGGTAAAATCTTCACTGATTTCTTGAAAACATTGGATGTTTTGGGGCAGAGATCGAACCATGTCCCTAATGCACACTGCATTGTACACCGCACACCAGGGGCGGACTGGGAAGAGAAATCGGCCCGGGATTTTACATAGAAACTGAGCGGGGGGAAGGTGTCGCTGTCCTTTTCTGCATATAGCTGCCCCCTTCGGCATATCACGGCACCATTTTGTGGCCCGTTCTGCATAATGCGGCGGCCCATTTCATCTAATTGCGGCCCTGTTTCATGACCGGCCCTTCTGGAAAAGTCCTGTTTCTTCCGATGGCCAGTCCGCCCCTGCCTCACACAGAAATTGTATTTGTTGCTAAGATTTAATCAAGGAATGTTTCATGCACACCTTGTAAATAATTTGACAGTCGATGACCTTAGTGTGAGAGAGACATTCTCTGCAGAAACATATGTATTAAAGACAGGCTTCAAGTCAGTTAATTGTTGACCATTTCTTGTTCTTTCATTCTTGCTCTCTTTTAGTTTTCAATAAATCAACAAGGAGGAAACATTTTCTGAAACTTTAAAACACATCATTCAACTTCTAAAAAGTTGAGATTCAGACTCAAAGAACTTTGAAAACTGTACCGAAATGTTCTTAATATTCCGCAGGCAGCTCTGTAATGTGAAGAGGTCAGCAGAATGACGAGGGGATGTGAAGAAACGGATCACTTCCTGTCGTCTCTTTTGGGCATTCAGATCTCGAGTAAGTCTGTGGAACCACTGCCTGAGACAGAGAGACAGAAGGAGAAAGGAGGTTCATGTTTTTATAATTGTGTGCTTGACCACCTTTTACATTTGCTAAACTGTACCGTAAAAGCCAAGAACCAAACTTGTTCTGGCAGCGATTCAGTACGCCTGCAAAAACATTAAAATGATAGTTCTCCCACAATGCATTTGTCCCATAAACAATTCTTGAATAAATGTTCTTATTGTGAACAGAAGAATGTTGTTTACCGTAAAGACTCGGTCCCTCTCTCTCTCCTGACTGGAGCTTATAAACGGAAGGATGCAGCTCAGATTGAATGAATGAACACAACAAACGTACTAGGGGATGCCATTTTATAAAGACCTGTTCATATAGCCAACCAATATATATCTCCATCAATGTATACAACATCTTTCCTGTGAAATAGTGATCAAATCAGATTTTAATACTCATTGTAAAAATGCTGAATACTATTTATGTTTACAGACAAAGACAAACAACACAAGGTCTATAGTTTTGAAGTTTTAGAATTTTGAAGCTGTATCTAAACAACATGCTTAAAATAAAAAAACATGGTAGTTTCAAGTTTATTGGTCACATAACCATAAACAGTATGACGTGTAGTGAAATTCTTGGTATTCTTATATATATATATATATATATATATATATATATATATATATATATATATATTGTGCAGTAATGTTGAGCAACAGGCTGACGTTATAGAGGTGATGTTGTAGATTTATAATAAGGATAATATATAATATGATAATGCAGAATAATGAACCCTATAACTGCCATTATAAAAACCTATAAGACGTTCGCAAAGGAACTAATGGTAAACTAGCCTTCCAAGATCACCTACAAATTGACGTCACGGCTGAACAGCTCTATTTCTCAGTAAGCTGATAATTCACTGCAAATTTGCATGCACGTGTATGCAGTATATGTCAATACCTAATTTCTTAAGAAGAGTGATACAGAACCAAACCCAATTTACCAAAGTTAGCACTTGGAAACATCACAAGTGCTAATCCGGATTGGATTCAAACACTGTTGAGAACCTAAATTAGACACTGGTGGTTTAATCGGAATGATAACATAATAACTCATTATATTTTAAGATGATTAAGATCCAGATTATCTGTGCTGATCATCGGTCATAGTGAAAACACACTAAAGCACTGGCCACATCCATTGAGCAAATACAAAAGACATTCTAGATTAGTCAAGCAGAATATGCAATCAACAAAATGCATCTCAAATCAATCTCCTTTTCATCTTGATTTAACCTGCAATTCAAGTATTCTGGCAGATTCAACCAACAGACACCGTGCTAGCAAAAAGGCATTTAGTTAAGTGTGTTATGTCCCAGGATGGGAAAGGGAATCCCAAGCTTATTGTACTCCTCCCCAACCCCAGACTGGATCAGTTCAGTTCGTAACAAGTGTTTATTAATTTCCTGGATATTTCGAGAAGGACCTGGCTGCAGCCTGCAGAATGAGGTAGGGCTACATATGGGGCGGAGCTACACGTGTCGACCCGCCTATAACATAGTCTCATTGGCTCGTTCATCTTTCATAGACATACACGATAGGAGATGTGGGCGTCAATGTTGGTGTATTATCATTGTTTGAGAGATTTTGAATAGTTGAGCTAAACCATTTGAGTACTTGTATGTGATATTCAATCCTAAATCCCATGGAGTTTATTCTATGTTAAAAGTGAGGAACAAATCAGGATTAATAAAGGCTGAAATTGACGTGAAAATGTTCTTAGACAAATGCCAACTGAAACGTATATGTGTTTTTTATCGTGTGTTTGGTGCTCATGCACCGGTACTTCAGTACATTATTAACAGTTAAGCTATATGCCTCATGCAATATTCCTTATTTTCCACTGTAAAGGATTATTTATTGACTGGTGTTGGTTTCTGCGTCCATGTCAATTAGAAAGTCATTTTTAGGCAGACGAAAACAGAGCACACGTTTTTGGAGTGAGGAGGAGAGATACTCATTTACAATCCTTCAAAGAAATTAATATGATTCAATATTGAACAAGGGTGAATGCACCGCAACTATCTCAAGAATGGCATAACAATTTTCACGAGTTTATTAGCCTCTTGTTTGCTATTGTTGATGGCATAAATTAAAATGACTAAATTCCTAAAATGCATATTAATTAATAGATCCGAGCAGATACAGATGGCGTGCATAAAGCAAACTTAGTCTATGAAAGAATCTATTATTAATCATGCAAAATATTCACTCATGATTATGTAATGGCAGAAACCGGGAGACTAAAAGTGCATGCATGCTCACGTTTTTTTTTTTTTTTTTTTTTTTTGTCAAGAATGTCCCGTTACAAGCACATGCTTTATGAACGAATGATTGAATGAACGACGTGGGGTTTTGTATTCTGTACCCCAATATTAGGACATTTGAAAATACGTTTATATTACATATTTATAACTTTTGTGAGAATTGGAGTGTAATTTACAGTTAACTTACACTAGATGGCACTGTTGGTTTTCACAACCCGTATGTTGGGTTATAAATTAAAATGTTTGTATAACAACACTGATACACTTTTTTTTAATTTCACCCAAAAAATGTTTACATATTTTATAATTAATTCAATTCATAATTTATTTCTCTAACCATGCTTTATAATGAAAGCTTACTGATTTACCGCTTTGAACGACAGCTGACACATCAACAGTTTGATTCAGTCCTTCTACATTTGTTTGAAATGAAACGAGGTACAACACAAAGTCACTTACGAGTCATAGCACAATTTTTTATTTTTTTTATTTTTATTATCTTGCCTAAATTATTTCAACACAGACTACGACTGCATTAGAGTTGAATCTTCGCCATTGTTGGATTGGTCATTTTGCCCTCCGCTTTCAACACGTCTGAAACAACAACAACAGGCGACCAGTCAGACTCCACTACATCTGTTTGCAATGAACCGTGAAGTACAGGGCCGGCCCGTGGCATAGGCGGAATAGGCAAATGCTAGGGGCGCCGCCCATCCCTTGGGGCGCCCGAGCGCCTAAATTAGTTTTTTTTTTTTTTTTTTTTAATTAACAATACAACTTTAATACTATAGATTTAAAATATCTAAATATAAAAAAGCGATCGTCCCACAAAAACATCACTACATTGCTTTCCCGATCCACCCTGGTCCGAGTGACGCATCAATCTCCCCCCGCCCTGCTGCACTTAAAGACATCCATTACCTGTTTGATATTGTGACGGATGGCCGAATTCACAGATCATTATGTCAAAAAGACCGAAGCCTTCTGGTGCCCAGGGAAGAAAAAAAAGAAGAGAAGAGGAAGAAAAACGGAATAAAGATAGAGGTAATGTAATGTGATGTATGATCAGTTGTTTATCTATGTTTCATTATGAACAGTTAGCAGTTAGTTTGACGATGCTAGTAACGTTTGATAATTTGTAATTATTATCATGACATAGTTAGTTGAACTTGTGCATTATTTTATGGTATTTTTATTTGAATTGACTAAATTAGTAATGTGTAGTTAGTAGGACATTGCTGTTACTGGAAAACAAACACTTTCAAAATTAATTTAGAAAATGTAGGCTAACTAACTTGCATGAATACCAGATGTAATTATTATTGCTGTTTGTGTGTTTAAGCTATAACGTGGTTTAGGTGCTGTCATATTTTTATAGTTTCACTATCATCAGCTTTTTTAATTCGCATAGAAAAACTATCCAAACTTAAATGGTTGTAATTCAAGAATGCTTTGGAATATATACATATTATGGTTGGTCTTGTTTTAAAGAAGACATTTGCCAAATTATTGTAGAAGTTTAGAAATTATGAAAGTAAAACAGAAAAAAAGTTATATCAGTTTGAGTTTATGAACATGTGCAATGTAAAAATATAATTATTATACTTTTTATAAAATATATATATTACAAAATATATTTTACGCTAAAACTGCAAGAAAATGAAAGCCACAAATTTGTGACACAAAAAGTTGTTCCAAAATTTAGGTTGATATCTCTGTAAAAAAATTCTGCAATAATCTTATAATATACATTTATTTATATTGTATTCATAATTTGGTTTTGTGTGTGTGTGTGTGTGTGTGTGTGTGTGTGTGTGTGTGTTTGTTTACAAAATATTTTCAAAATAAAGAAAAACAAGACAAAGCTGCACAGTTTGTTTCTGTGTGAGTGTATGAACAATGATCAGTGGTGGAATTGTCTGTGATTCCAGGGGCACCAGGTGAAATCTTGCCTAGGGCAGCAAATTGTCCAGGGCCGGCCCTGGTGAAGTACAACACAATTTCATAACACTTACGAACCACAGCACTATAATAAAAATGATTGGACTATACTACTTTTAAAACGCATCTCTTATCATCAGGGTTGCCAGGTCCAAGTAAAATTTCCAGCCCAATGACAACTCAAAACCCGCCCAAAAGGAATGAAAAGTAGCCGAATTTTTCCACGTCCAGTCAGAGACAACTGCTAGATTCCCACAAAAAAGCCTTGAAATAAACGTTTACCTTTGCTTTTGTTTATTGTTTTAAATCATATTTGGACGGTTTCAGCTAGGCTAAAATGTAGCAGGCCCAATTAAATGTAGTAATTAATTATGTGAGAATTTGTTCAGTTTTTCCATATATATCTTTCAGAATATCAATCTGATTTTAATTTTAAAATCTTTGAAGCACTTTGCATGATAAATTATTTTAAAATCTGATAAATATGAATAACACTTTCATGTGTTAAACTGGCATTTCTCTAAGCCAGAGTTTTGACTATTCTCTTGATCCATCTGTAAAATGGGGCTAATATGATCATATTTCTAGGTTCTTGTCAGCACTCTGGCTGCTGCATTTTGAACCAATTGAAGTTTATTTATTGATTTTTCTGGACATCCTCCTATTAATGCATTACAATAATCTAGCTCATGAACGCATTAATTCGTTTTTCGGCATCAGCAACAGAGAGCATGTGTCGTAAATTAGCAATATTTCTTAGGTGGAAGAATGCTGTTCTACAAACATTAGTAATTTGCTTTTCAAAGGACAGATTGGTATCAAATATAACACATAAGTTCTTTGCTGTTGAAGACGATGTAACAGTACATTTATGGAGAGTCAAATTATATTTTAGCGGCTTGTTTTTAGAGGTTTTTGGTCCAATAATTAGTACTTCTGTTTTGTCAGAATTGAGTAGTAGGAAATTTCTGGCCATTCAATCATTTATTTCATTTATACACTCTGATAATTTGGAGAATTGTGAAATCTCATGAGGTTTGGAAGAAATATAAAATTGTGTATCGTCGACATAGCAGTGGAAACTTATTCCACGATTCCTGATAATATCTCCCAGGGGAAGCATACACAACGAGAAAAGCAGAGGCCCTAAAACTGATCCCTGTGTCACTCCTTACTTTTGTTTGGTTTTACAATTCCTCATTTACATCAGACAAAGTGGTAGCGGTCTACTAAATAGGACCTAAACCAATATAATGCAACTCCAAAAATACCAACATTATTCTCCAGCCTATTTTAGAGAATGTTGTGTTGTCTATCGTGTGGAATGCAGCACTAAGATCTAAAAGCACTAGAAGTGAAATGCAGCCGTGATCAGATGCTAAGAGCAAGTCATTTTTAACTCTAAATGCTGTCTCTGTACTGTGATGAGGCCTAAATCCTGACTAAAGAATAAAGAATCAAACTTCCCATCACTAGTATTTAAAGTTGAGTTGGTTCCAGTGGTGGAGAAGTAAGCACTGAGAAGGTAGTCATTTGCACAGACTCTCTGGAAGCCCTGAAATGCACATTATGATTGTAGACAAGACAAGATATGAAATGTTGCAACTTTTGTACAAACTGCATGATGAAGGAAATCTCATTAGCTTTAGGGTTCATGCACATGTAGGAGTAGAAGGTAATGAGATGGTGGACACACTAGCACAAAAAAAACAATAGGAGAGAAGACGGGAGAGCTTACGTGATCTCTCTCTCTCTCTCTCTCTCTCTCTCTCTCTCTCTCTCTCTCTCTCTCTCTCTCTCTCTCTCTCTCTCTCTCTCTGCTCCTGCAGTAACGGAAAGATGGATGAAAGGCTAATTCTTGCTGTTAGCAATTTTCCAGTGCTCTACGACATATATCTCTGCCCACGTACAAGGACATTTTTAAGAAAAATACTGCGTGGAAAGGTGTCTGACTCTGAGATTGAATGGTTTTGTGGACCCAGACCCCGGCGTTTGCGTTTTCTCCGCAGATAAACAGCCGCTATGGCAAAGAGCACGCCTTGTTTCTCATTCATCTTTGATATAAAGCATTTTATGTACCGATTCCATTTATATTTAGTCTTTTCCCTCCAAAATGTTTGTTTTTAGCTTCAAGAAAAGCGATTCGCTGTCAACAGCAATGGAATGACATCCGTGAATGTCATTTATAAACGTTACTAGGCAACCAGTAGTGGGAACGCCCACTAGCGACTTCACCGCCAGCCACTGGCGACCTGCAGCGACAAAGTCGCTGGCAGTGTGTACGCAGCTTTAGGCTAATCAAGCCTCCGAGAGGGATAAAGGCAGTTGGCAGACGGTGGTGGTCATTATTAAAACCTCATTTATATTGTCAAGCCGGTTCTCGCCTCCTCCTTTCCCTTGAACTATGTTACACTCATTAAAATACAATAATGTCAAACTCATAATACATATGATCCAAGGCACTTATTTGTAAAGCTGCAAATAAAATCTGGCAGAAGCTATGGGATAGATAAAGGAAGGGCAGACCTTATATAAGATACAGGAAAATGTGGGTAGAGGAGGAGGAACCACAGCATTATTAAGAAGAGAAGAATCAACAATAAAGAGAATATACATTGGACACACTGGATTAAATGGGCTTTATTAAAGGGGCTATTAGTGAACTGCAGAACGCTCACCCTGACGGACTGTTTGTTGTCACCGGAGATTTCAACCATGCGAATCTCAAGACAGTGCTCCCTAAATTCCATCAGTATGTGGACTATGCAACGAGAGGGGTGAACACGCTTGATCTTGTTTACACAAACATCCCAGGCGCGTACCGGGAGCAGCCCCGCCGCACCTCGGCTACTCAGACCACATCTCTGTTATGCTAATTCCAGCATACAGATGAACAAAACAGCTCTAATACCAAAGCGTCTCTACTTTCTTCGAAGGCTGAGGAAAGCACATCTCCCACCCCCCATTCTCACTACATTCTAGAGGGACTATTGAGAGCATCCTGTGCAGCTGCGTCACTGCCTGTTTTGGGACTTGCACTGTTTCGGACCGCAAAGCCCTGCAGACGATAGTGAGGACAGCTGAGAAGATCATCGGTGTCTCTCTTCCCTGCATTGTGGACGACCACACAAACTCTTCACCCTCCTGCCGTCTGACAAGAGGTACCGAAGCCCCCAAGCCATCAGACTCCTCAATACTCAGAGACTGGTTTGACACACACACACACACGCACGCACGCACACACGCACACACACACACACACACACACACACACACACACACACACACGTCCTGAGTTGCACTTTAATTATTGTCACTTTATAACTGGCTGCTACCTCAATAACTGCTATGTCCATAGAACACTATCTCATAGTATGTTGTTTACATTTGGCTTTTTTAGAAACTGTTATCTTTTTGCACTACTGTGTACTGGTCGGCGCTGCACTGTCTCTTACTGTGTCTATTGTCCTGTTCATTGTCAGTAATTTATTGTACTGTCCCGTAATTTTGGCACACGTTTGCATGTGCACTTTATATAGGTATGTAGTTTGTGTAGTCTCATGTGGTTCTGTGTTTGTCCTATGTTGTTTTATGTAGCACCATGGTCCTGGAGGAACATTGTCTCGTTTCGCTGTGCACTGTACTAACTGTATATGGTTGAAACAACAATAAAAACCACTTGACTGGAATTGACTTCAAATGGACATTTATATAAAATGTAAAAAGTACCATACTGGGTTATACAGTCATTGTGATGAAGTAGAGACAGTTGAACATGTCATACTCATACCAGTGTAGTTTTCCTTTATTGTCACTGTGGTTTTACTGTGAATATCGTGGTTCAAATATGATTAGCCTACTGTAGTAAAACCCTTGTAAATTTATTGCGAAGGAATGCAAAACTTATTGCGAGAAAAAAAATCCCACCTAAAAATACTCGGAATAGTGTGTAGACTAGAAACAAGCAGTTGATATTATTATTTTTTTTTTTTTTTTTTTATTTTATAATGTTTTTTGATCATTTAATTTGGCTTTAGTATAGTGACAATATAAATCCAATTACTCAATTATATTATTTTGCAAACTACATAGCCTCTTTATATTATCATTTTTTTCACACTGTATAAAAGGGTCTACACATGAAAATCGGCCTTTATGTTTTTTGGAGTGAGTCTGTCTGCCTGATGTTTATCCTAGTGTATTTTCCTTAAGATTTTCCACTCGCAAGTTAATTATCGTTGATGGTCATTTTTCCTTGCCTATTTATACACTTGTGTTTCCCATACTCAGTTTCAGATTGTTTGTTGTACTTCGTGTCGTGGTCTTGTCAGCCTGTTGGTCCTGAAAGTTTGTTTCAAACTGTGTTTTCTCGGCAGACTCTATTGAGTGTGTGGTCCTCATCCCTGTGGATTTTACCTTGTTGATTATTATCTGAACTGTGGTTACCTGTAGATTTCTTACCTGTTTCCAGTCGCTTCTGTCCACGTTGATACCTTCATATTGACTGTTTGTTTTTCCCCTCGCCATCTTTGTGTGGATGTATTCTGTTTTTCCCTGTGTGCTTGTCAATAAACGGAATCTCATTTTATTCACCGCATCCTTTGGTCTTTCTGACGTTTCTGACACTGGTGTGGTGTGGGGTGTGTGTGGTGTTGCACACAGACTCATTGTAATGTGCTTGTAAAGTACTGTACATTTATGTGAAGCCTGTTAAAAGTGTCCACAAAGGAGCTGCTTTTTAATTTTTTTATTAGGCTTACTGTAAATGTCATAAGAACTGAGAATAAAGTGCTGTGCCAGAAGAAAACAGACTTGGTTGAGATGCTGTTGCAGAGTTGAGTGTTACAGTAGTCATTTGTGAAGATAAAACCCATGGCAAACTTTCCTGTTATGCCACATAGGCTAATGCAGGAAGAACACAGCTCTTCATACAAGACAACCAGAAAATCCCCAGTTCAAAGAAAGAGAATTTAATTTATATATGTAAATACGTAGGATGAATAGATGGATTCTCACTGCCTGTGTATCAAAGTAAATCCAGAAACAAAATTATTCCTGTCTTATGTCTAACTATCACACTGAGAGGAATTTATGACATGTTTGCTTACCTCTCTATCCTACAGTTACCCGGTGTACACCTGATAAGAAACTTCAGACAGTCCCTTGGGCAGACTGCAGGAAATATACATATAGAACAGAAAGGAACTGAAAGAGAATAGACTACGGGTAAACAACTTTATTAGATCTGAAAATGAGCAAATTACAACCTGTATCAGATGATATGCATCAAAAACTAGGCTGTTTTACTTTTGAAAATTGTTAGTGGATGAGAGTGGAAAGATATCAACAAAATAATCAAGAAGATGATCAACTGTGAAAAAACATAATTACCTCTTTGTTATCTGATCCTCATTCAGGTCCTTCTTGAGCAACTCTGACGTACTATAAGTTGTAGATCACCATCTTGTCCCCATAGGTAATCATTAAAATATGTCTCCACCCTTGAACATAATTCAATTTCGGGCATCAACAGAGAATGTGTTGGTCCAGTTCTGATGTCAAGTTCTCATTAGCAGAGGCCTCTGCATTTGAACTGGCCTATTACACCCTTTTTATATGTAGTTAATTACCTATAATATCTCATTCTGCACTTCAGATGGAGGTCTGCTTTAAGTGACCATGTTTTTAAATATTAAGGTTTATTTTCTGATGCTTTTGCTGGAAGAGTGGAGAATTGCTGATTTAATCAGTAATGAAAGACATACAGCATAGTAGATCAGAATCAGAATGAGCTTTATTGCAAGTGTGCTTACACTCACAAGGAATTTGTCATAGTGACACAAGCTTCCAGAGCAAAGAGAATACAATGTGTATATACATACAAATATCTACATTTAAACATATTCATATAGTGACAAAAGAATATTTTGTTTGAATATTTTATATACGGATTAAATAGTTACAGTTTGTGCAAGTAATGTATATATTGAATGACTCCACAGTGCTGTTCAGAATGGTGAGCGGGGTTAATATTGGGATGTTCCTCCTAATGTCCACTATCTTCTCCACTGTTTTGAGCATGTTCAGCTCCAGGTTGATTTGACCTCACCAGACAGCCAGCTGTTCAACCTCCCTTCTATATGCTGACTCATTGTCATCTTGTATGAGGCCGATGACTGTAGTTTCGCCTGCGAACTTCAGGAGATTGACAGAGGTATCTTTGGCGGTGCAGTCATTTGTGTAGAGGGAGAAGAGTTGTGGGGAGAGCACACATCCCTGGAGGGGCACAAGTGCTGATTGTACATGTGCTGGAGGTGAATTTCCCCATTCTCACTAGCTGCTGCCTGTTTGTCAGAAAGCTAGTGATCCACCGACAGATAGATCTGGGAACAGAGAGCTGGGTTAATTTAGTCCATAGGAGAGTGGGGTTGATGGTGTTAAAAGCTGAACTGAAGTCAAATAGTATCCTTGCATAAATCTATGGTCTGTTTAGATGTTGAAGTATGTAATGCAGTCTCATATTGACTGCATCATCCATAGACCTGTTTGCTCTATAAGCAAATTGAAGGGGATCCAGTAAGGGTTCAGTGATGTCCTTCAGTTGGTCTAACACCAGTCTCACAAATGACTTCATGACCACAGACAGTCTTTTGGGACAGGGATGATTTTGGAGGGTTTGAAGCAGCAGAATGATCTGTTGAAGATATGTGTGAAGATGGGGACAGCTGGACAGCACAGGATTGTAGACAAATGGGCCTTGTGCATTTCTTGTGTGCATATGGGACCTGTATTTTTCTTGTCTTCTGTTACCTGGCGCACATCCTCGTCACAGATCTTAATTGCATGTTGAGTAGAGGGGGTTATGGGAGGTGTTTGGTGAAGTGAAGTTCAGAGTGGGTCTGAGTTGTGTGACTGGGCTTTTCAAATCTCATTCACCCATTCACACACACACATGCAAGGCGCTAGCCTGACATCGGGAGCAACTTGGGGTTCAGTGTCTTGCCCAAGGACACTCCGGCTCGTATGGGCCGGGATTTGAACCACCAACCCTACGATTGGTGGCCAACCTTAAAACACACAATACAATAGTAACCATGATTGTCTTTTTTATTAGTTACATACATTTGCAACAAAACACATATATATATATATTTCTGTGGTCTGATGAAACAAAGATTGAACTTTTTGCCCTGAATGGCAAGCGTCATATCTGGAGGAAACCAGGCCAATACCATCCCTACAATGAAGCATGATGGTGGCAGCATCATGCTGTGGGGATGTTTTTCAGCAGCAGGAACTGGGAGACTATTCAAGATCGAGGGAAAGATAAATGCAGCAATGTACAGAGACATCCTTGATGAAAACCTGCTCCAGAGCGCTCTGGACCTCAGACTGGAGCGAAGGTTTATCTTCCAACAGGACAACGACCCTAAGCACACTGCCAAGATAACAAAGGAGTGGCTACAGGACAACTCTGTGAATGTCCTCGAGTGGCCCAACCAGAGCCCAGACTTGAAACCGATTGAACATCTCTTGAGAGATCTGAAAATGGCTGTGCACTGACGCTCCCCATCCAACCTGATGGAGCTTGAGAGGTCCTGCAAAGAAGAATGGGAGAAACTGCCCAAAAATAGGTGTGCCATGCTTGTAGCATCATACTGAAAAAGACTTGAGGTTGTAATTGGTGCCAAAAGTGCTTCAACAAAGTATTGAGCAAAGGCTGTGAATACTTATGCACATGATTTTTTTTGTTTTTTTATTTTTAATAATATTTAATAATAAGATTTCAAACAAACTTCTTTCACATTGTCATTATGGGGTATTGTTTATAGAATTTTGAGGAAAATTATTAATTTAATCCATTTTGGAATAAGGCTGTAACAAAACAAAATGTGGAAAAAGTTAAATGCTGTGAATACTTTCCGGATGCACTGTATGCTTCTGTATGGCACTGTACATTTTGGATGTCTCCAATAATAATAAGGAAGACATTCATTTCTTTTCTCTTCAGTGTATAAAGATAACAAAGTTGTACTTCAGTAATTTCTACAAGCTTCTCAATTTGCTACTGCAAAGAATCTTGTTTAGCATTTACCAAATCGTTGAACTTTAGCCGAGAAAACTTAACAGACTGTAAAACACAGTTCTGCTTATGTCTGCAGTAATACATGGTTGTTACTGTGTGTAAGTGGAAATGGAACACATACTTAATTGTGTAGTCATTAGTTATAAAGTTATTCCACTATATGTTTTGTGCAATTTAAATTACTACTAAGAAGTACTATAAGAAGAATACGTTGAAAGTCGTGGCCAAAATCTGGTTAATTCTGGTTAATTCTGTTCCCTGTTTTAAGAGGAAGTGTGATGCAATGGCTGTGACTGAATCTTTTCATCAACTAAATGAATCCAGGCTGGAAAGAGTCTCTCCTTCTCTATGCCTACTTATAGTTCATGCAGAAGGAGATTAACATTTTTCTGAGAGAGGCTACGATGAAAGCATGATTTCAAACTCAGTCTATGTGATGTTTCTTTTACATGGCTACTCATCTCAAACTTTAAGAAAACCAAATAAAAACATGATATGACAATTCATACTACTTCTTGAGATACCTACTCTAGATCTCACACTGTTCTAATGGCATATATCTCATCATAGTGTGACGACACTGGACGAGATGGATTCAAATGCAGAAATGGTTTAATAACAAACTTCCAAAAATACAGAGGGCAAATCCAGAGAAGTGTTAATAAACAGAATACAGGTCAAAGCCAGGAGATCAGATCAATAATTTAACAGGTATAGCAGGGCAAAAGGGAAACTAACAAACACGAGAAGATCGGACCGATAAACTATTTGAGTTCTACGGGAGTTAGCAAAGCAAGATGAGTTTCTAGTAATATAGAACAAAAACCAAGGGAACAGGCAGGGTATAAATAGAGAATGAAACAGTGCAGGTGAAACTAATATTTGGGTGATTGGGAACGAGTCTGGGAACTGGAAGCAGTGGGTGGATTATGGAACTGGAGTCCGTGACACATAGACAAGTTCTTGTTGGCTTTCTAATACTCCTCTTCCTCTAATTTGAGAATTTCTGCAGTTTGCATCCAAATGCAAATTAACTTACTTGTGGCTTTTGTACATGCTGAGGTCCTATTTGGTTTGTGAACAGTTGTACCTATTCTTTCCATCTAACGTTTACAATAGCAGCTATAAATGTTATTCCAGGTATGGTAGAAGGCAATTACCTTAACCAGGCATTGATAAACAGCCCTGAAGTCACAACCCTATTAGTGGGGCTTCTTTTTTGGAATAGTTTCGATACAGAACTAACCACTAACACCGGAAGTGAGCTTCACACTCAAATGACAGAAATTAACATATTTCTTTATCTATATCAGGAGTGCCTTTTTGTCTATTTCTAATTATGTCTAAATGTTTAAGTATGCAAATATAACATGTTAGTAAAGCACACATGAGATGAGTTCTCCTTTTTATCTCAAAGTCATTTACAAGATATTTGATCTTTGAGACCAACGGATTCAATTTGGAGGTAAAATAAAATTTTATCTGGCTTTCAGTTTATTTATTTATTTATTTTTATTGTGGTAAACATATTTATAGTTGTCAGTTTGCGCATGTAACTGCTTAGCTGCAAATTTCATTTGTGACAAATATCGTGCTCCTCAAAACATACCGTAAGGGCTTGTTGTGATCATAGTGTGAACATGAGAAGTGTTAATCATGTCATCATCAAGCTCCAGTGAAAGATTTGAATAATTAGGTCGACTGAGTAGGAGGCCTGCTTTTTTTTTTAAATGTGAATGCAGGGTGAAAATATAATATTGCTTCAAGCTGCAATTACAGAGCCAAGTACATCAGTGACATCATGTACACTGCATTATGCATGATCCAATTCATCAAAAGACAGGAGAACTGTCATTTTAAGCCAGTTTTTTCAAGGGTTATAAGCCTTATAAACCTATAAGTCTTTGTGAATCTGCTTAGCTAAACTCAGGCCATTGTCACAATGTCCAGTTTGTTTAAAAAGCAATGGTAAAATGCAACATTTTGCATTGCAATGCACAATTTTAAGTTGCTGGCAGGCAATATGGTTGTTCTTGGAGAATTGGGTATCATTCAAATGTTGGCCAAATTATTGGAAAGTTATAAGAATTTTTATTGAGTTTTATGATTTGCTGACCAATGTGATGTTGTCACCAAACTCCACAGCTATTCCCAGATCAAGGTGGAAAGTTTTGTTTAAAAGGCCAACGTTTTGCTAAAATAGAGCCTCATTTCCTGTTTGCCATTGGCCATTGTCAGTTATTTTTTTTCACTATTACATTGAAAAATGCCCCATAGTCTCAAAAGTCCATTAAATAACAAAAAATTGAGCAGCTTGGTCTGAAGATGATCTAGAGTCAATTTTGTAGTATGGTAGTATGTATAGCTATTCCGGACTCAGCCAATGACTTTACTGAGCTCTGTATAAGATAAGAAATCAGATAGGAAAAGATTCTAGACCAAATGGTTCAAATGTTATACATTACAAGAACTATTCAGTCCCTCCCCAATTAGTGTGCTAAATTTCACAACTTTTTACCACAGATTTTGATGAGCAGCCATAGACTTCCATGCAGTCTGAAGAAGAAGATATCAGAACAAAAACAATAGGGGCTTTCTGTTCTTTGCCCATAATAAGGAACATTTTAAAAACATTTCAATAACAGAACTAAAGAAAATGCCCGTTGTTAAAATTAGATCAATTGCCAATATCTGCTCCACAAGTCACCATAAGGATGAGCAGAAAAAGGAAGAAAAAACTCACTGACTCATTCACAGCTATGGCCTTCAAAACACATAATGTACATTCACCCACACATGCTCTGACAAGCATCAAATTTGCAATCTGTGTTCCCAAGACAAAACACTAGGGCTCAGAATTAATAATGTAAATGTCTTTATTTCAGTGACAGCTGATTCCACTCTACAGATGGAATAATGTTTCCTAAATTGATTACTCTGGGTGTGTATTGGATTTTATAGACATCTAAATGCATAAATTGAAATTCTTGCCTTAATTTATCAGTATATATCATAATGTCACTGGTGTTTTTCCTGCAGTTGCTCTGATGGGTTTCTACACCTTATCAAGTGCAGATATAACTGTCAAAGGGAAAACAGAAACAATAGAGGAGGGATCCTGTGTCAACATCTCTTGTTCTTACAAAAAGCCAGATGGGCAAAATGTAAAACTGCTCTGGTTTAAAAATCCATATTATGACAAAACAATGTTTAATGGGACTATTGTATACAGCAACACAAATGAGCGTCCACAGTCACCAGGTTACTTCAACAGAGTGGAATACATTACTGATGCAAGAAAAATACACACAAACAATTGGGTAAAATGTGACTTAAGAATCAATGATCTACAGAAAACAGACAGTGGGAACTACAGCTTTAGAATCATTGGTTCAGACACACGGTACATGAGCAAAGATAATGTGATTCTCACAGTTACAGGTGAGGTCTTATTTATAGAGGTTCATTAAAATTTAGAAATTTAACTTTTTAAAATGAATTATACTTTGAGATTCACATTCACAAATTCAAGATGAATAATTATCCTATAATTAAGGTGCAGCCTACAGTGATTATATTGTTTACAAAAACTAAATCCTCTGAAATTTATGTTTGGCATTACTCCATTTTAAAGTTAGCATTTCGTAAAGTTTTCAAGAAGAGATCTGGCTTTAAAATGGTCTTGAGTGACAGTTTTTGATCACCTTTTGTACTCCACGTTTTTCCTCATTCCAGACAATCCTTGTAAGGTACACATTGAACCATCAGAACTGAAGAATTCAGTCAAGGAGTCAGATGAATTTACGGCTCGCTGTTCTACATCTGCTTCCTGCTCATCTTATCCTGAGTGGCTTATCCATAAACCAGGACAAGAACCAGAATGGGTGCCCATGTCATCAAATGATAGGATGATCACAGAGGCTGAAATGAAAGAAGGTAAAAAGGTCACCAGACTGAAACTCAATGTGACATGGACAGATGACAACAGGATTCTTTCTTGTCGTCCAGCACGGAGTCAGCACAGCTGCCTGATCAGAAAAGTCACTCTGTCTGTAGAATGTATGTATGATTGCTTATTTGTTTTGTCACATGTTTATGATCAGGTAAAGTTTAGAATAATTTAGTGTCATTAAATGGACCCAAAATGTATTTGCACACTTAAACCACACTTAAAAATGTATTAATGTCTTTGCATTACCTACCTTTTGCGTCACCCTTTGCCTAGAATTTGCAGACATGTCTGTCTGTCTATCTATCTATCTATCTATCTATCTATCTATCTATCTATCTATCTATCTATCTATCTATCTATCTATCTATCTATCTATCTATCTATCTATCTATCTATCTGTGTATCTGTCTGTCTGTCGATCAATTGATTGATTGATTTAGATCATTCTCAAATCATATGCCCTTAAATTTAAAGATTCATTGATGAAGTAATGATAAATCACTTGTGTTGTATTGTTGTATTTATCATTCGTAAGTTATTTTGGAAAGCATTTTTTCTAATTAATAAATGCACATTTTCATTACCAATGAAAGAGTTGCTTCACATAAATGTGGTATAATTATTGTATAACTCAACATCAGTAAGAATTGTATATTTCTACCAATCCCACATAGATATTTGCCTGAGTGTGAAGACTGTAACCCTTCTAAAGCATTACCAATCTAAATCGTTTCATTTGTCTCGTCTCTCACAGATTTACCACAAAACATTAAAATAGAGGGCACAAACTCTGTAAAAGTTGGTACCAGTCTGACTTTGACATGCTCAGCTAATGCCAACCCGACGCCACACTTGTACACCTGGAAGCACACACCTGGAATGACGTCTTCTCTCCCATCCTCAAATACAACTGGACAATTATACATTAATGCAGTAACCATTAAACATGCAGGGCTGTACACATGTGGTGCTACCAATACTCTTGGCACAAATTCTACCTCCAAAAAGGTTGATGTACTTTGTAAGTCCATTTATAGTAAAGCTATGATTTGTACATATACATATACATTTAGTGTTCCTTCAAACTGTGACAGGAAGTTTTGTGCATTTTAGTGAAATAAAAGCTTGTTTTGAATAATCAACATGCCTTCTTTTCAAATACATATTCATTAAAAGCACAGGAAGCAATTACTAAAGACACTTTAATAATGTAAATCTCCATTAGCTCCATTAATTGAATATTAAATTCACCAATTGGTGAGATTTGACAAATAAAACCAATGTGCATTTGATGTTGTCACTTCATAAACTCTATAGATCCTCCTTCTGAACTCAAGTTTACAATGAAGAGTGAAGTGAGAGAATTTGAAGTGATCTCCATTACTTGCACAGTTCAAAGCTATCCTGATTCAAAGCTTACAGTGAGAGGACCTCGACACGTGCATAACAAACAATGGAACAACACAGAATCTACAAACGTGTTAACTGTCCACTTGAAAGTTACCGAGTCAGATGCAGGCTGGTACACATGCACAGCAGAAAATGATTTGGGAATAAATAAGACTGAAAAGGAGTTGAAAGTGTTGTGTAAGTAATAACCAGTCAACATTAAAAATACAGTATATGACGTTATTTTTTTAAAACGTTTTGAGCTAACTTTATTTGAGATGACTTAACTCATTTACTTTTGTTGTGGAAATTCACAAACAAAATAATAATATTTAGATTAAGTTTAATGAGCTTAGCAACAACTACTTATTGGAATATGTATGTACAAGTATACATAAATGTACTTGATAAACATTAAATGTAATGAAGGATGTAAGCTTTCAGGAATGTAAGCTCTACACCAACTTAAATTATATGGATTTTGTCTTCTCTTGTGTCATGTGTTTGCAGATGCACCTAAAAATGTGAATATAAGCTTTAAAGGGGAACAGAAGTTGGGGAAGGAGCTGACACTTGCATGCAATGCTCGCTCTAAACCTGAAGCGTTCTCATATGAGTGGAAAAAGCTTGTCAATGGAGAGTCAGTGGGACGTGAACAGAAACTACTCTTAAATTCCTTGAATATCTCTGATTCTGGTCAGTACATCTGCATTGCTCTCAATTCCATTGGAAAAGCAGAATCCCAACCAGTAAACATCAGGGTGAAGTGTGAGTACTCTTTTCTACTCTAGTTATTTGATGAGTTTTGGCAAAAATATTTTATCTGAATATTTACATCATAATACCATTTTAAAAAACCAATTGCATAATAAATACATACAATTTTGATAATAAAGGTTTCTGTTTTTCTCTTTTCTTTAGATCCTCCAAGCATAAAAATAGTCCACAACATGACAATCTTAACTCAAGGGAACTGGGATCATCCAGTGTATCTGTTCTGCAGTGTGGATGCATATCCCCAACCCACAGAATACAGCTGGTATAGACTAGAGGACAACAAAACAGAAGTCCTGTCAGACCAGCAGAACTTCACTGCTCTGAAACCAGGACTGTACTACTGCACTGCAACCAATGAGATTGGGACATCACAACCCAAACACATCATATTATTTGACAGCAGTGAGTATGAAATATTTATCAAACTGTAACAGTTCATGGGTGGGCAAGGAGGAGTTGGGAACCAGCTGAACAGTCAACAAAAAGGTTTGATAAACTTAAAACAACATAAAACATAAATTAACTGACACACATGCAACATGGCCACGTGCGTGTGTGTGTCTCTCTCTCTCTAACTGGTGCCTCCGGCTCATCTTCATCCCCCTTCTGGCTGATAATCACCAAGCGACCTCACAGCCCGGCCCCCCCACCTCCTCGTCAAACAAATGTATAAAATAAACTGTATCAAATTGGTGATATTTGAATTGTAATGAATGGGAATTGGGAAGAAAATACTGTTAGTCAGTTTTAAAATTATATACTGTAAGGTGCAAATGATTATTAAATAGAAACACATTTGAAAAGCCTAATTATCAAGCCATGGCAAAAATAGAGCTGGGAATATAATTAGGTTTTGGTTCCAGGTTTTTTTATTTATTTAATATGGTGATGATTAGATGAATTATTAGCTCAGTGAACAGTTTGGGAAAGTTGGGGTTAGGATTATAATTTTTTGGGTTTAATTTAATAAAATTAGATTTTAGGATTAGGTTTATATTTTAAGTTATAATAAAAGCATCACCCAAAAAATTTAATTCTCTCATTTATTCAACCTTATGCCATACCAGATGAATAAGTCTTTCTTTCTACTACTTATCACAAACAGATTTTTAGAAGAATATCTCAGCTCAGATAAATTTTTAAGTCCTTTATTTTGCCATAAATCTCCATTTTCACTTTCGTTTTTACATTCTTTTTCCTTTTTTTTTTTTTTTTTTGGAAATTCACATTCTTCAAGGTGGAGATTTATAGAAAAAAAAATGACTTAAATATTCTCACCCACACCTATCATATCGCTTCTGAAGACAGGGATTTAACCACTGGAGTTTTATGGATTACTTTTATTCTGCCTTTATGTGCTTTTTGAAGATTCAAAGTTCTGGCCACCATTCACTTGTATGGACCTATAGACCTAAGATATTCTTTAAAAAAAATCTTTGTTTGTGTTCTGCATACGAAAGAAAGTCATGTACTTCTGGGATGGCATGAGGGTGAGTAAATGATAAGAGGATTTAAATTTTGGGGTGAAATATTCCTTTAAGGTTTTGATAGGGTGATGATCAAATGGGTGAGTAACTTGAATTAAATAACACCTTGAACATTCTCTTGTAGCGCAACTGGTAGAGCATGGTGCTAGCAATGCCATGGTTTTGTTTTTGACTCCCTGGGAATATACACACAGATTAAATGAATGCTTGAGTACACTGTAAACTGCTTTGGATTCAATCATCTGCCAAATGTTTTAATGTTTCCCGTCTCTTTAGACAACTTTCTCAAGACACTCTATCAGATCATCATTCCTATTATTCTCCTGTTGATTATCATTACTGCGGCCATGTTTCTGATTCGCAGGTACATTCCTCTTTCCTTTTTCTAAATATTACACAAATTTTTTTTTTTTTTTTTTTTTTTTTTTTTTTACAATGCAACTAGCCATATTTAAGTGATATAAATTAATCATAAAATGAACTTGCACTGTTTATAACTTTGCCTGAGCAGCAAAAGGCCTTTTAGTTGTAATTATTAGTTTCCTTCTTTCAGTAGCCATCTGTTAATGATTGTGCTTTTTATTTTGCAGGATCGTCATCAAGGCAAGAATAGATCAACAAAGTGGAGCTGATGGCCCATTGCATTGTTTCCCTATATTCCTGTCACGAAATTCTACAGCGACAAACTTGCTTTTATTGGTTATTTTATTTCTATTTTTTTTAAACACTGGAATACTTAATTTAATTACAGAATAATTCAATTAATGTTGAACTCACCTAAACTTCAGTATTGAACTTTACATGATTTCTATCTATCCACAATTAGCAAAGGCGATAAAATACTCTCAAATGATATATTCATATTTGCTGTTTGGATACTTGAACACTTAGGGATCTCAAAATAATACCAGAGAGAATCTGTCGATGGCAGGCATTCCTGACCCATGTCATGGTAGGGATAATCACTCGTATGAAACACTTCATCCCCAAGATCTTATAAGAGCACATGACCCTTGTCCAAGGTAACATCTATAGGACCGATATTGTGGGTCATTAATGCAATTTCATTTTTTGTCATTCAATTAATCTGTTTCTCTTAAGGCCATCATCTCATATCCACACTGTGTATGCAGCCATTAAACTGCCAGAAATGAAACAGGTGAGAGAATGTATTTCATTTAATAGAACAGGATGTCAAAAAAATCCCTGTGACAAACAACTGATAGTTTTATACTTAAGAAACTCTTGAGATTATTTAAAAACTTTTTTTGTCTTACAGGGAGGACATTCCCCAAAACAAAACCAAAAAAGTGTTTATCCAGACAAGGGCTTGGGAACATCCACATTAAACTACGCCACTCTGGATTTTATGGGAAAAGATGATCCAGCAAAAAGGTAAAATCAGATGTGGAATATGAAAATCAGAAATCAGACTTATGACTACTGTAATGACTGATTAAATTGATTCTAATGATTACTGTGCAGAAGATATGTAATTAGTAAAATGTTGGACCGATTTGTAAATTCATCCCCACTACTGAAAATAAATAAATAAATAAATAAATAGGCCTATTTAACCATTCCCATCATCATTCATTATGACTATTTATCATTTCCATTAATTTTACTATCTGATTCAATCTTTGTTGACCCTAATATTAAAAAAGAAAAAATGCAATGTAATGCACTGCTGCTGATTTGAATTGTAATCACAAATATTGTTATAATAATTATACTATTATTATTTTAGAAAGCCTGAAGGTACTGATGATTCCGCAGTCTATGCAATAGAATCAAAAAATAAACACTCAAAGGTACGTCTTCAAATTACACCAGCCATGCAACTGAAAATGGAAAACTTTTTGAGAGTTTTTGAAAATTATATTTCCAAGTTAAAGGGGTAGTTACCCAAAAATACACAAAATTAAAACTCTGTCTTCATTTGCTCACCCCTATGTTGTTTCAAACCTGTATGATTTGTTTTCTTCTGTGGAAGGAGACAGAAGGAGATGAGAGGAATACTGTTAGTCACTTTAATTGTATGGAAACATGATTGACAGTGAATGTAGTGGACAATGTAGAAGACAGTGTCATTTTTCAAACTATTTAGAGTACAACATATTATATTTGTTTCGTTATTTCTCCCTCTTCCCAGAATTCCCCATCCGAGCCACCTGATTATGAGAATGTTTCTTTTACGGGTGCTCCTAAACCTCTATTCACAAATATAGACTGGAATTCTGATACCAGTGAAGAAGACGAAATAGATTAAGCCACTGTCTTGTTCTGCCAAGCCTAAATATAAGCAGAAGTGTCCTATTAGCAGTTTAATCTCTGATGAAGAGGACAAAACTGTATATTCCACCATAAAAAATAACTGATGCAAGGAGCAATAGTGTGTCAGTCATGGAAGTCATGCAGCATTTGTTGTCATATAGTCATTGTCATTGTCATATAGCGTGTTTACTGTCATCAAATTGCCTTCCACTCCTCTTTTTTTAATGTAAGGTGCCATTAAAATAAGACAATATTGGAATGTTTTGAATTATGCTATAAAGATATTATTCCTTTTTATGTATCACTCAGATGCCATATATTTGTCTGATGAACTGAATGGTGTGAGCATTGAAAACTACTTTAATGTTTCTGTAATTGTAACTTTAGTTACAATTTAGTTACACCCCCTGTACATTGCTTGTTTCGAATTTGAAGTAAGCTGATAAAGAGAATCATGTTTATATGTTATGATGCAAGAGTTATTTTGTGAATGCTATGATCATCAAATACTTTAAATAAATAAATAAATACAATTCACAAATAAACAAATATATATGCAGAATTATGATTATGTGTTTCAGACAAACATGCAAAGGTGTCGGACAGCTGCCTGTAAATCTCTCTCTCTCTGTCCCACTGCAGTCTCCAGTCGCCCTTTATCCCTCTCTGAGGCTTGTGTGGCAGGGCGGGCCGGGTCGTGATGATACACACCGGTCCCGTATCAGGCTAATCAAGCCTCCGAGAGGGTTAAAGGCCGATGGCAGACGGTGGTGCAGGAGAGAGAGATCATTTACGGACATGTCCGTCATGTGTGTGTTTGTCCTTTGTTTTAAGTTTATTATTAAAACATTATTTATGTTGACAAGCCGGGTCTCGCCTCCACCTTGCCCGTCTAAACACTTTACAAACAGCTTGTAGCTTCAGCAGGATATGAGCTCTGATTTGTCATAAACTCAAGCAGAGGCTTATTTTGCATGACGTAAAACAATCCCAATCTTTGTGATCTGGCTGAAAATGGTACAATGGCACTGAAATCACAAGTAGGAATATAATTGAAATATGGATAAAGAGTTAACAAACCTCCAACATACACACCAAAAAGATAGGTTCATGTATTATGGATTTATTTAGCTGTGAGTCATTTTAATAGCGAAACAAACAGGAAGCATTTTTTTTTTTTTTAGCAGATATGTCTTTAAAACAGAATTTAGGATTATACAACACTTGGAGAATACTTAAATTAGAAATAGTACTTTCACCAACCTGCCCAATAATGCCAAAAAGAGGTAGGCTACAGTACAAGCATTACAGTGTTAAGTGCTAAAACAGATGTTGTGCTTTAAGCAATAAAAACTAGACTCAAAAGCAGACTCTATGACTATTTTTCTGAAATTAAATTACATTTAATAACAAAGCGTTTTTTATTAATTAAAGGTGCTGTAAGTGATTTTAGTTGTTCTTCTTCCACAAGAGTGAGTTGTTGGATTAGCCACACCCCCAAAACCCCCTTTCCAAAACCCTGCACTCCACAGATACCTAATGAGATTTATTGAGACCGACATCATGCAGAAACAGTTGTTAAAAACAACCGCTGCAAAATAGAGCCATCAACTGACAACTGTTGTGAACAACATGGCAGAAAATGCATACTGAGCTATCTCAAGACACTTGTTTTATTAATACCTTTCAGGGAGTAGGAAATTTTTTTGCAAACTTTTTCATGAAAAAAAATTGCTTACAGCACCTTTAACCTTTTTAATTCAGCATTAACTTTAAAAAAAAAAAACACTGTGTTGAACCTTGTTTTCATAAGGCGTTTCCATACACGTTATGATCAGCCACGTTGGTATAATCAGCATCATAATCATAACCCTTAATGAAATATTTAAAGAAAAAGGGGTGTTAGTCAATTACGTATTTCAGACAGAATTTGAAAAAATATACATTGACAGTTTTCTATGGCATTGTGTATTACTGGTAAAGATACTCACAGAGAATTTAGGCTGGCTGAGGTGCATAGGGAAAAAATGAAAAAAGAACAAATGACAAATGCCATCAATCTTTGCATTTGTATTTATTCAGTTGAAATGCAAACTTAAAGGCTTTATCATGTTATATAGTTAAGCTGAATGTTTTGGACTGCCATATGGCAAAGAAAATGATCACAGAGTTTATGAATTATAATTAGGGCTGTCAACTGATTTAATTTATTTCAGAATGTCCCGATATCATTTTTTTGAGAACGAGTACGAGTACCGATTCTTTCATTTTGAAGTGTTTCTGTGTGTTGTTATGACCAAGCTGCTGTGGGCTATTTAACAATAATAATAATAATAATAATAATAATAATAAAGTGAATTAGTGCTCTGTCTCATAGATATCTAAATGATGTATGTCTATGTGCTGCCTGCTGTCATCTGCTACAAACTGAGCATGAGATGCTCATGACGGTGTATTCTGTACATAAAATAATTCAGTTTGAAATATATTGCATTATTGTGGTAAACAACCGCAAAGACCTGCAAAGGGTGGTGCGAACGGCCAAAAACATCATCGGAGGTGAGCTTCCCTCCCTCCAGGATATATATAACAGACGGTGTGTGAAGAAAGCTCGGAGGATTATCAAAGACTCCAGCCACCCGAGTCATGGGCTGCTCTCACTGCTTCCATCAGGCAGGCGGTATCGCAGCATCAGGACCCGCACCACCCGACTACATGACAGCTTCTTCCCACAAGCAATAAGACTTTTGAACACTTGATCCCTCACAATCAACAATCAGCACTGCACTTTATTAATCATCACTCTGTCAATATATTCTCCCAATTCAGTTAGTGTATATATATATATTTATACCCGTATCTAGTGTGTGTATTCTACATTGTGTGTATTGTGTACATTTGTTATGTAAATTGTTGTGTAGGTATGTGTACATTTGTTATGTAAATTGTTGTGTAAGTTTGTTATGTAAATTGTTTTGTGTAATATGTTGTTTATTGTAAAGTGGTTTATGTCTCGTCACTGTTATGACTGCTATGTTGCTCGGAACTGCACACAAGACTTTCACCTGCTGTTGCACTCGTGTACACAGTAGTGTGACAATAAAGTGATTTGATTTGATTGATTTGATTAAAAGCAATAGTTAGACAATACAAAAAGTTGCTTTCAAAATTTTGGGTTCCGTCTTCACTATTTTTAATAATCGGTTTATTTGGGGGCCTGGGTAGCTTAGCGAGTATTGACACTGAATTCCACCCCTGGTGTCACAAGTTCGAATCCAGGGGGTGCTGAGTGACTCCAGCCAGGTCTCCTAAGGCTAAGCAACCAAATTGGCCCAGTTGCTGGGAGGGTTGTGTCACATGGGGTAACCTCCTCGTTGTCGCGATTAGTGGCTCTCGCTATCAATGGGGCATGCGGTAAGCTGTGCGTAGATCGCGGAGAGTAGCATGAGTCTCCACATGCTGTGAGTCGTGCACAACGAGCCAGATGATAAGATGTGCAGATTGACGGTCTCAGAAGCGGAGGCAACTGGGACATGTCCTCTGCCACTCGGATTGAGGTGTACTAAGTAGTGGGAATTGGGCATTCCAAATTGGGAGAAAAGATAAAAATAAATACAAATTGTCGGTTTATGTACATGTGCATCAGGCGGATGCTTTTGGAGCGTCTCAGATTTTCAGCTTCATAAACACTGAACACAAAAAGTAGTTGAATCTTTGCAAATTTCGCCTCGAGACCCCTGCATTTTGTTGTGCTTTGTCCTGCGGTCAAGAATGTGCCCTGTGTGACCTGCTTTCATTCTGTGGCTGAGCTGCTTGTAAGCTTTGATGAGGCGCACGGACAGCCCCCTGCTAATGCGGCTCGGAAAAACAAAACGTTGCATGTACTTCAGGCTTGAATTGCTCTGATGATAAGAAAAATATGTACTTTTATTTTTGGATTTACTTAGGGGTCAGGGGGCATCATTAATGGTGTTCGTTTTTAAACACATTCTTTTTAATAAAATTAATCGCACTAAATTTAACACATTAAATCGACAGCCTTAATTCTAAGACATTTTAAAGAAACCTGTTGTTGCAGGAACACGTGTTAACTTCTGTTCTACTATCTGTTGTACCATTGTAGAGAATTTAATTATAAAGGGGAGGAATCATAGTAGCATGGGGACTTTTATTATGACACATTTTAGTATGCACTATACCTCTTTGGTGATGGTATATAAGGTCTGGAGAAAGGCTTGTTTCCTGACTCTGTACATACGTTGTTTGACCTGTAAACAGAGGATAAGTTTCATGTTGTGTACTAATGTGGTACTGTGAGTCCATTCTCACAACGATAAAGAGTGAAGCTATGTATTTTGATTATCTTTTTTTTTTTCACATGTGATTAGATTATACATTGTACGTTTGATTTTCTGTTTGATTTCAACTCTCAATTTATCATATCTCAGTTTATTAATGTTCTTTGCCTAAATCCTGCACATGATTCCAGTTGATGGAATTACACTCACAAATGAGAATGCATATGAAGTTAAATTGTGCTTGAATGATTTGCATGCACAAGAGTTAGATTCGTGATAGCATAAATCAAAATGCAAGTATAAAATAAATTGCATGCACACAGAAAATTTTGTAAAGGTGTAAATCAAGTTGCAAGTGTAAGACAAAATGTTAGCAATACTTTAATGCTTTGTATAAGTGCACTTATGTAAGACTATCTTACACATACAGAATGATTCTACACGGTCAATCCGTTTGGCTGTTCATGACAGCCTTTCTTTACATGCATATCGCTGATTGCAGGTTTGCAATGTTTTTGGCCATGTTTAGGTGCAAAAACAGTGACCAAAGGGTAAGCACGAAAAAAGAAGGAAGTCAGAAGAATAAATACCACATTTACTTTATGTTAATATGCAATTACATATTCACAACAAATGAATTGCACTTATGCAAAGCATTAAAGTATTGCTACTATTTGTTTCTTATGCTTGCAATTTTATTTACACTTTTAAAAATCTTACTCTGTGCATGCACATCCTTTAGGCATTATTTTACCTTCATAAAAGTGTCTACTTTAAAAGTTTACTGTATCATATGACATTTTTGTTATTAACAGTCTGTTTGTTATTGTAATTACTAGCTTTAAATTAAATTGTTCTCCATTTTTTATTTATTTTTTAAGAGAAAAATACTGACTTGTATTCTACTCTCAGATTTGCATCGGGTCGGGGTGATTGATGTCTGCAAAAAAGAAAATAAGTTGTAGATCTGGAGGATTTTAATATTCAGTAATAAAAATGATATAACAAAATGAACAAAAAATGTGGAGGATTACCTGGAAAATCGGCTCCAGATGCTCCGTCTGTTGAATGATGTGATGTTGAAATAATATTTTTGTATATTTGATTGTAAATATGTTTATAGTTTTGTACTATGTATATTTCATTTTTGGTAATTTTTTGTTCTATTTTCGACCTACCTTTTTTCAGGCCTTGGCGGTCTTTCAGGGGTGTTTCCAGTGTGCCTATTGTAGATTAGAACTGGTTAGTGCAGTGGGCATATTTGGTGCAGTAACATAGACCAACACTAACCAACATAATGCTTAGTTGTTTATGTTGTAGGCCTACTTGCCTGTTATCACTCCTGTTTCCCCTGTTAGTCCAAGCTGCTTTTCCTTCAAAAGATCTATAATGATTTGGAGTAAAAGTTTTAAAACTTTTTAGTGTCAAGACCGAATATGGAATTTAAAAAAGTCGATATGAGGTAAGTTCAATAATGATGACTCCAACCTTGAGAATCTGTTCCAAAGTGATCTCCTATATCAGAGAATGAAATTTTTTGTTTTTAGCTTGTCGAAAACTTAAACTCTAAACATGAATTGGGGGAGAAGAAAAACAAGATAAGTGTAGACATACTGTACCTCTGTTCAGGCCGCGTTAGTGACCCTTGCATATCGTCAGGGGGAATTCTACAATTAATAATAACAATGTGAAAGTGAGAAGTTGACAATGCTAAATAAAATAACTTCAGTATATAATAACAGGATTACAGATAAATATATGAACAGATAACAATGACTCTCTGTAACAAAATAAGAATTAACCTACAAACACACACACACACCTGTGTCGTCTCCTGTATATGATGACCCCAAGTATGCAACTGAGGAGGATAACGAGTAAGGGTACTAGGACATAAGGCCAAAGAGTATCCAATCCAACACCCTGGACTCCTATTATTTTCAAAAAAGATCATCATTCCCATCATCAAATACAGTTAAAATAAGCCCCTTCTTGATCTCTTTACATTGGGGGTCCTGATTTGACATAATGACCAGGCTGAATGTACGTTATGCTTTACAAAAGGTTTGGATGTAATTGTATAAGTCTGTACTCACTCCTAACATTTAGAAAGGCAGCAATTTCTTCTGTTTTGCCTCCCCAAAACTTGGCACTACAAACAATGTCTTCTTCCTGTTCATATCCGGATGGTATAAAGATCACAGTGGATGTTGTTTCCCAGACTCCTCCACCCACATGCTGGTGGCTGATGGTTTCTCGGGCAGTTGGTGCATTCCAGGTGATGATTGGGGGGTGAGTAGGGCATGTGTGAGTGACTGAGCATTTGACAGTGACACGTGTCCCAGGCTCGATGTTTTCAGGGAGGCTTGACATCTCAGGTTTGTCCGGAGAGGCTTTTTTTATTTTTACAAGAGACAAAAGGGGGAACAAATATTGGTTCACATTAGTTCTGTGGTTTGACATGTTTAATATTAAAGCTGTAGTGTGTCATTTCTGCAAAACTAATATATCCAAACAGAATTGCAAACAGCTTCCACTACCCCATCTTCTATTGGCTGTATAAAAAGATACAACCTCGCAAGTTGTAATAATTAGTCTAGTTGGCTTGTATAAAAACAAACCAGTTTTTTTTCATAGGAAAAAATAAACAAACCAGCAAATGATGACCCTAACCATAAAGTCTAACCCCAGACCCGAAACCTAAACCATGACTTTAATTGGAAAATAACTTTTGTGAACCGTGGAAGAAAAAACATTTGAAGCTAGACGATGAAAGAATATCACAAGTTATTTCCTTTCTTAAAATAAAGTTTTGGGTAGGAGGCTTGCTAAACTTAGATGCCTGTTTTGTCTCGATTTGTAATTCAGTTTGTTGATTGGTTGTTCTCTAATAGCATACTTTCCGTTGACATATTCAGCTGGGATGCGAGAACTCATTTTAACATCCAATAAAAACACACACATCAGCTTTAAATATACTTGTCGAAAATGCAACCGTACTCATTAAAATTGACATTTGTATGTGAAGTATAATCATCAAGTATAAGTATAATGTCTTTGCTTATATTCACCTAGCATTATAATGAACACACAGCTGTTGCTGAAGCTGTATTTCTCCTTTTCCTTTTCTGCTCGGAAGCAGAAAGGTCCGTTATCATGCGTTTGCACCTTATCAATCTCCACGGTACAGTTCTGCTCATCTGGGTTCCCAAGGAGTCTTGTACGGCCTTTAAAGTTGTCTAAGATGTTGCTCGGGCCAGTGTGGAACATGTAGCCACCCTTTTTGGTTACCCAAAGAACCCGAAGTCGGGTGACATATTCTTCTTTAATCATGAAACTGCAAGGGATCACCACACAGGAACGAGGCAACGCTGTAATCTTGGGCACCACGGATGCCTCATAATGGAGAAAGGCTAAAAGGATGTAGCATGTTATTGATTATTCATTATTATTAATAAATAACTGCAATTACCATTGCTGATGATTTAAAGGAAATGTTCACCCAAAAATTATAATTCTCTCATCTTTTTCAAAATAAATGTGCATGTGTCAAACATGAGGAAACCACTAGAGTCGCTTGGACTGCATGACTTTGGACCACATGGACTTGCATTGTACGGATATAAACTCATCATATCCCATTCAAAAAATATTTGTTTGTGTTCCACAGAAAAAAGAAAGTCATACAAGTCTGATAAGGCATAAGAGTGAGTAAAGATGGGAAAATTATCATTTTGGGGTTAACTAATCCTTTGAAAGGCCCTTAAGTGCATGTCATTGATGTCAAAATAAGAATTGACACAGGGAAAAACAAAACAAAACACATACTTTCATTCTGGACTGGATTCACTGGTTTCACATACTCTGTAAGAGAATCAATATGGGAAACAATATGAACAAGCTTCATCATGACTTGAAGGAAATACCAGTGTTTGCAAAGCAGCAAAAGAAAGAAAAGAAAAAACTCAAATAATGTTGATATTTTTAGGTGATGCATTTCAAGCACTGATATGACAAAACATGGAGAAATCACACACATCATGAATGATGCTTTCATATTACTCACCTTTTACATGTAAAACAACAGAGCTACTAATTTCTCCTCCAGAAATTTTTGCAGTGCATGTCAATTTCTTCTTGTTGTCTTCTTTTGCACCAATAAATGTTATGTTGGAAAAGGTGGCCATTGCTGACCCTGTAAGCTTTTTATTCCCGATTGAGACCTGCATGTTCCCATAGTTCCATGTGATGGTTGGATTCTCTTTTTGGCACGAATGGTAGACGGTGCAGAGGAAGTTCTTTCCAACACCCTCAGTGACATCTGCCAGTTCAGGCTCAATCGTTATATTATTATGAACACCTGAAATTGAAATTGAAATCTTGTAATTGCATCCAATTTGACATAGCAGTTTTTATTCAAAGTTCTTTTATTCAGCCATTTGAATTTTTCCAAATGGATTGTCCATTTTTCTTGATTCCATACAATTTATATAATTTTCTTTACATTGACAGTCCGATTTTAGAATGCAAATCTCATGCAAACATTTAACAATTGTGTATGCTTTATGAATATATTCATGTTTTACTCACATTTGGCATTTTTGTTCTTTTTATCTTTTGCTGTTATTCCACCATAATATGTAACAGAACACTCAATATCTGAGCTCTCAGCCTTTACAACACCCGTGCGTGTCAGAGTTTTTTTCCAAAGGCCGTCTTTAATTTCTTTTTTGTCTGTTTGATCAGATCCTTCTATACCAGTCAGAGTGATGATTGGTTCACTGTATGGACAGGAGTGGAAAGTGACACATGCCACTGTAATGGTGTCACCAGTTCTATCACCTCCATAGATATAGATGCTGGGCTGCTTTGGACTTGCTAAAATAAACAGAAACATACAAATTAGTACATCATATCAATGTTGTTAGAGAATGTTATTTCCTCTTAATTCAACCATTAGTTTTTGAACCAATTAAGTTGGTAGATAAGCCAATCTGGGAGAAGCATCACACAATAAATAATGGTTATTACATAAAAAGAAAAAATTATATTCTCATACTCTCAACCATAATTGTGGAGGTGACATCATAAAACTTGTAGGTGCTCCGTCCAACATTTTCTGGGTCAATCCAGGTATATATTTTCTCTCCGTGGTGGGATAGTTCCAGTTTTTTGATCACAAGACTGCAAACTCGATTTGATGGATCTCCATATAAATCAGTTTTCCCTCTGAACTTTTCAATGACCCGGTTTGTATACCAAGGATCATAAACTAAAGGATAGCCACTAGAGACCCACTGATACCACACAACCCTAAGTGGGTTAGTGGGTGGATAATATGTGTAGTGGAAAGAACATGGAATAACCAGACAGGAACCCTTTAGGCCATGAATTTCCTTTGGCATTTTCACCTCCCATGCCAAAGTATCATACAGCAGAATAACTGTGGGACATAGTAGTGCAAAGATAAGACCACATATTCAAGATTTCTGGGCTAAAATGTAATCATTTAATAATCAATCATTAAAAAGCAAATATCTGTTGACTACTACTGATAGGGGTATGTAGTCATTACAGCCCTGGAAAAGGGATAACTTTTATTACTGTAATTAATATATAATCCTTGATTTTGGTCGACAGAAATTTGATTTTTAAAAATCAATTATTTGTTTTTGCTTTGAACAAACAGAAAAAAAAGCAGTGTCACTGGATTTACACAGCAGCATTTTGTAATGATTTTTTTTTTTTTTTTTTTAAGACCTAAGAAAAGCCATTGAGCCAAAGTCTCAATCTACATTTTTTTAAAATACATTTTTGCAAACATTTATGTGAAAGAATTTCAGAAGCCCAGTAACATGCATCACAAAAAAATGTAATAAAATAACAGGCACTACCTTGGAAGAGTAAATGAAGTAAGAGAGGTCCTTTCATGTTCCCTTGTAACAGGATTGCTCTATCCAAAAATGAAAAACAATGCTAAATTGGTTTGAATGTTTATAAATCAAGATTAAAATATAAGTAATAGTGTCCAGAACTGCCATAGAGTGGACATGTTATTCAAGGGAAATTACCACCTAATAAGGTTTTTCCATCCAATTATTTGCACATCTTTCCCATCCTCAATTGTATTCAACAAGTCAATTTTAACCAACAGAAACTAAACTATACTACATTCAGACAAGAAAGTGGTCTAAAAATACAAAGATTAAAACTTAACATACCTTTTTCTTTCTTATTTTGCCCAAACTGTGTATATGCAAGTGGATTATATGAGAACCAACTAGCAAGTTGATGAAACAGAAAATAAGAGAAGTGAGAAAAAGTGTATGAGGAAGGAACTGAAGATTATTTTTATTAAGATGCTTGAGGTATTTCTTGCTTCAGTATCTACGCCTCCAAAATTCTTGTTAATGTCAAGTGACTCACCTCACCTAATTTTAAAACCACTGTGTTTTAGTTAAATTTGCGGTGTGTAATACTTTTTAATAAAGCATGTGAAGGCATCTATGTGTGCAGTCACGAAGTGGGATCTGTATATATAATGACCCTAAAACTATTTGAACACTTAAAGGGTTAGTTCACCCAAAAATGAGAATTCTTTCACCATTTACTCATCCTATTGCCAGATGTGTATGGCATCAGGTGTGTATGACTTTCTTTCTTCTGCTGAACATAAACAGAGATTTTTCTCTGTAGGTCCATACAATGCAAGTGAATAGTGATCAGGCCTTTGAAGCTCCAAAAAGCAGATACAGCATATACATAATCCATTGCACTCCAGTGGATTAATCAATGTCTTTTGAAGTGATCCAATTGGTTTTGGTGAGAACAGATCAAAATTTGACTGCTTTTTCACTGTACATCCTGTTAGCAGTCTTCTTGGCTTTTTGATTTCAAGCTCGATCACACTTCCTGTAGTGCCAACTAGCACTCTTGAAATCATGATCATGCCTATAGACTGCAATGGCAAGATGTAGCATGGAAAAGGATTTATATTCCGGTCTATATTTCAGTCTAAAACCAACTGGATCACTTCAGAAGACTAGATTAAACCACTGGAATCATATGGATTACTTCAAAGGAGAGCTTCAAAGGCCTGATCACAATTCACTTGCATTGTATGGACCTACAGAGCTGAGATATTCTTCTAAAATGTTTGTTGGTATTCAGTAGAAGCAATAAAGCCATCCACTTCTGGGATGGCATGAGGGTGAGTAAATGATGAGATATTTTAATCTCTTTATGCCACACTTAAAAATGTACTGCATGACTCTCATTGCATTCATTTATAAAATATCAAACCAAATTTGTTTTAAACAATAAAACAATATACACTACCGTTCAAAAGTTTGGGGTCACTTACTCATTCTTTATTTATTTATTTATTTCACATTTTAGAATAATAGTAGTCAGCAAAACTATGGAATAATAGAAATGGAAATATGGGAATTATTTTGTGACCAAAAAATCCAAAATAAATCCAAAACTATTGTAATATTTTAGCATCTTCAAAGTAGTCACCCTTTGCCTAGATTTTGCAGACATGTACTCGTGACATTTTCTCAACCAACTTCTTGAGGAATCACCCCGGGATGCTTTTTAAACAGTATTGAAGGAGTTCCCATCTATGTTGGGCACTTATTGGCTTCTTTTCTTCATATTTTGATCCAAGTCATCCATTTCAAAAACTTTTTTTTTTTTTAGGAAATTTTAGATTTGTAATTAAATAAATGTATATGTTTTGGCAGAATAATATTTTGTCTACAAAGTTAATTTCAAACTTTTAAGCATACACCTTCAGATCAAAAGATTTTTAAGATCATGAGAAACATTTCAGACAAGTGACCCCAAACTTTTGAACGGTAGTGTATATATATATATATATATATATATATATATATATATATATATATATATATATATATATTGCCTATATATTGTTCAAAATTTAGACAAAATGTACTTCAAAGCTTTTCAAAAGTAATTAGAAAGTTGGCAAATAATTTGTTTTGTCATGCACTGTTCTGTAATGCAATGACATTAATTTTAAGGACATTTAAAAAATTGGGGGCCACTGTACATATTTGGTGTACCACTAAATGATAATTCTTCTCTGGATGATTTTTAGTAGAGTGAGACGTATCCTGGTGCTGAGATCAGATCAGATTAGTTTTTTATTTTTTAATGTAAGATGACATCTCTGGGTATGATTGTACTCTATTTTAAATCTTTTGATGTTCTGGCAAAATCTAATGATCTGTAACCTTATTAGATCTAGAATGATCCATCTAGTTCAAAGGTGGTGGTACAACACATACACAACATAAAAGAGAGATACATTATTTATTTATGAGTAAGCTGCAAAATCTAATTTAATATTAAGAGCATTAAACAAATTTTAACCTCATGTGACCCTTCTTACACATGCATGGATGTTGTATTTTGGCTTCACTATACGCAACGTATAATTCAAATTCATTTAAACCAACCGATCAGTTCGGGAGACACTGGCTTAACATTTCGACACACAGTCATGTGACAAAACAACATAGCGCTGACCACAGCGGAATTTGTCTTTGAGAGACGAAACAAAACTCCATCTGGAAAGAAAACTTTTAAAGTTTTTACATAGAACGCTGTTTGAGTCAAAAGATTAGAGTCCCATCCAATGTGCCATTTTTTAAATTTGAGCGATTTATTGTGAAACACCACACTGATTGACACATTTTACTGTGTACTTTAGCACATTTTTCACTTAGAAATCCTATATTTTCTGTGCATTATAACATTGCAAATCAATGGGTTCACCCAAAAGCTAAACAATTTTGCTTTCAGGGCTTTATATGGAGATAGGATGAAAATATGGTACATTTCGAACTGTTCTGAGACCAGTGCAGACAGACAGCACACTGGAGGTTAAGTCATTCACTAAATAGGGAGCAAGGCAGCATCATATAGCTCTCCATGCAGCTAAGTGCATTCACTCCTAAAATCTATCCAAAAGTTCAGTTTCAAGCTGCAGATGATATTTGGACCACTCAACATGTTTGGCAGACATGGAACAATGGTAATCAGTACATAGATTCAGAATTATAAAGGATCATTTTATTTTAACATGGTTGGCAGTGATTGGATGATTCTGGCCATTACATTCAATCAGAATGAATTCTGCTAATTTCTGATGTAATGTCTGTAACTTCTAAAAACACGAATAACCAACACTCCTGGAAACATAATGAACAATTTGATAAAAGAATACCTGCTATAGCTTGGTAGTTTTGAAAATTTCACAAATTACTCGCACTTTATATGCTGCCATGAATATTTTGGAAAACCAAGTGGTCAAGATTTAATAATTTATTTATTTTTGCATCTCTATCAGGTGCTATTAATTGCAAATCAAAAAAGGAAAACGCAAACAGCCACGCTCGGGTCTCAGGAGGTTAAATCAGACATACATCTTAAACACAGAAATCTAGAATTTACCATGACATAAAATTGATAGATTAACCATACTGCTCACAAGAGCAAGATATTGTAACTCAATTTGTCATCTATACATAGATTTACAGCACATAGTATAATGTGTGAAGTATAAAAGCATGAGTTGTGTTGCAAGTCATAAAATCTTGATGCTAATACTCAATGTCCATTTTTTTTTCCCATGAGCCTTTTTGGATCTTTTAAAAACACTGTACAGAGCCCATTTTGGTCATTTGGTCATGTATACTGTAGCACTTTCATCAGACATTGCCATACACGTTCATGTCGGATATGTTGGTGTAATCAGCATCATAGTCATAATCCTAAAAATAATATATCAAGAGAAACAGAAATACACAAGTCAGGGGTGTCATTCAACATATTTTGGGCATGATTTAAAGTCAAAATAATGGAGTCTGTTTTCTACAGTGTAATAAACTAATGGTAGAGATAAGTTTTATACTCACATCGTAGGATTTCTGCTGACTGAGGTGCATGTGGGAAAAATAAGAGTTTATAAATAACTTAAAATCTTTTACCTGAGAAAAACTTTAAACTGAGAAGCTAAATGTATTTAGTAGTGTTGGGACTATTAATAGACTTCAGTACAAAATCACATTGTATTATTTGATTTATTCTGATTTTCATCACTATCTTTCCGATGGAAAAGGCAAGAAACAAACAGAGTTCTTATAAGATAGTTTATTATGACACACTTGATTAAAAGGTATCCTTGCCAGGTAACATTCAATGCAAAAGGTAGGATATGTGTTTCAAATGCACTATACCTCTTTGGTGATGGCATACGAGGTTTGGAAAAAGGCTCATTTTCTGACACCGTAAATACATTGCTTGACCTGTGAAAATAATTTTATTAGCTGCTTTGAATTGTTCTGTGTTGTGAAAATAAAATAATTAAAAATGACTTGACAAGAGTATGCTTTTGTTCTACAACAAATGTTGACTGAATACATCACTGGGACTTTTTTAAAGTTATCTATTCAAGATCATCATCATCCAAAAAAAAAAAAAAAAAAAAAATGTAGAAATGTATAATCATATGCTTGAAACAAGTATACTAAAGGAGAAACAATTACCTTTTGTATAGCTGTCTAATTTAAATATTGCAAGTTTGCCATTTCTGGACATTACATGTCTTCAAGGAACAGTTCATACAGCATTTGTCTTATGTAATGTAATACTGGCTTACATTAATTTTGCATGCACGTTCAAACCTGTGTGATTATACAAGCCTCTAAATTTAGGTATTTGCAGAACAACAATGGGTGTTTTCCAATCTGTGCGTGTTTTAAAACTGGGATGGGCATTTCTAAACTATCCAATGAAAGTAGGGAATCTCAATGTAGTAATCATCGGATGTTTCCAAACCAGGATAGGCGCTTCTAAACTATCAAATAAAAGTAAGGAATCTCCATGGTTTGAAAACACCCACTGTTTGGACTTAGAGGCGTATGATCAAGCCAGTGCGCTCTGCATTCGTGCTGCTGTTTACCAGCAAAAGAGTGACTTAAGTGGTTAAAATAATGACACAGCTGCTCAAATAGTTTTTTGAACATCACAATATATCAATTATTTTATGTTCCACACATTCTAACAATCACTAAATATAAGTTTAAAGCTGTTACTGTCAGAGCGTTTTGTTTTTATGCAACGAAGTGTCCATGTTATCTGATGTCAAACAAAGAATATACAAGCTAGTCAGTCTACTTGAGCCTTCCCCTTTTCCATCCTTCACTCATTCTAACCACTTTCGTTGCTGGGAAAGTGGAAGGGCTAGGTTTTTAGAACCTTCTATGCTTCTATGACGAACTCATGCAATCTCATGCAGCATAGAGCTGTTCAGCTTGTAGTCTAAAAACAGAGAATTCGACATGGGTTCCTCGGTGTAACGCAGCTCAATGGAATGGAGGCGAGAACCGGCTTGGCAATATATATAATATATATTATATAATAAAAAGACAAAAAACACTCATATGACGGACATGTCCGTAAACGATTTCTCTCTCCTGCACCATCTTCCGCAGTCAGCCTTTATCCCTCTCGGAGGCTTGATTAGCCTGATAAGGGACCAGGTGTGTAGAATCACGACCCGGCCCCGCCTTCTGCCCTGCCACACTCGGATTATCCTATGAGTTTTTATAATGGGGTTTTTGAACTTATGAATAAAATAAGGGCTGTGGTAAACATTATTTGACGATCTGTAGAGGTTTGTTCTACAAGATAAATAACACACAGTCATACCTCAAACGTGAATTTTGAAGCCGTATTGAAGCACATTCTTTAAAAAAAATTTACAGCAGCGTCAAAATTCGCGTTTGAGGTATGAAAGTGTGTCATTTATGTCATAGAACAAAATGTCCATGTATCGTCAAGTAATGTTTACCACAAACCTTCTTTTACTCATAAGTTGAAAACCCCCATTATAAACACCCATAGGAAAATCCCAGAGGAAACCCATGGCGAATTTGAATTCTGGGTTTGCCTACAAATTGACGTCACAGCTGAAGAGCTCTATTGCAATGTAAGTACAGTGTGGCGTAAACTAAAAGTTTATACTGTGTGCCATACATACCTCTGTTTAGGTCCTGTTTGCGATCCTTGCATATCTTCTGGGGGTAGTCTACAATTAATATTGACAATGTGAGAAACAAAAATGCTGAATGAAATTGCGTTACTGACATATGTACAGTAGATACACAATACAGACATTTCTCCATCTGATAAGAATTAGTATTAACTCATAAATACACATACACGCAAACATTTACCTGTGTCGCCTCTTGTATATTATGACTCCGGGAAATATGCAACCGATGAGGATCACAAGTGAGGGCACTATAACGTACGGCCAAATGGTCTTCAAACCAATGTCTATGAAAAAGTTGTAACATGTCAAGGATAAATTGTTAACTGTCAACTTAAATTACCATTTTTCATTATCAAAAAGGTCACTGATGCAGGACCATGATATAGGTATGATCTGCAGGAAAAAAATAATTATTTCTAAACACATACTTTCATTATGGATTGGATTCACTTGTTCTGGAGTGGATTCACTCGTTTTATTCTGGATTTGATTTACTTGCTCTGTAATGCCAAAAAATATGAATGACACGACATGGAGAAACCACATACATGCATGATGCTTTCAAAACCACATACAAGCATGATGCTTTCAAAACCACATACAAGCATGATGCTTTCAAAATACTCACCTTGTACACGTAAAACAACAGATGCTGTAAAGTCTCCTCCAGAAAATTTTGCAGTGCATGTCAATTTCTTCCCATGGTCATTCTTTGTGCCCAGAAATGTTATGGTGGACAAAGTGGCACGAACTAACCCTGAAAGATTTTTATCCCTCTTTGAGACCTGCATGTTCCCATAGTTCCATGTGATGGTTGGATTCTCTTTTTGGCACGAATGGTAAACAGCGCAGGTGAAGATCTTTGAAATGTTCTCTGTGACATCTGCCAGTTCAGGCTCAATCGTTATATTATAATGAACACCTGAAATTGAAAAGACATTTGGCATAAACATTGTCCAAAAAATTTTATTGCAAAAGTGCCTGTATTAAATTAAAGGTAAATACGAGAAAGAATTTAACTGCATTTTACTTTTACGGACACAGATGCATATTTAAATGATCTATACATTTAATAAAAAAAATATAATAAAAATTTTAAAAAAAACTCACATTTGGCATTTTTGTTCTTTGTAGCTGTTGCTTTTATGTTACCATAATATGTAACAGAACACTCAATATCTGAGCTCTCAGCCTTTACAACACCCGTGCGTGTCAGAGTTTTTTTCCAAAGGCCGTCTTTAATGTCCTCGCTATCCATCTTGTCAGATCCTTCTATACCATTCAGAGTGATGATTGGTTCACTGTATGGACAGGAGTGTAAAGTGACACATGCCACTGTAATGGTGTCACCAGTTCTATCACCTCCATAGATATTGATGCTGGGCTGCTGTGGACTTGCTAAAATAGTCAGAAATGTTACAATAAGCAACACAAACATAAGGAGATTGTATGATATGATAATAACACCACTTCCAAACTTAAATGAAATCAATATAATTACATTTAAAAGAAAAAATAATTTACATACTGTCAACCAGAATTGTGGAGGTGACATCATAAAACGCATATGTTTTATATCCAATATTCTCTGGGTCAATCCAGGTATATATTTTCTCTCTGTGGTGGGATAGTTCCAGTTTTTTTATCAAAAGACTGCAATCCTTTTTTGATGGATCTCCATATAAATCAGTTTTCCCTCTGAACTTTTCAATGACCTGGTTTGTATACCAAGGATCATAAACTAAAGGATAGCCCTTAGAGACCCACTGATACCACACAACCCTAAGTGGGTTAGTGGGTGGATAATATGTGTAGTGGAAAGAACATGGAATAACCAGACAGGAACCTTGAAGGCCATGAATTTCCTTCGGAATTCTCACTTCCCATGCCAAAGAATCATACAGCACAATTCCTGTGGAACAATGTTTGGAGAATAAGAATAATTACATTTTTTACATGTATTTTAAGTTTTTAAATCAATTGAATCCACTACATTATTAGAAGAAAAAACACATTCTCAGTACAGTAGTTTGCTTTATAATTGTCAGTAAATAATTTTAAAGCTATTCATAACATCTGTACACTGATTTAAGGCTGTAGTTATTACATTGGATTCTTAATTCTGGTAGGATTCTGGTCAGTATTGCTTACTGTGTTTTATATATATATATATATATATATATATGGTGCCAACACAAGGAGGTCAGTATCACACCTACAACTATGTTCTAGCTCATACTTCTCTCAACAGTTTTTGAAATGGAAGCTCATGCATTAGTTCTGCTGGAAAGACTTCAGTAGTTGTTATGCCATTTATTTGTTTGCAAGTTCTCTTGCAACTTAGGGTTAGGAGAAGATGAAACCTGTGCACTACCATTGAGCAACCAGTTGCTTTAGGCCTTGAATCAATGTCTGCTGGGTCACAAGATAATTTCTGTTGTAGGTTAAAATTACCAGTTAGAAGGATAGAACTACATTTGCAATGTTAAGGGCAACAGTGACCTCTATTGTCGAATCGTGTTAATATCTCCAGGTTTACAGAAACAACCATAAGAGGCTGCATTTCTCTGATGTTAATTATTAGAAGTACAATTACAATAATCCATCAATGCTACAAATCGCTCTTTTTGGATAGGTCTCTTTATGTAGCATTGCGTGCACTAGCTTCATGTATAACCGTGCTAGTCTGAATGCACTACAATCTCTGGACATCATAATTTCAGAGTTGCAGTCCAAAGTCGGGTTGCCACCCTCCCAGTAAAATACATCATCAAATCAACATGGGAGGCAATTTGTCCTGTATTTAGATAGTCTGATGGTGTCACTTAGAAAAGATCTATTGACTGACATTAAAAAAAGTGGTCGCAATGGGCAAAGGTTGAGAAACTTTATGCTACTTTCACACAGATCCAATTACATTAGGCATGCAATTGATTTTGCTTTGTTTATGCCTCTCATCCAAGGAGCCATCCCTATGACAGGGGGTAGTGTCAGGATCCTGTCACTTTCAGTCTGGTTTTTCATGGTGACAGGTTCCTGACACTCTTGTTCTATGTCTGTGTTGAGTGCATGGCTCAGGGTTACTCTCCTGAACAAGTGCTCTACCTGTTATTGTTTTTTGTCTCTGTGTGAGTGCATGGCTTCAGGTTGTGGTTTCCCTACAGTGCGCTCTTTGGTTGGTTTTATGTTTCATGTTCGGAGCATGGTGTCTGGATCCTGGCTCTCCTGTCTTGTTCGGTTTTGGTTCTTGAGTCGGGATCCAGACACTCATGCACCACGTCCTGTCTGTCTTTCCTCCCTCCATCCCTGGTCAGTTCCTTTTATGTTGGTCTGTCTCTTGTATACAGCAGGAGGCGTCCATCAGGGGAGGGGTACTGTCAAGGTCTGGCCTGACTGTGCCTACCCTGACTATTTGTTTGTCTCTTCTGAGTGTTTTTCATGTGTTTTACTTGTCTCTTAAACCCTCTAGTGTCTTGCAGGTGCCACATTGAGTTTGCCAGCTTCAGTTGTCTTGGCAACAATCATTACTCCAATCAGCTGATCATTCTCGGCACCTGCTCTGCCAATTACCTCTCCCTACATAAGCTCTGCTCGTGTTGTGTCATTTGTCAAATCGTTTTTATTGTGGTGCTGTTTGTATCCAGTCGGTTTTGCCCTATTCCTGTTATTCACTCTGTCAATTTGTTTTTTGTGAGTTTTTTTTAACCCCTCGCAAGAGTTTTTGGTATAAAACCCTTATCATTGCCTTCCTGCATTTGGTTCCTGCCTTGCTCTCTCTATTATCATGACAATGGAACTTCCCAGCTAATACGGGACAGCTGCAACTAGAGCACGACTGATATAGGATTTTTGAGACTGAATTTTAGAGGGGGAAAATTTACTGTTGAAATTTTTATACTGTAAAATAAAATGAATAAAACAAGAAACATTTACACCCGCCGAGTCAAAAGATATACAGCGGCAGCGGTGTTACACCTTATTCTGCTATACAAGTTCTGGGGAAACTTTCAATGGTGGAAAACCAGACTTTAAAATATTACATTTTGTAAATGCAATGACTGAAAAACTGATCCTGAACTAAACAGTTTGATGAATACATATTTACACATTAGCTTCTACTCAGAGGGTATGCAAGTTGCTACGTGGTTAGCTATTAGCTATAAGATATTAGCTATTTATCGGCCGACCAATAAATTGGTCAGGCACTAGCTGCAATCCTACTCCCTCCTCAAGTTGATGTTTCTACTCGTTGCAGTGCATGTTTCAAACAGCTAGACTTGCAAGTTCTTAGTTTGCTCTGTCTTTTGGTAAAAAACTTGTCGAATGCATATAGCTGGTGGCTATTTATATGGTCACTGATATGAGCACTTCACTGTTGTACTCTGTTTTTTTCCGTATCTAGATGGTTTATGCAAACACATTGAAAGAGTTGTTGATTACACTTATAGCTTATAACTGACAAGTGTGGCAGCACATCATAAAAGCTGTTGCTTTTGTCCTAATTATTTATTTTACATTTTTCACATTTATTATCTTGCCTTTCAGAAGACTTGTTTGTAGTTTAGGTAAATGTTCTTGTTCCTTTCTTAGAGCGTAACATTTTTTAGGGCCTAATGACATGGGGTGGCTTCTGGGTTAGACTCCTTACCCCTGATGCCTTCTTGACAGTTTGAGCATCATTCTATGGCATCAGATGGGGCCTACAAATATTATTACGAAAATGTATTTAATCTCTAAACTACATGATCATTATTTTTTTTTTAAATTTTTCTAGAAGAACATGGTTTTGCAGCATTCTCGTGTTTCTGTCTCCTTAAGGTGTAGCAGTATCACTTTTGGGGGGTTCCACTGTGGACAGTACCTGGTACCTGATACTTTTTTTAGTACCACCTCAGCCAAGGTCCCAAGCGAACCAAACTGATATTAAATGTGACATCAAATACTTGCAGATCACTGATTGGTCAGAGAAAATTATCACTACCAGCATCACTGGACACAAACATTCCTCTCGTTAGCAATGAACAAAAATGAGGCAAAACGAAAAAGTCTTTCAGGAAGTGTCTCAGCTGTAGGACGCACATGGCTTCCACCGGACCTACCAACAGTGTAGGGAAAAGTAAACGAAAAAAATGTAAAAGTGACTACAGAACCATCAAGGACAAGTGGTTTGACCAAAAGGACGCAATACAGACCAGCGAGCAATGGGAGGGAGAGTGCCCTGGACTCAGCCAAGGCTTTGCTGGAGTCCACGATGGATGATGGTACGTTAACTCTATACTCTGCTTGAAAGCTTCACTTTATTTAGTTGACCAGCAACTGGAAAGCTTGCTTCTATAACAACCAGGCCAATTTAACAGCTAAACTTGTTTAAAATCACAATTCAACAACTGCTTTATGTAGCACAGTGAGCTATTAGCTAACAGTTAGCGGTTGTGTTATTATTTATGTTCAGTAATATTTGTGTCACATTTAGGATGATGTCATGGCAGTAGCGGTGGCACAACTATGACGATCAGCCTATAATCCCACCCTCATTGAGGCAGCATTAACTGCAGTAGAAAAGAAAGCTCATAAAAGTAATGCGAGTAGAGTCGAGTCGAACCGTACGGTGCAGTGGAAAATTGCCATTCCCCTTCTGTCACTCACTCAACGTTGTGTCGATGTAGTGACACTAGGGGTCACTCTTGAGAGCCCTGATCACCTCCCATTCTTTGAGAAAAGGCCAATGAGAATTGGCGAGTGGAATTTGCACTCCCCCGGACATACGGATATAAAAGGAGCTGGAATGCCCACTCAATTCAGATTTTTTCTTTGGAGCAGAGCATGTACAAAGCACGCTTTCTCAACGTGGCCATCTCCCAGATTGGACTTTTCGGCGACACCGTTGAGGACTTCGCCCAGCAGTTTTCAGTGGTGAAAAAGCCGACGGCCATCTAGCACAATTTGCCCCGGCATGGCTCAAGATTACGCACTCTGTCTGCTCATCGAGTGCGTCCCCCTGTGGCAGCGAAAGCCCAGGTGGCTCTGCCTCAGCCCGAGCCAAATTCTCAGCCCCAGCGTAGAGCCCCCCGCAGGAAGCTGACGCCCCCATCTCCCGGGCCGGCACTAGGACCCGGAAGGCTCCTAAGTGCCCCTGAGACGGACAACCCAGGGAGCGAGACGTCTGCTAGTCTACTTTGAATTTAGAAATGTATTTGATTTAAGTTTCTTAAGCCAAGTATATTTACCGATCCCTCAGCCCAGGGGTTTTCGATGTAATTGGATTTTGCAATATAAATATATATGTATACATATATATATCAATGAGGAGGGAACAAAACAAATTTATTCACACACATCTTGTATTGTCCCGGACAATGAAAAACCCGTCCAGTAGAGAATGCGCAGATGAAGTATGTAGACAACTGTTGTAAAACCATCTTTCAAAAAGTTGAATACACATTTTAATTGCACTTATTTTTTTCCAGTTTAATTAGATTTTTTTTGTAAAAAATAAATAAAACATTAAGTTCAAAGTTTGAAATCAAGGTGTCTTGCTTTATTGTGAAAGTTCAAACTTTAAACTTAATTTTTGATTTATTTTTTACAAAAAAATCTAATTAAACTGAAAAAAAAATACGTTACCAGTGGTAATACCGGTGTTCATCGATTTACATTTACATTTACATTTATGCATTTGGCAGACACTTTTATCCAAAGCGACTTACAGTGCACTTATTACAGGGACAATCCCCCCGGAGCAATCTGGAGTTAAGTGCCTTGCTCAAGGACACAATGGTGGAGGCTGTGGAACCAGTGACCTTCTGATTAACAGTTATGTGCTTTACCCCACTACGCCACCACCACACCACATTTCCTGTGTTTTTTCTGCGACCAACTGATCTGTTAAAACTTGGTCGACCAAGACACTTCTCATCAACTAGCATTTGGCAGCCCTAATTTATAGTCCTTGCCTTGAAAGGGCGATCATCAAAATTTTTGAAAACCTTTGCAAAACACAACTTCAACAATTTTAGCCTGGGCCGAGCTGATGCAAGTCAAAACCAGTCTGCAAATTAGGGTTGCCACCAATCCTGTAAAATACAGGATCAACCTGACACGATTTGTCTTGTAACCTGGCATGATAGCTTCACAGCGAAATCATTCAAAATCATTAATTTAACCTTGATATTCTTTGGAAATTTTGCCTACGGTGGGTTAGAGACCATCTGAAAAGTACACATATTGTGCTAAAACTTGCTAAAACTGTGGAGGATGTGGTAAAGGGGGGTCCGTCAACAATACTAGAGAGAGTGTCCCGTATTATACAATTTTATACTTCAAAAGTGGCAACCCTAGTCTGCATATTTTGTGCCAGTCAGAGTTGACAGATTTCATAGAATAGCACATAGCCCATGATGGGTATCGACACCGATTTCTTACCCTCAGGAATACCACGACTTCATCTAGTCTGAGGCTATCAAATATGTTTGATGTTTTTGAGCCGACTATCCACAAGGACAGAGAATCTCATAGTTTATGATGCTCCACAACTCAAATCTTAAGTCTTTCGGTGGGCAGAATGGTATTCGGGTTCTCGGGGCAACGAAGCTCAAGAAAAGAAGATGTCGAACAGCTTAACGTTTAAAACCACCAAAGTCCCTTTCAAGGCAAGTCAGTCCACTCGGATATCTTTGGAACACTCCTGGGCAGCTTTTTCTATGGCTACAAGCGACATGACAGAGCAGCTATCTACTTTAAAAGACAAAGTCAAAAATCTTCAAAATGGTTGGTCAAGATTACCATCAGAAAACATTTTTAACTCTTCCAGTCAGAGTTCATTAACATATGTCCTGGGGCTCCTAGAATGTAGGGCACATGTTACCGCTTAAGTTTGTTGAGTCAGTTTTTATCTGAAGTAATTTTCAATTTCAATACCTAATATTTTTAGAGCCTGTTCAGATTTTAAAAGTTGTGTAGTATAATCTAGACTAAAGTTATTTTGAATGAAAGCATCTGATATATCAAAAAATGTTGTCTAAATGTAAATGTGGAAGAAAAAAAACACTGTACCTTGGAAAAGTATATGAAGTACCAGATGTCCTTTCATACTCCCAGGTCAAAACAGCTGCTATATATATAAAAAAAAAAATTAAAAAAATAGTACTAATTTAATTAGATTTCAAAACACAGGCAGTACTGTGTTCTATCCAGAACTTCCCAATAATGGACATTTCCCCACTTATACACCACCTAGATTTCAGTGTTTTGTAGGGTAGACCGAGTACACTAGTAACACTTTTTGCTGTACTGAACAAATACTAACCAGAATAAATATTAATTTTTTACATGATGCATTTATCTGTCTATCCAAATTTAGGACACATTTAGGGCTGCTTTTCATGAGTTTGCAAAGCACAGCACTATGCGCTATCCCCGTGCAACGTCTTATCCAATTTTCGTGAGAGTGTTAATTCTGCAAGCAATTTTCGTGCCAGCGCAAGTGGCCATGGGAGGGAGAGTTTGGGCTACTGCGGGTGTAGACACGCAAACTGAGGGTGTATTGAATGTAAATAAAAATTAAAAGTTGCTATTTTACTGTAGGAAAAAGATCTGTAGATTTAGACATTTTAGTGAATTTAATGTTTTATAATTTTTCATACACAAAAATGTATTATTTCACAGATATTATTGAAATAATTATAATTATTATAAGACTATTGTTGTTGTTTTTTTATAAAAGTCATGCTCAGCAGATCCCAAACAGTAGGGAAATTATTGACGTGCCCCCAGCCGCCCCCATCAGTGCAAAATCCAAATTCAGGAACTGAGTTTGGAGATTTTACCAGCAGTTGGTAATAAAGTTCATGTCCAAATTATGAAAGAACAAAACATTAAAATATTGTTTTCCTTCTTTCTTTCCACTTTTACACGTTTCTAATCTGTCCATTTTGCATGTTTGCCTGATTTTCTCAGTGTCCTCGCATGCTAGCAAGTCCTAAAATGTGTACATTTTTTAAGGAGACAAATCAATAATTCCAACAAGTAAAGTTTACTTTCATGGTCAATCGGAAATACTAATTTATTCACAATGAAAAATGTACCCCCCAAAACAGGTTGTCATAGCTTTTTACCACCCGAAAACACCACATTGCTAATTATTCTCACCTTCTCAGTTGAGTTCCCTGCGCAAACAACTGGAATTGGATGAGGACCAATTTACCAAGTCCAGCAAATCAGAAAATGAAAGAATTGAACTAATGCGCAAGCTTGGTTCAGAGGATGTCTACTAGTGGTGTGCAGCCATTATCTGTATTTGTAACTGTATCTGTTCATGTGACAAAATTATCTGTATGTATTCGGATAGAATCTGATGTGGGCGGGGCTTCACACGAAATGCGTCAAAACTAAATGACACGCCCATTTTTAAATTACATTTATAGTTTCTATTCTTAAAATATGTCTTGTAAATGCCTTTTCATATAATAATATAAATAATAATAATAATAATAATCGTAAACATTATAATAATAATAATAACAATATAATTTTTAATAATAACAAATATTATTTTAGTCGTTTTTTCTAACCAGATGAAGCTGAATTTGTAGCCTACATTAACTGTGGAATATTTTGTGGTTTCTCCTGGTATTTTAGATATAATATCTGAAATCACAATGTGCGCATTTTCATTCATAAGGTTTACACTTTAGAAATATTGGCTGCACATATTTAAAAATGTGTTGTATTTTGGGATATTTTTATATACAATTACGCTTTATCCTGTGCTTTTTGGATAAACAGTCAACTATATATTGTTTTTATATTATTCGGATGAATGCATTATTCATTTTGAAGTCATTATCCTTGACTTCTTGATCTTGCCAAGTTTCTGAGCTGAGACAAGTTGCTCACCCATGCAAGAAACATGTTTGCATTTTGTTGTTTCTTTAATGAAACCAAGTGAATATACAGTTAAAATTTATAATGATTTAATGTATACTATATTCTGGCAATCTTGTTATTTTGTGTTGTTTTCTCCTGCTGTTTTTCTTCCATGTTCTTTTTTTTTTTTTTTTTTTTTTTATTATTATTAATAAGAATATCAACATACAAACTCTTGTAAGGGAAAAAAGAATATACATGTATATATACAAATGTTGTCAATATACAAAGGTATTAAACAAACATAAAACACTAAAAACAAACCAAATAGGGGGAGCTATTTCAAAATACACAAGTCAAAAGCAAAAAGGCTAAGGAAAATAAAAATAACATTTGGAGCAGCACACAAAGGGAGGTTAATCAAAAAAGTAATTTCCTAGATATGTCTCTACACATTTTCCTTGCGATTTTAGATGATTTGATCTTTTTCAGTGAGGTAAAAAACAATTTAAAATAATTTATAAACCAAACAAAGGAAGGCTTAGAACATCTCCATTTACTGCAATGAATATGATATTTACCCATAAGAATAATCATATTGACTAAATCTGATACTGAAGAATCCACATTATCCATATAAAAGAGGATGTGTGGCAAAATGAGAGTAGGGATATTTTCAATCTTAAGTGACAGCCAGTTATGTAGCTCGGACCAAAAGCTGTTGGACACGGGGCAAAAAAAAAACATGTGTTCCAGAGTCTCATCAGCCATCTCACAAAACACACAAGGGTCTACATCAAATTTAAATCTTTTCCTAAGAAAGTCAGCGGCCGGATATATCTTATATATTATTTTAAAATGAGTCTCTTTGACCTTTGGGAAAATGGGCCATTTAATGAAATTAAAATGTTTTTTTTCTATGGACAATACAGCCATATTCGGAATCTGTACACACAATCCTCTCTTATAATCAAAAAACAATTTAGATTTCAAAGCATCATTAATAAATTTATTATTACACTTTTTGTCAACTAAATTATAACCATTAATAACTATATTTGGTAAAGTTGGTAAGGGTCTTATTGTTGAATATAACAATGTGTTTTGAATTAACTGTAATAAAGGTACAGGTATTACTTTACAAATCTTATTGTATTCTCTATATGTACAGGTTAAATTATATTTGTCTAAGAAAGCTTTATATTCCAAAAGGTTACCATTATCATCTATAACATCATTCACAAACACAATGCCCTTTTCATACCAATTGTACCTGAACAATGATTTTCTATTGATTATAATGACCCTGTTGTTCCATAAAGTGGATCCATGTGGAGAAAAGTTATTGGTGAATATCATTTTCCAATATTGGAGAATTTGTTTGTGGAATTTAGATAATTTAACAGGAATATTACTCACCTCAAAATCACATTGCAAAAGAAAATCAAGCCCTCCTACTTTTTTAAATAGATGTCTAGGTATGTGAAACCACATAGAATCTGGTTGTGATAGATATGATTTCAACCAGTTAATCTTAAAAGTTCCAAACATAGCTTCAAAGTCCAAGGCTTTGATACCACCCATATCATACTCTTTAACGAGCTGTGATTTCTTAATCTTCCATGTTCTTTGCCCTGCTTGTATCTATCCTTGTCTTTCACTCATTATCTGTTTATTTGAGTCATTCTATGAAATGGGTGCCATTCGCAACGTTTGATGAGATGCATAATGCACAAAAAATGTCTCAAAGTGTGTTTCCAAAGCTTAAAGTTATTAAATCAAGTGTGCTTTTTAACTTGATATATGCTAAAAATACTATTCTTAATGAGTAACATACTATTTTTAATCATTTTTCATTAGTACATAGCCAATTTCGCATGTCCGTGTTGACCAACATGACACTTGCATCTAAAATATCACCAAATAAGTTATATATTTTTTCAAACATTTAATATTTTCAGGATTTTATGTGTGTCCCTGTATATATAATATATATTTATTCCAAATAAATTTTTTGTAAATATTGTATGATTTGTGTGCGTCCCTCAGTTTGACTTACCACCCCATCACACAAACTTGTTTTATCTATAAATAATGTACTGTTGCTTTAAATGACATCGCAAAGTGGAAATGACATCATTTGAGCCTTGTAGCCACCAAGAACAAAAGCAGGCAAGTACTGACATTCTTTTACTTTGTTTATTTTTGCTTTTTCATGTTAGGCAGGGTCCGTCAAGCTCAAACCAACCACCCCGTCATGCAAAATAGATAGGGAAAACTGTTTTTTTATTTAAAAAAAATTACATTATTAATGCAAAGAAAATTATATTTCAGATTGAATGCATTTATGCTATGTTAGAAACTTGACCACATGTGAGATCTGAAGCTATTTTGGGATGAAATTTACCACCAGATCACATACCACCCCTCACATGTTTTATTGTGACATGGTAGTAAGAGATGTGATGGGGTGGTTCTGCTTCCTGTTTGAATGTGAGGATGTGTGAAATCAAGAAATCTAATATAGGTGTAAAGACAGTTCACGTACATGGGAAAGGAAGAGGCGAGAAACCGGCTTGTCAACATAAATAATATTTTAATGAAGAACTTAAAACAAACACATAGGACAGCAGACATGTCTGCTGATTAAGCTCTCTCACTCGATCGCCGTCTGCGAGTGGCCTTTATCCCTCTTGACGGCTCAATTAGCCTGATACGGGACCGGGCGTGCGTAATCACGCGCCGGTCCCGCCCTCCACCGTGCCACATTCCTCCCCCGTTCTTTCAGGCTGGGGACCCCCGGCCTGACGTACATCCCCTGGGGGGGGGCCGCCTCCCGCGCGGTCTGCCGGCGGGTCATCCCCATCAACCTGGACGAGGGAGGGGCAAGGGGAGGGAAATAACAATTAAAAATAGGGGGGGAGGTTCCTGCAATGGGCGGTACCTCCCCTCCCACGAACACCATAATTTAAAAAAGAGGGAAAAGGCCAACGCAGAGCGGTATCGAGAGAAAGAGGAGAGAGAGATTTAAAGGAGAAAAAAAAAAAAACTTACTTGCCGGTTCTCTGATACGCCGTAGCTCGTTCCTCAGCCACTTCTCCACCCTCTACAGGACGACAGCCGCGCCTCTCCGGGCAGATCGGAGGCAGTCCTCAGCCCCTGGCGGAACGGAACGCCCCGCCGCATTCCCGGGGTGTCGAAGGGGCCTCCCCCCGCGGTCTAATCTAATCTAACCGCTCCAGGCGGTCGGCCAGGAGCCCCTCCTCCCCTCGCGGTCGGCGGCCGTTCCTCCGCGTCCAGGTGGCTGGGCTCCTCCGTCCCCCGGCAGATGGCCGCGGCTGCTCCATTGAGAAGTGGCGAGAACTCCGCTATGGCGTATCCCTCTTCCTTCCCGGGCTTTCGGCACCAATGTAAAGAAGATCATAATTCATGGGCAAGGAAGAGGTGAGAAACCGGCTTGTCAATATAAATAATAATTTAATGAAGAACTTAAAACAAACACATAGGACAACAGACATGTCTGCTGATTAAGCTCTCTCTCTCGATCGCCGTCTGCGAGTGGCCTTTATCCCTCTTGACGGCTCAATTAGCCTGATACGGGACCGGGCGTGCGTAATCACGCGCCGGTCCCGCCCTCCACCATGCCACAATAGGCTAATCAGTTTATTTTCCGTTAACTTAACCCTGTTTAGTTCACTCATTCACACACTCATCACTCACTATATCTTTCAGTCACTCACTCACTCTCTCACTATATCTTTCACTCACTCACTATATATTGCACTCACTCACCTCACTATCTCTTTCAGTCACTCATCACTCACTCTCTCACTATCTCTTTCACTCACTCATCACTCACTCATCTCACTATCTCTTTCAGTCACTCATCACTCACTCTCTCACTATCTCTTTCACTCACTCATCACTCACTCTCTCACTATCTCTTTCACTCACTCATCACTCACACTCTCACTATCTCTTTCACTCACTCATCACTCACTCTCTCACTATCTCTTTCACTCACTCATCACTCACTCTCTCACTATCTCTTTCACTCACTCATCACTCACACTCTCACTATCTCTTTCACTCACTCATCACTCACTCTCTCACTATCTCTTTCACTCACTCATCACTCACTCTCTCACTATCTCTTTCACTCACTAACTATATATTTCAGTCACTCACTCACTCACTCAGTATATCTTTCACTCACTCACTCATCACTCACTATATCTTTCACTCACTCACTCATCACTCACTATATCTTTCACTCACTCATCACTTACTATATATTTCACTCACTCACTCATCACTTACTATCTCTTTCACTCACTCACTCACTATGTTTCACTCACTCACTCATCACTCACTATATCTTTCACTCACTCACTCATCACTTAATATACCTTTCACTCACTCACTCATCACTTACTATATCTTTCACTCACTCACTCACTCACTATATGTTTCACTCACTCACTCATCACTCACTATATCTTTCACTCACTCACTCATCACTTACTATATCTTTCACTCACTCACTCAGTATATCTTTCACTCACTCACTCATCACTTACTATATCTTTCACTCACTCACTCAATATATCTTTCACTCACTCACTCACTATCTCTTTCAGTCACTACTTGCTCACTCACTATATCTTTCACTCACTCACTCATGCACTCACTAAATCTTTCACTCACTCACTCACTATCACTTTCAGTCACTACTTGCACACTCACTATATCTTTCACTCACTCACTCACTATATCTTTCACTCACTCACTCATGCACTCACTAAATCTTTCACTCACTCACTCACTCACTCACTATCTCTTTCAGTCACTACTTGCACACTCACTATATCTTTCACTCACTCACTCACTCAATCACTCACCATCTCTTTCAGTCACTACTTGCTCATTCACTAAATCTTTCACTCATTCACTCACTATCTCTTTCAGTCACTTCTTGCTCACTCACTATATCTTTCACTCACTCACTATATCTTTCACTCACTCGCTCACTCACTCACTCGCTCACTATATCGTTCACTCACTCGCTCACTCACTCACTCGCTCACTATATCTTTCACTCACTCACTCACTCACTCACTCACTCACTCATCATTTATATATTTGCCTCACTTCCCCTCACTGTTTGCATCATTTCTCCCTCTCTATATTCCCCTTGTGTACTCTTTTATCTGATGAATTCTTCCTCTCGGTTCATTCTCTCCTCTTTTGTGTTTTCCTATTGGTCTGGATATTTTAATTTTGCACAGTTTTCTGATTTTTTTACTCAGATTTTTGGTCCCGTTCTTTCTGTTGGTTCTCTTGTTTTGCTTTCGGTCTTGTCCTCTCATGGGAGTTTTAGCTTACTGCCATGTTGGGCAACAGTGTGGGCCTTTTGTTTTAGCTGACATTCTAGTTTATTGTTTTGTCTAGTCTTTGTGAGAGTGCATGGCTCGTCCTTCTGGTGCTGTCATGCATTCGCTTGTCTTGTTGGTTGTTGGGCACGAGTGCTTTGCTCTTATGTCATTCTTGTGGCATGCACTCGTGTCAGTTGTTTTGTGTTTGTCTTTTGTGACTTCGGGTGTGCTTCACGTTGCACTCGACATGCGCTGTGCATCCGGGTTGCAAACCGTTTTCATGTTGTGCTGGGGTTCAGCCACTTCTGTCTTGGTGCCTGTTCATTTGTTACCAAACCCTTGCACAAATGTCCCATCTTGTCTGTAGTTTAGCATGAGCGCATGTTGCCGTTGTCTCTGACGATATGCGCTCAGGTCAATGTCATAAATAAGACCCGTTTTCCTTAAATTTGTAGTTTCCATTAATATCATTAGTAAGCAACAATAAATATCCTATCAACAAGAGTGAGATAGTACAATATAAGACTTTTACAAACACATTTTTGAAGGATGCAAAGTATCGCTTTTCAAATTATCATTATCGACAAAATGCCAGAAAATATCGAGATATAATATTTTGACAGTATTCCACACCCCTACTCTGAACACTGAATGTTTGGACTTATTGTGGAGTGGTGAACCACATTTGCCCTGGAGACACCTCCACAGTTCCTGGTTCAGTGGCAGTCAACAACCCATTCACTTCTCCAGTGGACTCCAATAATCTTGTCCACTCTCCAGTGGCGCCAGCCGACGCTGTCCTCTCCCCATGTCCCCTGCCAACCGCGTCCTCATCTCTGCTCTGGAGCGGCCCGATCTTATCACCGCTCTGGAGCTGCCTGACCTCGTCTCCACTCTAGGGCTCCCTAACCTCGTCTGCTGCTCTAGAACTGTCTTACCCCACACTCTTCCTTGAGCAACCCCTCCTGCCGCCTCTCCCTTCCTAAAGCCCCCCTCGTGTCCTGCAGGCTTTCTCTTGGTCCACACCCTGCCTTTCTGCAAAGATAATTTTGTGATATGTTTTCTTGTAAGGATGTTGAAGCTTATTTAGGTTGTCATGCTTTATACAGTGTTTACAGATCGCTTTGTTTTGTAGGTTTTAATATTGCTGCAGTTTCATGATGACTGTGTTTGTGTGCCGCTATTTTCTCATTTCTTTAACTCATTTTCTTTAACGTGCATTCACTTTTCATCCATTGCGCTTTTAGCAGATAGTCTGTTTAAACACAGTGAACAATTTAAAATTGCATCTAAAAGCTGCTATAGGTATATGGTGGTTGGTCATGTCATGAACGTATGCTAATCTCAAGTTGTTTATAATGTACTGGATTCACAGCACAGTAATGTAATTTTTATCTGTTTGTTGAGTAACCATCTCTCTATTATAACTTTACTTCCAAAAAACAATTAAGGAAATGTTTATTATTGTTATTCTAATATTGCGTATTTCTGCATAATATTTTCCTCGTCTGAATATTTGATTAGTGTTTTTATACGGTCTTAATTTTTGCAGTGCATAGACAAACTATTGAAGTATTATGCATTGTCCACTTAGGCTGTAGATTTTAGTAAAAAAATAAGTATCATCAACTTGTATCAGCCATTTCATGAGTTTCACCTCTTGTACAGTACAAACATTAAAAGTGGATAAAACACTTGAAAATTTATATAAAAATTATAAATATGCATATTGTTTATCTTCCCCAAAGTCATATTTTGGTTATAAATGTTTAAACGTATACAATTATACCATGAAAATAGCAAGTCATGACTCCATCTCTGCTGGTGAAAATCACAGGCAAAGCCGGTCATTTCAAACTATGAGATTAGCCATGGGCTCTTTCATTCACAACCTGACAAAACCACAACAACTCAAAAAAATCACAGATATTCATCTTTAACACAGGACACATAATTTAATTAGCCAAGCTGGGATGTCAAAGTGAAATACAAATGAAAAATAGGGTTACAGAATAATGTTAAATGTGTAAAAGCATGTGTTATTACATTTTCCAAATAAATCATCATGGTTCTGGACAGGATTGCATAGCCCTTTAAGAGTCAATACAATGGTAGTGTGCAGGAAAAGTAACAGCAAAAAAAAAAAAAAAAAAAAATAACAATAAAAAAATCTACACAAACGTCTCAAAAGCAGACCAAGTAATTATGTTTATGAAAATAAAAACACCTATTTAACCCATAAATCCTGGGGCCTGTTCCTGAAGCTTAAAAGGATAGGGAATGGGGCAAACTTGACTCAAACTCACTTTACCCACATGAGTGCCATGTATTTGACCATGGCTTCAACGACATGCAACATTTTCGTCAGACATTTCCATATATGTTGAGGTCAGCTAAATTGTTGTAATCATCATCATAATCATGACCCTAAATGTAATTTTTTCAAAAGAAGAAATAAAGAGGTCAGAGGTGCCAATAACTATTTCACATTCAGACAGCATGTGAAGCCATAAAAACTGAGCATGTTTTCCAATATGTAACAATGATAGAGATAAATTATACTCACAGAATACGATTTTGGCTGACTGAGATATAAGGAAAAAAAGAGAAAAGAAGAAACGTCACATAAAACTGTTGCAATGCAAGATGGAAAAAAAGAGATATATCTCCCAGATAGCAAATGAAAAATGTCATTAAGCAGATGTGTATATTTTAGTAAACATTGTTGTACACTCTGTTATACCTTTATTATAACTCTTCTCTGAACATGCTCTTTATTCTTTTCTGAGTATCATTCAGTTCAATAACTATAGGCCTGGCGAGACAAATATGTGTTTAAATGCGTTATACCTTTTTGGTGATGGTATACGAGGTTTGGAGAAAGGGTCATTTCCTGGCATGTTACCAACCTTGTTTTTCCTGTGAATTGAGAAGTAATAATATTTTATTACAATTAATTTACTGCATTATCACAACAGCTTGCTCTAGTAATCAAAGAGTGCATAAGATAACATAACAAATATTTCGGTTACAGTTTAAATAGTTGGTAATGAAAATACAGTTACACTCAAAATGTATTTTGATTACTGAAGTGATTACATCTGTCAGGGTTATGAAGGGACGAGGCAAGAGAGTGAGGATCCAAACGCAGGACTTACATTTTTTAATTTTTTAAGATTAACAAACAGAAGAAGTAAAATCAAAGTAAAATCAAACCCAACAGAAGTATGCAGGCAAATATCGCATAACACACAAACATGAACCGACAAAAGAACAAGGAAATAGAGGGCATTTATATACAAAAGGATAACATGATGAATGGAGAACACCTGGGATATATTCAAGGAAGAAACTGAAGACAGACAATGGAGGGAAACAAAGGAACTTTCAAAATAAGAGTCTTAACAGGAGTCCATTACATGACAATTTTGCATTTTATTGTTATTTGCTACATTTAATATTTAGTCTGTTCAGTTGGAAAAAGTTTATCTGTATAAATGATGCGATCCAAGGAATGTTTGACATTCATATGAGCAGACAGAGGGTGCTTTTATTCTGTTACTAGTCAAAAGGATGATATATGATGTCAGTGAGGAAAAAGATGTGGTTGTGTACACTCTTTGGGATTTTGAAGTACGTTTGGAGCAGTCGAAATAGTTAAACTTGTGTAAATTGTAAAGTATTTTGTCTTACTGTACTGAGAGTGATAAAGTACTAATCCAAGGTATTTATAAAACATTACTAGCATTGTGTAATCTAAGGGAATATGTTAAAAATGATATTTTATAGCAAATATTCTGTAATCTGTTGTGGAATACATTTTAAAAGTAACCCTCCCAAACCAAATAACATACTTTAAATTATAACAATGTAAAAACTGGTAAATTGTTATTAGCACATAACTATTCAATCCTTACAATAATGTCATTATTGTACAATTATGTCATCTAAACCTATCCACCTTTAAAGGTATCTTCCTTCTCTGCTAATATCACCACTGCTAAACATGCTACTATCAAACCAAAATCAATAGCACTTCTGACACTTTTACCCTCTTCAAAACATTCACCTCTCTCCTCTGCCCTCCTCCTTGCCCTCCCACATACTCTCTAATAGCTGATGACTTTGCCACTTTTTTCACAGACAAAATAACAAACATCAGCAGTCAATTCTCCACACCACAAACACCCACCACCAATACACAATCCCCTGCTCCCCTCTTTTTTTCCCCTCTCTGAGGCTGAATTCTTCAAACTTCTCTCAAGCCATCCTACTACCTGCCATCTCCCCCATTCAATCCTTCCTGCCCTCACACTATTATTATTACTATTATTATCTATTAAAACATTGAAAGAGTTTAAATGTCATTTTAGCGGTTATCAATTAATAACCGTTTATCTTTTAGGTATCATTATGCATTTTCAAATGCATTTATTCCTGTTCTGTGAAAATAGACCTAATTGCCACTTCAGATTCAGCTTCTGTGCCACCTTTGCTGTGCAAAGATGGCTTTTGCAAAGGGCATTAAATCTTGTAAACTCCCATCCTCCACAATATTAATCTGCTGGTAGACTGTGACTATCCGCTCTCCTATAGCAATCGTGAAGCTGCATTCATGAGTTGCATCAGAGAGTCAATTCCAGTGTCCAGCGGCACTTTGAACTCCACGGGAAAATCAGAGTGAATGTTAAGACTTGGTGTGCTTCAGTGGTTATTAAAATGTTCCTTATATAGGCTGAAAATTATTGATTTCTATCTCAATTCCCATATGGGCTTGTTTTATACAGTTCTGTTTTCAAATCTAAAAATCGGTTACAAATTTTGATCCTGGCATAATGCTGCTAATTTTTGTAATTATGTGGTGGTGGCATAGTGGGCTTAAGCACAGAACTGGTAAGCAGATGGTTGCCTGTTTGATCCCCACAGCCACCACCACGGTGTCCTTCAAACAAGGCACTTAACTCCAAGTTGCTCTGGGGGATTGTCTGTATTAAGTGCACTGTAAGTTTTGGATAAACGCGTCTGCCAAATGCATAAATGAATTCACCAAAAAAATTTATATTCTCCAAACTAACTGGGATTCAATACAATGTCTTTAATCCCTATTGGAAATATTAACAAAACTATATCTCTAATAATAGAAATAACTCTTGAAAATACTGTAACTGCATCATGTCCAAACAAATTTGTGGTTTCACAGAAAAGCGCATAAAAGGACTTGCCTCTGGTCTCTCCTAACTTGTTCACCGCTGTTTCTACCTGAACGAAATCTGGAACAAACACAGAATCACAGTAAGAAATTAAGAGATTAAATTAATTCAGTATCTGCTTAAAAAGTGGTTGGTGCAACTGGTGCAAAATTACAGACATTTACTATTTACCTGCGAGACATTCTTGATAGTCGACTCCAAATTCTAATAAAGAAAACAATGTAGAGTATTATTATTCTAATAAATCTATTTCCAAATAAAAATTGACCCTATTACAGTAACTTTCTTAATATTCTGATGTTTTGTGCATGCTATTGTAAAGAAAAAAATGCTTGACTTTGTAATGTTCCTTTCAAATGTAATAACTTGCTCTGCCTCTGAAAGGACTTTCCATTTTGGCTGACATCACCAAGGCAACACAGTTGGGGAAAGTAATGTTAACCAACAGCCAAATAGCTATTTAGGCATTGTTTTAGCCTACTGTTGTAATGCAGCCTTTCTAAAATGTTCAAGCCCGTCTCACGAAATGTCATAATAAGAGGATGGCGAAATTGTAATTGAAATGCTTGGTTGAGGTTATTGCTGCTACAGCATGATCAACCAGTTATTAAATCCAAGTGTTCAATAACTTTGTACTCAATAAATACACGAAACATTATAATTGTTTGTGTGTTTTGGCTTAAGCACATTGTTGTTTGTCTATAATTGTGATTTTTATGAAGATGAGATCACATTTTATGACCAGTTAATGCAGAAAGCCAGCTAATTCCAAAGAGTTCACATACTTTTTCTTGCCAATGATTTTCTTTCTATTATAGACTGTGAGAGATCAAAAAAAAAAAAAAAAAAAAAAAAAAACATCCTTGATAGGTACTGAATTATTATAGTTGTTATAATTATTTTACAATCATCATTAACAGAAATATTTTTAAATACAATTTACTTCCCCTCCATCACACCAATCACATTTCAAAATAAGATATATTTATATTATCTCTCTCTCTCTCTCTCTCTCTGAATGTCTTCCTTTATTTAGAACATAGGAATCATTTTGTAAATCATTGTCTTTCTTGAGGTAAACATACTTTCTGATTTAATATGTATTTTTTAATTCGACAGAGGCAAAAATAAGTGCCCATATGCAACATAAATTGAGTTTTGGATTAATGTTTCCTGAATTCTGCACCCTGCTGGCACAATATTAATACTCACCTGTTGTCATTGCTGGACTGGAGTTCTTGAATGCGTTTCCTGGGAAAGATTTGAGCAATTTAAAAGAAAATATGACGTAATGAATAAAATCCATATTACAAATTTTCAAAAGATACAGTAAGTGTAGTATCGTAAATTAAATAACATTTTCATCAAATTAAGTGGATTCAGGCTCACTTATATCTCTTGACCACGAAGAAACACATCCCTGAAAACAAAACCGAGACTCCAAGCCCAGTGATGGTTGGAATGAGGATGTGGTTGAGAGTTGCTTGTTCTGACAAAAATCATGAAATCATAGAAAACAGGAAATCAGAATCGATCCCATTCCCGCTGACATCACAAATCTGTTCAAAAATCTTTTCAACCCGTCCCTTCAAACCACATGGAACAATTCTGGAATATACATTTTTCACGTTCAAACAAGGGCATAGATTTGGACATTTACCAGTGTAGTGGTATAAATAATGTGTGTGGGGGGTGGGGGGTGTCTACGGCCCTGCGAGCAAATAAATTACTGAACGATAATATCAAGTCGTGCCATAACTTCTTTTTTTTCCCTCATTGAATATGTGGAAAAACAAAGCATTGTAAAGAGTATTTCATGCTAACTTCAAAAGCAGAATTTCAATTGTTATTTCTTTCTCTGTTCATTTAAACTTCACCAGAAACAAATTTGAGGTAACATGTTGATTCTAAGTTTTTAGAAAGGTGCTATTTAATTAAACATATCATAATTACTATTATTATCATGATTAACAACTCGTATCTCTTACCAGTCACATAAGAGGTTTCAGTTACCAAGCAAACGTCATGCTAGGCTACATGCACATGACAGATTTTTATAGCAGCTCTTGGCAAATTAACCTACCTTTCACAAAAATTGTGGCTGTAGTTGAGACTTCCAGGCCTCCATGGTATCTGACTGTGCATGTGATATCAGTGTGATCATCCTCTTTTTTGGGGGTGATGGTCAGGATAGACTCCACTTCCCAGCTTCCATGAGTCATGTCTTTGTAGCTGACCAGGCTGGATTTTTCTGGATGGTTCCAGGTGAGCTTGGGATGATGGGAAGGACAGGTGTGGGTGACGAAGCATTTGTAGGCTGTGGGAACACCCTCCTCCACAGACTGCTTATAATCTAGCTTTGGTTTTAATTTATCTTCTTTAATGTCTTGAATGACAAATCAAATATGTCACATACATATACAGTATTAGCATATTAAAGATTAAATTAGGTTCCTAAGAAATGGACAATTTGGGTGATTTAAAAAACAAAAGACAACATAACCAGGCATATTGTGTCAAAAGCCTGAATTTAATATTAGTTTATATTTAAAGAGAGAATTGCTTCAAAGTAAAAAATATTTTTAAGCTCTGCTATCAGTCTTAAGACATTATTTGTCTAAGGACACTTAACGCCCAATGTCTCAATTTGTTATTTTGTGCTACTGTATATTTTATTCATATATTTGATTAAAAAAAAAAGGCTATAATGCACACTTACCAATCAATTTAACTGTAACACAATTATCCACAAATGAAAATTGTTGTTTATCATTTCCCTCTAATTCAATCCTGAAACAAAATGGGCCGTTGTCATGACCTTTGACGTCATTGATCTCCAAAGAGCAGTTGAGTTTGTCCAGACTACCAACCAGTCTTGTGCGATCCTTGAAATCATCAACAATGTTCAAAGAATCTTCATGATAGATTTTCTCGTTTTTGTTTTCTTTGTGCCAAATTCCCCTCAAACGTGCGGTTGGTTGTCCAGGGTATTTGAATTTACAGGGCAACACAACACAAGATGACACAAGAGCATCCATATTACGCTCTAATTTTGCCTCCCACTCACCAGCAAGCACAAGAGCACACATAACTGCAATAAAAAAACACATTTTACAAATATTAGCTTAAATGTGATGTTCACCTACAATTGTTAAACAAGTCATCATTTATACACCCTTATATATCATGAATACATGACTTTCTTTATAAAATGGAAGTATGTATGAAAAAGGATGCAATGGAAGTGAATGGTGACTGAGACTATCATAATGTCAAGCATCTTTTTTTGTGTTTCATGGAAAAAAATCATACAGATTTGGAACAAAATGAGGGTGGAAAAAAAATATGACCAATTTTTATTTTTGGGTGAATAATCCCTTTAAAATGTAAAGTAGATTTCACAAAATGTAACAGTAATTTGTTTAGTGTATGGTAAAAACACAATTGAGTCCTACCATGAAGCCAGTAGAGCAGAACTACTACCTGCACACCCATCGTGGACTGACAAACTGAGTGGGGCAAAAAAAGGTTAATTGGTCAAAACAATCAGAAATAAAAAAATTATTAATTTCATGTTTCCTATTCTATAGAAATAATACATTACTTGTTTGCAGTAATAAACATGGTCAGTTATAAGATGAAACTTCTAGCTAGATTATTATTTTAATTATTATTATTTATTGACTTACACAGTAATCTTGCTTACAGAAATATTGATACAGCTTATATTGCCCTGAGACTTGCAAATAGTTCTGTCTGGAGATAGAAATTACGTTTAACTACACTATACAGTTCATTTATAAATATCTAAAAAATATATATTTTGGTTACTACAAATATTGTTACTTTTGTATTGTTCATAAATAGGTACATTTTTGTTTTAATGATGATAGTAATAATAGGAAGACAAAGAGATTATACCTTATTTTTCAGCAGGAATGGGACTGATGTGTCTTTGCTGACCGAAGGTAAATTCTAATTTAAAGCGGATATAAAAACACAGTCTATTCTGAGAACTAATTTTAGCAAGAAGTAGATTTTTCAGTTCTGTTTTTTCCCCTGCATCCCTTGGAGATGCTGTGTTAGAGCTATAGAGCAAATACCAAACCTAAAATTCAATTAATATTTAATAAATAATAAAGAGAAACTCAACATGCTTCTTATGGGTGGGCTGACCAACAATAAGTTCAGCTAATCAAGGCATAACTTGGTAGGAGACAAGTAAGGTTGGGAAGGTTACTTTTAAAAAGTATTCCGCTACAGATTACAGAATGCAAATACTTTGGATGACTTCTTCAGTAATGGCAAATTATTCACTTGTTTTGACTATAAACTTAAATTTAAATTCTCATTAAGAATAAGATTTTTGCAGTACATCTTTGCTCTCAATAGAGAAAAAAGTAATGCTGCAACGTGCATTTTCATCATAGATATTTTGGTTGTAGCCAGGGGTGTTGCTAGACATAAAGCTCTACTGGGTCACAGATCACCCATTACTCATAACACTTTTTTTGTCTTTCTCGAAAGCCTACTGCGTGCAAGAAGCATGCAACACAATGCACTATACAAATTTCCCTTGCTTAATCCACTATTTACACTGTAATAAGTACTTGGAAAGGTAAGCATGTAGAGATATGAATCTTTATGAAAATATTTAAGTATCTTCAACATATTGTACATGAACATTCTCAACATGTTATACAGCATACAATGCATACACTGTATATGCAAATAACAAAACTGGGGAAAACTTTCTTGCACATTTGCATTCTTATATATTACACATTACACAACAGGAAAACCTCTGTCAAGTAAGTCTATTGAATTCCATTGTCCAAACGGCCACAAACGAAATGGCTTTAGACAAAAAGGTCTCAGAATGAGCTGAGAGTTGGTTGCTAGACAGAGTTGGTAGTTGAACTGGCTGAGTTTGGTTGCTATCTTGCAAAACTAGCTGAGCTATCTCTAAGTTATGAATGTGCAAAAGCCCTGAAAAGGGGAATAGTTGAATGAAAGATGCACGGACACAAACTTTCCTCAGATCATATGTGTAATGACTGAATATCAAAAACCATATGCAACGTCAGTACCGTTTACATATACAAAATAATATTACATGCGTTATGCATACAATTCTAACCATTCTCTCTAGTCAGCAATTATACCTGCAGAAGCATTTCCCAATTTTCACTACAGAGTAAGTACGGCAATACACGAGATACAAAACAAAATTATGCTGACAACCTACATACATACATACATAACATTTTACACCACTAATAATACTCAGTATATTTTTAGACCCATATACAGAACAAAGCTACGACAAGTACAATGTCACGGCATAACTACTAAAATAAGTGCCGCTCTTTCATCCACGATGTCGCGATTAGCATTTCTAACGGCTAATTTGACTAGTTCACTCGTCGTCATGTAATTAACGTCTCTAAATTCACAATGTTCGACTAACTGTGCTATAAACACTCTCCTCGACACATGTACACATTCACATAATACTCTGGTGAACACTAACACATATTATAAAAGGTTCATACCTGAAAAGGGGAATGGTTGAATGAAAGATGCACGGACACAAACTTTCCTCAAATAATGTGTGTAATGACTGAAGGGAGGAAGCGAGGTGCACCCTCACATAGCTCGAACGTTCCCCCTGCTAGAGCCCTCTAGTACAGTGGTTTTCAAACTTTTTTAAGAGTGACCCTTTATTTATATTTTTTTATTGGCGCGACCCATATACACAAACACCATTTAAAATGTTGCATGCAATCAAATCAAGCAATACGAATACTAATATATATATATATATATATATATATATATATATATATATACACACACACACACATATACATATATATACACATAAACATATACAGTTAGGTCCATATATATTTGGACACAGGTGTAACGATCCACACCGTCTTTGGTTTGTGTACCTTTTATTTTAAGTTCTGGCACCTTTTATGTTCCATATTGTTCTTTGTTTATGCACTCTTATTTTAAGTTTTGGCACCTTTTATGTTCCGTATTGCCTTTTGTTTTATGCACTCTTATTTTGAAGTCTTGTCATGTCCTGTTTTCCCTCCATGTCTATGTGTCTGATTTTCATTGGTTCATTGTCTAATTATCTTGTTATCAGTTCTAATTTATCATTGGTTTTAGTTTATTGTCTTGTTATCTTGTTTTGAGTTTTGGTTTTCCATTGGTCTATGTTTCCCCTTGTTTTGTATTTAAGCCCTCATGTTCACCTTGTCCTTTGTTGGTTATTGTTTGGTGTTCAGTCCATGGTTGTTCCCGAATCCTACCTATGCCCTCCTTGGAAGACTCCCTGTGTTATTATCTTGTGTTAATGTCTTTATTTTCCCCTTGTGGACGTTTCATTTGTTCCTGTGTTTCTACTTCTCTTTACTTTGTGACTTTGAATAAAGCTGCACCTGGATCCTTACTCCCTCGTCTGCCCACTTTGTTACAACAGGCACAATTTTCATACCTCTGGCTCTGTATGCCACCACAATAAAATTAAACAATCAAGATGAATTTGAAGTGCAGACTTTCAGCTTTAATTCAAGGGGTTGAACACAAATATCAAGTAAACATTTTAGGAACTGCAACCATTTGTATACACAGTCCCCCCATTTTCAGGGGCTCAAATGTAATTGGACAAATTAATATAATCCTAAATAAAATGTTAATTTTTAATATTTTGTTGAGAATCCTTTGCAATGACTGCCTGAATTCTGGAACCCATGGACATCACCAAAGACTGGGTTTCCTGCTTTGTGATGCTTTGCCAGGCCTTAACTGCAGCTGTCTTCAGTTGTTGTTTGTTCGTGGGTCTTTCTGCCTTTTAGTTTTGCCTTCAGCAAGTGAAATGCATGCTCGATCGGGTTGAGATCGGGTGATTGACTCGGCCATTGCAGAATATTCCACTTTTCCTTAAAAAACTCTTGAGTTGCTTTTGCAGTGTGTTTTGGATCATTGTCCATCTGTACCGTGAAGCGCCGTCCAATCAACTTTGCTGCATTCGGCTTAATCTGGGCAGATAGTATATTCCTATACACTTCAGAATCCATCCGGCTGCTTCCATCTTCTGTCACATCATCAATAAACACCAGTGATCCAGTGCCACTGGAAGCCATGCATGCCCATGCCATCACACTGCCTCCACCATGTTTTACAGATGACGAAGTATGCTTTGGATCATGAGCTGTTCCAAGCCTTCTCCATACTTTTTTCTTCCCGTCATTTTGGTACAAGTTGATCTTAGTTTCATCCGTCCAAAGAATGCTTTTCCAGAACTGGTCAGGCTTTTTTAGATGGTTTTTGGCAAAATCTAATCTGGCCTTTCTATTCTTGATGCTTATGAATGGTTTGCACCTTGTGGTGAACCCTCTACATTTGCTCTTGTGAAGTCTTCTCTTGATTGTAGACTTTGACAATGACACGCCTACCTCCTGGAGAGTCTCCTTCACTTGGCTGGATGTTGTGAATGGGTCTTTCTTTACCATGGAGAGGATCCTACGATCATCTACCACTGTTGTCTTCCGTGGACGTCCAAGCCTTTTTATGTTGCTGAGCTCACCAGTGCATTCTTTTTTTCTCAGAATGTACCAAAATGTTGATTTGGCCACTCCTAATGTTGCTGCTATCTCTCGGATGGATTTGTTTTGTTTTTGAAGCCTAATGATGGCCTGTTTGACTTGCATGGAGAGCTCCTTTGAACGCATGATGAAGGTTCACAGCAATAGATTCAAAATACAAATACCGCACTTAGAATCAACTCCAGACCTTTTACCTGCTTAATTGATAAAGAAATAACGAAGGAATAGCCCACACCTGTCCATGAAACAGCTTTTGATTCAATTGTCCAATTACTTTTGGTCCCTTGAAAAGGGGGGGGGGGGTAGCTACTCTCAAGAGCTGTAATTCCTTAACCCTTCTTCCAATTTGGATGTAAATACCCTCAAATTAAACCTGAGAGTGTGCACTGTCAGCCCATATCCATTATATAACTATAGCTTGAATATGTTGTGGTAAAAACCTCAAAAAATCAAAATGTGTGCCTGTGTCCAAATACATATGGACCTAACTCTCTCTATATATATATACACACACACACACACACACACACACACACACACACATATACATACACACACACGTGTGTGTGTGTGTGTGTGTGTGTGTGTGTATACACTCACCTAAAGGATTATTAGGAACACCATACTAATACTGTGTTTGACCTCCTTTCGCCTTCAGAACTGCCTTAATTCTACGTGGCATTGATTCAACAAGGTGCTGAAAGCATTCTTTAGAAATGTTGGCCCATATTGATAGGATAGCATCTTGCAGTTGATGGAGATTTGTGGGATGCACATCCAGGGCACGAAGCTCCCGTTCCACCACATCCCAAAGATGCTCTATTGGGTTGAGATCTGGTGACTGTGGGGGCCATTTTAGTACAGTGAACTCATTGTCATGTTCAAGAAACCAATTTGAAATGATTCGAGCTTTGTGACATGGTGCATTATCCTGCTGGAAGTAGCCATCAGAGGATGGGTACATGGTGGCCATAAAGGGATGGACATGGTCAGAAACAATGCTCAGGTAGGCCGTGGCATTTAAACGATGCCCAATTGGCACTAAGGGGCCTAAAGTGTGCCAAGAAAACATCCCCCACACCATTACACCACCACCACCAGCCTGCACAGTGGTAACAAGGCATGATGGATCCATGTTCTCATTCTGTTTACGCCAAATTCTGACTCTACCATCTGAATGTCTCAACAGAAATCGAGACTCATCAGACCAGGCAACATTTTTCCAGTCTTCAACTGTCCAATTTTGGTGAGCTCTTGCAAATTGTAGCCTCTTTTTCCTATTTGTAGTGGAGATGAGTGGTACCCGGTGGGGTCTTCTGCTGTTGTAGCCCATCCGCCTCAAGGTTGTGCGTGTTGTGGCTTCACAAATGCTTTGCTGCATACCTCGGTTGTAACGAGTGGTTATTTCAGTCAAAGTTGCTCTTCTATCAGCTTGAATCAGTCGGCCCATTCTCCTCTGACCTCTAGCATCAACAAGGCATTTTCGCCCACAGGACTGCCACATACTGGATGTTTTTCCCTTTTCACACCATTCTTTGTAAACCCTAGAAATGGTTGTGCGTGAAAATCCCAGTAACTGAGCAGATTGTGAAATACTCAGACCAGCCCGTCTGGCACCAACAAACATGCCACGCTCAAAATTGCTTAAATCACCTTTGTTTCCCATTCTGACATTCAGTTTGGAGTTCAGGAGATTGTCTTGACCAGGACCACACCCCTAAATGCATTGAAGCAACTGCCATGTGATTGGTTGTTTAGATAATTGCATTAATGAGAAATTGAACAGGTGTTCCTAATAATCCTTTAGGTGAGTGTATAACTTACTTAATGAGAAGGGTGGGCCTGCTTATTCTGCATAATCTGGTCCCAAGCCGGTTCGCAAGACAACAGGGCAACACGCATGTCCGGAGAAGCATTCAGTTTGTTTCGCTATTTTGTCTTCATTTTGGTTAAAACTGAGAATCCAGTTTCACACATATAGGTAGTTGTGAAGGGCAGTAGCAATGAAATGCTTGCTTTGCTCAGCATGGGATACTCAATGGTGAGGCCAATCCAGAACGAAGACATTTTTTCTGTTTTGTGTCGAGTTCTCAGTGTGCTGTCACATGTTAGTTGCAGCATTTCTGATTCATAAGAAGGAGTTAAATTCAGTTCAGCGATTGAATCTGGGGTTTCAAATTCAAAGGGATTTTTCACCCACCGTTTGTCTTTTAATTCATTGAACTTCTCTTGGGGAAAGTAGCGAGAGAAATTCCCCATCAGTGCATCCAAATGTAACTGAATGAGGCGCGTCAGGGCAACGACCGATTTCTTTGACACACCATTTTCTTCTATATGTTTCATCATTGTCGGGAACATATAGTAACTTGGGGTTTTGAGTCGCAGCTGCCAAAGTTCAAGTGACTTCTGGAAAGCCTGAATTTGTTCGCAATGCAGGGACGTCGTTAGGCTTATTTTAGGGGGGCTGAAGCTACCCCAAAATGTCCCTAAGCCCCCCTAAATGATAATAAGAAAAACAATAACAATTCGATTTATCAATAACTGTATCCTCATTCATATTTAGAATTAGACACAACAAATGATATATATAATCCAGCTACAAAAAATAGCCGAAAAGTCGGAAGTTGGACAGAAGTACAAAGAGTCGTTGTGCTATTGTGACAGATGGAAATAATGTGTTTTACCAGCAAGTCATAGCAAATATTTGAGTAAGCAGTAGAGTAACAGTTAATGGGTTCATATTAAAGTAATTTCTCCATTCGCATAGTTTAATGGTATATCATATGTTATGGTTAATGTTGTTATTGTTAGTTGCAGCAGTTATAGTACAGTACTTTTCTTATTTTACATGGGCAAAATGTCATTCTAACAACAGCAGTAGTAAGTGTGGACGAGAGTATTGTAGTTACTAGAGGGCTCCAGCAGGGGGAACGTTCGCGCTATATGAGGGTGCACCTCGCTTCCTCCCTTCAGTCATTACACACATGATCTGAGGAAAGTTTGTGTCCGTGCATCTTTCATTAAACTATTCCCCTTTTCAGGTATGAACCTTTTATAATATGTGTTAGTGTTCACCAGAGTATTATGTGAATGTGTACATGTGTCGAGGAGAGTGTTTATAGCACAGTTAGTCGAACATTGTGAATTGAGAGACGTTAATTATATGACGACGAGTGAACTAGTCAAATTAGCCGTTCGAAATGCTAATCGCCACATCGTGGATGAAAGAGCGGCACTTAATTTTAGTAGTTATGCCGTGACATTGTACTTGTCGTAGCTTTGTTCTGTATATGGGTCTAAAAATATATTGAGTATTATTAGTGGTGTAAAATGTTATGTATGTATGTATGTAGGTTGTCAGCATAATTTTGTTTTGTATCTCGTGTATTGCCGTACTTACTCTGTAGTTAAAAGTGGGAAATGCTTCTACAGGTATAATTGCTGATTAGAGAGAATGGTTAGAATTGTATGCATAACACATGTAATATTATTTTGTATATGTAAACGGTACTGACGTTGCATATGGTTTTTGATATTCAGTCATTACACATATGATCTGAGGAAAGTTTGTGTCCGTGCATCTTTCATTAAACTATTCCCCTTTTCAGGGCTTTTACATTTGGAGGCACCGCTGGGATGAAAGAAGTGAGGTTGGTGTCCCGAGACAGAGGAAGAAACCACACATCGATCATCCCATAAAAGTAACCCAGGCAGCAGAGTGCAGTCACGGTTTGAGTGGAAGCCTAGCCAAGGAAAGCGTGTATCCTGAGGTGCAGTGTCCACTAGGGAGCAGCAAAATCCACGGTAACAGGCAACACACCACACCACAGCCCTGCTTGTAGCTCACCTGCCAAGATGGACCCAGAGGTTGAAAATTTGAGGTTTGAGGTTAAAGCAGCTCTTTTTCAACTCACCACAGACGAGTTAATACAGATAAGTGACCTTCTTGAAATATCAGGGACAAACCGAGAAAAAATTAGTGGAAAAACTCGTAATGCTCTTGTTTCCCATATTATCCAGTACATTGAAAGTGATGAACTAAGTGACCTCGAAGATGAAGGCATGTCAGATCTGATAAATCTCATGGACATGATAAAAACCCTGCAAGAGACTAGTAAAAATGACGCATCAAAAAAAGCAAAAGATAATGAGGAGCAGGAGAAATTAAAGAAAGAGCTAGAGCAACTAAAACTTATGGTACAACAGAAGGAAACTGAAATGCAGGAACGAGCTAATAGGAACACAAAGAGTACAGTAAATAATGAAGCTATCCAAGTTCACGCAGCCCATGCTCACGCAAACAGCCCGCCCTGGCGAAAAGACTATAAAATCTCTGGTCAGATTGGCGAACCTGGACAAAAGGACAGGCTTACCTTTTCCAGCTTGGCTCGTCAAATTGAGAATGGTCTCAGTAAAGGTTACCCTGAATCAGAAATAGTAGATGCCGTCATCAGAGCCATTGTACCCAGTCTGCAGCTGCGGAGGTAAAAGCAATCTGTCTCTGCCAACTCTTAGAAGGATCCTCCGCTCACACTACCAAGAGATGAGTGCAACTGAGCTATATAAACAGCTGACCACAGAAGTTCAGGGCAATAGAGAGATTCCACAGAACTTTTTAATCAGAGCTATGGATTTAAGACAGAAGATATTGTTTGCATCACAGGAAGCTGAGTCTAGCCTCAAATATGACCCCGCACTAGTTCAGAGCATGTTCATGCACACAGTACTCACAGGCTTACAAAATGACAGCATCAAAACTGATCTCCAGCCTTACCTGTTGCAGCCGACTACTTCTGATGAGTTGCTCTTAGAGAGGCTAAATCTGGCATGCGCTAACGAGAAAGAGAGGCAAGATAAAAAGAGACTGACTGCTCCACAGCGACACACTGGCGTCCATGCTGTCCAGTCTAGTGATGCAAGTGGCGACAAAAAATGTGCAGCTCGACAAAACATTGCCACACTCCCTCCAGATGTTCTTTCAGACCTAAAGGAAATCAAAGCCGACATAGTACTGTTGAAAGACCTCAAGGCAGAGATATCACAAATTAGAGAATCCATTTATAAGACAGAAACCGTACCAAAACTGTATCCTCCTGCTAGCAAAGAGATTGACCACGGTGCAGCCAACCACCCAGCTTATGTTCAGCCACAGTTCACAACCTGGAACAAAGAGAGTGCCACAGCTTTTCATCAGCCAAGTGGACCAGTGCAGGAGTACCAAACTGCTGGTGGTCCAAGACTAAAAACAGCAACAGCCCAGTTTCAACAGAGGGTTGTACCACAAAGATATCCAATGCCACGCCCCAAACCAAGATGTTTTATGTGCCAGCGGCGAGGGGAGGAATATTGCGAACATTGCTACAGGTGTGGAAGTAGCGAACACTTTCGTGCAGGCTGCAAAGGATACAGAGGACCACCCAGTGCTATTAGAGAGACCCCTTTAAACGAGGAGTGGTTGCCCCCAAGGGACAGGGAGTGACCAGATCTGACAGAGTGTCCCAAAAATGCACTAACTGTGGAGAACAAGAGAAACATCAGAAGTTTCCACGATGCTCAGTGTGTAAAACAGTATTTTATTGTTCCAGAGAATGTCAGGGTAATCACTGGCCAGAACATAAAGAAAACTGTAAACCATTCACACACCCTGAACCAAAAACGCAACAAACGCATTCATGCAAGATGATGACTGAAAAAAAAAGAAACATCCTGACAAAGGAACATTCGACAGTGACTGAACTGGTGGGAAAGAAATGTCTCCTTAACTGCTACCTACAAGGGAAGAGAACCCAAGTGCTCTGGGACACAGGCTCACAGGTGTCTGCAATTGACGAAGCATGGAAAGCTGACAATTTCCCTGACATCAGACTGAGAGACATAGCAGAGATAGTTGATTCAGATGATCCCTTGCAGATTGAAGCAGCTAATGGTACAGAGATGCCTTATGGGGGATGGATAGAAGTGACTTTTAAGCTAGCAGCAGGCGCTGAGGAGTTTCATGTCCCCATACTTGTTATGAAAGGCAGCCAACACCCCCGCCCCATTATTGGCTTCAATGTCATTGAACGTGTAGTTATCAACAGCCAGAAAAACCAGACAAACGACACAGAGGAAGAGAAATTGATTAATACTGTGAAAATGGCTTTTCCTTACTTAAAGAAAAAGACAGCTAAAGCATTCATCAAAGCAGTGAGCGTTGAGCGAACAAGTGAATACCTAGTGAGAACTGCCAGCCAGAGAATGAGTATACCCAGTCATAGCGCTGTCCAAGTAAAGTGTAGGATAAATGTGAAACCCTTTAATGAAGACACAACCTTAGTCTGTGAGCTTGATGACAATCCCCAGTGGCCAGAGGGACTTGAATTTTGTGACACACTTGTCCAGGTGAGGAAAGGGGCACAACCAAACATTATCATGAGTGTACAGAATGCCACTGACCATGACATCATATTAACAGGAAGAGTAGTCATCGGCACAGCACAGTCAGTCACATCTGTATATCCACTCGATACTGTTAAGGAAACACACTCGCCAGTTGATGTAAACAACATTCAGGCCCAGCACACCAAAGACCAGGAGACAAGTACAGAGCTTTGGGATCCCCCTATCGATCTCAGCCACCTTGATGAAAGTCAGGGGAAGGTTGTTCGTGAGATGCTGAGAGAGGAGTCAAACTCTTTCTCCAGATCAGATAGTGACATAGGGTGTATTGAGAAGCTCCATTTGAAAATCTCATTGAAAGATCCTAAGCCTGTAGCACGAACCTACATGTCAGTCCCTAAGCCCCTATACGAGGAAATGAAGGACTATTTAACAGATTTGATTACACAAGGGTGGATTGGGAAATCCCACTCATCCTACGCTTCACCCATTGTTTGCGTAAGAAAGAAATGTGGCTCTTTACGACTGTGCATAGACTACAGGGAGTTAAACCGGAAGACCAACCCTGACAGACAGCCAATACCCAGAGTCCAGGATATCTTGGATGGCCTTGGAGGAAACACATTGTTCTCACTGTTAGACCAGGGAAAGGCCTATCATCAGGGGTTTATGGCGAAAGATAGCAAACACCTGACAGCTTTTGTGACACCCTGGGGCCTGTACGAATGGGCCAGAATCCCATTCGGGCTCATGAATGCCCCAGCCGCTTTCCAACGCTGCATGGAGGACTGCCTGGAAGGCATTCGAGACAAAATATGTGTCCCATATTTGGATGATACTTTAGTGTTCAGCAAAACATTTGAAAGCCATGTCAGTGATGTAAGAACAGTATTGCAGAGACTGAGACAGTATGGCATCAAGTTAAAACCAAGCAAATGTGAGTTATTCAAAGCTGAAATGCGCTACCTTGGGAGAATAGTATCAGCAGAAGGGAACAAAATTGATCCTGCTGACACTGCTGCCATCAGAGTTTTAAAAGACAAAAAACCCAGAACAGTTGGCGAGTTAAGACAGATCATGGGACTGTTGAGTTATTATCGCCAGTACATAAAAGACTTTTCTCGCATTGCTAGCCCCTTGTATGAGTTAACTAAGAGACCTACTCACATGGAAAGCCCACAACCTGAGGGAAGGAAGTTAAAAAAAAAAGGAAATGCAAAAGTGGTGCCATCTCACACACCAATTGAATGGACAGACTCGCACCAACAAACCCTTGAGCGACTGATAGACTGCCTGGTCCAACCACCTGTCCTGGCATTCCCTGATTTTTCCCAGCCATTTGTACTTCACACAGACGCATCTAATAAGGGACTCGGAGCTGTGCTCTATCAGAAACAAGATGGAAAGCTGCGTGTTATAGCATATGGTTCTCGGACACTCTCAGCATCAGAAAGAAACTACCATCTCCATTCAGGTAAACTGGAATTTCTCGCTCTTAAGTGGGCGATTACAGAAAGATTTCGTGACTATTTGTATTACGCCCCCTTTTTCACAGTTTACAGTGACAACAACCCTTTGACTTATGTGTTGTCCACTGCTAAGTTGAACGCTACAGGAAGTAGATGGGTAGCAGAATTAGCAGACTTCAATTTTACCATCAAATACCGCCCCGGCAAAGAGAACATTGATGCCGATAGTTTGTCTAGGATGCCAGTCGATGTTGAAAAACTGATGAATGAGTGCACAGAAGAAATGTCTTATGATGCAGTGGGAACAACTGCTCAGGCAGTAGAAACACAGCCAGAGTCAAATGCCTCATGGTCGATGGCCATCTCTGTTATGAGTCTGCTCGATGCTCAAGGTGCATCAGTAGTCTCATTAACACCAGCACAGATACAACAGGAACAGAGAGAAGACTCACATATTGGATCAGTTTTACAGTGCAAGTTGTCTGGAGTGAGGCCCGTGCGTCAGGAACTGAGAAAATTCAATGCACAGAGTTGTTGTCTCCTCCGAGAATGGGAAAAACTGGAAGTAGACGAAAATGGAGTCCTATGGAGAAAGAAAGCCCACAGGAAACAACTGGTATTGCCTGAAAAACACAAAGTTACAGCACTAAAAGAGCTGCATAATCAAATGGGACACCAAGGCATTGACAGGACAGTATCGCTGATAAGAGACCGTTTTTTCTGGCCATACATGCAGCGTGAAATAGAGCAATATGTAATGAGCTGTACTTGTACGTGAAACAAGGGCCCCTCTAACAAACATTGTCATCACCCAGCCCTTTGAACTTGTGTCAGTAGATTTCCTCCATTTAGATAAGTGTAAAGGCGGCTACGAGTATATACTAGTAATTGTAGATCATTTTACACGTTTTGCACAGGCGTACCCGACAACATCGAAATCTGGAAAAACAGTGGCTGACAAAATATTCAATGATTATGCTCTAAAATTCGGGTTTCCAATACGCATTCACCATGATCAGGGAGGTGAGTTCGAGAATCAACTCTTCTCACAGTTGAGCAAATACTGCAGTGTAGCGGGATCGAGGACGACCCCTTACCATCCACAGGGAAATGGCCAAGTGGAACGGTTTAATCGAACGTTAATACAGATGCTCAAGACTCTCACAGACAAAGACAAGATGAACTGGAAAGATTCTCTTAATAAGCTTATATTCGCTTATAACTGCACTCGTACAGAGGTAACAGGCTTTTCCCCATTCTATCTATTGTACGGCCGTTCCCCAAGATTACCGATTGACATGTGGTTCAGTTTGCCCACAGAAGATGGAAGTTGCTGCCAGCGTGACTATGTTGAAATGTGGAAGCAAGGAATGCAGGAGGCCTATGCTATTGCAAGGGAAAATGCACACAAATCTGCTCAGCGGAACAAGAGGATGTATGATACTAAAGTGAGGAGTTCAGTGTTGTACCCAGGAGACCGTGTGTTAATCTGAAATATGACCCCTCGTGGTGGAACTGGAAAATTAAGGAATCACTGGGAAGACATCATCCATACTGTAGTCCGTCAAGTGGGAGGGGATGTTCCCATTTATGAGCTGAGACCTGAACATGGGAAAGGAAAAACCAGGATCCTGCATCGAAACCTCCTTTTACCATGCGATCACCTACCGCTGGAAGCTGAAGTGCGCCCACCTGTGAAACCAAAAACGAAAACTGCAGTGGCTGATAAAGTCAGAGAGGATTCAGAGGAAGAGGATGATAATGAGGATTACTATTTTGTGTCACCTCAAATCTTTGCTCAACCACTGGAATCAGTGAGAGAGACTCCTGTCATGGCAGCTGATGTGATTCAACCAGATCTAAATGAACACGCAGTAGAGCAACCTCAGATAAAACACAATAGACAACCAGGATGTCCAGAACAACATTGCACTTGAGAGTGGGGAGGAAACATCACTGCCCTCAGTGAATAACACACACGATGTAGAGTTGGAGACCAGACCTCAGCGGTTGCAGAGACAACGTAGGCCACCAAAGACATTCAGATATGATGAAATTGGAACCCCATCCTGCTACAGTCTTGCTGCATTGCCCTCTTATGTAAGGACTCAATTATGGGCACAACCAGTACAGTCATACTACAACCAGCACCTTTATTTGTGTGGAATGTAAACTAAAAAAAAAAAAAAAACTATTCCTGCTTTGAACAGTTTAAACTGCCTTGCACTCATTGACTCATGAGAAAACAGAGTGCTGCTGATGTAATAAATATTGCACAGTTGAGGACTTTGCTACACAAGTAACTGTGGATTATTTATACGATGGACTGTAAAGCGTTGAACATTTCTTCAGATATTGGACGTATACAGGATGTGTTACGTGGACTGAAAACATAATGTATCAAAAGTGTTCCAGACTGTAACCAAACAACAAAATTGGACATATGTGTGCGTTATGTTGAGAAAAACAGAATGTATCAAAAGAGTTTCAGACTGTAAAAAGTGTTTTGAACATGTTTGAACTTATGGTTAGAGGTAATGATGTTGAGGACAACATCTAATTTTGAGGGGAAGTATGTGACAGATGGAAATAATGTGTTTTACCAGCAAGTCATAGCAAATATTTGAGTAAGCAGTAGAGTAACAGTTAATGGGTTCATATTAAAGTAATTTCTCCATTCGCATAGTTTAATGGTATATCATATGTTATGGTTAATGTTGTTATTGTTAGTTGCAGCAGTTATAGTACAGTACTTTTCTTATTTTACATGTGCAAAATGTCATTCTAACAACAGCAGTAGTAAGTGTGGACGAGAGTATTGTAGTTACTAGAGGGCTCCAGCAGGGGGAACGTTCGCGCTATATGAGGGTGCACCTCGCTTCCTCCCTTCAGTCATTACACACATGATCTGAGGAAAGTTTGTGTCCGTGCATCTTTCATTAAACTATTCCCCTTTTCAGGGCTTTTACACTATCATGATGATGCACCGCACCGTCTCGTTGCATTGGTGTGAACTGTGGCAGCTTTCAGAGCGTTGCAGACCGGAGCGCTGCAAGTAACTGGAGGATTCATCTCGTCTCGTCGTTACTCTAGTTTGGTCTGAAGTTGAACTCGCTATGCACCCTCCCGCCCACACACACCGATACACACGCTAATGGTGAAAGGAAGATTGGTAAGTGTCGTGATACAGAGTGAAATTGTAAGTTGTTTTTAATTACCTGCTTACCTTTAGCTGCGTTTTCTTGAGGTAAAGGAAAGGGGATATTTTGGTTTGCTATGTAAAACTGTAGTCTAGCTAGAGTGAACAAGCAAAATACAAGAAATTGTGAACTTAGCAAGCTAATCACAACTCTTTATTCTTTGCCAATAATATAACCTATCTCTATAATAGGCATATAAAACAATATCAATCCCCATAGAATGTTGTTGTCACTGAAAACTAAATGTCATAGGGTCCCTGTTCATGCTATTACCGTTATATCCTTCCTGTATACATCATTTGGTAGAATATCATCATTAATTGAGAAACGCTCAAACCTGTGTTGTCAAATTTCACTATGACCTTAAAATTCTGGTTCTTAGGTTAAACTGTATGCAAGCCAAACTACACAGCGAAATTACACTCTGATTGAACCAATCCACAGCGCAGTTACAGTAATTAAATAGCATTCTGTGGACAACTTATCTTATATAGAGAGGAATTAGATATAGTATGCTATTACTTTATCATACATTTACATGAGCAGGCAGATTGCATTTAAGTCATTGCTTATAGAATAACTCATCAGGAGCAAAGTCTGGCTTAAGTAAATTCCCCCAAGCAGTTTTGATGTTTCTAAAAGCTAACATTACAGTAACTTTTCTTTAACAGAGTAGAAATGGAAGAAGAGGATATGTCTGTCACGTTTTACTTGTTAACATCTTGGTTTCTTGACTGGTTGTTGACATAAGTGTAGCTCTAGATGTGAGTGCAAAGATTTTGTAAACGCAAGTTACAAATACCCTGGGGGCTAACCCCCCCCCCCCCCCCCTGTCTTCCAATCCTAGTGACGTCCCTGTCGCACCGAACATAAACCAGTAATGTAGCGCTTGATGCAATGTCAGTGCTCTCGTCCAGCTGAATAGCAAAATTCTTTGCTGACTTCAGTCTCGCTATGAGCTGTTCTTCCAAATTTTGGGCAATATCCCCAATACGACGTGACACAGTATTGTCACTAAGAGGTATTAGTTTTAGCTTTTCAGATGCCTTTTCACCCAGAACTGTATGAACTATGTCTAGTGCTGAAGGCGATATTAATCTCTCTGCAATTGTGTGGGGCGCTTTTTCTTTGGCAACACGATATGAAACTTTATAGAATGCCAGGTTTAATTTATGATTGTGTGTTACGCTTCTGCTGAGTACCTGAGCTGATGACTGAATTTCTTGACCCTTCCTCTGAAAAGAAGATAATGGTGTGATAGAATTTTGCTATTCAGCTGGACGAGAGCACTGACATTGCATGAAGCGCTACGTTACTGGTTTATGTTCGGTACGTTTGGCAAGGTGAATTTGTTGAAGATCTTCTGTGCTGCCTAACATTGCCTTCCAGCACGTCAGGGGCACATATTTTTGAAGAGTTAAATGCTTCTATGACAAAATGCGGTCTGGATTGGGCCAATTGCAAAGGCATCACCAGCGACGGGGCGGCCAACATCACTGGCAAAAATAGCGGAGTTGTCAGGAGGATTAAGGATGCAGCAGGAAAGAACATTGTTTGGAATCATTGTTTTATTCATCGTGAAGCTTTGGCATCAAAAGGAATCCCACCTGAGCTTGAAGTAGTGATGAGAGACATTGTTAAAGTTGTGAACTAGGCTACATTAAATGTAGTGCTCTTAATAGCCGACTTTTTGAGGCCATATGTACTGAAATGGGAGCCGAGCACACACATTTACTCTTTCATACAGATGTGAGATGGCTGTCAAAGGGCAGGGTGGTCAGCCGAGTTTACGAATTGAGGGATGAAATACATGCTTTCCTAACCGAGAAACCGTCTCATCTCGTAGGCTCATTCAGTGACGAGAAATGGCTTTTAACCCTGTCTTATCTTGCTGACATATTTTCTGTTCTAAACGAACTGAATCTAAAATTACAAGGAAGGGAGGACAATATTTTCAGACATTGCGAACAAATTCAGGCTTTCCAGAAGTCACTTGAACTTTGGCAGCTGCGACTCAAAACCCCAAGTTACTATATGTTCCCGACAATGATGCAGGGATGCAAACAGCGCGCTTTTCGGCGCCTCCCGCTTTTTTCACGTCAGTTTGGGTGACTTGTGTGAATCGTGCAGATCCGAAGAGTTTTTTTTTGGGGGGGGGGGGGGGGGGGGTCTGTCTGATTAATTTCACCAACAGTAATTCTGGATTGCATCCACCAAACAAGTAAATAGGAAATAAGCAAATCAAAACACTGCGCGCCAAAACAGCAGGCCTATCATATGCGCGCAAGCGTGAGCCACTAGTGTTTCTTCTTACTGCGTAACTGCCACTAAAACAAATTTCTCCCTGAGACCAGAGTTCGGCGCCGCGTGAGATCACTGGAGGTAAGGATATTTTTGGTTTATATATAATGTTATATAATCTACTAGTCATGTAATTTATTAGGCTATACATTTCAACAAGGCCTATTTCAATTGGGTAGTTAATGGTGTGTGTGTGTGTGTGTGTGTGCGTGTGTGTGTGTAACCTATATATATCATTACGTTTTAGCTACATCAAGTGCACCTGTAAAAGACCTAACGTTAGTGCTTGCTAGCAGATCAAATTATGGATGGCATAGAAAAAGTTGTTCGACTATAATCATGTTCGTTTGCACTTTATGCATTTTAATATTAAATTCCTGACTTGGCTAAGGTTACTATCGCCTATCTTGTACAGTAATATTAAACCCTACGTTACCGCTTTTGCAATGTTGTTGTTGGTACACAGATACCACCGAGAAGCATTTAAACAAAAATGAGTGACAAACTGCGTTATTTTCAAATGGTGCATGCATGCCCATGGATTTACTATGGTTAATGTGTAAGGAATAATTGACGACAGGCCGTTGAATTATTAGAGAAATAATGCACACCCGAGGTGGTAATGCGGTCACGTCATTTTAGAGTTAATAACGGAGGTCTGAGCCACTGATAGCAGACTAATGATGGGGACACACTTACGACTTGCTGAAACATTCGAAGACTGATCGTTTCCATCGACTGTAGCAGGTCTTAAACACCGACTCTGAACACGCGTTTGGGCATGATTAGTCATAAGTATAAAATTACATTCATAACTGGGCTTAGAGTAAGTGTGTCCCTGGCTTTATGCAGTTATTAGAGAGAGAGAGATGTTGCAATAATGAGACAGAAAAGCATGTGCGTCAATATTATTTATGTATTCAATTCTTTTAAATTAATTTGTTCCTTCTTTTTTTCTATTATTGACAGTAGATAACCTAATAAATGAAACACACAAAGCCCTTTTAACAAGTAGGCCTATCAATAATTATTTATTTGTTATATTATCTGGAATAATTACGAAAACCCGTGCAGCAGGACTATTAATTAATTTATATTCAGTTTAATTTTCTATTTATTATAGATAGGACTATATACTTTATTTATTCAAATTAAACTACATGTGTCAATTGATTGTGAAGTTAGACGTAGAAAATGGCAGATTAAGCGCATGGGGCTGCATGTTTTTTCGTGTTATAAATTGTATCCTATTTCCCTTTATTACAGTTAACTACGCGCAGTGATATGGAACTGTAATGCGGTCAAACCTGCCTGAAACTATAGTCATGCGTTTCCCTGAAAATAATTGCACACCTTAGAACGTTCTGAACCAATCAGAATCAAGCATTCAACAGCCCCGTAGTATAACTAGACATATTGCCCTTGACTTTGCTTACTGTTGGTTAGCTAGCAGCATTGCATCAAGCATTACTTCTCATAACTCTTTTTCTCCATATCCGTGTCCTCGATTTTCTCATAGTAACGTTTTGTTTACTAAAAAATAAAATACTAAAAAAAAAAATCCTACTAAAAAATAGTTTTGCTATTTTTAAGGTCATTTTTTATCATGTAAATTGACGCAAATAGACTGCTGACGATAATTTTTAAGTAGCGCAGGGCACTGATGGACCCAAACTATGTGCCTATAGGGGTGGGCCGGGGATGGCAGGGGTTGGTGGCAATGTAAGTATCTGGATATTTTCCGCGGGGCAAGGGCTTCGATTACCTCTCTCTTTTTTGACCATACATGTGTTTGCATCCCTGATGATGAAACATATAGAAGAAAATGGTGTGTCAAAGAAATCGGTCGTTGCCCTGACGCGCCTCATTCAGTTACATTTGGATGCACTGATGGGGAATTTCTCTCGCTACTTTCCTCAAGAGAAGTTCAATGAATTTAAAGACAAACGGTGGGTGAAAAATCCCTTTGAATTTGAAACCCCAGATTCAATCGCTGGGACCAGATTATGCAGAATAAGCAGGCCCACCCTTCTCATTAAGTAAGTTATATACACACTTGATTTGATTGCACGCAACATTTTAAATGGTGTTTGTGTATATGGGTCGTGTCAATAAAAAAAGGGTCACTCTTATAAAAGTTTGAAAACCACTGCTCTAGATCAGGTTCCACCCATCTACTAAACATACAGAGCACACATTTTTATCACTACACAGCATGGAACAAAATAATGGCCTAGATTCTGAAAATACTAAACCACTGAAGATCTGGCCTGCCTCTCACATACACATAGCCTCTCACATAGGACATTACAAACCTGTTTTCATAAAACAGTCTCTACTTTCAACTTCCCTTTTTAATATTGTAATATACATGGGACATGTGCGTGGCACACACATCGATTTATTTAATTACTAATTGCAAGAAAACTTGCCAACAAAATTTCAACATTTCCACCTACATATAAATCAAACCAACTGATTGTTGTTGGAATTGTTGCAAACCAGAGGGCCCCTGGTTTTCAACACATCGCTAATAACAATGTAAAAATAAAAGAAGTTGACGATATGAAATGCAGACACTTCTATCGATCCACTACACTTTTTGAAAATAGGCATATATCATCGATTGTGAAATCACAAATCACACACATTAGATAATTTTGAATTAGCACCGCTATTATTATATATGTCTGTAACTGTGATTCTACAATCATATAAATATTATTATAACTATATGTTTAATGAGATATCTTTTTACAAATGTGTCCTGTTTAGCTATTTTACGTCACACAACATTGGATTAATGTAAGTAATTAAATGCGGAGCCATGCTATTTTTGCTTATGACGGCTCCTGGATGCTAATTTCTTACATAGCTTTCCACCTGTAACTTATGTAGCTAGAGGGGAAATCTGTACCCATTGAATGGGTCACCTTAATCATTATCAGAAAAATTGCACCCCCTGAGTATTTTTCAGGAGCAGTCACTGCTGTTTAAAACTACTCTCTCTTTAGAGCAATCTCCTGTTCGAATCACAGTATGAGCCCTCCCTTTCGAACACAGCGCAAGCCAATTCTCATTCTCAACTTCCCCGTTCGATTGCTTGCTGGGCTTACCCATTCGAATTCCGTGAGCTAAACCTTTCTCTCTTAACTGCAGTCTCACATTCGAATCCCAGTGTGAGCCCTCCCTTTCGAATGTAGTGAGAAACAATTCTTGTTTTCAACTTCCCCTTTGATTGCTGGCTGGTATTACCTGTTTGAATGCTGTGAGCTAAACCTCTCTCTTTAGAGCAGTCTCCCTTTAGAATGCAGCGCGAGCAATCAGGAATCGAGTCTTGAGCTCCGAGCCCTCCAGTATATGGACAGCAAGCGAAATTAATACATAAATAAGTTTACCTCTTCTATACAAGATGAAATTTACATACAAACTACTGAAGTGTATTTTATTTGCTGAAGTGCCGCCTATAGCCCCGGTGGGCTCACACATCTGCAGCTTTCATGGATATCAGCTTTCCATGTGCAGGCTGTGTTTACTTACCATCATGCATATATTCTAAAGTTATAGATATTTATCTGTTTCTCACCCACACCTATCATATTGCTTCCGATTGTTGTGTAATTATGTGTACATTTGTTATGTAAATTGTGCTGTGTAAATATGTTGTTTATTGTAAAGTGGTTTATATCTCGTCACTGTCATTACTGCAATGTTGCTCGGAACTGCACACAAGACTTTCACCTACTGTTGCACTCATGTACACAGTAGTGTGACAATAAAGTGATTTGATTTGATTACTGGAGTGCAATGAATTACTTTTATGTTACCTATATGTGCTTTTTGGAGCTTCAAAGTTCTTGTCACCATTCACTAGCATTGTATAGACAAACAGAGCTGTGATAGTCTTCTAAAAATCTTCAATTGTGTTCTGCAGAAGAAAGAAAGTCATACACATCTGGGATGGCATGAGGGTGTAAAAAGGAGAGCATTTTAATTGTTTAATTTGATGCAGGGAAGAAAGAATTCCTATGGTTTTGGAAAAACATGTTTGTGAATGATGACAATTTCCATTATTTGCAATAATATTAATAGTATTATTATTATTATTATTATTATTATTATTAATCATTCTGTAAAAAAAAAATTAATGTGTATGATGTACTGGAATAAAGGAGAGTAACCAATATCATTTATTTCTATCATTACCTTGTCTATTATGCATATTCTTGTCACTACAATTTTACAGAGCGGTTATCTGAGTTACCGTAGACTTCATCAGTTTGAACCAGTCTGGCCATTCTCTGTTGACCTCGCTCATCAAGGCATTTCCATCTGCAGAACTGCTGCTCACTGGATGTTTTTTGAGTAAATCTAGAGACTGTTGTGTGTGAAAATTTCAGGAGATCTGCAGTTGCGGAAATACTCAAACCAACCCATCTAAACTGGCTGACAATTTGAACGTGTTTTACTGTAGATTTCAAAAGCCTGATCTAACACCCCCCCCACCCGCTGACCTTCATTTGACACAAACACTAACACCTCCTTCACCCACCCCCGCCAAACCCTTCCCCCCCCCACCTCTGCTACTCATCTTGCATTTAAGATCTGTAAAGAGGATGTATACCGGGTAATATTGTAAAGGAAAGCACAGGCCCCAGATGGTGTTTCATACACTTGTTTAAAGTCCAGCTGTGAAGTTCCCTACAACTTCAAATGCTCCACTATCATCCCTATCCTAAAGAAACCCAAGATCAAAGGACTAAATGACTACAGAACTGTCAATTTGATTTCTGTGGTCATGAAGTTATTTGAGAGACTGGTGTTGGCCCACATGAAGGACATCACTGGATCCTTTTGGAACCCCTGCAATTTGCTTATAGAGCAAACAGGTCTGTCCATTTATATAACCACAAGCTGAATAAATGGTTGTAACAATGTAAATTATATACGTTTAAAAAAGCCTTTCTGCTGGAGATCATGGAGATCGTGAATGTGCCTCCTGAAAGGGATGTACGGGTTCAAAAATAAAAGACACATAAATTGTTTTTATTTTCAGTGACACATTAAACTCCCTTCCATCCCCCCTTGAAATAACGCCTCTGAAGTAAATTATAATAGAATGTTATTTTGGGGAGAACTATCCCTTTAAATCACACAAACTTAACAGTGTTTCATGTTATATCTACCTTTCACAAAAATGTGGCCTGTAGTTGAGGCATCAAGGCCTCCATGGTGTCCTACTGTGCATGTGATATCGGTGTGATCATCCTCTTTTGATGGAATGATATTCAGAAGAGACTCCACCTCCCAGGTTCCATGACTAATGTGCTTGTAGCTCACAAGCATGTCTTTTCCAGGGCAGCTCCAGGTGAGATTGGGATGATGGGAAAGACAAGTGTGGACTACACACTCTCATGGCTTTATTTATATTTGGCTAATTCTAATGATATCGTATGACGACACTCATATGAATTTGTATGACTTTCACAACAACCAGTGACGTCGCTGGACATCAACAGGGTAAGGGATGGACAAGGAAACGGGAACTGGCTAAACAGTCATTGTACAATTTGATGATAAACCCAACATAAAACTAACATAAACAAATGCAGACACACATGCAATGCGGCCGTGTGCGTCTCTCTCTCTCGAACTGGTACCTCTGGCTCGCCTTTATCACTCTCCTGGCTGATTAGCCCGATCCAGGGCCGGATGTGTGTCCTCACGGCCTGGCCCCACCCTCCTCCTCATCACAGACATATTAGATTTCATTGTTTAATCAAAACATTCTGTCATTTTTGGAAGTCAAAAGTTTTGCTTGTGACCATTGAAACTTTCAAGAATTATTGTAGAATCTTCATGATAGATGATCTCATCTATTTTCTTTGTGTGCCAGATACAGCTCATACGTGCGGTTGGCTGTTGACCTCCGGGGTATTTGAAGGAACAAGGCAATACAACACAAGATGAGACTAAAGCCTATATTGTGGGTTCTACTTGTGCCTCCAAACATCAGCAAGCACAAAATGTAGTACAGTCTTACCATCAAGACAAAGCCAGTGGAACAGTACTATTCCTAGTGCACTCATGCTGTATGGAGGACAAAATAATTGATTTGAATATATTCCAGACAACCTCTATCACAAAACATTATGATATGAATAGTAAATTCATTATCAATTGTGTGCTATCTTATTCTTAATATGGATTAATACGAAAAAAAAGATTACAGCAAACAATTTATAATCTATTTATGATATTATCAGATACATTGTAAATGTTCGTAAACTAAACTACCTATTTAGCAAGATTGCATTTTATTATATTATGTTAAATAATACCTATTTGAACACAAAATGCATAAAATAACTATATGCTGTATAAAGATCCCTAAAAAATGCAAATGTGATTAACTAGTACAACTAGTACTAGTTACATTAGACTCAGTCCAGGGAAAGAAGCAAATAACATATCTTCCATGATGCAAAGGGAAGGTGATATATATATATATTCTACTAGTTTCTTTTTCAGAAATTATCGGACTGAAGTTCTGGTATGGGTGTTAAAATGTTTATCATGATAAGGCATGATAAATTCATATTTTCTTGAGATTGACATGAGCCAGTGGAGTATAAAATATGGCACTGTAAACTAACAGGCCTGAGAGATAACAGCTGTCATAATCAAATAACACACAAGCAGTTATTGACAAAAGGACAATTTTAGGTAATACTTTATAAAAACGTTACCTGATAGCATTAGCAAATATTATACATTCTTTGAAGATCATTATTGTTATTATGGATATTTTGATTCATTTTTTCAATATTCATATTTGAATATGCCTACTGAACTGTTAAGCAGTAGTGTACAGCATTAGCATATGATGTTGGTGTATGTAATCTAATTGTGGCAGCGGGGGTGTGGTCGAGCATTTGTCTAGAGAGAGAAAGTGTTATGGCGACACGCCTAGAGAACTATAATCCCCGTTTCTGATTGCAGTAAGTACTGGGGAGAGTGATGTAAGGAGGTACCACGCCAGAGACAAACGGGAGAGAGACAGACACCCGTAAGCAGAGACAGTGTGTTTCATGTTATGCTAAAAAGCAAGTTTATGAGTAGGAAACTAAATATTCCTTTTGAGTTGAATGCCCCTGAGTCTCACTTCCTCCTTCCATAAGACATGAACTTTGTTACAAAAATGTTTCTCAAATACTTGGGTAACACTTCACAATAAGGTTCCATTTGTTAACATTAGTTAACAACATTAGTTAATGTGAACTAAAAATGAACAATACTTTTACGGAATTGATTAATCTTGGTCAATGTTATTTTTAACATGTAGTAACACATTTTTAAAATCAAAAGTTGCATATGTTTACATTAGTTAATGCACTATGAACTAACATGTGGTAACAATGAACAATTGTGTTTTTATTAACTAGCATTAACAAAGGTTAATAAATGCTGTAAAAATGTATCATTCTTTGGTAGTTTATACATGGTAATGCATTTACTAATGTTAACAAATGGAACATTACTGCAAGTGTTGCCAATACTTATTATTCAAAATTATTATATATTTTCACCAAATTGTGTTTTTGAAATTTGCACTTCATAAACACTTCAGTCAGGTCCGGTCAACCCATTAGGTGATATAGGTGAGTGTCTAGTGCGGCATCTCTTCAGGGATGTATATATGTGTATATAATATATATATGTGTTCAATCTGTTTCAAACATAATGCGCCATGTGTGTTCTGATGGCGTGCTGTGGCGCCCCCATGGAACAAATAGGCCGTGTACTAAGTGCCTTACAACTGTACTACTCTTGCTGTTTCTGTTATACCTGTGTTCGGAAGTAGTATGGATTGTAAGCCATTGGGAACACTGATATAAACTCACGAGCGCGGTGCTCTTGAATCGAGGTGATACCCAAATGTGTGAATTAATCAGTCTTTTGAGCCGGTTCTTCTAAATTAATTTGTCTAACATGTGGGCTGAATCATTTGCTGCTCTTTGTCATGCAGTAAAATAGTAACGGGATGCTTTGAAAGACAGAATACAAAAACAACGCTCTCCTAGGGTGTCAAATGGGGCAGGACCGGCACTGATTTCAGTCAATCAGCTGCCTCATTGAATCATAATCAATTTGACTGGTTTCTATCGGGGGTTGGAAAAATCATGTCTAATCACTGATTGATTGAGTGATTGATTGATTGTAAGAGACCAGGTGATCAATTGTGATTTATAATCCTACTGTTTCCCATAATCCAGTCAAAGAACAATCATTTATCTAACACAAAACTGTTAAATCAATTAACTGAGAGGTGAAACAGAATTTCAGTACAAACTGGGGGCTCCCATCACTATTTAAATCAGAATCCAGTTGCATTCCAGGAGAGACCTCCATTCAAAACCTACTCAGGTAAGCCCACGACAACTTTTGCTTATTTATTTTTAGGCATTTATGTCATTTGTTTGTGCTGGTTTGACCATTATAAGGGTGAAAATGACCTCACAATGTAACTTGACATTTGCTAGGACACCCTTACTACTCTCATTATTCAAATGGATTAAAAAAGCCTACTAAATAATGTAAACATGCAAGTATTTGTTATTTTTACAATGCATCATCTAAAGTAGAAAACCTTGTCATGTGTGTTTGAGTGTGTGTCTGTGTGCATATGTGTGTGTGTGTGTCTGTGTGCGTGTTTGTATTTGTGTGTGTGTGTTTATGTGCATGTGTGTGCCTGTGTGTGTCTGTGTGCATGTTTGTATTTATGTGTGTGGTCATGTTGAATGGAGAAAACACAAATCGAGAGCCTGTTATTGCTGTCATGCTCTTTATCATGTATTGCACCATATTTAAATGTGATCTAATTCACAGAAAAGAAAGCTTAAAAAAGAAATATCAACAACTTTTAGTTAATTAGTGGTGCTTGCTATGACAAACTTAGGGTTAGGTCTATGCAACAAAGCCCTAACCTTGAGTACTAAAATACAGCACATAACACATACTGCAAAACATATAGTTTGTGCTAATACAGTATCTAAAATTAAATAATAATAATAATAATCATACATAAAATGTATTATTAAAACAGTACCTGTTAAATCATGTGGTGTATTGAGGAGATGTGTGCTATTACTTTTCTAAGAGATCAGACTTACAATTGGACTTAGCCCCTTTCACACATAAAGCCTTTTCCAGAAAACTTATTCCATTTATCAGGGTAGACATTGTGTGTGAACACAACTTTTTTGAAAATACTGGTAAACTTTGCTCTGGCAATTTCCAATGAGAAGTTGTATGATAAATTTCCACATTGATGGTATGTGTGAACAGCACATGTGGTGCATTTACCAGTAAAGACAACTCAACAATTATCCTGTAATTTACCTGGTTAAATGTGTGAAAGGGACTACTGAAAGATCTGAGTCATATCTATGGGACCAGAACATCATAAAGAATTGGAGATGGGCTCTTATGACTTTAAGTAACCAACTAGCAACCACCCACGACACCCTAGCACAAGCAAGCACTGCTCACATTTTCTTTCAAAATTGACATTCTATTATATTTGATTGTTACATTGGTTCCTGTTAATCCCCTTTTATTATTCATTTCTTTATTACAGAACATTACATCTCCCTCCACCAGTCTCACAGTGTATCATGGGTAATGGCACATCAAACCATCTAACGAGCCAGGGTCCCGGAAAAAATATTCAAAGAAGTGTAAAGCTCACAAAGCATGTCCCAGAAGATAAAGCCCCTTTGGATGACTTCCTGCGTAAACAAAATCATTGGAATGTACAATCAAAGAAAGACTGCCGTGTGGCTAAACTAAAGATCAGAAGAGGTAGTCGCAACCCTTACTGCCATCTGCCACAAACGCTGGAGTCTGAGCAGGCACAATCTTCAAGACAGAACTGGGAACTGTGCAACCCTGCCTTCACAAAATAGAATGTCAGGACATCTTTAAGCTCTCTAGATTTATGCAGACAAGATACATATCAAGTCTGTTTTGGAAAAAGATATTCTTCTGAGGGCAAATATTTCCAGCATGGTTCCTCTTTACTATAAAATGAAAATGAAACTTCCTCTTTTTCAAGGTTTTTTGGAGTTGCCAGTGGCAACTGGAAATTTTAATGAATCATTTCTGTTACTGGCCCAAAGAATCATTTTAAATATGCTTTTATTGAATTGTGAATGTATTCACAATAAAGTCATTCGGCAAGGATACTGTTGTGATTTAAATTTCTTAATGAAGTTCAAATATACAGTGGCTCCATACGTTTTTGGAAACTTAAAAATGTCGGAATGTCATTAGTAAAAAATTAAATAATAAATAAATACCAGGCCACATGGCATCTGCAAACAAATTAATCTGGACATTTTCACAGAACATACTTTACTTTTGTTAGCTTTTTCTGAAATTACCAAGTGGATTTTAAGTGAGTGTACAATATGAAGTTCAATAAAAGTTCCTTTTAAGTGTCCTAACAGAGTAATCACACTGAAAAAATAAATAAATAAATTGTGGTGAAGTAAATATAGCAGAAAAAAGTACTTTCTAAATTGAAAAAGGCTTGAAATTGAAAATAATTAAGTACTACATTTGTTTTGAATCCAAACATGTGAAAATGAACACTTACATAAATATGATTGAGTTTTATTATTTTTACAATGTGTCATCTAAAGTAGAAAACCTTGTCATATGTATTTGCAAATTTGAGCAAATTTCACTTATTAATAAAATTAACTTGCTTGGTTTCACTGTTTCAAGTATATTTACACCATTTTTAATGTTAAATTCCCTGTTACGTTTGGTAACGTCCTATTTTGTGAAGTCTGAAGTTATTTTTCTAATCAAAATTACCCTTTCATGATCAAATCAATTCTATTAATTGTTACCATCATCTTTGTGTCCATTTTGATCTCTTTGCCAGTAATGCAAGCCAAGTGATGGTATTTAATATAATATATAGCTTGCATGGAGTTTTCCTGTTGAAAGCTTTCATATGTCATGCGGTACATTATTTTGAGTTTATAGTGAAGGCTCAAAATGTGGAATTTTGTAGTAAAATTTTCAATTTAAGCTTATGCATATACTTAACCGTATACATCAAATTTACAAGTAAAATATATTTAAATGTTTAAATTAAGTTTACTCTCTCACTTCAATAAAAACATTTGTCATGCAATTATGTAGATTTTACTTAATTCCATACTATTCAAATTTACTTAAAAAAAAACTTAAAAAGTATATTTTACTCTTATTTTGTTTAGTGCATACAGTAGGTGGAGTTCATCACATTAACTACGGACATGTTCCACTATTGTTTGGTGGCTAGAAAATGTCCAAATACCCTTTAAAACATCTGTTTCAAATGTTTTGTGATTATTTGTTATGCAATGTGATTGCATTTGTAATTCCAAATACGCAAATACATTTGCATACCAAATATGTTTGGGGAACTGTATCTGAATTTGAAGAAAGATTTAGAATGATCGTGGGGTACTGTAGACACCAGCATCCTAAAATAAATATTGTGAGTTAGTTTCTTTTTTGAAGACACTACTCTGTCACCACTTGCAGTTGCACTTGCAGCATATATCTTTTGCATCAAGTGTCATCTCTTGAGCAAATTAGTGAAAGGTTATTGATGGTTTGATGATAATGACAAGTTCATGAGATGAAAAAGTGAAGTTCATGACCACACAGTGACCACACTTCTAAGTTCTTTCAAAAGCAAAACCGTAGTTTAAAAGCCTCAGAATGAATTCTTGGGGTTGTAATTTTACAACTATTACTTTATGTATCTTTAGTTTAAAAAAAAAACATCTAGTTGCAAGGTTATCAGTTGTTGTGGCGGTTTTCTAATTCTCTGTTTTCGAGTGCAGTCCAACCAATTGGCCAGGGTTTAAAAGATTATTAAAAGTGTTATGTGTGGATAGGTCCTGCAATTGGTGTGTGTCATTGTGGAGTGGAGGGGGGCGGGGCTGGGCTGGAATGTCGCACGCCCGGTCCCCAATCGGCCTGATGGGGCGCGCGAGGGATAAAGGCGGCTGGTGACGACGGTTCGAGAGAGAGAGCTCAATCCCGGACATGTCCGTTGTGTGTTTGTTTCTGCTTTTGTTTTAAGTTTTCATTAAAATATTATTTATATTGACAAGCCGGTTCTCGCCTCCTCCTTGAGCATCCTAACCTCGCGTTACAGTCATGTGACACGATGGATGAGAGCCGGGGCGTCCACATCTGCTCAGAGTAAGAATGATGCAGGAGGGGAATCCTCCAGCATTCCCATCCTTAGGAATTTCCCTGAGGGGGATTTCCCTTTAGAGCAGTCTGAGGAAACCCTTAGGTACACCTTTGACCAAGTGAGAGTAATCGATGACCAGCAGCTCCAGCCTGACGTTGCTCACACATATCCATATTTTTTCATTATTAAGGATCGGTTGTATTGAGTGACACATGACACTCAAACCCATGAAAATTCAACCCAGTAATTAGTCCTGAGGAGCCATCGGGAAACACTTTTCCAGGTGGCTCACCACAATCCTATGGTGGCTCACTTAGGACAGGAAAAAACACTGCACCATTTAATGGCCCGCTTTTATTGGCCGGGCATTCGCGAGGATGTACGCAGATGGAAAGAATTGCTATGGACCTCGTTGGGCCATTAGAATGGTCAGTACATGGATACCGGTTTGCATTAGACTTGGTGGATTATGCAATGCGATATCCGGAAACAGTACCTCTTCGCTACATCTCAGCACACAGTGTTTTGGAGGTACTCTTCAAAATTATCTTCCGGGTGGGGATTCAGAAAGAAATTCTCACCTACCGAGGCACAACCTTTATGTCACTTATTTTATGCAAACTTTACAAATTGCTGGTGATTAAGTCTATTCGCACCAGCGTTTATCACCCACAAACTGATGGGCTTGTGGAACGATTTAATCGAACCCTGAAAAATATGATTCACAAGTTTGTGCACAAGGACTCTAGGAACTGAGACAGGTGGCTGGAACCCCTATTATTTGCAATCAGGGAAGTCCCACAAGCCTCCACAGCGTTTTCCCCCCTTCAAGCTCCTGTATGGTCATCAGCCCCGGGGGATGCTTGACGTCATACGGGAGGTGTGGGAGGACAGACCTTCCCAAAGCAAAAATGTAATTCAATATGCCCTTGATCTTTTAGCAAAGCTACACACACCGAGTCAATTGTCACAACTAAGCTCCAAGTTTAAGAGACACAAAGCTTTCTTTATAATAGGGGTACCCAGCTATGGGAATTTGCACCGGGAGACAAATTACCTGTATAACTCCCCACATCGAACTCAAAATTACTCGAAAAGTGGCAAGGACCTTCGAGGTTACACACCGAGTCAGGGATCTTGAGCACGTCAAATTTACCACATCAACCTCAAATTATGGAGAGAGGTGGTCTCTGTGTCCATGGCAACGGTAGGTTCGTAGAGGGCAGAGCACAGTCCGGAGGTGAAGTACAAAGCTGATCCATTCACCCATTGGGGAGACCACCTTTCTCCGTCCCAGCTCATAAAGGTGGCCAAGTTGCAAAAATAATTTGCGGACATTGCTCTCCTCTTCCCAGTCGTACTAACCGGATGTTGCGGCGTTGAGTCGGGCAGTGGGGGTATGTGGGGCGGGATGTGGTCATGTATCTTTCACTGGGGAGAGAGGAAGCGGTAAAGGCCATGGCCTGGTGATTGGTAACACAAAACACCTTTGTCTCATTACAGTGATGATGGAGGCGAGTTTGAAAAGGCTGCTGAGAATGCTGGAGAGAAAGAGAGAATCAGGGACAAAGAGACCTGAAATTGAAGCTAAAGTGAGTACTCTGTTGTGAAGTCAAAGTGAATACTGACGTGCACAAACATTTTGGGGGTCAGTCTCCTCTCCCGACCTGATATTTAGAATTTTTATTTAATAAATATATTTGTTTTACAGGGAAGTTGTGCGCAAACAGGAATATATATATATACATATATATATTAAATGACTTATACTGCAACCCCGAATCCTGCTCACTTATTACAGGAACCTCTACACCTACCCAGATGTTTAAAGACAAAATGGGCTTGCAACTGAGTAAAACTTGTGTGATATAGTATGAAAACTATGTTTGAATAACATGCATTAGAGACAGAGAGCGATACTGGGAGACAAGGGCTGGTTGACACACTTTACTCGTGAATATTTAACGTTTATTTTTGGAAGTCAATAGCAAGTATTGAAAGTCCTGGCTACAAAAAATCTAAAACAGAAAACACTACTGAACAAAGAGGCTGTTTATTTAATTAATGTCAAACTCATGATAGCAATGTATCATTGCTTTGGCCAAAAATGGAGGCCAAAAATGTTTTCCTTTGTTTACCCAACATTTTTTAGAATACAGGATTGACAAAAATGTTTCTAAATGAAAGGAGGGGTTTGATCTAGGTGTTTGAAAGCAACAAATTAATCCACTAGAGAAAATATGACTCAAACTTCCTGAGATGTAGCACTTATGACAACTTCACTGTGTGACAACTAGCCTCAGGCTTCCCTATACAAATTATATTGTATATATAGAGAATTTAAAGACAAAATATGTGTATATTCAAATGATATGTAATGCTTTTGATTTTGTCATTCCAAGGCATCAAATAGGATCGAGAAATAAAAGCTTTATATGATTACAATATAGTATCCAAATTGGTATGTTTAATGCTAATACATTTTAATTGCTATGGAATGGTAAAGATTTTGTTCATTGTTAGTTCATGTTAACTAATTTTGTTAATTAATGTTAACAAATGGAACCTTATTGTAAAATGTAAACAAATAACAAGAAAATGAACTAGTGCAGCAGGCATAAAAATTATAACAAAATAAACATAGCATAACCTATAAATACAGTAAACCTTTATTTTTTGTGCATATATGTATTTTGTGTATGTACTTTCAAATGTTTATATCCCTGTCTGTTGCTCACTTCAACGTTGTGTCGAAGAAGCGACACTAGGGGTCTCTCTTGAGAGCCTTATGCATCTCTGAACTTTGAGAAAAGGTCAATGAGAAATTGGCAGACAGAATTTGCATGTCGCGCCCCCAGACATACAGGAATAAAGGGGGGAAAATGCATCTGTTCATTCAGAAATTTTCTTTGGAACCGACCTATTGTGTGAGCAGCGAGCTGCTGTTGGATCTACGGCGGATATTAGAGGCTTTCTCCTTCTCTGCACAGCAGTGCAGCTTTGCCCCTGGGCGCTGGGTTGCGTTTGTGTATGGTTTGTGTTCTCATTGCGAGAACCTTACCATGGCAACATTGCGGTCGCGGCTTTACTTCCTAAAAAGGAACGCCACTCCAACCGCCCCCCGCGTCGCTCCTTCTTCCCACGGGATTGAGGATGACCCGGCTGGCGATGGAGGTGATTTGGGGATGGCAGCAGGCTTGGTTTCCTCGGATACGTCCCCACGAACCACCCGCCCCCTGACACACTCGTTGGCTTCCACCCAGACTCGTGGTGACAGCGGCTCACTTACGGCCAGTCCGCCTATCCTCTTGAGCCCCCTGAGCTGCATGATGAGCTCGCTACTGCATCTGAGAGTGTTTTGGCGTCTGACAGCATTCGCATACACAACTACCTCGACGACTGGCTCATCTTGGCCCACTCCCAGGAGCTACTATGCACCCACAGGGACCAGGTGCTCAGGCACCTCAGCCATTTAGGGCTTCAGGTCAACTGGGAAAAGAGCAAGCTCGCCCCGGTTCAGAGCATCTCTTTTCTCGGCATGGAGTTAGACTCAGTATCAATTTCAGCACACCTCACCAACGAGCGCGCTCAGTCAGTGCCTCACCTCGTTCAGGTCAGGCACGTGGGTCCCCTTAAAACATTTCCAAAAGCTCCTTTGGCATATGGCATCCTCTGCGCCAGTCGCGCCACTGGGCTTGATGCATATGAGACCGCTCCAGCACTGGATCCAGACCAGAGTCCTGAGACGAGCATCTCGCCACGGCATGCATCATGTGTTTATCACCCCTGCCTGCTGCCAAACTTTCAAACCCTGGACAGACATCTGTTTTTTATGGGCAGGAGTCGTGTGCATCCTGCTCACCACAGACGCTTCCAAACAGGGTTGGTGTGCCAATGGCAATGGGCACGCAGCCGTGGGCTGTTGGAAAGGACCCCAGCTGAGCTGCCACATCAATTGCCTAGAGTTGTTGGCTGTACTTCTTGCCCTGCGGAGGTTTCTCCCACTAGTTCGGGGCAAGCACGTCTTGATCCAATCAGACAGCACCACCACAGAAGCGTACATAAATCGCCAAGGCAGCGTACGCTCCCACCACATGTCACAACTCGCCCGTCGTCTCCCCCTTTGGAGCCAGCAGCGACTCAAATCGCTGCGTGCCACTCACATCCAGGGCAACCTCAACGTGGTAGCGGACGCGATATCACGACAGTGTTCGCCCAGCGGAGAGTGGAGGCTTCACCCCAGTCAGTTCAGCTGATTTGGGAACGGTTCGGCAAGGCACAGGTAGACCTATTCGCCTCCCGAGAGACCTCCCACTGCCCATCTGGTATGCCTGAACGGAAGCTCCCCTCGGGACAGACGCGCTGGCACACAGCTGGCCCACGGGGCTGCGCAAGTACGCATTTCGCAGAGGTGCTATGCAAGGTCAAGGAGGACAAGGAACAAGTCACTCTGGTGGCCCCTTACTGGTGCTCTCAGACTTGGTTCTCGGATCTCGTGCTCCTCGCGACAGCCCCTCCTTGGTGAATTCCCCTGAAGAAGGACCTTCTTTCTCAGGGACGGGGCACTCTCTGGCATCCGCGCCCAGACCTCTGCAATCTCCATGTCTGGCCCCTGGACGGGATGCGGAAGATTTAGCTGGCCTACCACCTACTGTCGTAGACACGATCAACCAAGCCAGAGCTCCCTCTACCAGGCAACATTACGCCCTGAATTGGCGCTTGTTCGCAAATTGTTGTTCTTCCCGGGATGAAGACCCACTGAGGTGCACAGTCAGGTCAGTGCTCTCATTCCTGCAGGAGAGGTTGGAGGAGAGGCAGTCCCCCTCCACCTTGAAGGTGTATGTAGCCGCTATCGTTAGCCCACCACAACGCAGTAGACAGCAAGTCTTTGGGAAAGCACGACTTAGTTATCAGGTTCCTAAGAGGCACCCGGAGTTTGAATCCCTCCTGGCCAAGCCTGATCCCCTCCTGGGATCTCTCAGTGGTCCTCTCGGGCCTTCAGAGACCCCCCTTCGAGACGCTAGAATCAGTCGAACTCAAGGCCCTCTCCCAGAAGACGGTCCTCCTGATCGCGCTCACCTCCATCAAGAGGGTAGTGGAAAAATAAACGTTCTCTGTCAGTGACACCTCCCTGGAGTTTGGTCCAGCAGACACTCATGTGATCCTAAGACCACAACCGGGCTACATGCCCAAGGTTCCTACAACTACCTTCAGAGACCAGATAGTGAACCTGCAAGCAGTGTCCCGGAAGGAGGCAGACCTAGCCCTTTTGTTGCTGTATCCGGTACGTGCTTATCTATTTGGACCACACGCAGAACTTTAGACATTCTGAGCAGCTCTTTGTCTGCTTTGGAGGACAGCGGAAAAGGAAGGCTGTCTCCAAACAGAGGCTTTCCCACTGGGTGGTTGATGCCATAACATTGGCCTATCTCACCCAGGCCGTGCCCACCCCCTTGCGGGTTCGAGCACACTCAATGAGAAGTGTGGCGTCCTCGTGTGCACTGGCCAAAAGTGCCTCCCTCGCAGACATATGCAGAGTAGCGGGTTGGGCAACACCCAATACCTTTACAAGATTTTACAATCTCAGGGTTGAGTCGGTTTCATCCAGTGTTTTCTCAGGTCCGAGCCGGTAGAACTCGGTAATGCGGTAACAACTGACTGGGTGTACCGCTTTCCCTTCACTGAGGTAATAGCGTGCGCTCTTATCCCAGGAGATCCCACTAACTCGGCTCCCTGAATGACTCCTCCCTAGCACTCTGGTCTGCGAAATTCAGCAGAGGAATTCACTGACCAAACCCAATGCGGGTACTCAATTTACCCTGTACTGGAATAGGTGCTCCACAGGTCGGGCCCCTATGTGGACTTATCCCCCTGTGTGTATTGTCCGCGGTACAGTCCCCTTGCGAGCGGACCCGTGTCTTCCTTGGGCAGTCCTCACTGACCCAGTTCCTCACTGGTGTAAGGAACAAGAAGGTTTTTGACGATTTTTTTGGGCATTAGGGAAGGGTACCTGCAGTCTGGCACAGCCTGTTATTTTAGCACGCAAACTACCTGCCCGTACCTGTGTCAGCAGAGCACGTATACAGTTCAGCTCATGGCGTGATTAAAATTGGACCCCTAGTGTCGCTTCTTCGACACAGCGTTGAAGTGAGCAACAGATGGGGAACGTCTATGTTACTGTTGTAACCTCCGTTCCTTGATGGAGGGAATGAGACTTTGTGTCCTCCCGGCAACGCCGCTGAACCGAGCCACTGTTGCGGCCGAACCTCATTGATGGCTCCTCAGACAAATCCTGAATGAAGAGACGCCCCCCCTATACCCGTATGTCTGGGGGCGGGAAATGCAAATTCTGTCTGACAATTTCTCATTGGCCTTAAGTTCAGAGATGCAAAAGGCTCTCAAGAGTGACCCCTAGTGTCTCGTTCCCTCCATCAGGGAATGGAGGTTACAATAGTAACCTAGACTTTATGCAATGTAATGCTTTTCATGGTGCTGATAAAGCTTGTGGATTCTTGTATCTGTTCTCCAGAAATGAAAGTGAAAAGAATAAGCACACTATTAATAGAACATTGCCACAAAAAGTCAACTGAGGCCAGCTAACAATTGATTCAATTTTGTTGTGAAACTAAGATTTGATAAACTAAACCAGGCACTCCAGGCACTCCAGCAGTCCCATTTACAACACTTAAAAGAACAAATACAAAAATGTGCATAGAAGTACAAAAACTATTATAGAAAGTATCTTTCTTGACTTTCCCTGATTGATTTTGATTTAGGTACTCTATAAAGCACTATGTTTCATGTGATTTTTTTATAAACTGGAATAGTTTACATGTAAACTTTTGCTGTGATTGCATGAAGTGTGGTCAGCTATGGCACCACATGTCAAAATATTTCAAAGCAAGGTGCAAAACAGGAAAAGGGCTCACCTTACTTACTGATTCAGTGCATGGGTAAACTTTATCTAAGTCATTCAATGAAAAGGACTTGATTCACTCATTTAATCTTCACTCATTTAATCTACTAATGAAAAGGACTTCAGAATGCTATATCTTGTTACATACCACAGTTGCAAAATCCTTTATGTGCAAAAGTTTTGCAATGTGGAAATATTTATATTTATATAATCATAAGAATCATCTTTGAAATAAAGGCATATATATAGAGAGAGAGAGAGAGAGAGAGAGAGAGAGAGAGAGAGAGAGAGAGAGAGAATAATTGACTCAAGAGGATAAGGTATAAGAATAAAGTAACCTCAATGGTGCCATCTAGTGAATCATTGTACAAATTAATCAAATTAATCTAACTCAAAAATGTATGTTTCTATAAACGTTATAACCCTAAAACGTTCAATTGTAATCTGAAATTAATTGAGAAATATTTCACTTGCTTTTTAATTTCTTGTGCAGCTAATTAAATATTTAATATAAGTTAGAATATATATATTCTCCGTTTGATCTACATCCTCTGCAGATTCAGACTGTCAGGAAAAAAACAAAAGCTTAGTAAAACGATTAGATGATTAAAAGTAACTGTAGAAAGTAGAAATAAAATCCAGTCGTATCATATAAACATGGTAGGTGGCTTAATTTAAATTTAAGTTCTTCGGGAAAAAAACCTTGAATAATAATAACTTTTTAATTAATTACATGCTTCCGTATTGACATGAATGACTGTTCACAGTGATTCTTTATGATTATTCTCTTGAATTGTTTCTCAGTACTGCTAAAAACAGAAAACAGCTCAATGAAATAGATCACCTTTTTAACTTTAACTTCTACTTGATGTAAAAATAAATAAATAAACACACACAAAATACTGAGGTCACAATCTGTAAAAGTTAGTCTCACGCAACCAAAATCATCAAATGGCTTTTCATCCAAATTGTCTTTTGAATTTTTAAAAGGTTTAGGCCTAACATTTTTTTTTTTTTTTTTGCATTAATAGTATTATAGTGCCTTCTGCAAAAATGTAAATATGTGGTTTTGCTTCACCAATAAATACATGCAAATAATTGCATAAATAATTTCTATATAGCCAATTTATTCAGGACAGTAAAGCCTGACCTATATTCTGTTATCTCTAAATTTATCTGAAAGTTGGCATGCATTTTTCATCATGCAAAGTATGAATATATGTATATATATAGAGACAGGGATGTCACTAGGATTGGAAGACAGGGGGGGGGGGGTTAGCCCCCAGGGTATTTGTACCTTAAGTTTGCAAAATATTTGCACTCACATCTAGAGCTACACTTATGTCAACAACCAGTCAAGAAACCAAGATGTTAACAAGTAAAACGTGACAGACATATCCTCTTCTTCCATTTCTACTCTGTTAAAGAAAAGTTACTGTAATGTTGCTTTTAGACACATCAAAGCTGCTTGGGGGAATTTACTTAAGCCAGACTTTGCTCCTGATGAGTTATTCTATAAGCAATGACTTAAATGCTGTCTGTCTGCTCATGTAAATGTATGATAAAGTAATAGCATACTATATCTAATTCCTCTCTAGCCTATATAAGATAAGTTGTCCACAGAATGCTATTTAATTACTCTAATTACTGTAACTGCGCTGTGGATTGGTTCAATCAGAGTGTAATTTCGCTGTGTAGTTTGGCTTGCATACAGTTTAACCTAAGAACCAGAATTTTAAGGTCATAGTGAAATTTGACAACACAGGTTTGAGCGTTTCTCAGTTAGATGATTTATTCTGCCAAATGATGTGTATACAATGTATGATATAAATCAACAACATAAAGGCAGTATTCAAATAAAGGAAAATTAAGAATGTAATCATTTTCAAAACCACAGTCAACAGTTACTTTTATTTATTGTCTACTTCATTGGTGGAAGGATGAATTGAAGGATACAACGGTAATAACATTAACAGGGACCCTATGACATTTAGTTTTCAGTGACAACAACATTCTATGGGGATTGATATTGTTTTATATGCTTATTATAGAGATTGGTTATATTATTGGCAAAGAATAAAGCGTAGTGATTAGCTTGCTAAGTTAACCATTTCTTGTATTTTGCTTGTTCACTCTAGCTAGACTACAGTTTTACATAGCAAACCAAAATATCCCCTTTCCTTTACCTCAAGAAAACGCAGCTAAAGGTAAGCAGGTAATTAAAAACAACTTACAATTTCACTCTGTATCACGACACTTACCAATCTTCCTTTCACCATTAGCGTGTGTATCGGTGTGTGTGGGCGGGAGGGTGCATAGCGAGTTCATAGCGAGACGGTGCGGTGCATCATCATGATGGCACAACGACTCTTTGTACTTCTGTCCAACTTCCGACTTTTCGGCTATTTTTTGTAGCAGGATATATATCATTTGTTGCGTCTAATTCTAAATATGAATGAGGATACAGTTATTGATAAATCGAATTGTTATTGTTGTTCTTATTATCATTTAGGGGGGCTTAGGAACATTTTGGGGTAGCTTCAGCCCCCCTAAAATAGGCCTAACGATTGATAATATAGAGAAGTAAGTTTGAAGTAAGTTTGGAGCAGAAGAAATAGAATTAAACCTTGTGTAAAATTGTCAGCTTTACCTTAATATAAAAATGCTATTTCTAGCCATGTTACCAGGCATGATCATATTTTTTTATCAATAAAATTCACGTTGGATCATAATGTCTTTTTTTCCTAGTAAGACATTTGTTAGTAGAACAAAATAATTTTGCATTGTTTTCCCGTAAAAATATCTAAAAATCCTTAAAACAAGATCAATTTGATTGATTTTGTTTTAGAAACAACACTGCATAAGACATTTAGGTTTTTCAGAGAATGTATTTTTAACATGTGTATTCTGTCTTACTGTACTGACAGTTTTATAGTCAAAACAAGTGAAAAAAAATCTACCAGTGCTGAAGAAGTAATCCAAAGTATTTATAATACGTTACTGACCTTGAGTAATCTAACAGAATATGTTACATATTAACAGCATGTATTCTGTAATCTGTAGTGGAATACATTTTAAAAGTAACTCCCAACCACAATGTATTTGTGAATAATGTATATTTGTTTGTTTTTATTTACTTGTTGTAGGTCAGATGAGGGGTCTGACAGTTTAAAAAAAAATGTAATGGAGGGGGATGTTTGTATTGTTTTATTGTGCTGTTTTATGTCTCTTAAAAAAAAAAACTTTTAAAGTGACCCCACGCTGGCTATTCTACCTGTTGTTCTTACATAGCCTACATTGTGATATGTAGTCCCATTCAGGGCTGGACTGGTAATCTGGCATACCAGTCATTTTACCGGTGGGCCGACACACTTTGGGGCCAGTCAGGGGAGGACTGGCCTTCGGGAGAACAGAGCGGGCCGATTGGTTGGCCGTGAAATGGGCCGAATGGATGCCATTAGTTAAAATGAGCCACTGCGTTATGCAGAATGGACCACAAAACAGCACCACGATATGCAGAAATGGAGAGCGAACCCCCCCGTGCTCAACACCCTGCACCACACCTCCACACCCCCACCCCGCTCAACAACTTTTGGACCGGTTGCTAGGTAAAATCCGATTTCTCTTCTCAGTCCAGCCCTGGTCACATTTAGAGCACTTGTAATCTGGATTTGGTGATCTTGAATAGTTTGTATCTGGATCAGGGTGATCCAATCCAATGTTGCTTTGAAAAACCATCTGAAAAGTAAGATGGATTATCAGATCCTGGATAGCAAAACATGGAATTTCCAAATCCAGATCATTTTGATCCAGATTAAATTTTTTGTACAACTTGGCTTAGAAATACAGAACAGGCAATTAGAATCATCATGGCGCCACCCAGTGGTTGCTCAGGAAACCTGTGGATGTTGATCTTAAAGTATACAAAGTACATAAGTTCTAAACAGCCTTAAAAACGTTTTAAAACTTTCAGATAGTTCTGAACATCATAATGAAATAAATAGCAGAATGCATTAATGATTTAATTGATCTGTTTTGGAGAAACCTCTGAATCTGACTGGCATGAGAAAAAAAAACATAATGCAAAAGGAAACCACTGGTTTCCAAACCATTTCTTCTCTTGAATTCCGAAAACACCATCTCATATATAACCATGCACACAGTTTAACTGCACTGTACTATTCTGAATGTTTCAAAGAAAGGCAAGACCTTGGCACATCATAGACTTCCTGTTAACACATACCATTCCGTTGTGAATAAATTCAAAAAGGCACTTTATCATTTTTCTCTTTCTCTCATTATCATTCTGTCTGCAAAAGCATTGTTTCAAAGCATTGCTATGGCCAACGTACAAACTTTGCAAAAGACATAATTGATTCTTTGCTTAGAGTGTAAAAACTGTTAAAACAGACATTGCTGTAAAATTGTCTGTTCTGTAACTAACAGGTAAACTTAACATGCTATTTCTTTCTGAATACAGGAAGTGTAACCGTGACAGATGTGTGAAAGCCTCACGGACTGAAATGAGCATACGAAGAAGAATATTTGCACAATATAGGAAGCCCCATATTTCTGAGAAGCACAGAGGTAAGTCAAACAACAACAAAACTAAATGTTTCATGATTTATTTCAAAAGATATCAGAGATGGCATACAAGATGGCATATAAAGATTGGCAGTGGCCATAGATGGGTCAATGTTTTTTAGAATATATAATGGTAAATGGTCTGTACTAAATGTTATGATTTCAGATTTATGACAAGACATACATTAGCAAGATTGTTAGTAACTGTTTTTGTGAGTTTCTGTTATGTGGGTGTATCTAGTGAGCATCTGTAACACAAGATCTGTGATTTATTTTTCCTACATACAGAGAAAGATATGCTATTCCGTGATGTTGTGATGTTATTTGCCCTTTGTCTCTCAGGTAAAACACATTTCTCCTTTTTTCTCAGAATGTCCTTCAGTATTAATCACATTTTTAGCTTTATTTTTTTATTTAATGACTTCCATTCCATATAATGGAGCTTTCTTGTCTTTTGTCACAGGTAATGTTTGCACTCAAAATTGGGTAAAGCAGTGGCCAGGTGATGTGCATGCTTCACCTGGAGAAAACATCACCATACACTGCCAGATTGATGTGGAAATACAGGGGTCAATTTCCATGTGCCTTATTGAGTGGTACACCAAGAACGAAGACGGGACATATCCCCCAGTCGACAATCTTCCTCAATTTAGTGGGAGACACTGTGAACACAGAAATGAAAGCCACTGGAGCACAAGCCTTGCCCTGAGGTCTCTGGAGCTGAACGACACTGGCATGTTCTATTGTAATTACATCTGCAATATCAATGGCACATATTTCCAGCACTATGGAACCGGGACTCGACTTTTTGTGCATTTAGGAACTTATGAAGGAACTGTCACTCTGGACCACCAAATTTGTACATCCAATATTACAGGTAAGGAGATCAGAGCATTTCAATTACTGTGCATATAAAATGCTTATAGTAGTTAATAAAAGATAAACAAGTTAATTAAGATAACAAGCTTGAGGAAAGGCTATTTGAACTAATGCAACACCTGTAGTTATTCTTGCATTGTCCGAATACATTTAGTAGTTATCAAAATTACAAACTGGCATTTTATAGACACAACTTTGGATGATACAGACAGTTTTTCTATCTCACGTTCTGCATCTTTTGCTTATTTTCAGATGGAGTGGATGGTGAATCCAGAGTTTACTTGCTTTACTGGTTTCTTGTTTTTACTGCTTTATTGTCCAAAACTGTGATATTTATATTTATGTGTTCTGTTGCACTTTGTTCTCCGTTTTAAATGGCACTGTTGCTGGGTGGAGGGCAGGCCGGGTCGTGATGATGCACACCCGGTCCCGTATCAGGCTAATCAAGCCTTCGAGATCGATAAAGGCCGATGGCAGACGGTGGTGCGACAAGAGAGAGATTATTTACGGACATGTCCGTCATGTGTGTGTGTTTTGTGTCTTTTAAGCTTACCATTAAAATATTATTTATATTGACAAGCCGGTTCTCGCCTCCTCCTTGCCCTTGAACTACATTACAGGCACTTTCTTGTGAACCCTAAATCAATGCATTTTGTTGCAATGATACATATAATTTGAATACCAGCAATTGTTCTCTGTTATGAAGTGTTGAGTAATTTAACGGGCCTATTGTTGTCGCTCACACATGCAAGGTGTTAAACAGTCCTTACATTCATTTGACTAGAACAGTTGTTTTTTCCATCAAGTTGTTCCAGTGACGATAGCAACATTAGACTTTTTGTTCCGCTGTGAGTTCTACCACCTTAAAATATGGTTTCATCTTCCTACTGTTAGAATGCATGGTGGTCCACCGTTCAGTGTGTGGGAATGCAACTCTTTAAGCCTTGCTTTGTGTTTGAATAAACATTAGCCAAATGGTGTTAGCCGGCCAAGTTCCAATAGTGGGGATGCTCTGCATATAGTTGAGCAACGTTTTGGGGATGATGCACCAAAGTGTAGCTCATTCAAATAATCACTTAATCACATAATCTGCTTCAGTAGCTACTCTTTAAAAGTTTATTTATAAAACACATTTCATACACATGGCTCAATTAGGCTACGCAAAGCGCAGCGCAACACGCTTCGACCGTGTGCAATGTCTAATCCAACATTCGTGAGAGCACTAATTCTAAGTGCAATTTTGGTGCCAGTGCAAAGCACTACTGGGCTTGGGTGGGAGTGTTGGTGTACACACAAACTGTGGTTCCATTGAATTTAAATGAAGTGGTGCAAAGCACAATTTTTTTTCTCGAATTATGTCTAAGCATCCGATAATTATGACCTTTTGTCTCATAATGATTTATCTCATAATTTTGACATTTTATCTTAAAATGATGACTTTGTATCTCATAATTTTGAGTTTTTATTTCAACGCAATGACTTATTATCTTTTAATTTGAAATTTTTTCTCATAATTAAGCATCTGATAATTATAACACCCTTTTACCTCATAGTGACCAATCTCATAATTATGACTTAGTGTCTCATAATTTTCTCGTAATATAGGCTACTAGGCTTCTGATAATTCTAATTTTTTATTGTAATCTCATAATTATGACGTTTTATCTCAAAATAATGACTTTGTATCTCATAATTCCTGACTATTTATTTCAACATGACTTTTATCATAATTGTTCATTTTGATTTCAACATTTTCTAATCTCACAATTATGGTTTATTATCTCATAATTTTGAATAAGCATCTGATAATTATGACATTTTATCTAAACAATTATGACTGTATTTTATAATTTGACTTTTTATGTCAACATTTTGACTTATTAATCACATAATTATTATTTAGCATCTCATAATTTTGACAATTTATCATCATTTAGATTTTTTTTCTCCTAATTATGTCCAAGTATCTGATAATTATTAAATTTTATCTCATAATTATGATTTAGTATCTCATAATTTTGATATTTTCTCGTAATATGACTAGGCATCATATAATTATGACTTTTTACTGCAATCTCATAATTATGACTTTTTATCTCATAATTTTGACTTTTTATTAAAAAAAATGTGACATTGTATCTCATAATTTTGAATTTATTTCAACATAATTACTTTTTATCTCATTATTTTTTATTTAGATTTTTGAATTTCACAATTATGAATTAGTAGGCTCATAATTTTGTCTTTTTTTTTCCTCATAATTATGACTAAGCTTTTGATAATTTACTTTATCTCATTATGATTTATCTCATAATTTGTATCTAAAACATTATGACTATATTTTATCAGTTGACTTTTTATTTCAACATTTTGACTTTTTAATCTCATAAATGTGATTTAGTAGCTCATATTTTTTTTCTTTCTTTTTTTTTTTTTTTGGTAATTTATCATATTTTGACTTTTTTTCCCTCCTAATTATGATCAAGCATCTGATCGTTATGACTTTGTATCTCATAATTTTGACTTTCTGTTTCAAAATGAAACAAATGACTTTTTATCTCATAGTTTGGACTTTGTCTTACCAAGGCACGATTATTATTATTGTTATTATTATTATTTATTTTTATGTGGCGGAAATGGACTTCCATAAATTTACAGTAAAGATGCAATCCGAAGTGACTGAACAAATAATTTTTGTGAACTGATTCAGGAGACTCGACTCACTGAGCTGGATCAAGATCCAATAAAACATCGTCTCGCGCCCTCTTGTTCCAGCGTTCAAACTAGGAAGGACAATGGCAGCGTCCCACCACAGGGGTCAGACATTTCAGCATTTATTTCAACACTTTCGGCTTTAAAACCCTTATGTCATAAGAGAGCGTTCAAGGGAGTCATATGACAAGTGGAGGGGGTGTGCTCACCTCATATTACGTTATCGTCCAAACATATCAAATTAGCTTTCCAAAAGACTGCCGACAGTGCCAAGGACTTTTAACTGTTGAATATCTCCTATGACCTCAAAACAACTTTAATGTTTGGGAGAAAGTGTCTTAAGAGGAATTAAGCAGCACCAACGCGATGATCGCATCTTGTGATGATTCACATGTGGAAGAGAACGATAAAAACTATCTAGAAAGTAATGGAAACTTTGGGAAAGTAAAGGGAATGAACTGCAGTCTTTCTGCGGGGAACAAGAGCATCTGTCGGTCGGTCGCAACGGTGATTGCGCATGAGTCTACCTGTCAGCGCATCTCTCTGCCAGGTGTGATGGACGCGGAAGGCAGAGTGGACGAGTCCAGACTCAGGATGTTTATATTTAAAAACGGTAATTAAATGGTGATCTTGAACTGGCACCTTGGTCATCATGCATATAGGAACTTAGGCTATATATTGATTTATAGAGTGTAATAACTACATCATGATAATTGGGCAAACACTTTCTTATTTTTTTTTTTAAAATGAATTCCCATTTGAAGTAGGATGGAATCTGGGATTAAAAACAAACCCTCTAAGAATCTTACTGGATAAACTGGAATGTCAGTTTATGCAGTATGATAGTTTGGGTTCATAGATCCTAAAAGGATTGCTTCCGAATTATAATACACAAAATTACATGCTTTTTTTATGGATTTATTGATTATGACAAGGGAAAGGTTGAACATGAATTTTGAAGTTATTTAATCACTTTCATCGTTCTGTCTCACACTATCTCTCTGCCACATATAGCCTGATCTAAATCCCTTTTTATTGTATTAAAATGGAAGCAATTTACCTATAAATGCCTAGTATAATACACTATACCAACCTGAATGACTGTCTTGAATCAGTGGCATACCCAAAGATCCTCTTCCTGTCAAGTGCTTGTCAAGTGATATATTGCCCAACAAAGTGATGAAAATGTTTCTGTGCCATGTAGAACTACAATTATAAGATTCCTGTTAAATGCATTGGCCATACTTTAGATGTGTCACAAGAAAATATGGTTGAATTTAATTCACTTAAATGCTCCTTTAGAAAGTACGGTAGTAGTCAAACAAGACAGCAAAAGGCTTATTAAGTTACACTTGTCTTGGTTTTAAAGAAGAGTTTCAGGTCATGCCTGTCAGTAGTATGATGTTCATTGTTCTCTAGCAGATCTGTTTAGTTTTAGTATCAGTAACTGAAAACTACTGTAGCCATGTCAACCATATGGAGCTACCAGACAAGGAACAACCCAGCAAGAAACTGAGATAGGCCTACATGTTTCAAACAAACAATGTTATTGGGTAAACCGTATTGATACTTTGATCTTTCAGTTAAACAACCACTCATGCTACTGTTAGGATACATTGTGTTGAGTGTATTAACGAGGCATTTTTCGGGTTCAATACATATATTAAGCTCAATCGAAAGCATTTGTGACATAATGTTGATTCCCACAAAATGTATTTTGACTCGTCCATCCTTCATAAAAATAAAGAAATATATAAATAAAAAAATCTGGGTTCCATTTAGGCTCTTAGAGTGGAAGTGAATGGCGGCCAATCCTTAAACGTTAAAATACTCACTGTTTCAGAAGTATAGCCACAAGATTATTTACAACAGAAGAAAGAACGTCACGTGACAGTTCGGACATTTCAAACTGCATCAGAACCCTGGATGGAAGCGCCGACTTAAAAACGTTTGAATTATCGACTTGTTTCTTACGAAACGTATCGGTTTGCTTCAGAAGACATTCACTGATCAACTGAAGTCACGCTGATTACTTTTATGCTGCCTAAATGGGACTTTTGGAATGTCAAAGTGCTGGCACCTGTGTACTTCCAATATAAAGACCTGACAGAGCTCTATCTTCTTCTTAAAATCTTCATTTGTGTTCTACTGAAGAAAGACAGTCATACACATCTGAGATGGCATCGGGGTAAGTGAATAATGAGAGAATTGTCATTTTTGGGTGAACTATTCCATTAACTTGTATCGAACTTTACTCACACTCACTTTCAAATTTGAAAATACAAATCTGTTATATGCAGTGGAAGGGAATGTAATGGGTCCACCCAAGCTCAAGCAATGTTTTTGTCATACGCAGACCCTCAAACTCTCCGCTCCAACGAGACATGCACATTGTGAAATTCTGAATTAAACTTGCCTCTGTTGAGCTAATGAGATTTGGTATGTTCCCTTTGGTGCAATACATTCCTTTAAAGTGATGCAATCAAACAGTGAAGCACTTATCTTACTGTGACAATAAGGATGCCTTGTCATTTTTATTATACTGTCTCAGGAAATTAGTTTAAACTATTTATTGTTACTGAATCACTGCCATACTAATCAATTGTTTCTGTTGACACTTATCAGTTAGTTGACGACTTCAAAAGGTCCAAATGATGTAATTAAGGTGTAAAGGGATTTAGATGGGCCAAGAGGAGGCGAGAACCGAATGATAATATAAATCATAGTTTAATGAGAAACTGAAACAAAAGACACAAACACACATATGACCGACATGTCTGTAAACGATCTCTCTCTCCTGCACCATCTTCCGCAGTTGGCCTTTATCCCTCTCGGAGGCTTGAAGAGCCTGATACGGGACCGGGTGTGTAGAATCACGACCCGGCCCCGCCACATAAGGTTTTTTTTTTTTTTTTTTTTGGAATGCAGTAGGCATATAGAGCAGTTTAATGGGTTAATACCTTACATTATTCTTTTATGAATTGAAATATGAATTATTTATTGACATTTCTTGCATTTTTCATTCTCCGCTTTTGACTATTCCAAATGTTCCTTACAATATCCCAGGCAATATTTTCATATTATACCTGCAAATAATGTGTTAATGCATGACTTGTTCTGTTTGGGTGTGTCAGGTGGTGTGGATCCTGAGGAAAGGGGTCAGGTATGGCGCTTTCTATTCGGGATGTATCCCTGCAGCTCTACGACTCTGGAGCGCCCCCTATTGCTAGAGCAGATGGCAATGCGCTATCAGGTCATGAAGAGGAAATGGCAACAGCTGCTTCCTGGAGCCGTTCGTCTGCGTCTCAGTGGCATGGACGGTAAATTATATTCTTGGGCAGAACTAATGTATTCTCAGATGGAACAATTAACCCTTAAAATTAGAACTGATCCCCCATTGATATGATTTTTTAAAGTGTTTTGTTACATTACTTTTGATACGTTGTGGCAATGTGAAATAATTTTTCTATACTGTTTCTGTACTGTTATACTGTTCCCTAGCGGAAATGTTGGCAGCTGTGAAATATTTTGACCAGAGACAGGACAGAGAGTACAATCAGCGGCAGTACCGGTCAGAAGAGGTCAAAGAGAGGATGTCTTTTTTGGAGCTGCAGGCTCAGGTAAAACATGCTCAACATCCTTTCTTACCTTAAAAGTAATTTTTTCCTCATTATGCAATATATGTAGGAAATTATCCCCACTCACATTAAAATGAAGACTCCAGTCATATCAGTAACCTTATAAAAGCTGTTTTATTTACATGGAGATGTCCACATGGGGGCTGCCCTGTTAGAATCACATGACTGAATACTACTCGCATAATCTCAGTAACCGTCCTGTTATTTGATGCTTTCACACTCACTGATTAAAGTATTCATGGCTGACTGTGAATACTAAGTGTCTACAATGGCATCTGAAACTGAAAATATTGATTTTAAATGACACTGCATCAAGCCTCTAGGTGTCAGTGTATGCCTAAGATGACACAAGCACAACATTTACTGAGTGCACTTTTAAAGGTGTCATAACATGAGAAATCAAATTTTGCTTGATCTTTTGACATATAAGTCAATGTACTACAAAAACATAGTGTACGTTTCAGAACTGAAAACTTCCTTGTCAATAGAAAAGGATAATTCATTTAAACCAAGCTGCAAAAATGGCTCGTTTGGAATTCATGGAACTTGTGAGGTCACAAGGACCAAATACATCTGCATATGCAACACCTATTTTTCTGTCATTGCACCCCTTGGCTCTGCCCACTGGTTCTCAGTCAGTCACATAGGTGAAGTGGAGAGAGATTGGGCCTGTCATGGGGGATTCAATCATAGTGGACTAACACAGGACACTTTTATGTGCCTGTCTGAATTTAAATGTTTTTTGCACATGCACAGACAGACGTCTTTGACTGCTTGATACAAAAATCGGGCCACTTTTAAAAAGTTAAGTTACAACTCTACAGAGGTGAAGCACTCTGTCATTCAGCTGCTACCTCATGTTCTTTCGACCATCTGGGCTATTTTCAGTTGTTGGTGAATGAAAACATGATGGAATGATACTGGAAACAGGATTTGGGTGTGTCTTCAGTATATTTTAGAGTGGATTATATATTCGGATCATATAGACCAAAAACCAAGTGTTTCAGACAGAGGCCCAGAGACAGTGTGCAAAATTATCATATATTACTACATTTTGACTGTTTTAATGGAAAAAGAAAAAAAAAAAAAAAAAAAAACCCCACACACTTTACTAACATTATCAGTGGACCTCAAGGAGTATAATTGTTACGATGAGGCGGCAGACGAGGAGAAGGGATCTAAATGCAGCTTTGAGCAAATCAAAAACAACAAAAAAACAAAACAAACAAAAAAACACAGGAACAAACAAAAGGTCCACGATGGGAAAAAGTAGGTAATGAAGAGAAAAACATAAACCGACAGGAACAAGCAGGAACTCGGGCTGAAAACGATATACGGGTGACAAACAAATGACTGGCGACAACATTCAACAACTGACAAAACAACAGGGCTTAAATACACAAGGAACTGAACGAGGGAATGACAGGCAGGTGGGGATGGAGTGATTAGGGCCGGGAATTGTGGGAAATGTAGTTAGTGAAGGTGAGGGAAAAACACAAGGCAGACAATGGGAATCGTGACAGAATCCCCCCCTCAAAGGGGCGGATTCCAGACGCCCCAAAACAAAAGACGGGAAAAAAGGACAAAACAACCCAGGTGTGAAGGGGGCTCAGGATGTGTGGGCAGACCAAGGAGGGCACGAGGAGCAAACAGACAATCAAGGGGGGGCACAAGGGACAAACGGACAGTAAAAGGGGGGGGGGGGCACAAGGGGCCGACACCGGATGGACAGAGTGGGTCAGGAGGCCGGGGTGGAGGCCACGGGACAGGGACAGGTTCAGGGAGCCTGGGAGGTGGCCACAGGACAGGGGACGGGTCAGGAGGTCTGGGAGAGGTGGCCGCAGGACAGGGGACGGGTTAGGAGGGACAGGGTCAGGGGATCTGGGAGGTGGCCACAGAATGGGGGACGGGTCAAGAGGTCTAGGAGATGGCCGTAGGGCAGGGAAAGGTTCAGGAGGCCAGGGAGGAGGCCACGGGACAGGGTCAGGAGGCCAGGGAGGAGGCCACAGGAGAGGGACTGGGTCAGAAAGCCTAGGGGAAGGCCACAGGACAGAGTTAGAAGGCCTGGGAGGAGGCCATAGGACAGAGTTAGAGGGCCTGGGAGGAGGCCACAGGACAGTGTCAGAAGGCCTGTGGGGAAGGCCACAGGACTGAAACAGGGTCAGGAGGCTGGGAAGGGTCTGGAGGCGGAGCCGTGGAAGGGTTCAGAGGTGGAGCCGTGGAAGGGTCTGGAGGAGGCAGAGCCGTGGGAGGTGGAGCAGGCAGAGCCGTGGGAGGTGGAGCAGGCAGAGCCGTGGGAGGTGGAGCAGGCAGGGCCGTGGAAGGCGGAACCATGAAGGACCTCAGGGGCTGAGCCGTAGAAGGCGGAACCATATGAGTTGGAGCCATGGGAGGTGGAGCCATAGAGGGTTCAAGGGCAGAGCCGTAGAAGGCTCAAGGGGCGGAGCCGAGGGAGGAAGAGCCGTGGAGGATTTCAGGGGCAGAATCGTGGAAGGCTCAGGTGGCGTGGTAGGCTCTGGTGACAAGGAAGGCTCGAGGCGGAGCACTGGGTGGCTCGAGAGGCGGAGCTCTGGGAGGCTCGAGGGGCGGAGCGTTGGAAAGCTCGAGGGGCGGAGCGCTGGGAGGCTCGGGAGGCGGAGCGCTGGGAGGCTCAAGGGGCATGGCTCTTGGACGGTCGAGGCTACTGGCGCTGGCTCTGGCTCTTGGACGGTCGAGGCTACAGGCGCTGGCTCTGGCTCCTGGACGGTCGAGGCTACAGGCGCTGGCTCTGGCTCCTGGACGGTCGAGGCTACAGGCGCTGGCTCTGGCTCCTGGACGGTCGAGGCTACAGGCGCTGGCTCTGGCTCCTGGACGGTCGAGGCTACAGGCGCTGGCTCTGGCTCCTGGACGGTCGAGGCTACAGGCGCTGGCTCTGGCTCCTGGACAGTCGAGGCTACAGGCGCTGGCTCTGGCTCCTGGATGGCCGAGGCTACAGGCGCTGGCTCTGGCTCTTGGATGGCCGAGGCTACAGGCGCTGGCTCTGGCTCTTGGATGGCCGAGGCTACAGGCGCTGGCTCTGGCTCTGGCTCTTGGACGGCCGAGGCTACAGGCACTGGCTCTGGCTCTGGCTCTTGGATGGCCGAGGCTACAGGCGCTGGCTCTGGCTCTTGGATGGCCGAGGCTACAGGCGCTGGCTCTGGCTCTTGGATGGCCGAGGCTACAGGCGCTGGCTCTGGCTCTGGCTCTTGGACGGCCGAGGCTACAGGCGCTGGCTCTGGCTCTGGCTCTGGCTCTTGGATGGCCGAGGCTACAGGCGCTGGCTCTGGCTCTTGGACGGGCGAGGCTACAGGCGCTGGCACTGGCTCGGAGGACGGGGCCGTGGAAGGCGGAGACTGGTGAGCGGAAGCCCTTCCTCTTCTCCTCCTCCTCCTCCTCCTGGCGGACGATGCTGGCATCGCTGGTGCTTGGACGGACGAGGCTGGCAACGCTGGCGCTGGGACGGACGAGGCTGGCAACGCCGGCGCTGGGACGGACGAGGCTGGCAACGCACTGGCCGTGGCAGGCGTGGGCGTTGGCCGTGGCAGGCGTGGGCGTTGGCTCGTTGGCCATGGCAGGCGTGGGACAACCAGGAGCCCAGCCCGGAATCGAGAGAGGAGGCTCCCCCGCAGCGAAAGTCTCCATGATGAGCTCCACATATTCCTGCCAGGTGTAGTCTCCCATCTCCGGCAACTCCCACCATCGGAGTCTGGGCAGACCGGACCCGTACACAGACTTAAGGGTCTGGTCATCCCAGCCAGTGAGACTGGCTATGCTGGAGAAGAAATGGGTGTACTCATGGATGGTTAGATCCACCTGGGCCAGCTCCAAGAAGAAAGCTGCTAGATCCATTGTGGTCAGTTGTTCTGTTACGATGAGGAATCGTGACAATAATAAACCTATAAAAAAGGAGCTTTTTCATAATTATGTTATCATTTACTCACCATCAGGTCAAAGACGTAAATTTCTCTTTTTTTACTTTTTTTACTTTGGAATAACATTCACAATAAGACTAGTAAGGTGTCTTATTAGGTCAGTTTTATTTCATGTTGACTTTAATGTGCAGGTGCTGTTCGAACGGGTAAAAGTTGACCTGGAAGAGCTTCAGGAGGCCATACGCATTATTGACAAGGATGTCCCCCGAACAGACAGAGATCTGCCCTACTACCAGTGAGAACTACCTACTTTTTTAAAAGGGAGTGTTCACCCAAAATTTAAAACTGTCTCATCATTTATTTGTGTATGACTATCTTTCTTTTTCTGAACACAAATAAAGAATTTTAGAAGAATATCTCAGCTCTGTAGGTCCATACAATGCAAGTGAATGGGATCAAAACTTTGAAGGTCCAAAAAGAACATAAAGGCAGCATAAAAGTAATCTACATGACTACAGTGGTTAAATCCATGTCTTCAGAAGTGATGTTATAGTTATAGGTGAAAAACAGATTAATATGCAAGTCCTTTTTAACTATAAATCTGCACTTTCACTTTCTTCTTCTGTTTTTGGCGATTCACATTCTTTGTGCATAACACCACCTACGGGGCCAGGAGGAGAATTCATAGTAAAAAAAGGACTTAAATATTGATGTGTTTCTCACCACACCTATCATATCTCTTCTGAAGACATGGATTAAACTGGAGTTTAATAGATTGCTTTTATACTGCCTTTATGTGCTTTTTGGAGCTTCAAAATGTTGGTACCCATTCACTTACATTCTGAGGACCTACAAAACTGAGATATTCTTCTTAAAATCTTAATTTGTGTTCTACAAAAAAAAAGAAAGTCTTACACATATGGGATGGCATAAGGGGGAGTAAATCATGAGAGAATTTTCATTTTTGGGTGAACTATACCATTAATATGCCAAATAAAGAAAATGCTGTATGTGGAACTTGTTTACATCATGTACTGGCTCTTTGAAGCTCAATACAACAGGGACAGATATTCACTTTGCATGTCTAATTATTATATGGGTCACTTCCTTAAATACTCCCTCGTTCAGATGATTGATTTTCTTTTGTTCATATTTATGGCTTTACCTTTGTTGAAATTGGAAACGGTCATTAACACTACCATTTCAGGGATAGTGTACATTTTTTAAGGTATAATGTAAAGTTTGATGGTTGTTGGGTTATGCATGATGTTACTTTTGTCAAACAACACAGTTCCTCAGTATTCTTCAAAGTAAATTACTCCATGCTCAAGTTTAAACAAACAACAAGGTGTGTAGAACAGATGGCTCATTTTGCATGAGCCATCTGCAAATTGCATCTGCATTGCCAGTGCAAAGCAAACATTTGATTGCCACACCAGTTTATCAAACAACCTTGGAACTCAACACAACTAACACTCAGCCCTTATATCAGATTTGGAGAGAGGTGTTAAACAGTAACTAGCTTATTATTTAAATACTGTCAGCTCAGCTCACTTTGGTAGCTTATAGAACATGTACAATTTACAATAATGCCAGTTTATTAACAGTAGAAATGTATAACTCTTTCCTCAATTCACTGAGGCCTTAGGATTTATGATAAAATATAAATATAGTCATGAAGAATCAATCTTACAAAACAAAGACAATTTTAGTCAGGAATAAATAATGAAAAAAAAAAGACACGTGACAACCTGCCCCGATAAAAATATGACAGCATGCCTGACTTTCACAGTAAATACTTTTGTCCTAAGAACACATTTAAACCTTTCTGTAAAAAATCTGCCATCATAATATACAGTAGTTATGCTAGTGTGGATTGTTTATGTTCGCTGGTTTACCATGGAGCCAGGGGCAGACTGGCCGTAGGGAGAACCGGGACTTTTCCTGGTGGGCCAGCCACAAAACAGGGCCGAACGGGCGGCGATGAGCTGAAACGGGCCACCGCTTTATGCCGAATGGGTCACGACTGTCTGAAGAGGGCTGCAAATTGGAGCCGGGATATGCCGAAGATGGTCGCGATATACTTAGAAAAGGACAGCAATAAACTGGGCCAATTTCTCTTCCAAGTCTGCCCCCTGCCAGGATCTATAACAGAAATATAATGTTAGTGAAAATGTACATTGGAAGGCAGAATTTACAAAAATTATTCTAATTTAGCAGGACTTTGAAGTAGGTTTTTGAAATCAACATACAAAACACATTTGCATAGTTTTGACAAATCTTAGCGTGACTGAGATATACTTGCCCTGATGTCCCCTACACATTAACATTTTTGTATGCAAGCATCAAAAGTCCTGTCACTCATTGTTTTTTCTTTTCTTTTTACTTAATTAAATTAGTCATACATTAATTGAAATAATTGTTGAGAGAAAGAACTTTCTAATCCGCAGGGTTTTTTTCGGGGTTTTTTGACACAGGAATGAAGGCTTGGGTAACCTGCTTGTGTTAAGAGATATCCTGATCACATTTGCTGCTTTTAACCCAGGTATTTGGTTCTAAACATATTTTAACTTTCTTATAGTATTTATTTTTTTATTTAATGTTTTTATTTTTTGCTCAGATGTTTTTGTTTGCGTTAAAGGAATAGTTCACCCAAAAATGAAATTCTTCTTTTAGAAGAATATCTCAGCTCTGTAGGTCCATACGATGCTAGTCGACAGGGTCCAAAGCTTTGAAGTTCCAAAAAGCATATAAAGGCAGCTTTAAAGTAAACAATACGACTCTAGTGGTCAAATCTATGTCTTCAGAAGTCATATGATAGGTGTGGGTGAGATACAGATCATTATATATATATATGTCCTTTTTTGCAATAAATTATCCCCCCTACCCAAACAAAAGAAGAATGTGAAAGTGAAAGTTCAGATTGACATTTAAAAAGGACTTAAATAATGATTTCTCACCCACACCTATCATATGGCATCTGAATATATAGATTTAACCACTAGAGTCATATGGATTACTTTTATGCTGCCTTTATGTCCTTTTGGAGCTTCAAAGTTTTGGTACCCATTCACTTGCATTGTGCTGAAATATTCTTAATATTCTTAGTTTGTGTTCTGCAGAAGAAAGTCATACACATCTGGAATGACATGAGGGTGAGTAAATGATGACAGAATTTTCATTTTTGGGAACTAATCCTTTAAACCTATGAGGGAAGAGGGTGACATCTGGTGGTTGAATTGAGAAGTCTTATGTTTATTTTATGTTATGGTGTGTATAGTTTTCTTGCTGTATCATCAATTTCCTCCACTCATTTTCTTTCTCTACAGAGGTGAGTTATGCACAGGGTATGAATGAACTGTGCAGCCGCTTTCTGGAGGTACTAGACTCCGAAGTAGACACTTTCTGGAGCTTCACCTGCTACATGGAGAAGTTTTCCAAAGACTTCCGTGCTGATGGACTGTATCGCAAAATGGGTTGGTTTCCTTTACGGTTTTCCAAGTATTCAAGCTCTGTTATTATTAATTTTGATTCTATAGTTTATCATGAGTGTTGCAACACTTTTAATTTTAAGTAGGGTCCATAATTGTTCTTATTAAAGCATTGGTAAAGATGGTAAAATGCTATTTCTGCTGTGATATTTTTAAAGAGTTGGAGGCTGCTTTACTAAAGGAACTGGATCCTCAGCTACATTCTCATCTGGTCACAGATAGGATGGACAGACTCGCATTCTGTCACAGGTGTGTGTGTGTGTGTGTGTGTGTGTGTGTGTGTGTGTGTGTGTGTGTGTGTTTGGGTGGTTTACGAGGACTTTTTTTTAGGTTACAAATTTGTAATTACAAGGGTATTATGCAATAAATGTGGTTTATGTGGACATTTCTAATGTCCCCATAATTAAAATCGCTTAAAATACATACTAAAAGATGTTTTTTTGGAAAATATAAAAATGCAGAAAGTTTTTTGTGAGTGTTAGGTTTGGAAGTGGGGTTAGGGGATGGAATCTATAGTTCATACAGTATAAATGTGTGCATGTGTGTGCGTGTGTACAGGGTGACTTCAAGTAAATTGGGCCACATTTTAAAATCAAAATAATTGTCAAAATGTGTCCCACTTTACTTGAAATCACCCGGCCTGCTCTCCTTTACTCCATTGTTTTTCATAGCCCAACACTTTTTTATTCTATTTGTCTCTCCTGCTTTCTTCACATACCTTCCCTTTCCTTTTTCTTAAAGTCGTCAGTTGCTAATTATTGCAAAATGGCCACCAAACCTCCCTTCATTATCTTATAGGTGGCTGCTGTTGGGTTTCCAGCGTGAGTTTGAACACAGTGATGCTTTGCGTCTGTTTGAGATTCTCTGCTGTGATCACCAGGAGCTCATCTCACAGCAGGTGGATCAAGCTCGATATCAGGAGAGACTGACACGCAAACAAAGCCTGGGTACGAGTCAAAGTATTGGGTTTGATTCCCAGGGAATACATGGATGGATAACATGTATGGCTTGAAGGCACTGTAAATCACTTGGAATGAAAGCAACGGCCAGATGTATACATTTAAATGTTCTCCAAGCAATCAGATTTGTGATTATTGCCAAGCGGGATGATAGGTCCTGATTGGTGACTTCAAGATTTCTGATTGGTTAGCATGCATGTAGAAATCTTTTGTGCTGTCTACTGAGTCTAGGGCTGTCACGGAGACTGGTTTGATATCTCAAAACATCTATTTCAGTTATATCTGTCACTTAATCACAACAGCTTTAATGTAATTCATGGGTCATTGACAAATAAGGCTGTCCAAGGTGATACAAATAGATGGAAATCTTTTAAAATTTTGTTTAAAACACACATCAAGTTTGTAAAAATGTAATCTTTGTGTCCAATTTGGTTTTACTATTATTATTATTAATATTTTTGCATTTTCTACCAAAAATAAAATAAATTAAAAAAATTAACATATTTAATGACTTCAAAAATGTAACTATGATTTAATGATGTTTTATTGTAATCATAAAGATTAGTATTAAAATAATTGACTTACACTTTAAATACATGGCAGTGTACACTACTTTAATTAGTGTATTAAAGTGTTAATTTCAAAAACATTTTAAACAAAAAAAAAAAGTTTTCTCCCTCAGGGTTACTTCATATGACCTGAACAAAATGTGATATTTCATAAATAATTCAAAAATATCCGATTTATTTTAAACTTCACAGAGCTGCTTTATGTTATTTTTATGCTATAACTACAAAGTGAAAACATACATGTTGGTTGCTTCAAAAGACTTTGAAATTGGTCAACGAAAGTTTTAAATAATAATAATAATAATAATCTAATATAATGATTGAATTTTTTATAATCAAATAAAAATTACAATTTCTATAAAATGGATAAACAAAAATGTAGTAAATAATAATACAAGATTATTCTGCACTTCTCGTGCCAATGTATTTTTGCTTTTTTCTTAAAAAAATGTCAGCTCTTAATAAGACTTATTTATTTATTTTATATTTTTATCTGGATATTTGCACCACATGATGTTTCTTTACTTTAAGCCCCAGAAAAAATATCAGTAATTGAAAACATGTTAAATATAGAAGAAGTTTATTCAAGTAATTGTTCTTTGTGGATAAAATGTTTTATGTATTTTTGAATAACTTGGATCTGGACAAAAAAAAAAAAAAAAAAAGTTAAAATTTTTATATATTTTTTCTCAGCTTCACAGGGTCTTCTTTCTTTTTTTTCTTTCTTTTTTTTGTTGTTTTTTCTTTCTTTTTTGACAACAAAATGTAAAATACATGTTGGTAATACCAATAGACCTTTATTTGTTCGATGAATGTTTTTAAATAATAATAATTACACATTTTAATAATATTTAAAAAAAATAATAATAAAAACTTTCAAATGTATCAAATTTATAAATTAAAATTTAAGACAATAATACAAGATTATTCTGCACTGCTCATGCCAATGTTTTAATAATTTCTGCTTTTAATCAGACTTTTTCTTTCTTTCTTTCTTTCTTTTTACTTTCTACAGATGGTGCACAACATTTCTTTACATTAAGCCCTAGAAAAAAACTCTTGTTCTTCGTGAATTTCATTTTAAATGTATTTTTTAATAACTTAAAAAAACAAAAACAAAGGAGCTTTGTTTTTTGAACCTCAAGTGTAATAATTTTAATGTGATGTTCTTAACAATGATTTGATTTGTGATTGTGTGATCTCCAGAGGATGAACCTGTGAAGGAGGCTCAGGCCATCAACACAAACTTCACCTTTGAACTTTTCATGTGTGCCACCATTCTGCTGGAGAACAGAGGAACTCTACTGAGCTGCAGGAACGAGGTGCAGCTCATCCAGTTTGCAAACAGGTGTGTGTGTGTGTGTGTGTGGGCATGGGTTTTAAAGAAATGTTCCAGGTTCAGTTCAAGTTTAGCATAATCGACTGCATTTGTGACATAATGTTGATTACCACAAAAATGTATTTAGTCTCGTTCCTCCTTTTCTTTAAAAAAAAAAAAGCAAAAATCTTTTACAGTGAGGCACAATGGAAATAAATGGGGACAATAAAAGTGAACGTGGCCAATTTCTGGAGGGTTTAAACACAGAAATGTTTATAACTTTATAAAAGCACTTGCATTAATCCTGGCTAAAACTTGTTTATTATTTGAGCTGTAAAGTTTTTTAAATTGTAATTTCTACAGTCGTTTTAGGGTTTGTTGACATTACATCATCACAGAAAAGTTATACAATTGGCAATCATTTTACAGAGAAAAGGTTAATAAGCGTTTTTATCACACCAGAAATTTTTTTACACACACATCCTTTTGGTCTTGCGGTTATACATTTGAAAATGTGAGTATTACAGTAATTGCCTCACTGTAACCTCGATTTTTGCTTCTTCTTTTTTTAAGAAAATAAGGAACGAGTTGAAATTAGTTTTTGTGGTTATCACTATTATCCCACAAATGCATTCGATTGAGCATAACTTGCTCTGAACCTGGAACATTCTTTTAAGATTAGTACAATTCAATTGAAGGAATGTAGAATTCGTTCATTTATATGTTGATGTATGATGTAAGGTTCACAGAGATCCTAGCAGAGTTACCTAGTATAGTCCATACACGTTCCACTAACCTTTCTCAAAGTGTCTAAACATCTTTTGTTTTCATTTTAAACTGCATATTTATTGTTTTATCATTTTAAATCCTGACAAATGTCTTTTCGTTAAATATTTTGCGTATAAATGTTCTATATAATTGCCACATGGTTTGATATTTTGTTATGTAATGCAATGATATTCTTATATAAATTGTAGCTTAAAGGAATATTCCAGGTTCAGTAAAGTTTAGCTAAATCAACAGCTGTTGTGGCATAATGTTGATTGCCACAACAACAACAAAAAAAAAAAAAAAATTGGACATAAACGTTAAAATATACATTGTTTCAGGGGTCCTGGGTAGCTCAGCGAGTATTGACGCTGACTATCACCGCTGGAGTCGCGAGTTCAAATCCAGGGTGTGCTGAGTGACACCAGCCAGGTCTCCTAAACAACCAAATTGGCCCGGTTGCTAGGGAGGGTAGAGTCACATGGGGTAACTTCCTCGTGGTCGTGATTTAAGTGGTTCTCGCCCCTCAATGGGGCACGTGGTAAGTTGTGAGCGGATCGCAGAGAGTAGCATGAACCTCCACATGCTGCGAGTCTCCGCGGTGTCATGCACAACGAGTCACGTGATAAGATGCGCGGATTGACTTTCTCAGAAGCGGAGGCAACTAAGACTTGTCCTCCACCACCCGGATTGAAGGGAGGAACCGCACCACCACGAGGATTGGTAAAAAAAGGGGATACATTTTTTTTTTTTTTTTTTAAATACACATTGTTTCAAAAGTATAGCCACAAGAAGTAAACATGATTTAAGTCTGATAAAATCACTTAGTAATCATATCATTGTACTTCTATCCAAAATTATATCCACTGGTAAAACCTGTAAGTGATTTTATCTCAATAAAATCATGTAGAACAGAGATTTTATCACACTAATTATATTATAACATGTGTAATGTCTTGAGGCTATACTTTTGAAATGCTGTGTATTTTAAAGTTTAAGGACTGATCCCATTCACTTCCATTGCAAACGTCTTTACAAACGTCTTTTTTCAAATTAACAAGGGATGAGTCGAATATATTCTCTGTGGTAATGAACATGATGCTACAAATGCTGTCGATTGAGCTTAACTTGTTTTGAATCTAGAATATTCCTTTTATATGTCCAAATACAATTTGGGGCTGCTGTATAACTGAATGTCTTCATGTTTCTCATGGAGCACAAGAAGTAGCAACGAATCTAACAATGCTGTCACTGGTCAGTCTGCAGGGCAAGCTGGACCTGAACAGCACCTTACAAAAAGCTGAGGAACATATTTATAACTACTGCAAACGCTCAGCTCGGGACGATTTGAGTGGTCGCTATTGCCTCCGCAAAAGCAAAGAGGAGAACTTCTTATATCAACTCCGTAACCTTTTCTCCTGAGATCAAAAGGTCTGCATGGAAGTTTCCTAGAAGAGGTCTTGTTGACCTATACTCATGAGACTCTGGGTCTTGGGCTTAGTGCTCCCATGGGACTATTTGATTTTATTCTGAAGAATGATGCTGCTTTTAGCCAGGGACTGGTTACGGATCAAGGACAATGAATAAGTAATTTTTACTGTTTTATTGTATTTGTTTTTTTTTCTTTTGGTATCACTCAAGGCTTGATTAAGCCCATTGATTGCAGATATACTTCATTTGTTACAATGTTGCATGCAACATCTAATTTGGCCACATTTTGAACAGGATTTCTAGCTAGTAATCTAGTCTATGTCTGTATTTGCTAGGAAAACACAGGAAACAGAAATCCTGACTGCTTATCTAAGCAGGACCTGGCCTGTGAGTATTATTTAATCCTTGAAGTATCAAGTGCTCGCTTATGTGTAGGCCACATTAGAACACAATATAATAATAGAAGCACACGCTGTTCAGATGAAGTTCTAAGAAGCTCTAGAAGAGCCTCTGTGGCGTTCCATGTCCAAACGTAAAGTGTTCTCAAGTATCAACTCATCAGAAATAGCTCATTGGGTGATGGGGGAGAGACAAGGACCCCCTTCACCCTACAGTAAGTCTGCACGCTTGTTTTAATGTAAAGCCCACAAAATATATTTGCACATGAGTATGTGGAATATTGCATATTTATTTCACTTTTAAATAGGCCACCATGTTTAAATCATTTCTAATCTGTATATTTGGTTATTTATTACGAACTGACACAATGTGACACTACACATTCAAAGAGGGACTTCTATTCTACCGATAGAAATTAAAAGACAAAAAGACAAAATGTTTAATAGAACTGTAAAACAAAATCAGGGTTGTGAACATTGATGTATACAGTCTCTATATTGTCTATTACATATCATGTATATTTTTTTTTTTTTTTTTTACTAAAAGCCTAACCAGGGACAGCTGTTGTAAATTAGCTATTAGCTTCAGAGCATCTGCTGCTTGAACATATGTAGTTATTCTGTGTTAAATAAACCAATAAATAAAGTACAATGTAATACTTTCACAGTGCTTTTCCCCTAATTATTAAGAGCTTGGCCGCCAGTGATCCCCATCCACTTTCATTGTATCGAAGTAAGCAGCTTGGACATTCTGCTAAACTTCACTTGTTATGTTCCACTAAAAAAAGAAATGCATGCGAATTTGGAAGGACATGAGGGTGAGTAAATGATTACAGAATTTTCATATTTGGGTGAACTACTCCTTTGTGTTCAAACATATCTTATGAAAGCATACGTTTATCTACATGTTGCACACTACTGCACTATCAGTCATTTTAAGGCAAAAAGCACCAGAAAAACAATCTAAATGTACTTAAATCTGTCAAAAAGTAAGGGAACTCAATTTAAAGATTTTGCGCTACACTTAACAGAGACAGAAAATCAACTTGAATGCAAACAAGTGCTTTCTGTGTTTCTTTGTCCCCCTGGCACAGCTCTGAATGGCAGAGATTAGGCTGGCGAGCCCACAATACATGAGAGCTGCAGTCTGGAACTTTCTCTCTGCTCTGGGTCAGGTGACTGCACACTGAAATCTCTCCGGCTGGCGTGGCTATATACATATTAGAGCCCTGGGCTTCTGTCTCTGAATCAAGCAGTGCAGGAGTGCGAGCTCTAGCTGGGCTTTGACCAAGAACGAAGAGAAAGGACACACATTTCCACTCGTTTATCTCTCAAATACAACTTTGCCAATAAGGTAAAATTTTTCTTTGAAGTGTTGCAAAAAGCCTGCAAAGATTTGACTTGGTGTTCTGTTCTGTCCGCTTGAGTCTGTTTTAGATTTGAGTAGTTTTGATAGCATTTCTGTGCTTTTTGTTCATTGTGTGGCATTTGCAATGGGCTGCTATTAAACGGCTGCCTATAAAAAGGCAAAGCTTTGTGATTAAGTCCATTCTGGACTAGCTGTGCTTCAATCCTTCATGGCTCACAATAAACTTTTGGGGTGTGAGAAGTATAAAAAGGCACCAGAAGTATCCCCCCCCCCCTGAAAAAGAAAGCAAGAAATGATTTGTACTAGACTGATTACTACTATGCTTATTATTTAAGTGGTGATAATAGGAACTTGCTGTAGAAGCATGCTTGCATGTGCTAGAATGAAAAAGTAGAAGTAGCATTTCAATTTTTACATTTATTAAAAAAAGTATTGCAAAAGTGTGTCTGTAGCTAACTACACTTTTGAACATTGAACAACACTGATTCAGTGAGTTCAGTAAACATTGTCACATGCTTGTCCTTCAGACAAGTAAATTGGTTTATTCACTTGACCGAGTAAAAAAGTTGCTTGTCTGGTATATTATCACATTATCACATGGCACTTTGTCTCAACACGCATAAGCCGCTCGCTAGCAAATTATACAGTTATGCACTCTGGATTATTATTAAGAATGTTAACTTTGTAATATATGGCACATGCCTAGACAACATCACACATATAGCCTGTTATTTTTTGTTATTGAAATTCTAATCAGGCTATTTGTCCGGCTGAAATAAAAAAACAACAACCCTATTATTATTATTATACAAGTAATATTCTCTAATAATTTCATAATTTGTACATGGCATTGCAATGGGATCTGGTTAAAACAAATGCAGTAATTTTCTGTGTGAAGCCGCATTAACAAAAGGCCTTTGAATGGGCGCCTGTGAATTCCAGTATACTACTAAATTGCTCTCATCTCCAGTTGTCCACAAAAAAACCTGGTGTTATAAGATTTTCAGTTTGTAATTGTATAGTAACTTGTAGTGGCATTTAAAGTGAATTCTGTGCATGAGATGAGATTCATAAAGGAAGACAGACGGAACCACCTCACGTGCGCACAGAACAGAGCTCTGCAGAATTTCGATTTTATTTCAATGGCTCGTTCAGCCATACACGATGCAATAGAAAGACGTGTTGATTTTGCATTATTTAGCAAAATTCTCTTGCCGTGGTGCTGGAGATTCAGTGGCGACGGAGCGCCGCTGCTGAATAGTGGTGCAGGAAACACTGGTGCATCTGTCTGCATGCAAAGTGTGCTGTTATCCTGTATCTGATGAACGTGAAACCCTCAATTCATAGTCAACATACTCCTTCTACACTCTTTGCATACTTCTCTTAAGTCCCAGAGAATGCAGATGCAGCAAATCTTGTGGATTGTGCAGACCACATGACCCCTGTGTCAATAAGTTCTTTGTATCTCTCAGCTGCCTCGATGTGCTCCTATCAGATTGGCTGTATGAAGCAAAATTGCAGCAAACATTTTCTGGAAAAAACCCTGCATTTGATTTTATGTACTGTGTGAACCAAATATAACAAATATAAAAATAAATTTTCGCCCAATAATTTTTTTTTACCAAAATTTCCTTCAAACAGTTCTTTCATACTTTCAGAAATCAGAATTCATTTTTACTCTTTTATAAATATATATTTGATGACAAAGAATAATCTGGGTATTCTGGGTGTGCCCAGTAGATCTAATTTAGGTGAGCCACCCTTGGCAATGTCACTGACATGAACAATCAAACTGATGTAGGTAAAATTGCTCCAGCTCGCACTCTACACACACCGGTGTGTTCTTGTTGACGGATTTTGACTGATTGAACAATATAAACAGAATTGAATAAGCTGTCTGCGTCAAGGTAGGTGGAGCTCCAGGTCACACCTAATGAAGACATGGACCAATGGCAGTAAGAAGTTGTTAAGCAGTCGGTTAGAAGTTTTCCTAAAAGTTCACCCAGGCGAGCATTTACGAACTACCGAAACTAATGCAAAAACACCGTCTTTTTGACCAGATTTTGTTCTAAATGACGTGGCACCCATTCGCTCCTCGATTTCGTATGAAGTATATTTGGATCTTTAGTCATGGCATGCTACCAAGCAGGCAGTCCAGGGCTTTCTACAGCTGCTGGCAACATTGGACAGCATGACTACATTGCACAACAAATGTGGTTGCAGCTAGAATAGTGCCAGTCTGTATACATTACACATTTGATTAATAATAATTATGCACATTTTTAGATATAAACTGAAATATTTTTTTATTATGGATACATAGCCTACAGATTTATATATATATTTATATATATAAATTCAGAACAATTTATTTATTTTTTCATTTCTGCTCTTTGACTTTGACAATAATAAAAAAATAATCATTACTTCAAAAACAAAAACATAAAATCCCAAATGTATGACTGTGCAGTTATGATACAGTTATACAGGATAACTGTAAAGTCTACAATGCTATGCGCTTCTGACTTAATAATGAATGTACAGTATGTTGAGGATTTTATGCAAACAATAACCAACATTTAATAAGTTGCTTATAAACAACGTTGATTCCTGATGAGCATTGCTCATTGCTCATTGTTGGAATATTCCGGGTTCAATACAAATGAAGTTAAACCAAAAGCGTTTGTTGCATAATGCTGATTACAAAAAGTTACAATGAGGCACTTACAATGGAAGTGAATGGGGCCAATTTTTGGAGGCAGAAATGTGAATTCTTCTGTTAAAACTTGTCTATTATTTGATAAGTTGTTAAATAATATTTTTTTCAGTCATTTTTGTGTTTGTTGACATTACATTATCATGGCAACATAGTTGTAAAATTGGCTATAAGTTTACACAGAAAAGGTTAGTAAGCCATTTTATCGCATTAGATGGATGGATGGATGGATGGATGGATGGATGGATAATTTATTGTCCTCAAAGATGACTAGATTAAAATGATGTTAACACACATATTGTTTATGTTTTGTGGCTATACTCTCGAAATAGTGAGTATTTTAATGTTTACTGATTGGCCCCATTTACTTCCATTGTAAGTGCCTCACTTGAACCTTGATATCTACTTTTCCTGGTAATCAGTATTATGCCTCAAATCCTGTCAATTGAGCTAAACTTGTATTGAACCCAGAATATTCCTTTACGAGACCCAAACAATGGCTGCTCTTCTTGATAGACCAATTAAGAAACATGTAAATATGGGTTGACACATGCCCTAGGTGCAATTAAACCGCATAAGTTTATTTACCTGTCGTTCATGATTAAAACGAAATCCCTTTATTCAAATACTTTTAGAAAATCTCTTTTGGTCATTTTATCTAGACAGCATGACAAAAGGTCCAGCCATTGGAATTGATTTGGGCACCACCTACTCCTGTGTGGGCATCTTCCAACACGGGAAGGTAGAGATCATTGCCAATGACCAAGGGAACAGAACGACTCCCAGCTATGTCGCCTTCACAGACACAGAAAGACTGATCGGAGATGCAGCCAAGAACCAAGTAGCCATGAACCCCACCAACACAGTGTTCGGTAAGGAAGTCAATTTCAGAATTTGCATGCTCTAATTTAGATCGTCAAGACTTTTTTCAAGCTGTAACATTTGAGGCACTCCATATGAATAGATAAAGGCAACATGCAAGATAGAGACAGAAGACTTATAGCTTGTAACAAGATATATTTTTTAATGTCATTGACTTTATTTGCCATTGTGTATATATTTCTCTTCACCATTAGATGGCATTGCAGTTTATATAATGCTAATACTCTAATTCATTTGATACCTACTCTAAGTAGGTTCAATTATTTTCTTGCAACTACCAGCCCCTTTGCCATCTTATTTGTTCAACAGATGCCAAACGTCTGATTGGTCGACGCTTTGATGACCCAGTGGTCCAGTCTGACATGAAGCACTGGCCCTTCAAAGTCATCAATGAGGGTAGCAAGCCCAAGCTGGAGGTGGAGTACAAAGGAGAGATTAAGACCTTCTACCCTGAGGAGGTGTCCTCTATGGTCCTCACTAAAATGAAGGACATTTCTGAGGCGTATCTGGGCAAGGTGAGAAGGACTGGACGTTAAGTTATTCAAGGACTAGCCAAAACATTTAGCACTTTGGCAAAGTTGCACATCTAAATACTTTCACTTTGACAAGATTTTGATCATAAGTCTGATAATTCATAAGTAATATCACACCTCTCCTCTGCAAGTTGATCTGAAGCAATCGCCACTTATCAGGAACTGGATGAAAATGCCAAGGCAAAGATTACATTGTTGTTAGATTCATGAGAAAATATGTGTATACACAGTTTGTATGGAAAAATGCATATGGTCAAACTAATGATGATGTGGTGATACACTCTGAAACATATATGCAAATGATGAAATGTGCAAACACAAGGACCGTTCCTAAAATTCTAGAAACTGGTGTTATGAGGTTACATCCTTTGTTCTGAAATTGCCCTGCAGCCTTCTACACCATTATTATAGTGTTGCACACAAAATAGTCAGACATTATAATTCTACAGGATATGCATGAAACATTTATTTTTCTGTTTTTCATTTAATCTTTTTCTCTGCTATGTCAAACTCAAAAAAGCAGAAAACCAAAAGTACTGTGGTAATAAACATGTTGAAGAGCGGTTCTGAGAAAGTCACCACAGATTAATATCTGATTCTTCTCTGAAGATATCTCTCATACAAAGGGAAGGTAATTATCTGAATTTTACATGCAGAATTATACATTCAATTTGAATGCGTGGTTTTTGAAGATGAAGCCCACTTGATAACACTGCAGAATAAAATATTACTTTGATTACAGGAAGAAGGTATGTAGTGAACTTGATAGCAATCAAATAGCTTGTTTTTGTGAAACTATTTTACTTTGCAAACTTGCATATCTTGCTAGAATTGAAATAAAAAATGTTTGCTCCTGAAAATGTTTGAGGGCCAACGTTTCTTCATGAGAGATTTTTTATACAAAGTGACTTACAGTAATTTCAAGCTAAATAGGTTTTTATCTAAATATATTATGAGTATAATATATTATATCGCAACTAACTAGTAATACCAATTGACATTTTAAAAACACATCCATGCATGAAAGCCAAAACTTGATATGACACTTAATGCTCAAGCAAGCCAAATTTTAACTGCAGCATGACTGTTTTTGTGAAATTAACATCTCTCGAACAGACATTCAAAAATAATATTTTTTCATATAATACCTGGAAAAACAATTTCTTAATATTTGTGATTTAAATGTTGCTTGCAATAAATTTTGTTTTGTCAAGTTACACGGTTATGTTGCATTCCGGCGAAATCAGAGTTGAGAATTTCTGCACGAGCCTACAATTTGTAATTCTGACTTCAATATGCATTCCATTGCACTTTTCCATGTAGGAAGTTGTAAAATCTGACTTTCCGAGTTGAATGGAACTTTTAAAAACTTGATCCGACACTGAATGCTCAAGCAGCATAATTTACACTTAGAAAATTCCAGATGCTGCTATAACAATGCAAAGAGCACTTACCAATTTAATTTAAGTGAAAATCAGACCTCCTTTCCTGTTTAATAAATTAAGCAATCACACGGTCATGCAGAACACCTCGTGTTTTTAAAATCCATAAGGATCTCTTTCTCAATGGCGTTAGCGGTAGTGATGACAGCCGACCGTTAGCAAGATTTTGCGTTCTTCGCTTTCAAATGACGTCACTTAAAGCGTGATTGTGTCTCTCAAGGCCAGCTAGAAGTCCTCGACCGGGACATATCCTAAAGATCACACCCACCAAGAACAAATAAGTCAATCTGATTGGACGATGAATCTGACTTTAGTTGCCCATTCATTTGCACTGATGAGGGATTCTGAAGCAATTCTGAAGGCCTGAGGGGCTGGAGCTCAGACTCACGCGCTGCTTTGGCTTTGGGCTTGCGATTTGTGAAAAAGTTGTCACACTTTGCTTGTAAGCATCAAGGAATAAATGGATAAACTTTTAGTTTTTCTCTATTTGTTTGTAGATTAATTAAGAGTGGAAAGTGATTAAACAAACAGTACACTGGCAAAAAGGTGATTGAGAATGAAAGGATGAACAATATTTTTTTATTTGGCATGTTAGGCCAGCAAAGAAGGCTTTGCTGTCCCTGAGAATTTGCCACTGGGTGTTTCCTTGGGAATCAAACTTACAACTACAGCATTGCTAGTGTGATGCTCTTTACCAGTTGATCAACAGGAACTCGTACAGTAGTCCACTAATTGACAAATAAGTTAAACTTAATGCTTGTTTCACAATGGATGCAAAACAAATTAAAATTAGCCTAAATCATGTAAACTATACTAATCCGGCTTTGACCTTCTTCATATTTCAGACTGTATCTAATGCAGTCATCACTGTGCCAGCTTACTTCAATGACTCTCAGCGCCAAGCCACCAAGGATGCTGGAACCATTTCTGGCCTTAATGTCCTGCGTATTATCAACGAACCAACAGCAGCTGCCATCGCATATGGATTAGATAAAAAGGTACACAGATATCCTGAGATATACTGACCAAGTCTAGTACAGGGCTTTTAAATAATTCCAAGTTTAAATTAATAATTCACCCAAAAATTAAAATTCTGTCACCATTTACTCACAGTCATTTAGTTCCAAACTATTTTCTTTCTTCCTTCTGTGGAGCACAAAAGGAGATGTTAGGCAGAATGTTCAGTCTCACCTTTCTCTTTCATTGTATGGCAACAAACTGTAATGAAAGAAAATTATGACTGAGGCTATCATTAGTCATTCAAATTTGTGTCTTCTGGCTATAGGTTGGTGGTGAACGCAATGTCCTCATTTTCGACCTAGGTGGTGGCACCTTTGACGTGTCCATTCTGACAATTGAGGATGGCATTTTTGAAGTTAAGTCCACTGCAGGTGACACCCACTTGGGTGGCGAGGACTTTGACAACCGAATGGTCAACCACTTCATTGCAGAGTTTAAGCGCAAGTTTAAGAAGGACATCACTGGCAATAAACGTGCAGTTCGTCGCCTACGAACAGCATGTGAGCGTGCCAAGCGTACCCTCTCCTCCAGCACACAGGCCAGCATTGAGATTGACTCTCTCTATGAAGGTGCTGACTTCTACACTTCCATCACTAGAGCGCGTTTTGAGGAACTCAATGCCGACCTGTTCCGTGGCACACTGGAGCCAGTGGAAAAGTCTCTGCGAGATGCCAAAATGGACAAGGCACAGATCCATGACATTGTGTTGGTTGGTGGCTCCACTCGCATTCCTAAGATTCAAAAGCTGCTTCAAGACTTCTTCAATGGTCGGGATCTTAACAAGAGCATCAACCCAGATGAAGCAGTAGCCTATGGAGCAGGTAGAAGGATTTATTTCCACTCTGAATGTGTCATTTCAATTATATCCCTGCTGATAAAACAGCTTAAACCACCCTAAGAGTTTTTTCTGTTCTTAGCTGGTCTCCTATCCCTGACAAACTGATCTGCTTGCTGTTTTTGTGCCACTTTTCAAAGCCAGCTAGACCAGATAAAGACCAGTTTAACCAAGATGGAGGCCAGCTAGACCAACTTGGCCAGGCTGGGAGACCAGTTAGACCAGTTAAAGATCAGCTTGGACAAGATAAAGGCCAGCTAGACCAGATAAAGGCAAGTTTGTTAAGATGGAGGCTTAACAATTAGTTTTGCTTGTGTGGGTCCAAATGTGTTAAAATTTGCAATAATTCATAATGTAAATGGTCACATCGTTGAGCTAAGGTCTCTAAAAACTGTTGCTGAACGGAATACTGTATGAAGCAATCTGTCTGCTATCTGTATATTGAACCCATTTTGTTGTTTGGCAAGCTAGATCAATTTGGCCAGGCAGGGAGATCAGCTATGCCATTTTAAGATCAGCTTGGCTAAGGTGGAGGCCAGCTAGAACAGATAAAGACCAGTTTGGCAGGCTGTGAGGTCAGCTAAAGATCAACTTGGTCAAGATGGAGGCTAGCTAGACCAACTTAGCCAGGCTGGGAGACAAGCTAGACCCGCTAAAGATCAGCTTTGCCAAGATGGAGGCAAGCTAGACCAGCCAAAGACCAGCATGGCTAAGATGGAGGCCAGTTAGGCCAGGCTGGGAAAGCAATTTAAACTAACTAAGACCAGCAAACCATCTTAGGCTGGATAAAGCTGTTTTTAAGAGGGCATTAGGGTATTTTCAAAATGTATCTTTATCTTTTGCTTCTCAAAATGTTTCCTTCTCCCTAGTGTTTACCATATTTGTGTTTCGGCATATTGCATGTGTTGATGATGTTCTAATCTTTCCCCAAAACCTACCCAGCTGTCCAGGCAGCCATCTTAGCAGGTGATAAATCTGAGAATGTCCAAGACCTTTTGCTGCTGGATGTCACCCCACTCTCTCTGGGCATTGAGACAGCTGGTGGTGTCATGACGGTGTTAATTAAAAGGAACACCACCATTCCCACCAAGCAAACCCAAACTTTCACCACCTACTCAGACAACCAGCCTGGTGTACTGATCCAGGTAAATTAATGTGCTAGTTGTAGATCTGTACTTCAATAGTTCCTCCTGAAACCATTGTAGCTATAGAGGTGTTTGCATTAGTTTGTCCTGAAACCATTTAAGTTTTTGCACTTTGTGCTACACTTTGTAGTCCGTATTAGTGATTTTACTTTTCTTTTCATTAGGTATTTGAGGGAGAGAGAGCCATGACGAAGGACAACAACCTTCTTGGCAAATTTGAGTTAACGGGAATCCCTCCCGCCCCTCGTGGTGTGCCACAGATTGAAGTTACCTTCGACATTGATGCCAATGGCATTCTCAATGTATCAGCTGTGGACAAAAGCACTGGAAAAGAGAACAAAATAACTATCACAAATGACAAAGGTAAGGATAACTTACCCAACCACTGATACCTAGGCCAAACTCTGCATGAAGAATTGACTTCATACAAATTTCACTTTAGCAAAGTCCAAATATCCAAATATTATCTAATTTTTCTGCCTTATGTTTCTTTCTAATCTCATCTGCTTCTTTCAGGTCGTTTGAGCAAGGAAGACATTGAGCGTATGGTACAAGAAGCTGACCAGTACCGAGCAGAGGATGATGCTCAGAGGGAGAAAGTCACAGCCAAAAATGCATTAGAATCCCTGGCCTTTAACATGAAGAGCACTGTGGAAGATGACAAGCTGAAGGAAAAGATCAGTGCAGATGACAAAAAAGCCATTACTGACAAATGCAATGAGGTCATTGCCTGGCTGGACAGGAACCAGGTAGGTAACTACATAAACATTTGAACTGCACAAATGATATGCATATCTACAGGTTACACTTTTTCTCAGTCAAGATTATGTAATAAAAGTATGTTTGGAACAATGAGATGTTCCATTAGATTAACAATTAGACCTAGAGGAAGTGAAAGCCATTTGTGTAGCCACTAAGAACACTTTCCACAATAACACATAGAGCATTAACCTATGAGCCAACACAGAGAACAAACAAATGTAAATGTATATATAATGATAATTTGTATTTCCAAACATTTTATCTATTCTTTCTTTAATTTCCTTATTCACACTTTACAATCAATTATCATTTGTTTTGTCCCACAGACTGCAGAAAAGGATGAGTATGAGCACCAACAGAAGGAGCTGGAAAAAGTTTGCAACCCCATTATTGCCAAGCTCTATCAGGGCACTGGTGGTATGCCAGGTGAAATGCCGGGTGGATTTCCTGGAGGGGCAGGAAGCGGTGCCTCCTCTGGCCCTACCATTGAAGAAGTTGACTAATCCCGACAGTATGAGATAAAGAGGAATCCAGGCTCATATGTAGTGCAAACAAACTGAAGAGTGATTTCCATCAGCATTTCTCAAACAAGCTTCTTATAATGAATTTGATAACATTTATATCACAGTGGTCAGTGCCGAATGAGACCAACTTATAGCATGTGACCAAAGCAATATGGCACACATTAGCTTATATTTCATAACAATATGTTTGCGCAGACATTTTTAAGCTATAATAAAAAGGTTACAGGGTTACTAGATAAGTTGTTACACATAGCAATGAAAATACCTAACTGAAGTGGATAGAGCCTTTTAATTATGATTCTACATGGATGGGTTTTTAATTGCCCCACTGCTTTATGATTCATTTCAAGGAGTTTATATTAGGATAAGTAATTTTAAATAAATCAAATTGGATCTTCCTCAAATCTTGTTCTGTGTTTTTGCTAAAATGGTCATTCTCCAGGGTTTTGTGTTTGGTTAGATCTGGATCAGTACTCAGCCAGTACTTTTCCTCATATGAGAAATACATGGGAGAAATGCATGGAAGCAGAAGATTGCACTTATGTATCCTTAGTTATACAAGTGGTGGTCAACTGATATGGGTTTTGCATTGGCCAATGTCTATACCAATAACTCAAGTGCTGGCCAATAACCAATATAATGCCAATATATGAAATAGGCCGATAACATTTAATTAGAGCAAAAAAGGTCTTTAAATGAAATACTGTATGCATACAAAATAGTGAAACAGAATTTTTACTTGAAATTCACTACGATACATGAGAAACACTACATTAAGTGCATTGATATTACATCTTAAACTAACATTAAACAATGACGTTTTACAGCATTTATTAATCTTGCATACAGTATTGCAGGAATTAGTATGAACGTATACAACTTTCAATGTAGAAAAATGATTAACACATGTAAAAATAATATTAACCAAGATTAATAAATATTGTATTGTTTATTGTTAATGTTAACTATAAGTAACATTTACTAATGTTAACAAATACAATCTTATTGTAAATTGTTACCAAGATATGAAACAGAAATTGACAAGGTAGTGACATTCATGAGGACAAAGTTATCAGCCGACCCAATTAAGCCTATCTCAAAACTGTGGGGAAACTGAGTTCCTAGAATTAGTTTCGAGGGGTGGGGGGTTTCCTTAAACCTGACTGTGTGGAAGGGACGCTCCCTTTTGGAGTTGGTACAACCCCCTTTTGAGTATCCCCGCCCACATCTGGAGTAACCCTGTCCTATTTTGGAGATTCCCATTTGAAGGTCTCTGGCCTGCAGCTGTACCTTGTCCCTGTTGCCCCCCTGGAGAAAGTAATTTAATTTACATATATACATTTTTCCTGATGCTTTTTATTCACAGCATCAAAGCTATTAATATACAGTATGGTGAATAGCACAACACTGTCTGCATGTTTTTTGTATTGTTGGTTTATGTTAACATGCGCTAGACAGACATCTTTGGTTATTGCGTTGCGCCTCTGTTTCGCAGGGCAGCGGATCATTAGCGGGAGGGGGCCAAGTAGGTATAGCTACAGACCGGAGTTCTCCAAATGTGGGTGGAATGTACAAAAGAAGACAGGGTTTCTCCAGAAGGGGGAGGGGTTACTCCTAAAGGGGGCATCACTTCCGCACACGGTAAGGGTTAGGTAAGGGGTTGGATTAGGGGCTCCCTATATCTTTGCTGGCAGTTTGGAGCTCGCAACCCCTTTTGGAGCTCTGCCTGGGTCCTATGCTTGACTGGGTTCAACTGCATCAAAAACGTGCATTAATTAGTTTTGCTTGTGTGGGTCCAAATGTGTTAAAATTTGCATTAATTCATAATGTAAATGGTCACATCGTCGAGCTAACGTCTCTAAAAATCAAAACGTTTCTTTAAATTTGTTATTTAAATCTAAATGTAGGCTGTCCAGTGGTACGAATTTAAATGATGAAGATAAAGTGAAACCTTGAACTGTTGCTTAACGGAATACTGTATGAAGCAATCTGTCTGCTATCAGTATCTTGGACCCATTTTGTTGTTTGTACTGTTTGTCCTGTTCTGTTTCTAGAGCCAAATATTATATGTTCTCCTTGGAGAGTACAATATTGGGTCCAATTCTGAGCATCTGCTGATTATTCCCAGGGTATCAGCCTGCAAGTGTTTAGCCAGTGGCAGCTGGTGCCCAAATTTTCAGGTGGGGCTCTGAGCCAATGCGTGCGCGGGGAAAATTTTTGTGCACGCGCATGAGTCCAGACATAAATTGTGTTTTACACTGAATTCTCTTTTATTCTTTATATTATTAATGGCAATTTTAAACAAATGACAATTTTACAAACGTGTGTGTGAGAGACAAACATATTTTTGTATAGGAATTTTGCCCTTCTGTCCTTCTGAGTGGCAAACTTCTCAATGACCTTATTATTGGGGGGGCCTGGTTAGCTCTGTGGTAAAAGACGCTGGCTACCACCCCTGGAGTTCGCTAGTTTGCATCCCAGGGCACGCTGAGTGACTCCAGCCAAGTCTCATTAGCAACCAAATTGGTCTTGTTGCTAGGGAGGATAGAGTCACATGGGGTAACCTCCTTATGGTCACTATAATGTGATTTGCTCTCGGTGGGGCGTGTGGTGAGTTGAGCGTGGATGCTGCGGTGGATGGCGTGAAGCCTCCACATGCTATTTCTCCGTGGCAACGCACTCAACACGTCACATGATAAGATGCGTGGGTTGGCGGTCTCAGACGTGGAGGCAGCTGGGATTCGTCATCCGCCACCCGGATTGAGACAAATCACTACGTGACCATGAGGACTTAAAAGCAGATTGGGAATTGGGCATGCCAAATTGTGAGAAAAAGGCAAATTTTTTTTTTTTAAATAATAATAAATGACCCTATTATTTGAGTAAGGTAGAAGCATTGTGTGTATGTTTTGCTCTTTTTGCTAGCCTGTTGTTTGATGTTGATGTCAGGTTGATCTGGGCCAAGCTCTTTTACCCGTAGTGTCTCCACCAAAGTTCTCCTCTCAGATGGATTTTGCTGAAGAGATCTTTTTGAATTTGGGGGCAGACTGGGCAGCTGTGATCCTGCTCATGTGTGTTCATCATTGCTATAGTATTATAATCTATTGGCAGAGACTGTCAGTCATCATTTGAGACGATGGTTAGAGGGAACATCTGAGCTTCTCTCAGCGCACCTCAGGCCATAATATTGAGGCCGCTGATTGGCTACATTTCTTTTGCACATTTGAATATCTTGTGTCAGCATTGGTTGGCACTGCTCCACTGTGGGGTGCTGGAAAAAGTGCCCCAAGCATGCACAGTTGGTGGTGGTCAGGACTCTTGACAAGAGAAGGGGTGAAAAGGAACTAATTGTCCCCCACATAATGATTTATATTGTATATATTACACATTATTATGCATTTTAAACACACACATACTTAAAATATGTTTTAAAAAAAATACTTTAAAAATGTTTATTTAAAAAAACACACTTTCCATCAGGTGGGGTGGTGCCCCAGTGCCTCCTATGGACCAGCTGCCACTGTGATTAGCACAGGATGTTTTGTGCATTACCACAGCTCATAAACCACAGGGTTTTCCATTCCTTCTGCACTCATAGTGTTGTTGCCCAATTAACACTATAATAACTACAGAACACATCCTACACAAAAAACACTACATTTTCAGAATTATCTGATGGTGAAGGAGACTAAAAAATGCATTAGGCATCATAAACTAACAATGAACAAAATATTTTAACAGCATGTATTAATCGTGGTTAATAAAAAAGAATGAAAATACAATTGTTCTTTTTAGGTCGCATTAGTTCATAAAGAATTAACCAATGTCAACACAAAACCTTTAGTTTTAAAAATGTGTAAGTACGTTCAGAAATTAACATTAATTGAGATTAATGTGCAGTAAAAATATTGTTCATTGTTCGTTCATGTGAGCTAATTTTGTAAACTAATGTTAATAAATACATCCATATTGAAACCATATTCTCAAAAATTTCTATAATTAATGGATGAGCCTTTGTTTTTATTACGATCAACCAAGGTTATCAGTATTATGAGATTTTTAAATAATATTTAATATTTTTTTAGGTTTGTGATTTGCAGCACATCTGGTATTGTGTATATAAGAACTTAAGGCTTAATGTTAATTTCAAAATATCCATGCAAATAATTCCAGGTTGAATGCATTCAATGAGAAGTACAGTAGTCAGCAAATACTTATAGTTCTTTATAGTAAATAGTTCTTTTTAGTTTAAAAAGTGTGGGTGCGTTCCCTTTTGGTTAGTTAACCCAACTGTTCAAGTCAGCATATTTCAACACACCTTTCGTCACATGACTATATGAACGAGATATGAACGTTCCCGAGTTATGAGATCCTTGCAGCTGCTTGGAAGCACCTTGATGAATTCCCAGTTTTATCTGATGCTAGAGAGAATATAAAGCAAGAGAGAACAGGACATTAGGTGTTTGTCTTCACCATGATCTGGATCATTAGCTGTTTTGCCTTAGTGGCCTCCACTCTTGGTGAGTATATTTTGGTACAATTTGGAACAATGGGAGTAATAGGGGTCCATGAAAAAAAAAACATGTAAATCAAATCAAATCAACCTGCATATCTTGGCCTAAAAGATATTAGCTGCTCATTATAAAACAATTAGCTGCTCATTATTTTAGGAATTTATCAGGTTCAAAGAATATACTATCATACCCAAATAAAATAAAACAAATTAAGAGCTTGTTTACCCATAATTGTATGTTTATGCATTTCTTTACTTGCCACAGGCTGTGGAGTGCCTTCAATTAAGCCAGTAATTAGTGGGTACAACAAAATTGTGAATGGAGAGAATGCAGTACCTGGTTCTTGGCCCTGGCAGGTCTCTCTTCAGGTATAGTGTTACAATTTCTTTCTTTTTTTTTAACAAATTATTGATGAAATGGTTTGTGCTTGTGTACTTTGATATACAATGAACAGTTGATGAAACAGTTGATGAAAATGTGTCCAGTAGTGTGCTTGATTCTGTTCTTAGTGTTAAATTAACATGTATCCCTGCTGAACAATCAGCTTAATCTAGCCTAAAGTGATTACATGGTCTCCCAGCCTGATCAAGTTGGTTAGGCTGGTGTTTTTTGATGGTTTTAGAAGGTTTGGGGCACCTGTCAGCTAACCAGACCAACTGGGACAACCAGTTAAACACCAGCTTGGTCAGGTTGGAAGACCATCTTGCCCGGAAAACCACCGTAGACTGGTTTAAGATGGGTTGTGTTCATGGTCATCCTTTACATTTTCTAATTTATGAACCAGCAATCCAATGGCTTCCATTTCTGTGGAGGATCTCTGATCAACCAGTATTGGGTTGTAACTGCTGCTCACTGCCGTGTTCAGTAAGAACTTTTGAATCTATTTAACTTCATTAACAGACTGCCTTTTCTTTTCTTTCTTTCTAAATCATCTATTTTCTACTTTTCATGCCTTTCCATCTTCTTGTCTTTCTAGGGCAGGATATCACTATGTTATCCTCGGAGAACATGACCGTGGCTCCACTGCTGAAGCTATTCAAGTCAAGAGTATTGCCAAGGTATTGGCTTTAATGTGATTGGCTCAACATCTCATTTGAGTCACGTTACTGTAATTGTATGATATCTTGGGTATTACTACAGAAACCATAGTGTTGTGACAGCCTTCCATATTTGATTTATTTGTTTCTCTGCTACTAAGAAATAGTGTGCATCAGATGTACATGTTTGGCCATAGCATTACATCTCTCAGCTTATTTTGTGAATACCATGCACCAAATGTTTCCACTATCTGACAGATACCACTGAAATAGTTGTCCTGACAGATCATACTTGTCTCTGTTAAAGACACAGACTCTATAAACTGCAGTTAGAGTCCGGGGGGTAGCCCACGTGTTTTTAGCCAATCAGACACTCTCTCTGCATGCGAATCATTATGCATGTTGCCATCAGTTTGGCTGACTTGTCTTTATAGGGCAAGGCTTTGGAGAGAGGATATGTGGTTGAAGGGATGGGGGTAGTCTAATTCAGCAAATGAAAACTCGAAAATATGTAATTCCAAAATTCCAAATTTTATGTGGACTAAAAGACCTTAAGACAGTAAGGTCATTGAGTGGACTGAAAATCTTGTACTGACAGCCTCGTTTGCAGCATTTGTGTCTAAATAAATATGGCATGTATCCTGACTAATGTTCAAAAAGGCTAGTTCACACTAGCCCTAAAAAACAGCATTATTTCATAGGTACTAACACACATTGACACACTGAATTATTTCCTTCAAATCCTGTAGTCCATCACCCATCCTTACTACAACGGCCAGACCTTCAACAATGACATCACACTGCTGAAATTGTCCTCTCCAGCCCAGATGACATCCCGTGTCTCTCCTGTATGTCTGGCTTCATCCTATGGCAGTGTCCCCGCTGGCACCATTTGTGTCACCACTGGCTGGGGCAAAACTGGAACCACCTGTAAATCTCCCATTCTTATCACTTATGTCAAAACAATTCAAACATTCAAAGTATGGCAAACACCCATGTATTTACCATGAGAAACAAAGCAGTTAGTCCTCTCTGAAGGCCATGATACCATATGCCATATTCATTCATGTGCACCAGTTTTGGGGAAGCTACTTTGAAACTGTAGCTTGCAAAGCTACTCATTATTTAAAGTAGTTAATATGAATTCATGATACAATTTAATAAAAGTAGTTTGTGCTACACTACAAATGCGACTAACTTAAGCTTGACATTCTGCTTTTGCTTTGTCATTAGCAAGCCCTCGCCTCTTGCAGCAGACCGCACTGCCCATGATGAGTCCTGCTCAGTGCAAGCAGTACTGGGGTCAGAGCAGAATCACAGATGCCATGATCTGTGGTGGAGCCTCTGGTGTCTCCTCTTGCCAGGTATATGAAGTTATGTGTATATATATATATATATATATATATATATATATATATATATATTAATTTCAATGTGAAAATGTTACAGTGCATCAATCTCTGATGTGTCTTTGTCTCTATGTTAACTGCAGGGTGATTCTGGTGGTCCTTTGGTATGTGAGAGTGCAGGTGTTTGGTATCAGATGGGCATTGTGTCTTGGGGCACAACCGACTGCAATGTTCGTGCTCCAGCAGTTTATTCCCGCGTCTCTTACCTACGACAGTGGGTTGATCAGATTGTCGCCTCCAACTAGAGCAGCATCCTGAGGATTTTCTCTCTAAAGTTGTCAAAAGAAGACTGCCCACTTAAATGTATCCAAACTGTTCACAGTGGCTGGTCCTTCTATGTCCTCATAAAATGATGCAAAAAAAGTAATAAAAGCACCATAAAAAGATGATGGTTTATGACTTAAGGAATTTACAGTAACTATACCAATCAAACATTTCCAACTCATCCAATTAAATGTAAACATTCATATAGGCTAAATGTATGTTTTGTTTGTAGTCTTTGTGCACAAAGTAAAAATTTCTACAGTTAATGTTTCTGTACACCAAAAACTTACCTTAATCTGGCCGTAGTGCTGTCAGTGCAGAAAATCCAGCACCTTTAGTTTTATATATTTTATGATCAACATAACAAAATAGCTAACTCATTTTTAAGCATTTTTAATTTAATAGATCTGGACAAAGAGTCACTTCATTGACCCTTAGGACACATGGCCATATTATTCACCCGTTACCCTCTGTAATTTTATTTTATGATGAATCTTGAAAAAATGATCCACGTTATGATCATGAATTCTTTTTTTTTTTTTTTCTAAATCGCTTGCCCACTGTCACAAACATGCATTTTTCTACTCCAATAATTGAACTAGTAATGGATGTTTGGGCTGTTTCTATGAAGGATTCTTAAACAGTTCTACACACAAAAGTGTTTTATGGGTGAAACCCTTATTTTTTTTTATTTTTTATTATTAAAAACACTTTGTGTAACTGTACACTTTTGAAAACTTGCTTTACTTTCAGCGGTATGTTTCGTGTGAACACTAGGAAGGACAAGTCAACCCATCACTAAACTCTGACATACCTATTTACCAGTGTTTTCAGAAAACTGTTGTCTTTTTGTAAGGAGAGAGAGCTTGTCCCCCTGGCAAAATGTATTCAAACTGTACAACTGATACTTCAGTGTCTTAGCCAAGAACCCATGTGTGGCACGGTGGAGGGCGGGGCCGGGTCGTGACTCAACGCGGCCCGGTCCCGCCCTCCACCGTGCCACACCATGCATAATACTCGGTAAGCAAGGATTCATCCAGACCCACAAACCCGAGTATTACACTACATTTCAGTGTTAACACATAACATATACCCAACATATTTCATCTGAATGTATCAAAATGTTCACTCAAGCACAGCAACTATCAAACAGAAATGACATTTGAAACATTAGTGAATTAAACTGTATATGCAGGGTCTGTTAGTGTTTAACTGCCTCATCCATCAGTTCCTTTGCAAAGCCTGAATCATATTGTGACTGGTTCACAATCAATTCACTCTGCAACCCGATATCACGCCAAGGCGTGAAATAGACACGCTGGTCCACTAGCGGATGCGTGTCGGCGTCACGCTTTGCCTCCTCTAGGCGTGTGCTGTTGCAATACCGGCAGGGGGCAATCATTTCCTCAACGCCAACAACTCTCCGTGCTCCAAAGAGTAAGCGATACCGTTGTCGTATTGTACGTTCGCACGGGCAGGATGATGGCCAATTTCGCTGCTTACTTTCACTTGTGACTATGTGACAATAAAGGGTTACTACACATACTACGTTCAGGACATGTTTGTTCATTATAGTGCTGCTTTCATGAAGAAATCCTAACGTTGCTGTAGCCTAACGTTGTTATATGTGTGTGTGGGCTGTCGAGTATCTTATGCTGATGTAAATATATATATATATATATATATATATATATATATTTAAAAAATATATTTATATAAAAAAATATAGATCCTGCTAACCGGAACTGGAGAACGCGATATATCGCTTACTCTTTGGTGCGCGGAGAGTTGATGGCGTTGAGGAAATGATTGCCCCCTGCCGGTATTCTACCTAGACGCGCGCGTGTCATGCACACGCCTAGAGGAGGCAAAGCGTGACACCGACACGCATCCGCTAGTGGACCAGCGTGTCTATTTCACGCCTTGTCGTGATACCGGGTTGCACTCTGATATGAGCCTACAATCCATCCAGAAATGTTGTGAATATGCAAAGGTAATACAGTCCATGGTGATGTTGGGTGCTTCAACCGGCTTCAACAGGCCAAAGCAGACACGCTGGTCTTCACCGGAGTGACATCTCAAATCTTCCATGTTTGAAAACACACAGAACAGCATGTGCTTCTCCCAGACAGCAGCTGAATGAGACACGTTCATAAAAGTTGCACTTGTACTGCTCTTAAAACGCGGCGTACATCGCCGATAAAACATCGAAAACATCCATATAGTCTATACTTACAACAGATCAACAATTAAATATAGCATAGATGGGTCCAAAAATTGTCCAGGACGCCTTCAAAACAACAGAAAACAGCAATGGAGCTCTCCTTTTTAGAGTAATAACTTGATACAGCATCTTTTAAAAATGGCTCAAGATGCTTGATAACAGTTGAAGCTGTTCATCTAGTGTAGAAAAACATTTAAATCCAGATGATGAAGGTGTCCTGTGAAAGTCCACTTTGCTGTAGATGAATCTCCCATGACATGCCCTCTCTGGGGGATTGACTGTGGGGACTGACTGTGATCACCAGTAGGCAAGACCAAGGGTGCTGTGACAAAAAATAGTCATTGATGTCTTGGTGCAGATGTATTTGGTCCATGTGACATCACAAGTTCCACAAATTCCAAACTTACAGTTTCTAGAGCCTTGTTTAAATAAATGCTCTTTTTCTCTTTAGAAGGAAGTTCTGAAACTTACAGTATGTGTTTATAGTATAATGGCCTCTTATGTGTCAAGAGATCAAGGAAAATGGTATTCCTCATGTCGTAGCCCCTTTAAGTAACAGGGGAATATGTTGTGTTCTTGCATGTATACTTACCGGCCAGTAGATGGTAGTGGATCATTGATGTGCAAGCCTGAGAACAGAAAAGGTGCACATGGTGCACTACTTTTACACATTGCTTTTAGTTATTAAAGTTCCTGACCTTACGAGAGCCTCTTCATTGCTTTCTACAGTCGACAAAATGCTCTATTGGCCCCAGCAAATGCAAGTGGCACTTAATTATTTTTATCTCTATTGAAACACCCTATTCCATCGGTTACCTGCTTCTCTCCTGGGCCCATAACCAGTTGGCGCAGACATTTTAGCATAGGGAAACAAATAAATTGTTCAGAATTGATGAAGGTAATGAAACAGATGCTCACACCATCTGTCTCCTTGAACCAGAAAATAATTACTTTTGCGTGCAGCAAAGAGATAACAACGTACAGAGGTCAAGTAGGCATCAGCAGCATGAGAGCACACTACATACTAAAAACTGTTAACAAACACCTTAACAATGGTAATTCGGAATAATAGACTAATGGAACGTAGTAAATCGCTGCTAGTGCCAGTCTTGCCGTTTTCCATTAACTAACATACAATGTATCCGAAAAGGTTTAATTAGTAATTTGAAATTTATGCAAAATAAAATGTATGAACAGGAATGTTCATGAAAAGGATTTATAAGCTTATTTGACCACATTTCAGTCATCAAAGTAAATCAAATTACTTTGATGACGGCATACAGCATATGCTATTTATTCGTCTAACAAACCCATGGACGAGACCTGACGAACTTTCTCTGAATTGATTATTTTAATTGCTTGCCTTCACATTACTATTATTATCAGAAATGTAATATTTGAGATGCTTTTTATCAGGAAATATAGATTTAAAGAAGGAAAAACTAAGTAATAAGTATTTGCTCCATTCATTATGGTTAAACACCTCTAGATGATACCCTCTGCAGTATTAAAAACCCTCAACAAGATCACTTGTTTATCTCCTCTGGCAAGTCAGATTTGCATGTTTTGAATAATAGAAGTATGCCCAAAACATCAGTATCAAATGCAGAAATACACTGTAACCAGCTTTCTGAGTTTCATTTTGAACTGCTATTATAGCGTTAATTTTCAGACTATGTTTCTATAATTTAATTTATGTTTTTTTTTTATATATATTTGGGGTTCCTATGTTCCTGTTTCATCTTTGAAAGATAATATACAAAATAGTTTCAACAGAAGCCTATTTCCCTTCTTGCATCATCACTCAAACCCACACCCTCTCTTTCGTACAAGGGTAAACTCATGAAAGGGGAACCAATTGTTCATCCATAGATGTTGCTGTGGGCTTACATAGTTTACACCTGAAGAGAGAAGTAAAGAAAAGCAAGAATAACTGAAAATGGGTAAGAATCTATGCAGTATTCTAATGGATGACTATATTTAGTATGCTTTTCAAACACATTTTATGACGCAGTAAACAAATTACTATTTAAGAGATGGTCAGTGCACACTGCTAAAAAAAAAAACTAAAAAAAAAAACTGCACCATTGGTGTAACTGTGGCATTTTTTTCAATCAGCTGAACTGCACGAAGATGTGTTTATCACTTAAGAAAAAGTCAGGCATTTATTCTTTCCACACCTCTTTATTTGTGTGTCATTATCTAGCCTTCTTCAGAATCTGAGCTTTGATCAAGATTATGCAGCATGACCACTAAATTGAAAGCATGGTCTCTGATAGACATCCAGTGGAAATTGTCAATTGTTACCTGCTGATGTTTCTCAGTGTAAACCGCTATTTAAAAATAAAATAGCAACCAAATAAGTAATTACACCATGTAACAATTTTTTTTATTTTTTTATTTTTTGGTTCCTGGGTAGTAAGTGTTAATTCCTGCTAATGCCTCAAAAGTATAGCAAATGGCTATTATTCCTCACAAACTTTGCTTTTGTGACCAGGACAGTGATATTTTGAAATGTACCTAATTTCCAGAACATTCCAGATTCAGTGCTGAGTAAACTTGGATTAACTTCTAGAAATTTCTAGAACTTTCTAGCATAAATACAGGGGTCTTAAGCCCACCAGTTCAGTTTAGTTCCAGCAGCCAAAGTGGATACATATCTGCATTTTTCTGAGATGGCATCAAGAGGCTGCAAGAATCCGGCAGATGCATTTTGCTATGTCTGTGGCCAATTTATCAAGATGAGCGTAAAAGTACTCAGTGGAAGCATCTGCTAAGATGTGTGGCCTACAAGGCATATTTCGACATGTCTGTCGGGGATCAAGACAAACCCTGTGCACCTCATTTCACCTGCAAGCACTGCAAAAAAACTCTGGAAGGTGAGATGGACAATTGTTGCTCGGATTTTTATGTTATAACATTTGTTAATTTCTAAAATTGTCAAAGTTTTTTCATTTTAAAATGTTTTTTTGGGACGCCTTTGGGACAGCAGGGACACCAAGGCACACTACCACAGTTGGGACTGGCCACAGTGGACCGAGTTCTCTGTGGGGAGGAACAACGTCAAGTGGGAACCACTGGTGGACCCCCGGAAGGTGCTGATACCACCAATGCACATCAAATTGGGACTTATGAAACAATTATCAGAGCTCTAGATTAGGAGTCGGCAGCTGACTTCTTCCCTAAACTGTCTGAGGCAAAGGCCAAAACCGTTGTCTTCGTCGGACCACAGATAAAGAAGATCCTGGAGTGCAATGAATTACCCAAGAAGCTCACTTGTAAGAAGAAAGTGGCTTGGAACAGATTTGTCGCAGTGGTTTGGGGCTTTCTGGGCAATCACAAGTCCGAAAACTATGTGAAGCTGGTTGAGACTCTGGTGAAGAATTACAGCACAATGGGCGGTAGGATGTCCCTCAAAGTCCACATCTTTGATGCTCATCTTGATAAATACAAGGAGAACATGGCAACATACTCTGAGGAGCAAGACGAGCGTTTCCACCAGGATATGCTGGACTTTGAACACAGCTACCAAGGACAGTATATCGAGAACATGATGGGAGACTACATTCGAGGGCTGATTTGTGGAAGTGATTTACCGTATAATCTTTAATCTTGAAAAACTACTCACTTCTAAATCTTTTATAGTCATTTTGTATTACTTTAGTATAAATACATGTTAATTTGGATTCAATTTTATTTTCTCATTGGAAATAGGTACATTTCAAAATATCACTGTCATGGTCACAAAAGCAAAGTTTGTTGGGAATAATAGCTAATTCTATACTTTTGAGGCATAAGCAATTAGGAAATAACACTTACTACCCAGGAACAAAAATTGTGTTACAAAGTGTTATCATGAGTCACAGCAGTGTCTGAACAAAAAGTTGCTCAATGTGTGGTTTGTGGTGCTATGCAGACAATGCGTTGCATTGTGAAACATTTTAGTTCAGCTGATCTGATCGTTTTGACCTGAACTACAGTAGCCGTCACTTAAGCTGTAGACAATGGTGGAAAATAAAATATTATATGAATAGCTGTACTCTTATTTCTTACATTAGTTACAATGAGAAGAGAGATTTCACACTTTTGAAAGACTTTTATTTATATATTTAATAGTCATTATAACTAACATTTTCAATGTTATCTAGTCTACAGGTTTTCCCAACACACATGATATAATACAGTACATAAAACATGTTGCACCTAGTATTGGGAAAGATGGAGCAAGATGCCACCTGGTTTAATCAGGAGTAATCAAAACTGCCCTTTAAATCGTCTTCAGATCATAGATTGCGTCACATCACATCTCATCAAATTTGTTGGCTATGTTTGTTTCATCCCATAGAGAAATCTAATATATGGCAGTATAGGAAAATATGCATATAAAAGATATGATCATATATGTTTTTCACTGAAGAAATCGCATACTTGAACTGATTTCATATATATATACAACATACATTTCAAAATACAAAAGACGTTTTCATATGTAAAACATATTTTTCCAAATACTGGTGGAATGTACTGTAAATACATACATATACTGTATGCTCAAATGCACAAACTACAGTTTTATATATACATATATACTGTATATACAGTTGAAGTCAGAAGTTACATACACTTAGGTTGAAGTCATTAAAACAAATTTTTTAACCACTCCACAGATTTCATATCTACTTTGTGCATGACACGAGTAATTAATCCCACAATTGTTTACAGACAGACTGTTTCCCTTTTAATTGGCTATATCATAATTCCAGTGGGTCAGAAGTGTACATACACTAAGTTAACTGTGCCTTTAAGCAGCTTGGAAAATTCCAGAAGATTATGTGAAGCCTTTAGACAATTAGCTTCTTATAGGCTAATTCGAGTCAATTGGAGGTGTACCTGTGGATGTATTTTAAGGCCTACCTCCAAACTCAGTACCTCTTTGTTTGACATCATGGGAAAATCAAAAGAAATCAGCCAAGAATCATGGACCTCCACAAGTCTGGTTCATCCTTGGGAGCAATTTCCAAACACCTGAAGTACCACGTTCATCTGTACAAACAATAGTACGCAAGTATAAACACCACAGGACCACGCAGCCATCATACCGCTCAGGAAGGAGACACATTCGGTCTCCTAATGTAGTTTGGTGTGAAAAGTGCTAATCAATCCTAGAACAGCAGCAAAGGACCTTGTGAAGATGCTGGAAGAAACAGGTAGACAATAATCTAGATCCACAGTAAAACAAATCCTATATCGACATAACCTGACAGGCTGCTCAGCAAGAAAGAATCACTGCTCCAAAACCACCATAAAAAGCCAGACTACAGTTTGCAAGTGCACATGGGGACAAAGATTGTGCTTTTTAGAGAAACATCCTCTGGTCTGATAAAACAAAATGGAACTGTTTAGCCATTATGACCATTGTTATGTTTGGAGGAAAAAGGGTGAGGCTTGCAAGTCAAAGAACACCATCCCAACCATGAAGCATGGGGGTGGCAGAATCATGTTGTGCGGGTGCTTTGCTACAGGAGGGACTGGTGCACTTCACAAAATAGATGGCATCATGAGGAAGTAAATTGATGTGGTTATATTGAAGCAACATCTAAAGACATCAGCCAGGAATTTAAAGCTTGGTTGCAAATGGGTCTTTCAAATGGACAATGACCCCAAGCATACCTCCAAAGTTGTGGCACAATGGCTTAAGTATAACAAAGTCAAGGTACTAGAGTGGCCATCACAAAGTCCTGACCTCAATCTGATAGAAAATATGGGCAGAACTCAAAAAGCATGTACGAGCAAGGAGGCCTACAAACCTGACTGTTACACCAGTTCTGTCAGGAGGAATGGGCCAAAATTCCAGCAACTTATTATGAGAAGCTTGAGGAAGGCTACCCAAAAAGTTTGACACAAGTTAAACTATTTAAAGGCTTCGCAACCAAATAGCCTACTAACAAGGTGTATCTAAACTTCTGATCCACTGGGAATGTGAAATAAATCATTCTCTCTCAACTATTATTTTGACATTTCACATTCTTAAAATAAAGTAGTGATCCTAACTGACTTAAGACAGGGAATGTTTTCTACAATTAAATGTCAGGAATTATGTGTGTGCACATATATATATATATATATATATATATATATATATATATACACATAAACATAGAAGGATGGCACTTAACTAATTTGCTTGGTAAAATAATGTTTTCATAAAAATATTTTTTCTTAACATTTGTATTATGATGTATTATGTAACCATTTTCTAAAGGCAATGAGGCACTCAAAGCCATTCTATATTGTGACTATATACTCAACAAACAACATTTAGTTGTGACAATGTTAACAATATCACATTGTCTCTCCTACCTTATTGTTCACCCAAAAATAACAATTCTGTCATTAATTACTCACCCTCAAGATGTTGCAAATCCATATGAATTTCTTCCGAAATTCAGAATATTTTTGGGGGGTGAACTGCCCCGAGTACAGATTGAGTGTATAGTAGTGCATCATCAAGCATTTTAATCTAATGGATCAATTGTCTAATCTAATCTAATGGGAATAGCATTATTTTCGGATTGGTAATTTGTAGGGATGATTACTTTTTTTAACTATGTATACATTTGTTTACATTTATCAAAAGGCTTTTTCACTCTTTTTCCTTTGTGTAGTGGGCAACATTTCGGAACCTCAAAATGTGACCATAGTCACAGCTGACAATTACATGGATTTTTCAAACGATGACATCTTCATAATTTGCATGTATTTTATCATCTTTGCTGTGGGTATCGTTGGAAATGGGCTCGTCATCTTTGTGACTGGCTACAAAATGAAGACGACGGTCAACTCCATTTGGTTTCTGAACTTGGCACTTGCAGACTTCATCTTCATTTTAATCCTGATCCTCAACATCATTACTACCTTTAAGAAGATGGCTTGGCATTTCGGTGACTTAATGTGCAAATTTGTCTCCCTCGTGGCGGTGCTAAACATGTTTGCAAGCATTTTTTTTCTGACAGCTATCAGCCTGGACCGATGCCTGTGCACATGGGTGATTGTATGGGCTCAGAATAAACGAACTCTCGTCAAAGCCAGAATCATCTGCACGTTTGTGTGGGTTTTATCTATCAGCTGCAGCATTCCTTTCAGTTTACATCGCTCAGTTTCCGAAGACAACGTTACTAAAATTAAATACTGCTCCTTTACATCCAGCATTGATACTTTAATGTATCTGATCATATACAGGTTTATGGTGGGCTTCCTCATCCCCTTCCTGATCATTGCATCTTCATACATAGCTATTGGGGTGCGGGCCAAACGCCTCAAAAGAGGAAAGCAACTTAGACCCTTCCGGGTCATTATAGCTGTGATCATGGCCTTTTTCATATGCTGGTTTCCTTTCCATGTCCAACAATTGTGTTACATCAGTGCAGTTCAGAATAATTGGAATGCTAATATAATTGCTGATTCAGGAGTTTATATTACCTTCCTGGCTTATATAAACAGCTGTCTGAACCCCATTCTGTATGTGTTTATGTGTGAAGAGTTTAAAAAGAAGCTTAAACAGTCCCTGCTTGTGGTTCTCGAGACAGCTTTTGCAGAAGAGTATCTGAGCTTCCGTTCAACTCGCTTCTCCACTTGTTCACGCCTCTCGGATTCACAAGGTGCCAAGCAGGCAAATGACACCATCTCCTCCAATGCCAGTGGCCAGGACAAAACCAGCTTTTAAAACACCAGTCTCTGAGTGATTGGAAATATAAATTCTTCATGTTATACTGTGGTGTCAGATCTAAAAAGCATTTCAACAAGCACTCCACTTTTGCTGACTTGCTGGAACAGTGCGTCTTAGACTCATAGGCAATTGGCTTCAGACTTCAGTTTGAAAGTCACGAACAACACACACACACACGTCTTTATGTCTACAAGGAGTAAAATGTTCACTAAATAGTCAGATACTGTTTAGATACAAGGGAGCACCTCATGCACCCTTGGTTGCTTATTCCTGTGAAAATGAGGGGCCATTTGCTCACTTTTTCCAGGGAATCTCTTTGAAGGCCTTGACTCAGCATATTCATTTGGAATAGGAGAAAGTATTCTACCGTCGGAAAAAAAAAAAAATTATACACATTACCATTACATTTGTATATTTTTTTGTATTTTTTGTGTCTTTCCTAGATTTTGTTTTCTCATTGTCTTGTTTTATGCAACCACTTAGTGACTTTGTAAAACTGTCATTTCGTTGCTTGTTACTGTCTTTTTTTTTTTTTTTTTATGTCTAATTAATCGTCAAACTTTAAAAAAAAAAAAAATCTTTTGAGGAAACACTCTGTCTGTAGTCTTCCACAACTGTTTTATTATTATTATTAAAAAAAAAATATTATAATGTTTATGCTGAATTCCATCTTTCCTTTATTTATCGAATCTACAGTTAATTATGGCAAATATATTTAGATGACCTACATGTTTCAGGTTCCACAACATAACAACTTTTTAGAAACATATAATAAATGTAATATACATGTATAACATGTTGCAGCTGTGACACTGTTCTCATTTAATGGACTGAATACTGTTAGAAGTTGTATTCAAGCAAGTTCCGAGAAATATTTACCATATTTACAGGTAATGTCATTGTTTTTACACAAGTAAATATCCTTCATTAAACATTAAAAAGCTAAACGAGATGCAGAAGATCCCAAGTCGATTTAAAGCTACAAACTGTATATTAATTATGGAAAATTACTGTATTTTTTAGAGTTAGTTATTTTCCGTTATTTCACAGATTTTTTTTTGCGCCCCAGCTGCCGTAATATTAAAACTTTTATTGACGTTGACTGGGAAACTGAAGAAAAAGCATCCTTCAACGCTGTCTATAAAGCAAAATGTGGAAAATAGTAATAATAAAGAACGAGTAGGTGTGTCTAAACTTTTGTAAAATTCAGTGATTCAATGATCTGTGTCTACTGGATTAGATTATTTCATTATAGAGGAATCTAGACCAGACTTCAGATAGCTATTTCTGAAGTCAACTGATTTTGGTTTCCTTTAGCTGTGAATAAGTAAAAGTGGTGCCCCTTCCTCTTAACCTACCCTTAAAAAGATATTTAACAGAGTGATAGGTAGGGATGGACCAATACCACTTTTTGTCTTCCGATCCGATTCCGATATCGGAAATCTCAGTAAGATATTCAGTTTAGAATATCTTTACATTATTGTGTGGAACTAATTGGGAGTGCTCTTTAATATGTAAAGAGAAACAAACCTCTAACTACACATAATTTCAATATAAATGTATAGCTTGTTAAGAAACACTTTATTATTAACTAGTACACTGGATAATGTAGCAGCAAAATTAACAGTAATTCCAGTCTTCAAGTCTTCAGTAGAAAAGAAACCAGTGTTTTGTTTTTGCCTTTTTTGGTGGGATTTTTTCCCAAAAAAAAAATGTTTCAACATTGACCAGGTTATCCCATCAATGGATTTTTTATTCTCTGATGGCACAGGCATATTTCAGTACAACAATGCCAAGATATATATATTAATTAAATGTGTAATCGTGAATTAATCCCCTAACAATTTATTATATGAACTAATAGTGTTAATTAATGTGTTAATTACCACAATGAGCTGAATTCATGTATTTGAACTTCCACTCAATACGGGTGCACTAATATGCATTAATACATGCTTAATTACTGCATTATTACTGCAAATTCATGTGTTAATTACAATAATTAAAAAAGAGATATACAAAATAATCACATATAGGTATTTATATGTTATATTTTGTATATATCTTTTTTATCTCCGCATCCCACTGTTTTTCTTTTCTTTAGTGAGGCAATGTTTTTGGAAACCGGTGTTAAATAAACAACTTTTATAAAGTCCAATGATGGTCATTAATGATAAATGATTTCTCAAGTCATGACATTTTGGCAGTATTTTGGCTGTATCAGCATTTGTTTTAACAAATGATTAACTAGTGGTTTGCAAATATGACTAGGCACATGACTATTAACTCATCATTAAGTAATTGTTATAATTAACACATGCATTTGCAGTAATAATGCAGTAATTAAGCATGCATTAATGCATATTAGTGGACCCGTATTGGGTGGAAGTTCAAATGCATGGCTTTGACTCATTAACACATTAATTAACACTATTAGTTCATATAATAAGTTGTTAGGGAATTAATCCATGATGACACATTTCATTAATAGCAATTCCTGTATTACTTAATATATAAATCAGACAGACTCTTTATTAGTTGTTGTTGTGGCAATCATTAATGAATGGCTTAGTTAATCATGAGTTAAGCATGAATTAATGATTATTAATGCACCCATATTGTAAAGTGTTACCCAAATTATTTGTATTGTGAAAAGCACTTCACACATAAATTTTAATTAAATTGTATCTATAAAAATACACTTGCACAAACATGAGAGATACTTTTTCCAGAAAATAAAGCCTCTTGAAAGCCTCTAAAGACCATCAATATTTGAAGTATGCTTTATAAATATTTGGAATTCAATTGTTTATTTTTTAAATAGGAGAGATATTAGTTTAAATGTTACAAGTGGAAAAGTGTTCATGTATTTTTTGTAACTATTCATCCAAAAATAAGCACCAGAGTTTTGCAGGAACAGCTCAGTGGGGTAAAGGTGTGTATGTATATTTTGAAAAGGACAAAGAATATTTAACTCTTCTTTTGTATTACTTGTGATGCATTGTCCGGGGATTCCCCTCGTCATTTTTAATCAGATCCACGAAATGATTTGCTAAACGAATAGTTCACTCAGTTTTTAAAACAATTGGACTGATTCAAATGCATCAAATTGATCAAAAGAGTCAACCAAAAGGACTCGCTGGCGAATCGGACATGTAGTTTACATTTGCAGCTGCAAACTTGTTTACGGTTTTCAGTCGCAAAAGTAATGAAAGTGTCCGGAAAACGCATTGGAGTAAAAGTATTACTTTTTGCTTCAAAATTTTGTTAAATAAACGTGTAAATCAACAGAAATATTTATACTAAATATTTTTTATTAGAAAAAATTGTACTTAAGTACTTTGTTGTAGACCTCTGCATAGCTATAACTGCTAGTGGAAGATTTTGTCTCACTTTGCTTTGTGTAGTGGGCACCAGTTTGGGACCTGAAAATGAGAACGTAGTCATCCTGACACATAATTTAATAGTGCAAGAGCACTTGTCAATCTTTCTATACAGCTATGAAATCTGTATATGCCTCTCTTCAGTTGCTGTAGTGGGTCACGTTGGAATTGGGCTTGTCATATTTCTGACTGGTTACAAAATGAAGATGACTGTCAACTCCATTTGGCTCCTCAATCTGGCAATTGCAGAGTTCATCTTCCTCTTGACCCCAATCATAGGCATGTGCATGATGTTTAACACTTGGCACGTCAATTACTTCTTGTTACAATTTTTCATATTTATGACAAATTTAAATATGCTTGCAAGCATTTTTTTCCTGACAACTATCAGTCTAGACCGATGCCTGTGCACATGGATGGTTGTGTGGGCTCAGACTAAATGAACTCTGGTCAAAGACAGCATCATCAGCATTTTAGTGTGGCTTTTACCGATCGGCTGAACTATGGTCCTCTTTAAAGTCGACTCCGTGTCTATGGTCACATGGAGGTTTATGCTGAGCTTGCTCATCCCATTCCTGGTAATTGCATCTTCATACATAACTATGGGAGTGCTGATCAAACGCCTACAAAAAGTAAAGCAGTTCAGGGGTTTCCGGGTCATTATATCTGTGATCCTGGCATTTTTCATATGCTGAGTGCTCTACAAAATGTTCTAGATATTGTTAATTTAGTTAACTGCCTGGATTATATAAACAGCCGTCTAAATCCTTTCTCTGTGTTCATGTGAGATGAATATAACGAGAAGCTAAAACAGTCCCTGCTGGTGCTCGAGACAGTTTTTGTGAAAGATCATCTGAGATTTTGAGCCAAAAGATACCACCATTTCCATCCCTGCCAAGAAAACAACCTTTGAAAAAATCAGGCACTGAGTCATTTGGAAGAATCCTTTATTCTTTTGTTTGATTAAACAAGCACAATTGACATGAAATTTGGTTTAAAGAGGATGTCCACAGCAGACAGATCCACCAATATTTGGTATCAACTTCTGTATATAATTTCAATAAGGGAGATTCTCCATATTAAAGTGTTCATTCAATTAATTGAGCGAATGACTAACTGTAAAGATGTTGTTTTTTTTGTTCTTCATTTTATTATTTTGCAGAATACAGTAGCTTGGAAAAACATTTCAATTCATGCAGGTCTAAACTGGTCTTTTCAACAGGGTATCCAGCTTCATGAAGAGCCAAGATCTGCTAAGAAATGATGTGCTTTGTAACATTCTGTCATACACCTTTACAACATTTTACTTTTAGATGTTTGGTCATTCTACATCTGGAGTGGTGGTGGCATAAAGCACATAACTGTTAATCAGAAGGCTCCTGGTTCGATCCCCACAGCCACCATCATTGTGTCCTTGAGCAAGGCACTTAACTCAAGGTTGCTCCGGGGGGATAGTCCCTGTAATAAGGGCACTGTAAGTCGCTTTGGATAAAAGTGTCTGCCAAATGCATAAATGTAAATGTAAATGTCATTCTCATGTTCTCTATTCATTATTCTGAATAAAACCAAAGGCACAGTGTCTGTGTCAAAAATGTATGTTGTCTGCATTTTTACAGTGCAGCATGGCATGAAAATACATCTAATCTGGGTATATCACAATATAAAGTCATAATTTAAATTCATTGGTTCAGCGTATTCACACATTAAACCACCACAGCAAATTCCTCTGCAGTTCAGTACTTCAGATTTAAACTAATAATTTGAGCACACAAATGATATATTTTTAGGTCAATTCTCAATTTAATTTAATTGTTTATGATTAATGGTAAATGTTATCATGCCTGGTAAATCTTGATGCAAGCAATGCCAAGGTCATGGGTTCGATTGAGGGAACACAAAAAACCTGATGAAATAGCATACCATAACAAGTTGCTGTGTATAAAAGTGTCAGTCAAATGCATAATGTAAATTTAATGCTTATACGTTTCCTTAAATATTGTATACTCTTGCTGTATTCTATCCTTCTTCAACTTAAAACAGAATTATAGAATGATTAATAAAATGAGCGTGGGCAATAGCTGCAGCATCCCTTTGTTCATTAATTAACCAACACTTTGTCATAAACAAGAGAGTTGCATCATAAATGAGCACACACCAGAAGTTAGAAGAAGTTTTTATTCATTTTTAAGTTTATGGTGGGCTTTCTAATACCCTTCCTGATCATTGTATCTTGATACATAGTTAATGCAATACGATTCAAATGCCTCAAGAAGAGATCATTTGGGTCAGTGTTTATGTTTTCGATTTTTGTATGATAAATACAATAGAGAATCAATGGGGCAATATTTTTTAAGCAATAGTTTCACAAGCAGCACCACTCCATTCTCTCTCTCTCTCTCTCTCTCTCTCTCTCTCTCTCTCTCTCTCTCTCTCTCTCTCTCTCTCTCTCTCTGTACATGTTTATACTACCTTGTGGGGCCCAGCCAGCATTTGACACATCCTAACTCTTCTGCACAATTCATTAAATCACCTTGCTATTTGTTTATCTGTAAATAACGTATTTGAACAACATTATTGCCCTGAAGGGAAACAATTCTAATCCCTCTTTGCTCTTGAAAGTTATATAATATATTTCATAATCCTCACTTATTCTTTTTATATTAATCAATGTTCTGTTCTCTTTTCCTAAAAGGTACAAGTAATATGTATGTAATCTGAGGGGTAACTGAGGATCTGGCCCATTCCAGGAGTGCAGTAACAGGGAATACTCGTTTAGCCCGGCTTCTAGAAAATGTGCATTTTATGTTGTATTGCATTTGAATCATATACCCAATTTAACCATTTGATTATATTGAGGATGGATTAATCACAAGTAGTAATCTAAGAGAGAGATCATAGTTATGATCATAGTTAACTCTCTCTCATTTGATTATTGCAAAACCTGACCTTTGTTTTTATTCTTCAATATCCATATTGAGGACCCAGCTGTTGCCCCCTACAGCCCCCCTACCATAGATTCCTCTATATGTTTATCTGTTTGTGACAGGGCGGAGGGAAGGGCCGGGTCGTGATTCCACACACCCGGCCCCTAATCAGGCTAACCAAGCCTCAGAGAGGGATAAAGGCCGACTGGAAGCTGCAGTGCGAGAGAGAGAGATTTACGGACAGCTGGCCGACAGCTTTGTATGTTTGTCTTTTTGTTTCAGTTTTATATTAAAATATTATTTATATTCTCAAGCCGGTTCTCCGATACCCTCTAATGCATGATAGCAGCACCTTCCCGGACAGATCGGAGGCAGACTTCCGGCCCCTGGCTGGCACTTTTGGTGGAAGGTAGGGATCTCCCCTGCCCCTGGTAGCGGTAACCACTCAAGGCGGTTGGTTGGGAGCGCCTCCTCCCCTCGTGGTCGGCGGCCGTTCCTCTGCTTCCAGGCGGCCGGGCTCCTCCATCCTCCGGCGGATGGCCACGGCTGCTCCGTTGGGGTGGATGGTAGTGGCGAGGACTCTACTATGGCATATCCCTCCTCCTTCCCGGATTTCTGCACCAGTGTAAAGGGGTTAAAGTGAAAGAAGGAGGCGAGAACTTGCTTGACAATATAAATAAAAGTTTAATATGCAACTTAACCCAAAAAGACAAACACACAAAAGTGTCGGACAGCTGTCCGTAAATCTCTCTCTGTTGCACTGCAGCTTTCAGTCGGCCTTTATCCTTCTCCAAGGCTCAATTAGCCCGATAAGGGACCAGGTGTGTATAATCACAACCCGGCCCTGCCCTCCGCCCTGTCACACTGTTGTATTTCGTTTTTATTCTTCTATCACTGTTTATGTATATATGTTTATTTGGATGTTTAGAATGTTTGTATGTATATGTTATATATGTATATTTTTTGTATTCTCTTTGCACTGGAAGCTTCTGTCCCCATGACATATTCCTTGTGTGTGCAAGCGTACCTAAAGATCATTCTGATTCTGATCTATATTTCAGTTCTCAGACACTAAAGATTCCATAGCAATAGCCATAAAAAAATACATAAATTGTAATAAGCATTGCAGCCGTTTTTTTTCCATGATTTTCTGATTGGTGGATTTTCCCTCTTAGGGTAATGTATTAGTTCTCCAAGAATTCCGCTATTACTATTATTTATTTTCTTTTTTTGAAATGAGTGGAAATAATGCAGACTGATAACTTCAGCAGAAGCATACTGTAAATCATCAATTGACAACCTCGGAGCGCACAGTAGGTCAGGTAGGTCATTTATGAAGGAAACATGTCAACTCAGGAAGGAAAATTGTGCTTGTCAAGTAAATTCACAGGGACTTTACGAGATAAGTTGCTTTGTAACATCCTGCCGTACCCATCACCTTTTAACTGTTTTGTTGATGTTTGGTGAACATTTTATGCTGAGTTTTCATCTATCTTTATTTTAAATAACACAAAAAGTTTTGGTGTGTCAAAGATGCATGAAACAGACCTTTCCTTGATGGAAAAGTTTGACTTGAAATGTGTGAATTTCATTCAAATGACAGTTAGAAAACAGGATAATAATTCATAATTATTGTTTCCCATTGCTTCTGGATTTGTGGATGTTTCAGGTATAGTGTGTCACCACCCTGACTTCAGAACACTGTTGTCGTTAAAGTGCTTTTATTCTAGTGT